>CAXIVR010000011.1:62019114-62619114 GCA_964035755.1 Teleogryllus oceanicus
CTCTGTCGGGCTGCAGCGGCGATCATCGCCGGCGGAGCGGCCGTAACTCCGGGGGGGAAACGGCCGGCGGTGATGTCAACGGCGGCGGCGACCGACGCTGCGCATGCGATGAGGCGCTTATTCAACGAAATTGATTTGCACCATGGAGGGGTTTTCAATGGTTGGTTGGTGATTCAGGGCGTGTCAACAGCTTAGGTCATTATTCCCGTAAGTGTAGTGTGCGTTTTCTCGGGATGCGGCGGTGATATTCCCACACTGGATGGTGAGATCCGGTGCCGACCTACCGTCGGCTAGTGGGGTTTCCCCCTAACCAGGATTCCCCCACCAGCGGGGCACCGCCCCAGCCAGGACAAGCTCTAAATCCTAGGGTTTTTAAAAATATGTTTCATTGACTTTAGGGGAAACGGAATTATAAATGAGCACTCAACAATTAGCAACTGTGTTTTGTATTGTTTACACCCTTGTATTAAAAAAAACACGAATATTCATTTATGAAAGGCGTAGAAGGGTTAAGAGATAAAAATAATTAAAGAAAGCGAAATCGAGAGAAGGAATAAAGGAAAGAAAGAGAGAAAAAGATGAAAAGAGGGAGACAGGAAGGACCGGGCATCAGAGAGAGGGAGGAGAGGAAGGAGAGGGAGACAGGAAAGAGAGAGAGGCAGAGAGGAAAGAGAGAGGGGCAGAGAGGAAAGAGAAAGACAGACCTAAGAGAGAGAAAGAGAAAAAGGAGATATAGGAAAGGGAGGAAAATAGAAAAGAAAGCAGAATTTTTTTATAATATATCGAATATGGCAGAAATGTATGTAGTCTAAATGAATACGAATCTCATGGTAAATTCCTTCCTCAGCACTCGTGCCTGGACGGTAGTACGTTCCTTGTTTATTAATTGCGAAGAGTTACGTTGCGGTACGTGGACTGCAAAATAGACTAACGCGCACCGCAAAGACGTCATGGCCATATAAAACAACTGAGTACTGCATAGTAAACAAATACGGGGGCGACATAAAACAACATGGCTGCCGTCTCGCATATTGAAAATAATCCCAAGATTATACATCTTTAAGTTCCCATGAAGTCGAGGTTAAAAATAATGTACGCAACTCCTACGAAAGTGTGTCTTTGGCGTACTGATTTCAAAATGCCCGACTCGGCTCCTATCCTTATCGATCAAAATTTCATTGGTACATCAACGTCTCTGCCGAGCTGGATGGCCGTGGTGGCTAAGAGCGAGTACCGACTCAGCGCTTCAGTCCGAAGGGTCGCGGGTTCGAGTCCCGCCTTGGGCATGGTTGTTTGTCCCTTGTCTTTGTATGTGTTGTCGCGGAGGGCCTCGCGTTTTGCTGACCCCAGATCAGAGGAGCCCGCAAGTGTGTTGGTCTAGTGTATGGTCAAATATGCGTCCCATCAGGACGTAAAGGGTAACCGGCTGTTGGCTGGATAAAAGCCCTAGAAGAAAAAATCCCGTCAAAGTTCCACTTTCTGCGCCAGTAACGCAAATAACTATTCTGCCATCGCCACCAATCCAAATGCCACGTTCAACAGCATACATCTTAACAGAATAACGTGCGTCCCTGAAATACAGTTAACAATACCCAAGCTACCTTATAGCTCCCATGCGTTTACGTCAAAACCACCGTCGCGCCCTCTTTCCACAAATAAACAAACGATTACTCACGCGATGGAACACAATCAGAGCACGGAGCACAAACACTGGAACCACTCCTATCACAAACAACTGCCTCGAGTGTCGGCCCATTGACACCGGCGTTGTCCCGAGACCATCTGCCATGGTCGGGTTATATTGTGTTTACATTCCGGAAGCTGAAGGATTTTCAAAACAGCCCTGGGCACCGCAACGCCTCCCACTCTGCCTGGAAGAAACCACGCTCGAACCCGCGCGGAAAAAGCCCGGAGAAAGCACACAATACGAGGTTCTGTAAACATTTGGTTGGCTCTGTACACATTCTAAATACAAAAAACAGCCAATTACTCAAGATGTTAGAAAGTAACTCTGTCACAAGGATAAACGATTCCAACACGATTCCAACTATTTCACGTTGTAAATAAGTGGATCGCAATTATAAGAATATTCAATCAGTCAATAGCAGGATAAATTCACCCCTTTTTCTGGTACACCTTTTCTAAAATTTCAAATTTAAATTTTAAATGTAATAAAGGTCCTATTTCTCTCGCAGTCTTGGACTAGGTGCCTTTGAACAGTAAAAATGGGCTGATTTTATCTTGGATAAAAACTGAGACCGCAGCACAGATAGAAGTTTTTTTTGTTTTGTTTGTTTGTTTCCGAACGAGAATAGCGCGATTCACTGTTTAAAAATCAGGGTGCCAAAAGTTTCTATTTCCATTTACAAGAACATTGGTTAAAGAGAAGACTGATCAGACAATAAAGGAATTTTCTCGGACACTAGACATTGCCCAGGCACTAAACAATTGCTTATCTATTACAAACAGCTACATTATTCTCCTACCAATCGAAGTTTTGTAAGGATTCAAAGACAATGCCCTAACAAAGATGCATCATGTTAACGTGATCCGTTTCAGTCGCCGACAACCCCATCCCACAAGTTTTGATTTATTTTATTTATTTATTTTACGTCTAAAAACAGTTAAAACTGTGTATGACGTGCTATGGGGAAAAGTGAATTCTGTGATCCTTACACTAAGTCATATATTACTTGAATTTTGAACTAAAAACGCTCCCATGTAATAAAATCTATTTTCAAGGATAAATAAGCAATAAATTTTGGGCTCTTATCTATGATGACCTTCGTCACGGAATAATACTTTCAGCCGCGACAACATGGAAACGATAATTTGAATAACTATATTCCCCACTGAATTCTAGAAGTCGTGCACATATATTGAAGTTACATTTAAACATCAGCACTTTCACCTTCAAGTACTATTTATACTTTATCTTGTACTTTAAAATATACTCTGAGCATTTTTAATATATTCAAAGTTGTAGCTTTTCCGAACATTAACATCAATATGATTCAACGCTCTCTAAACTCGACACTTACTATAAGGACAATTATATCCTAAACCGAATGTTCCGTTTCAATATGGTATACGAGGAGTTAGTATTCTCACGATATGAAGTCGTTGTCACTTCTAAAAACAAAAAGTTTCGTACTTTAAAATAGAGAATTTCTGACTCTGCGACAAAAACAATATGTTAAATATACAATGAATCTTCGAGGCACCTTTGAAGTCAGAATACAAACCTACAAAACTAAAGAATTATCTACATTTCATGGCCTCTTGGTTAAAACTACACCCAACCGCGTACAGTAAAATATGTTCTCTTTAAGTGAAGAGCTGCGTTTTTCTTCAGTGGGTAGTTGGTACACAGAACACTCTACAAACAGGTGCAGCAGAGATGACCAACAGCATAGTCGGTACATAACTCAAACTTCGACAGAGTTCCCTAAGTCAATTTCTAAACTTACGTACTTCCCTTCCTTCACTGTCCAAGAGCATGTTGATGGATGAGTCGAAGAAGAAATAAATATTGAAAAATATAAAATGAAACAGGAATGTTTGTTGTTAAATAGTATTAATTGAATTATCCTTCCAACGCTCGACTTAAGATCTACAAGTATTGTACATCGACCAATTTTAAAACAAATATTCTTACCGTAATATATGAAATAATAGTGATATCGGAAAGGACAACAAAGAAAAATAAATTAAGAAACAATCTGAGAGAAAATGAAAACTGCCGATGAGTTAGTGGAATCGGTGACCACATATTATCAGCGACAATTACTTTTCTATTTCAATATTTTAGTGCAATATAAATACAATTCAATGCATTTACATGACTGTAAACGAGAAAACACTCAAAGAATGAAAGAAAAGACAGAAAAGAAAAAAGAAAAGAAAACAGAAAAGAAAGAAAGAAAGAAAGAAATTTTGAAGTCGTTTGAATTTCTTGAAAAACCTGCGGACTTCCTTAAAAATATATCGAATACGCACAAAATAACTCCAATATCTTACATTCTGACGATAAACAACCGATATAGGCATATCCTGATGAAAATGACTTAGAATATAGCGTTTCACATCTTCACAAATAAGTCCCCTTAAATTTCAATTAACAAAAGATCTTCGCAGAATGGAGTACCAAACATGATCAATCAACTGATCCAGTCATAGTATAACGGTGAACCAAACGACAAACCGTTCTTTAAATAGAAAAGACAATCTGCAGAAAGCCTTTCAACGTATGCACGAAGCAATCGCTTTACGTATATCGATACTCGCGTAATTAGTGGAAAGCACATTTGCTCGGCAAGTAGCTGAAACACGTGGACACACGCGAAGTGCACTGGTGGCAATACAGACGGTGGAGGAGACGGCGGCGATAGCGGGGGCGGCGGCGCGAGGGCGGCGGCGGGACGGCGGCGAGGGCGGCGGCGGCGGCGGCGGCGGGGGCCGCGGCGGGGGCGGCGGCGGCGCACGCCACAGTCGCGTGCACCACTGCAGCTAATGAGCGCCAACGCGTGCACACGCCCTCGCCACGCGCCTGCGTTCCCGCACCCACCGCGCGCGCCGCCGTGCACAGCCGACCTCCGCCGCGCCGCGGTCTTGCCTTTCAATGGGCCACTGTCCGGCGCCGGAGTCTCTGGCCTCACACAGGCAGGGTGCCGCCTCACCGCTCTTATTGGACACTCAGGGGTTGGCACAGGGACGAGGTACACTGTGATGGGATATCTGGCGGATTGCAATCAGGACTGAATCAGGGATGTCACTTCAACAATATTTTTTTAAACTGGAATTATACTTTTGTTTATTTATAATGTTTTGTTTCATTTTGCAGAAGTGACACTCTCCTTACGGAAAAACTACGTGTAATAACTTGGAATGTGTTAACTTTTCACTGAATTCATATCAAGCGTTTCCTTTTCTTAATGGCTGACAACTGGATAATTTTCCAGAGAAATGCAATGTTACTGAAGTTCTCTTTGGTAACGAAAGCTCTTTTGAGTCCGAACATTACAATTAATAAATAATACATTTCTGCCTTTTTAAACTTCACCCCTTTAAATGATTTACATTAAAAGCACCATATATATGAAATCTTATGACACTTCAACAGTAAATGGTGTGAAGATTATCGGAATGTCCTTTAATCTGGTTGAAATATTTTAATGTTTAAAAGATGCTTCCAAGCATCACACTATTCATTTCCGCAGTAAAACACTCAACATTTTTCGGAGATCATCTACCAACGCTTCCTTATTGCTGTCGAGCATGAACATTTAACAACTGGCTAGGCGCAGGCGTGGTGTATCATCGTCCGACCCACACACAAAAAGTCGCTGTTGGGTAACAAGCACACAAGCACGTAGTAAATTCGACTCCACTGACAGGTCCATGAGATATCTTCTATATTTTGAACAGTGAATGGTAATTTCCATCGTTGGAAAATGGTTCGAAATTATTTCCCAATGTGACTCGCTTATCGTAATTCCTTAATGGTATCACGAGAGATTGGACTAACCGGTTGGGAACAGGCGAACAGCATTTCGGGAATATTTAACCGAGGCACGACAGCAAGCCAATAATAATTTAGGCGAATTCAACGCTTCGACAAAATGGACAGAACACACGCAATCTACAAAAAGATACTATTATTCAATCAAAAGAAAAATATATCGTTATCAAAAAACAGCCCAATGACACTACTACTTCTTTTTCAACGTTTCTTAACAAAATATCTTCATAAGAAAGCATTGAAGCTATATTGCGCAAGTTCAGTCCAAATAGGAATCTATTTGACTAACGGATAGTTATCACTACAAATAAAGAAAACCAGGAGCTACAACAGCACATACTTTCTCACATACATGACATAATATGTATAAGTCTATTGTATTTGTTTTGTAGTTAATAATCACAGTGCTGTTCAAGTAGATCATAAATAATAAAATCTTTCCCATAAAAGCTTTCAATAAATTTGTGCCTAATTAACTTTGACTTTCTTTACACAATATGTCGCTACCCCTGTACTATACTGCACCCCCCCAAAATCCTACGATTGAGATATCAAGGGAAAATACTTGATACAGATATAAATTTATTGTATTGAATTTATTAATTTTTTATATTTTTGAAACATTTGTTTAAAGCAATACAGTGATTTCTCATTAGTAGGATTTTTGGGTTTGTGCATTACAGTACTAGAGAAGCGATGTGATACTTCACTGATTCAAATAAGTGAAGCCTTAGTTTCAATGATTGCACCAGCTATTTATTCTACTGGTTCAATTAGTTGTCACAGATATCACTGATTCAAACGGACCCCTTTTTCACTGATTCGTTCAATTCAATTCACTGATTGCCAGTGGTAGGGTTATAACTGACACAATCAGTGAATAGTCACTGTCAATCAGTAGTTGTTCACTGATTCAAGCTGAAAGAGTACGAGGAAAAAATTAAAGAAAAAAATTCGTTAGAGTCGTTTTCAGAAAACAATTGTTTAAAAATTGCCTTCGACTAAAATTACGCGAAAACTACTCACATTTTCGAAAAATTGCACATTATTAATAGTAAAGATCGATTAAATTGAACTTCTGCAATATTTTCAAAAATCGGAGAATTCGACGAAAGTGACACTAATCAAGGACATAGTTTAATTTTTAAAAAATGGAGTCACTTTTGAAAAAAATTGAAATTTTGAATGAGGCTTCACAAAAAGTACCCCCAAAAAACAATTTACCACTTTAATCCAGAATATTAATTTCTTCAGTCTTACACACACACGCACGCGCGCGCGCGATTTGTGACGTACGAATACACTCGACATCATGTATTTAGGTCGTACAGCATTCTGAAATACACTGAAACGTCCTTGACCTTTGTGCATAACTAAAGAAACCGATACAAAGCAATTCATATTTATGAATGATATCATACATTGTTATTATTAATATTATGCATATAATCATATTCTATACTTTATTAAATAAGAATCCCATTTCACATGCAGCGAGGAAACAGTGAATGTTCTAACAATAAGAAAGAAACGATGCGCCGGTCTAAAGACATAAAGCTAGGAGTTCCGCAGTGCTCTTCCGTAGGCCTCCATTAGGGCCGATAACGATGGCAGTGACGGGCGCTGCAGCAGGAAGGCACAAGCGGAAGAGGAAGCAAAAGGAGCACGGGGAGCGAATTCCCTTCCCCAGCGCCACTGGCGGCGGCGGCGCAGGCAACGCGTCCCGAGGGGGCGCAAACGGAGCGGAGCGAACAGCGCCGAGCGCGAGGCGCGGGCTGCAGGCGGGAGCGGCGGGGGGGGGGGGCGGGGGGAGGCGGCGGGCGAGAGATGGAGGTGGCTGCCGGAGTGGGCAGGTGGGAATAGGGGGGGTAGGGCGGAAAGGGTGGGGGGGGGCGAGGGGGGAGCGAAGAGGGGGGGAGAGCGAGGGTGGAGGTTGTGTCGAGGGAGAGGGGATGGCGGGCGGGTTAGTTCGCCCGAGGGGCGGAGGGGGCGCTAATTTGGTATGACGCGCTGCATGCAGCCACCGCGCTACAGCGCCGCAGGAAATGAAGATGGACTTCCGCTGAGAACGACGGCAAACACTATGTCACTCCCTCCTAATCGCGTCCGACGCAACACTGCACCTCTCCCCGAAATTCTACGAAGGATGCATAAAAAGCATCTCTAGTATATACGAGAATCTCGATCAATGAAGGCATGATACCGAAGCATTTTTAAAACAAAGCATTCATCAAATACCGAGAAAAAACAAACATGAAATAGTTTTCAGAATTTTATACATTGGCATTTTTTTTTGGCAAAGAAATACACTGATTAAAATTCAGTGCAATCCTAGCTGCTCAATAAGAGAAAAGAGCCGAAAATGGTTTTCCTTACTGGTTTCAACTTGGATTAACAATTTGTTTGTGCAAACAACAATGTTACGTAGTCACTGCAAATTATTGACATTATAAAACTACATTATATATATATATATATATATATATATATATATATATATATATATATTGACTGGGGATCGTGTGTTTGGTCAACCACATGTTTGTAAACATTTCAGTTAAACATCAGTTACGCCGACATTAATCAACACATTTAAAACTACATGTATTTAAGGAATTTAGAAATACCAAAACAGTAATAATGTGTACAATTAAATGAATCTGCACATCGCCCTGACATTGCGCGTTTGGTTGGCGGACATATGCGCTTCTGTCAGAGAGATATTTAATAATGGGAACTCCATTCGCGAACCAGCGATCGCTTGAGAACTTCTTAGAACACGAACTTTGATTTGAAAATCTCCGCTGCAGCCGACTGTGCCCCTGTCACCCTTCCCGCCCGCCCCGCCCCGGCCGCCCAGCGCCGCGCCGTCCCGCCCCGCCCCGTGCCGCCCGCTCCACCGCGCTCCGCCCCGCTTCGCCCTGCCCCGCCCAGGCCCGCCCTGCCCCGCGCCGCTCTCCGTGCCGTTCGCCTGCCGGCGCCAGGGGTCGATCCCCGTCCCTCACTCGGCCCAGCTGCACGGCGCAATTTCGCAGGCGCAGCTGTGTTCCCCCACCTCCTCTTCACAAGGCGCGCGGCTTTCTTTCTATGGACTGCCGACCCCTCTCGGCGGCCGACAACCGCCATACGCCACTGCATCACGATCGTTCTCCCAATGCACCAGCTCACAAACCGCACATGCGAACGACTTTCCTTTCAATTGGCCTTCATCTCTTCACTTTGCGAACGGTAGTGGGAAACAAAACAACAACTGGAGTTGGTTTCTGAACAACATCTTTATTCTCGATATAAAAAGTGTTTCAGATTATGACGTGTTCTACCTAACCGTATGATTCCGCTTGGTTTTTCACGGAAACGTTTCTTCTTCTGCCTTCCTTTCTTTAATCTTTGGCGTTCCAGATGATTCTACAAATGTAATTTTAACCATTCCATTCCATTCCATTACAAATATTTATTTTATTCTTAATAAAAACTGAGCGATTTTATTTAAAGCCATAAAAAATATGAAAATTTCAAAATGTAGTGCTATTTTTATTTGCAATTTTACAGCACTGAATTTAGTATCCTATATATGAAACAAATTATGATACCAACCAAATTACAACACAAAACGAAAATTGTAGTCAAATGAGACGCGCACATATATGGCAATAATAATGTTTCATACTATCGCAACAATTATTTTTTCAATTTTTCAATGAGTTTTGGACATCGAATCATAGGAACATTATTGCTGAAAAAACATTAAAACATTTGACGAAAAATTTAGTGGCTATCCACCAAGATTTCTATTTCTGCCAGTTGATTTGCATAGCCAACAGTGCGTTGAAAGTAACATCGTGAAATCCAAATTACAAAATCAGTTCATTAACAAGCGCGTTAAGTAATAGACACAACAGTTTCGGTCCCGATGAGTCAGGTAGAACTGACCCTCACAACGACACCCATTATTCACCCTCTGGTTGTACCCGGCATCTGTCGCGGTTGCTCAGGCTGGATGCCAGATGCAACGGACCATGCCGTGAGGTTGCGAATGCGTCAGCTGCTTTCTCAAGAGCTCGCTTTGTCAGGCGACGTCCAAACGGAACGCAGGGCAAACTGAGGCCGATGGCAATAAATAAAACAAAGCAAAACAGAGAAAACCCAAAAACTTCCAAACGCGAACGACTCACGGCGTAAAGCATCATACCAATATCACCCACAAAATAACCAGTGCGTTTACGATTTCTCGAAATATCCAACGAGAAGCGAGGGAAAGCTTCTCCAGACACAGGGGGTGGTGTTCGGCACCGCTGCTGATGGTCAGCTCCTCATATTATCGAGAGAGAAATTACCAACTTCTGTGATTCTCCTCTCAGGCCGCTCCACACATTCGTTATTCGGCGAGCAGCGAGCAAGAGCTCGCCGAATTCCTAGAAGTGTGGATAAGTTGCTTGCTATTTGCCGAGTGACGAACATTTGGTATTCTCCCTATCCACCGCGTGTCGGTCTTTTGGACACATCAAAGTGAGCGAACATTCGCCGAACACGTCAGCTGCTCGGGATTGGGCGAGCTCTAGCTCGCTGCTCGGCGAATGCCGAATGTGTGGAGCCGTCTTTAGGGAGAAGGAACGGCTCTACAAACTTTGTGGGAAAAAAATGTTTCATATTAAAATGAAATCTACCAATCTGAAGATGGCTGTATAAAAAAATTCAGTAAAATGAATTACACTAACAATAGAATTATTCATCACTTTTAAGTAGATAACAATCACTTAGATAAATATTACAGAGATGCTGGTTTAGTGTTTGAACTGACAATTTTATGATTATTATGTCTACATACAAGATATAACGTAAAGGCCTTCCGTACGATACAGGTATCTGCTTAGGCTTCCGCGGCCGGAGACGATTGCCAGTCTGGGAGATACCGTGTCCTAGGCAAAGTTGCCGACGTCACACTGCGACCAGGGCATTTCGGCCTGAGGAAAGTTGCAGTACGACGACCGAAACGTTGGCAAATATGCCAATAATGCGGTGACTCCCAGAGAGCCAAGTCGTTTTTACTAATTCCATTGGCCAATTAAGCCCGTTCCTGACATTTTTGAGCTATCGTTGATTTTATTACGCTTTTTCTAGAGTGGGGCATTTCAGGTTTGGAAGGGAACACACAAGCCCGAACTGGGTTTTCCTTAACACACACACACACACACACACACACCACAAAAACACAAAATTTTAAACCTCTTTCAGCATTTTCATCTTCCCGATTACTTTCCCAACGACAGATTAATAACCAATGCACAATTCATCTTGCTACACTTCATTACTCTCGCGCGAATCCACTTGGGCGAATATCCCTCGGCTGCGACCACCTGCTCGTCTCCCCGGGCGGGCGTCTGCACGGCGCCTTGGCGCCCTCGGCCCGGCCCCGCACCGCCGGCCCAGCGTGTTAACTCGATGATAAATGACGAGGGGGCTTCGGTTAAGTAATAGCGCCATCCCGATATGGACGCGCTGCGACGTCTATTAAGGTGGTTCGCGCCGGCCGGCGCCGCTTATTTTGTGAAGGTTTTCCTGAGATATGGCGTAGTTATTCAACTACGAGTTGGCCATTTATCTCACATTATGCGACGCTTAGGGCCGTTTAATTAGAGCCCGAGTGTCTATTAGTATGAAATTGTCGGATTGAATCGTCACACTCGAGCTTAAAGGATCCTCGAAATCGAAGTGGTTCCCATGGCCAATTAGTCCTCCAAATGAGAATTCGAACCATTCACACATCATGGGATCGATACTACACTGTTGCATGTGGCACACGAACATTGAAAGTCCCGTATTTATTCTAACACTTCCATATCCTTCACAAATTTTGACTCAATTTATGTTTTTAAAATCATGACTCTTGGTTCATACAGTTTAATTATTTTTATTTAAATGCAATTTCTACAACAACTCACCGCTTATCAAATAGTTATGATTTCTGAAGGTGGTAAGGAGATTGTAAGTGATCGTGATTAATTAGGTGTCATTTACGATCACATACTCGAACCGCTTTCCAATCGCAATAATTATGTCTTGTACGTGGCAACGTATAGCCCATGTGCAATGCAATAGCTCGCAATAAACTCAGCTTGATGACCCAGAAAATCAAACACTTGAGCGAAAATTCCCTTACTATCGCAAACACGTAACAGCAAATTCTGTGACTTCCTCGGTACACACCCGCCCTATTTAAAATGGTACAGATGGTGTGGAATTTCACCTCCTCTTCGCTCCATCAACCGCAAGTAATCCAATCTCCCCCCACCAAACGAGATACTTTCTCTTCGCCCCAAGCCCGCAAGAAATATTCAATTAGCACGAGCATTCCTCGAAACAATCACCTGGAGGAAAAACCAACGGTCGGTGGACAGGCGTGTAGTTTACGGTTTCGGTGGTATAACGGTTAACATACCCGATCGAAGTCGCGGATTTCTAAGGGCGAAACAATCCTTCGTACGCCTTCCTTCGGAGGGGAAGTAAAGCAGGCTGACCCATGTAGACTGCATGTCAAAGATTCTCGAGCATAAAAGAAGCCTCTGAGCAAAATTGAGATGCGCCTGTTCTGTCGCCCAACCGGGAGCTCAATGTATCAACTGATGTCACTGGAGCACCTACGACTGGGAGGTCCTAGGTTCAAGTCCTGACGGCGGCAGGATTTTCGACATTAGCTTTTCAGCTAGATCGAATTCAGTTGCTATCTGGAGGAGAATTCTAGCGGCCGGCTGCTCTGATCAGTAGTTTTCCGTGGTTTCTCCGATCAACACCAGGCGAATGCCGGAGCAGTACCCTACCAAACGGGCCACGACCGCGCGATTGTCCTTCCTCTTCCTTGTTTTCAGCTAGATCGAATTGAGTTGCTCCCTAACAGACACATACACACTTACACTAACATGCACTACACCACATATTCCGGGTGACCGGTCGGGAGCTTAGAGCTTGTCCCGGCTGGGCGGTGCCCTGCTGGTGGGAGAGTCCTGGTTAGGGGGAAACCCCACTAGCCGACGGTAGGTCGGCGCCGGATCTCGCCATCCAGCAGAGAAAGATCACCGCCATTTCCGAGGACGAGAAACATCCACTACACTTACGGGAGGAATGACCTACGCTGTTGACGAGCCTGGTAACACTAATCAACCAACCAAACTGTCACGGAAGATAATACCTCCTTTCAGCAATAGAGGGTGAAAGGAGCGTAACGAAATTTGCGTGGTCATACGGAAGAGCGGGCCTGATGGTCCGAGTCTCGCCACGTAAAACAAGGCATGAACTAACAGTTGACAAGCGACGTGCGCGGCGGCGGCGGCAGGAGCCGGAGCTCTGATCAAAGACGCAGCGGTGGCGCATCAGGCAGATTGCGGTTGCGGGCTCCGCGGCTGCCGCTGGGTGGGCGCGGCGCAGCGCGGCGCCGGTCGCCCAGGGCCGCCCGGCATTGGCGCAGTCGCACAAACCGCAAACCGCCGCTGCGTCGGCAGGTTACCGATAACCGCTTCCTTTCGCCGCGCGCCGCCGCCGCCTGAGAAAAGCCGCAACGCAACCTGGCTAATCCCACGCCGATAGCATTCCGACTTCAGCTGCAGCTTCTGCGGCTTTTGCGGATTCCGAAATGTCCCGAAGTAAAAAATAAAACTGTGGTTTCTAAGATGAAAGTCCGGTGGATTTGCGGTCAGAGAAAACAATTGGCATGCAAATCGGATTACTTCTCACAATACGATTGTTTAATAAAATACTCGTATACGTATCACGTTTTGCTTAGATGTTTAAATCCTCCACTGGAATAAAAATATTCCACGTTTCGTTCGAAAGAGGTTAGCATATTAACTTTTCACGTTTATTTCCGTAACGTGCATCTGTGGCAAACCTTTAAAAATACACGAAAAACCATATTCACTTAAAAAGTCTACAAAAATTGCCTAGTCCGTAATTTCATGGATCCTTGTTATTCATCTGAACACTGAAATATTCGTAAAGCCTCAAATGGGTCACCAACGTGAATTAGCTTTTGAAATTATAGCGACTCAACACCACTTAATTTCAGATTTAAAACGTTTATAATTAACTACCAGGAAATTCTGTCCAGTGTGTAATTGAGGTTGTACAGAGCATTACTTTATACCTTAATAACAAATATCTCTCTAAATAACATCTATCTTTTTGGATAGTATAACTCGTATAAGAAATCATTTGATGTATACTACGCATTAAACATTTTTCTCTTCTGGCAGGATTGCCACATTTTACGAGATCATATAACATCAGCTAACAAATTAATCCCGCGCCGATCCCTCAATCGCGTCGCTCTGAGGGCGTTTCCCCTCACTCTCAGTGTAAAGTTACGAGTCAAGACGAACCCGCTTCCTCCCCCCGACCCTCGCCCAGCGCCGCGCGCCTCGCAGCTTGGGGCACGAGATTCCTCCCGGGCCACCGCCTTCGCCTCGAGCCCCCCCCGCACCCGCGCCATCCGCGCCTGCCCGTCCCCGTGACCGCTCGCATCCTTCCCCGCGCCCATCCCCACGCCCGCGCCCGATCGCACCCACCCTCGCCTGTCCCCGTCCCCACGCCCGTCCGCCCGCCCCGTTCCTACACCCGTCCATGAGCACTTCCACCCGCCCGCCCGCGCCCCTCCCCGTCCCGGCAACGGAACTCCCGCACGCCCGCGTCCATTCTCCATCCCCGCGCCCCGCCCGCCCTCGCCTGTCCCCGTTCCCGCGCCGAGGGCTTCGCATCGCACGCAATCGCCAGCGGCATCGCGCACACGGCTAATCTAGGAGGCGGCTCGCAGCCTGCCACCCAGCCGTTCGCGCACCCCCAACCCCACACACACACCCACCCACACCCACACACACACACCCACCCACACACACACCCACACACCACACACACCACACACACACACACCACACACACACACACACACACACACTCGCACATCGCTCCCGGGCGTTCGCTCGCCTGCCCGCACGCCCGCTTCGGCGCTGCATCACCTGCCCAGTTGCTCGCTACCCTCGACCGCTCCAATGCTGAGCCCTCGAATTTTCTTCGTTTTGATTTGACTTGATTTTTTCGTGTTTCCGGGCGCGTCAACTGCTTTGATCATTTGTCCCGTTCGTGTAGTGCATGTTTTTTTCTCGGGAGATGGCGGTGATATTCCCCCGCTGGATGGCGAGATCCGGCGCCGACCTACCATCGACTAGTGGAGTTTCCCCTAACCGGGACTCTCCCACCAGCGGGGCACCGCCCCAGTCGGGATAAGCTCTAAGCTCCTGACCGGTCTCCCGGAATATGTGGTAGTGTAGTGAATGTTAGTGTAAGTGAGTGTGTAAGGGGAGACGATAGGACAAGGAAGAGGAAGGAAAGTTCGCGGGCGGTCCGTGGCCTGTTTGGTAGGGCATTCTCCTGGTGTTGAATGCCCGATGCGAAAACACGAAAAACTACCGATCAGAGCAGCCGGCCGCTAGCATTCTCCTCCAGACAGCGACTGAATTCGACCTAGCTGAAAAGCTAGTGTCGAAAATCCTGGGAACGTAGGACCTCCCGGTCAGAGGCGCTGCAGTGACATCAGTTAATGCACTCAGCTACTGCTCCCGGTCGAATTTTCTTCGATATCGCCCTTTGTTTGCTGTAGTATTCTTGGGGAAGGGCTACCGCTTTTCTGCTTTGGAATGTTCTAGTGGCTAAGGATATTGCCTGTCCATCCGTTCATTCGTTCGTTTGGTAGTTCGCTTGTTTCCTCGCTTCCCAATCCGATTACTGGTCCCCATCTCGCTGCCACCTTGCCTTTTGCCAGTACACCGCCCGCGGTTTGCTCTGGTTTTCATACGGAATGGCTACCAGTTTTATGCTTGGAAATTTACTTCGGGTAAGACAAATTTGACGTTCTATCATCCGCCTGCTTGCCCGTCCGTTCGACCACAGATCCCGAGCTCTTTACTCTCTCAAATTTGCTAGAACAACGCCCGCTGATTACTTTAGTTTACCCGCAGTCTGGCCACCGCTTTTCTACTGATGGAATTTTCGAGGAATTGTACGATGCTTCATTGCCCACCCTTCCGCCCGCCAACATGCGCCGTCCGCCCGCTCGCCCGTATGATCACTGTGACTAGTTGGCTCGTTTCTTTTTGCTTGAATATTGCCTGCGGTTGTCCTAGTTTCTCTTGTTTTGCGTCCACAGACTTTTTGAATTAGAATTTTTTTTGTGAAGAGGAGAGTACGACGTTTCGCCTCCACCCGTCTGCTCATCCTCTGGCTCTTTAATCCCTCGCCGTCAACGAGAAAATCACCTATTGTGTGCTCATGCTTACACTCAGTGAAGCCATCACTGTTCTTCTCTAATTATCATATTCCCGGAACAAGAAAATTTGTCGCTCCATTACCTACCTGTCTGCTTGCTATCCATGCCTCCTTGCCTCTCTCGATTTTTGATAGTACGTTGCTTGGTGTTTGCTCTAGAGCAGCTTCCCCTTTAGTATTTTGATAGGAATTTATGGGATTGCGGGAGTTCCACTGTGACCGTAAGATATTTACGTTTCTGGAGTCTGTTACGTCTGTAATTAATGACTCGATATCAGAATTCTCATGATCAAATTTCCTACAGTTTTATGATTCCCTTACGTACATTGCCTCTTATTCCCGTACGCTTATTCCCTTACGTATATTGGCTCTTCGAATTCCACTGAAAAGCTTTGTTGAACAGTTAACTACCTACTTTTTCAGCACCCCCACTGCAAGAGTTTTTTCCCTTATCTGATCGCCCTCCTGCCCACTTGCACATCTATCGGACCAATCGCCTCTGGTCCTCTCCTGGCTCGCGCCCACCCTGCTGTCGCCACCCGCCAGCCGTAAACCGGCGAGATCACGCGAAAGCGAGCCCTTAATAGAGTCGTAAAATATAATTAAGGTGATTAGCAACGTCTTTCGCCGTCTGCAGTTCCGCGCCTCAGCCTCATCATCTCCGTAAGAAGCCTTTAACGGGGCGCCCGGTTCCATTATCGCTCGATTCCTAATCCTGTAAACAGGCCCGCTCCACCGTCCTCCACCGGAGCACAGCCGGAGGGGGGAGGGGGTGAGAGGTAAAGCGGGGCGGGGCTGCGAAAAAAAAGTGACGGGATTAACCCGAATCAAAAGCGCGGAGCCCGCTAGGAAAATGCAGTTCTCAGAAGTCCATTTGACTTTTACAAGCCCCATTTCCTACTCGGGCTCGACGGGATGAGGGACGGCCGGGGGATGGAGGCGACATGATAAACGATAAATCTTTTAGCTCGGCGGCGGCGGCGGCTTGGAGGAGGGGGGCGCGGCGGCGGCGGCGGCGGGGGCGGGGCGGGGCGGGGGCGGGGCGGGGCGGGGCGAGGATCGATGGGGGCGGGAGACGCGCTCCGCACGCGAACTCTCCGCCGCCGCGCCCCGCCCCCGCCCCGCTCCGCTCGCCGCATGCAACGCGGGGCCGCGCGCCCGCCCCCGAGGCCTTCTCCGCCGCCGCCGGCAGCCACTCCCTCTCCGAGCTTGCCGCCTGCCTTCAACACGAACAGATAGGCAAGGCGCCGGAGCGGTAAACGGTGCTCTGAGAAAAGCTGTCAACTAGCGGGCAGCCAACTACCGCTTGCCTCTGGGGCTCAGTGGGTTCAGAAAAGACAAGAAACAGTTTGTACTTCTTCGGCTTTCCGACAGGGGGTTATTCTTGTTGCTGATGTTTACGTAAGGGCTGCTATTTGTCGGGACGGCTTAGTAGTGTCAGATCTATCAAGAACACCATACTTGGTTATCAAAATGCAATATCATAAGGAGGCCATGAATATCGTTCCTGAAAGGTTCTCAAGAGGGAGTTGCGTCACTTTTGAGAATTACATATGTGGACGTTTAAAAAAAAAGAAATTTGTCATAGGTAATATAAAATGAACTAGATATATCGGTGCGAACATTCCACATTCATATGAAAAGTGAAAATTGCTTCATACTGGAACTCAACTCCAATCGTTTCTGGCAAGTCTAAAGGAGCGATTGTAACATCTAAAATGATAAAGAATATACAAAAAGTGGCCTCACATTGTAGATTAAAGGTAAGAATTTTAAATTGTGTCAGGCACGAAAACAGGATTTTAAAGGCGTACGAGATGCATTGTTCCTGAGTTATGCGCAATAACTTGTGCGCGTAAAGTGTGTTGTGGGTTTAATGTGCGCCTCTTCATTTCCCTAAACCATAACTTGAGAATATTTATTTTGTTTTGTCTTAAATTTGTTTCAAGCAGAACTTTGTGGGGGTGGATTCTCTCACAAGTACATTTACAGTTACAGGGTAGCAAACAGCACATGTTTCCTCAACGTATTACATATAGAAAGGAGATAGTATACAATAAGTATTATAAGGCAATGTAGCACAACACAAAAGATGTTTTAATCTCCGCGCCAAAAAACTCGCAAATAGCAGCATTAACGCGCAAAGATTCAAAAGTGAAAAGGTGTAAAGGTTATTTGATATCTACTATAGTTATTGACGAATGTTATGGAGCAAATATTTCATTCGCATCTTGGCTTAACGCTCAATTACACGACAGAGTCGTTGAAAGTAAGTTTTTCCAAAGCGTAAGGCATTATCTCCCTCTGAGTGTGAGAGGCCACATTCCTTTAACGGGAGCCTAAAACTTTCCCCAAGCACCAGGACGCTAGAGATGAAGCCCGGAGTGGACAGCCGAGAACCAAGGGATGGAGATAGCGTCTGCTTAAGCCTCTCCCCCCCTCGAACGCCCTCGTCCTCGCTCAGATTACCCGTCCGCTTCAGCGCCCCCCAACCAGCGCTATCCGCCCTCCACGCCGCTCCCCCCACGCGCCCTATGACGCCACGCTCCCCCCTGATAAGAGACGACGCGATCTCATTTGTGAACTTTTTTTTAAAAAATTTGATGCTTCTACAAATCGACGCAACGCGTTTCCAAACCCCTTAAGGGGAGTCACGCTGTAGAGTAATCCTTCATTAACTTTTTTTCTTTATTTGTCATGTCACGTCGCAGTTAGTTGTCAAGAGGACCGTCAGGTAGCATCTCCGCGTACGCGCCTTCTGCTACGCGCTCCTGCGTCACTACCCAGCGGCCAGAATTAGGAAAGGGGTAGGGTTTAGGACACTTCACAGGGGTTGGACTAGCTCTTGTGAAGCAGCCAAAGTCGTTTTGTTGGAACAAATTTCACATGAGAGTCGACGGGAATCGAACCCAGACCTCAGTGGTGAAAGGCTAGCGACTTCGCTATGTGCCACAAGCGAGCTCACAATTTGTTCATTATATACAAGGATAGCTTAGGATTTGTACAGAGGATATATCAAGCTTCATCCGCGTGGCGTTTGCTGAAAACAGATAATTCTCAAATAACAACCCTTCACGTGTTGATATGGCACCATGGTAATCGGTTGTCATGGTCGTCAGGCGGGACCGTCCCTCGAAAAGGGATGAGAGAGCTTGTCTGCGACGTGACGCCCCCATCCCGCGCCGCACCGACTCCTACCGGCCCCATCGCGGTGACCCGGTTCCCCGCCACGTCGCTCCACCCAGCGCCCACGACCCCGCATCGCCCAGACCCTCACCCCGTTTGCCCTCCCCTCGCCCGGCGCCGCCGGTGCGCGTGGCGCCAGGACCCGCCCCCCCTCCTCCTCTCCCGCCCCCGCCCGCCGGGCGGCCGCTCCCGCAGCGGCGCGGTGACCTCGAGTGGTGGGATCGCGACCCCCGGGGGGGGCCTTCCCAGCCGCGCCCTTTGCTCGGAGCCTCATCGCCCCCGCGGAACAAAGCGCGCCGCTCACAGCTTCGCCCTCGGAAACGCCATCCCACTACATGAGGGAAATGCAGCGCACTATACTGCGGTTTGACGGAGCTGCGTTTGAAGGATATCAGCTGTTTTGTGGGTTGTCCAATCGGGGCATTACACATCCCTACAGTGATGTCTTGATGGAGGTGTTCAGCCTTCCGAATGGATGACACAGAAACAGATGATATCCTTCAACCGTAGGTCTGTGAAAACCGCAGTAAACACAGGTTCGCTTTTGCGCCTTGAAAGTATTATCTTTCTTCTTGTACCACATCTCTACAGAACTGTTGGCGACAGAACTGTGCCTCCAGGACAATTGAAAATTGATATTGAGATCATACATTACGATGCAAAGACTGCCTTCGGCTGATACCTGGATGCCCACTCGGCGAATGCGCAGATAGTTTGTCACCGCTCTTCTGTGCACCCTTTTGATCCGAATAATAAGAGATGTTTAAATAGTATTTTTGCGAACAGTGCACTTACAATCTTAAGCAAACTAATACTTGTATAGACACATATCTCAATGGTAAGGTTTCAGATTATGTTACAAATCACATTAAATAACAGGATCACTGACATTGCGTTTTCCCCATACTTCACACACTACGTACCGCAACGTTCTTTCCAACGTCCATATCAACTACGTATCGGTGCCGAGGTACTCGTCCCACTGATAATTAACGTTCTTAGAGTAACGAAACCTAATTTTGAACATGTGTGTGTTCATGCGGTCTCATTTTACGAGTGCAGGCACGAAGACATACTCATGAATATACAGGATATCCCACCAACTACGGGTCACCCCCATAACTTCTAAACTGTTCATTATATTGAAATGCAGTTTTCGCTCAACAATGCAGAATCATGGAGTAAGTGATAAGCTGTACAGATATTGTACACAATATTTTTCGTTTTCCAGAAATTTAATTTTCGATTTTTTAAATGGAACCATGTATTTTTCTCACCAGCAACGGATAAATAGATCATAAAAAGGGGAATGCGATGATTATCATAGTTAATATTTTGATAGAACTCTGAGTACAAAAATCGACTTTTTGATATTTGATTTTAATTTAGACAGACAATATTTCCTGTAGCGGCCCTTGCAAGCGTCTCCATTGGGTGAGGTGGCCTTCGCGGCGATGTATCTGATACGGGCGGCGGCGGCGGCGCCGCCGCCGCCAAGCGAAGGCCACCTTCGCCAAAGGCGACAGTTGAAAGGGCTACTAAAGGAAATTTTGTCGGTTTAATTGAAAATCACATGTGAGAAAGTATTATTCTATAGTCTAACTACTGTCAAAGCATGAACAAATGATACATCATTGTATTCCTCTTTTTATGATGCACCCATTGTTAGTGAGAAAAATACACAGTTCCATTTAAAAAATCAAAGATAATAAAATTTCTCGGAAACTAAAACCATTACGAGCAATATATTTACGGCATATTACTTGTCCCGTGATTTTGAATTGTTGGGAGAAAACTGCATTTCGATATCGTGAACCGTTTACAAGTTATAAGGGTGGCCCGCAGTTTGTGAGACACCGGTATACTGACGTCAGCGAAATATTTTGCATGAATACACGTACCTTGCTATTTGTGCACACATCTTTCAATACATCTTCGACATTCAGGGAGCGAGAGCGGGAAGACGCATTTAAGGCAGGACGTGGGTGTTTACTAAGACCGGGAGTCACTAGATTCTCGGTCGATTCAATACAGAAATTTGCTAAGACAAGACAGATCATTATATCTGACAGCGAAGGTGCCTTCTGTTACAATACAAGCCAAACACTCGATGAGGAAATATATCAGTCCACATCAAAGTGAGGGGCCCTTTCAGTCGCCATAAAGCGTGGCCAATATCGCTTCGCAGGAGATCGTTATTAAGCTTACACATTATTACTAACGTTGACCAAAACTGACAAAAATTGAAATACAGTGAAACCACCAACATAAAACGCAACATAAAAATTGGGGGAAAAAAAGAAAAACGTAATCGAGGCCAATTTCCCTTCCGAGAAATTGAATTGAAACAAGATACGTTTTACACTGAAGTAACAAATTCTAACAGTATTTCGAGCCATATACCGGAAATACACTAGTTATATTTCCTTTATCAAGATCATTTACTGATCTGTCAGTCTACTGAAACCACCTAATTCGTTAATTAACGAATACATGGAAGGACTACCAGATTTTATCACATTTTAGAGATATTAAGACATGATGCCATATGGTCTGGAACGATAGCCAACCCGTTATTAGAACAGTCACATTTCAATGATAAGTAATACTAATTTATCAACTGAAGTGTGATCTCGTACAATACATTTGCCATTTTTATACATATGCGAAGTTTATCACCTCTGCAGAATATCTACTTTGCAACATGACACTGAAAAAGAAACGCCTATCCATCTTCGACCGCACTCGAATACTCGACCTTGCATCTATGTAGTAGCTAGCACGCCAACGTCTAGACCACGTGTGTCTGCAATCTCCATCAACCCCCCCCCCCATCGCCCTCGAACGTTAAAAATAAAACATCGGGAGGCCGAGGGGAGAAACAGGGCAACGCCTACTATTTTCCGGCCAAGGAAGCCGCAAAGGGGACTCAAAGGAGGCTCAAGAAGTCGCAAACATTTAGGATAGAAAAATGACATTGGACATGGCTGTTGTAAGAGCACCAATCAATAAATTTCAACAAAATGTTGAGGAATATTACACAAAAATCGTGCGAAAGCGTTTCAAACGGTATCTCATATCATGAAAAATGTGTAAATTAAAACCTCAGCTATTATTTGAGGAATGAATTCAACTACACAAAACTTAACATTTAGATATATTCTAACTTACGTGCATTTTCAGGAATTTCGGTACGGGAATAATGAAACATCGTTACCTTCAATATGGAGAAAACAAGCGAATTTTTCAATTAAGATTTCTCGAGTTTCGGGTTACTACAGAACACTGATGTTCGAAAAAGTATAGGACCACGTAAAAACGTGAAACGGAGAGGAAAAGTGAGGGAGAGGGAGAGACGGCGAGAGCGATGGAAGGAGTGAGGGAGAGGGGAGGAGTGAGGGGAGAGGGAGGAGGGGGAGGAGGGAGGGGAGTGAGGAGAGGAGGAGGAGGAGAGGAGGAGGAGGGAGAGGGGAGGAGGAGAGGAGAGGAGGAGGGAGGGAGGAGGAGGGGAGAGGAGTGAGTGAGGAGAGTGAGTGAGTGAGGGAGAGTGAGTGAGTGAGGGAGAGTGAGTGAGTGAGGAGAGTGAGAGAGTGAGTGAGGGAGAGTGAGTGAGTGAGTGAGGGAGAGAGAGTGAGGGAGAGAGAGTGAGGGAGAGTGAGGAGAGAGAGAGAAAGTTAGATAAGAGAGTTCGAGGTTTCAGTCCAACTGCAGAACTTCACTCGAAGTCGCCGGTGAGATTTCAGTGACGCGCTCTTCGCCCACGCCGAGAAGCATCTGCTTCCTACGCAGATCCGGCCCGTCCGCGTGGGGGGCAGGTGCTGCGCCGCGGGCGCGGAAGAAATCACAGCGCGCCTCCACGCCGCGCTGCGGGCGGCCGGGGTGCGGGGGAGGGGGCGGAGGGATCGAACGCGCGACCTCTCTCACCGGGCGAGACGGCGGCGGCGGCGGCGCCCGCCGCGCTCGGGCATTCGGCCGGCGCTGCCTCGCGGTTAATATTTTATTTCCATAAATATTAATGAGCGGGCCGGGCGGGCGGGCGGGCGGGCGGGCGGGCGGGCGGGCGGCGGGCGGGCGGGCGGGCGGGCGGGCGGGCGGGCGGGCGGGCGGGCGGGCGGGCGGGCGGGCGGGCGGGCGATGCTCAGCATGGCGCTACGCCCGAGACCTGACTTGCGAGGCAGGGCGAGACGCAGGCCGCCGAGAGAACGCTCGGATGGAACGGGACGGCGAGGCGCGGAAGGAAGTGGCAATTGCTCAAGTCATACGAGAAACAAACATTGCGCTGAGTCTTTACGATGAAAATGTGATTTATTTAATTAATATGGGAGTGTAAATCTTGTGCGTACGTGTGCAGCAACTAACTCTCAGGCGTTTTTCATGTTTTTTTTATTGATTTGTTCTCTCTCCTTACTGTGTGCGACGAATGACCTGTCCAGTACACTCTGCGACAGTGCGGAAAAGGAGAAAGAGTAATCAAAGTGAGAAGCAATACACCTGATCACTACATTTACTCGCACGGATATCATATCTTATCTTTTGGAGTTTTAAATTGACAATCTTCAATACATTTGTATCTTCAATTATTTTGTCAACAATATTGGAGCAGGTGACGAAGAGCACAGAGCTTAGAGCTCAGCAGCGGCATGGAGGGCTATGGTAATGTCAGCGGCGGGGATGCTGTGGAGGGGCGTCGGCTTGACTTCGCTGCTGCGGAGCGGATTTAATTAAACGCCCGAGCCAAGGACGCGCGCGAGACACCTCGGCTGTTGCCGCCGCCGCCGCCGCCACGGCACGCGACGCAATGCCACGCCTATCCCGACCGCTTTCCTCACCGCCAGACGCCTCCTGCAGGCGCCGCGTTTCCTTCGGCTCCGGCGAGCGCTTTCAGGGCCCTGTCGCCAGATTTAATCACACGGAATCTCTACGAACGTCATGAAACAAACGCGTCGTCTTCAGAATTTCGAATCGCTTTCTTTCATCGGGGCGCCAATACAGACACTTCCTCAGAAAATTTCATTTGCTCCTCGGTGGTTGTTTGCCAACTCAAACATTACGTTGCTTCGTGTGCTTGTTTTTGCAGCAGATATCCAAATTGGACAGGCGTAAAGGAGGAGTGGTCTTAGGGTAGTTTTGTAGATGGTTATGGCGGTTGGGAGTGGGAGATGTGAAGATCGATTAATGATGGGTTTTAGTTGGTGTTTCTTATTTTTTGCTTGTTGTATTTTACTATTGATGTGTTGGTTCCAGTTCAGTTTAGTATCCATGTTTAGACTAAGAAATTTCACGGGTGCTTAGCAGTAACGAATCATGCTACGAGGGGAATGACTAATTCCATCTAGTTATTCTGAAAAGTATATTTCAATTCCTCTTACGTTCATTTCTGAAGGTTTCTAGACGTGAAAAACGGATATTAAGAACATTTTAGACCCGTTCCCGTTCCTTGTGCCTTCTACCCACCCTCGGACAGTGAACATTGACAAATTTTCTAGTTTTAAGATTCAATCTTCGACTGATTCATCGAAATAGAAACAATAATTTTATCAGAATTACTGCAGTAAAAGGTATACAATTATCATTCAGCAAAAAGAAACCAGAGATCACTGTTAATTATCTTGCGAGTGGAAACAACAAGTATTCGTTTCGTCTCAACGAAAAAGTCGGTGAATTTTGAAGCGTCCATTAGGATTTTTTACAGACCACACAAGTCTTTGCGATTAAAAAAGTATCATGATTACAACTGATAGTTTCCCATCAATTACGACCAGAAATGAACACATTTTCTTTATTTCTTAATCATCAAAATAGAGTGTCAGAAATTTGATTCCATTTCACCAGTTACTATGAAAATAATTACTTCTTTTCTTAATGGATACTTTAAAATTTACATACATTTTACACGTTGAAAGCTATATGGATGGTCTTCATGAAATTAATTACACTACAATTTCAAGTCTGAAATATCAGCCTGCTCTATGTGCACATCCCAAGCAAGATCTCTCGTAGGCCAGCTCATCTATTACCAACTCGCAACTTGTTCAAGCATCTCCTGACGCAACGCCATTCCCCCTAGCTACATTGCCCAACGGAAAAGGTCGAGTCCATCTACGCTAATCAACGAGACACGAGACACACCTCGACATTAGAAAACCCTCCGACCGACGGGCGATTAAATGGCATCAGCATAATTTCATTTAATTACCGATAGGTACCAGAAATGCTCCTAGTCCGCAGATAACCTTTCGCCGTGCACAGGGGTGAGAAAAGTTTCTTCAGACTCGCTTTCTCTACGTCTGCGTCTCACTCTCGAATGCGCCTTCTTGAAGATCCCGGACTGTCATTCCATAATCCGCCTCGACATTCGCCGTCTTTCTTACTCCGCCACGGCGCGTCTTTGCCACCCGAGGCGAACTAGAAATTCCTACAAGTTTCTCACAAACTCTCGTGCCAGCCAGCAGCATCTCCTCCACCGAAAACACCCACTGCTTTCACTTCCCGCCCTCTGGTATCTTTCATCTTTCCACCATGGCCCATCGTCGCTTCCATTCCATTACCTCCGTCGTTGTCTTCATTCCGCCCCCGCAGCGCGGCTGTCTTTCTCCAGGGAACGACGCCCCGCCCACCTCCTCCTCCTCTTCCCTCGCCTCGGCAACAGTCGCGGGAGAGCGCTTGCGTCCTCCTCCTCCTCCTCCGCCTCCTGCTCGGGGCCTTCTCGCCCCTACGGCGCCGCACTGTGCTCAGGATTGGGGAAAAAGCGGACAAATAGATCTTCATTACAAAGACATTCGCCCCAGCAGCTTCGGAGTGCTCTAGGTACCGAGGTTTAACTACTCGCGAACGACCAATGTGGAATTTGCGGTGGACAAGGCTAGTTCGCAACAGGTCTTTCAGAGGTTCACACGTTTTAACTCCTATCGTTCCACTATTCATTCATCTTCATGACTATCAACTGCGCAATCTTCATCCCTGGTGTAGATCTGAAAGGCAGGGTGAGGAAGAGAATCATGGGTTAAATTTGAAAAGAAATATTGCAGCTTCGATGAGTGAGAGGATCTACGTCCTAGGACCTACGTCGATCTGAGTCCAAACGGTGACCGATTGTCGACAGCAGAAAAAGAAATGGATCGAAACCGAACATTCCACCAACAAAGGCTTTCTATTGTCCGGCAGGGTTTTCTGGTCGCTCTTGTGGTTTTCTCGTATCAATTTTAAGAGACACTCGAAGCAGTTCCTTAAAGGGAAAGAGACCACGCGCTTCTTTTCTTTTTTCTCAACCTATGTAGAACAATTGCTGCTTTTTTTTTTTTTTTAAGCTACATACTTCGAGGGAGCGGAAAATGAAACTTTCACGCAAGTATTCCGAAAGTATTCCGACTTACGTGGCTAAGGGCAATAATTGACGTTTCTGCAATGCATCTGACCGTAAGGTCCTAGGGTTCGAGTCCCGACGGTGGCAGGATTTTCGACAGCAGCTACATAACTCGGTTGAATTCAACCTCTATCTGGAGGAGAATTCTAGCGACCGGCTGCTCTGATCGGTAGTTTTCCGTGGTTTCTCCGATCAATACCAGGCGAATGCTGGAGCAGTACCCTACCAACCGGGCCACGAACCTCGCGCAATATTTCCTATCTCTTCCTTGTTCTATCCTCACCCCTTACTTACACACACACATACATGCATGCACTACACTACCAAACATGTCGGAAGACTAGTCAGGAGCTTCGAGCTTGTTTCGGCTGGGGCGGTGCCCCGCTGATGGGAGACACCTGATTGAAGAAAACCCTGCTAGGGACGTGCAAGACGGTGTCGGATCTGGCCATCCAGCGGGTAAGATCATTGCCATCTTCGACTATAAAAACGTGTATAACTTACGAACTAATAACCTTAGCAGTTGACGCGGCCGGAATCACGAATCAACCAATCAACGAAAATGTTCCTCCAAGTAGATAGTCAATGGAAAGCGACGCACTTCTACCATTTTTCTTTTTTTACGTGCTCGAGTCACGTACTTTGGGCATCTATGGAAAAAACAATTTTGGCCTCTGTTCGCGCCATTCAGACCACCGTGGCCCGCAGTCCCTTCCAAACCACAACGCGGCCGCTCGGCGTGCACTTTATGGGTATTTCGAGGCGAGACGCAAATGGCGCCTTCCATTCGAGAAAACCGGCCGAGAGGGTGAGGGCGGTGGGGGTTTCAGGGGAAGGGAGCGACGTCGAGAATTCCTATTCCCCTTCCAGTCGGTAAAATAAACAAAGCTTATCGCTGATGAAAAATGGTAAACGTTCGCTGCGTGCGCGCGTTCGCCCCTAACTCGGCTCCAACGCCGCGCCGGAGACATCAAAGCACCGTCTCGGCTTTCTGGCTTTGCCGCGCGCGGCGCTGCGCCCGCGACGGGCAGGGCGGCGGCCATCGAGGGGAGGACACCCGAGGAAGAATAATCAAAGGGCACAGTCGAGGGAATCCAAAAGGGTTCGACGAACTTTCGAGATGGAGACTTTTGAATGGAAGACATTAAGGGGCGGCGGGAGAATGCAGATCATTGGATACTCCACTTACAGTTGTGTACCGTCAGAAATTTCTGCATAATTTTTCATGGAAAAGTATATGAAAAAAATTGTATGTAAATTTAATGTACACGTACAGTGACACAAGTTAAGTTAACAGTCATACATTAATTTTAATTTAAGCATACGATTAAATTAATTGATTTTAATTTAAGCATTACATTTAAAGTACGGATACATTAATATCCCTTTAATGTAAGATACATGAAGATTCATGTACAGTCGTACATTAAAATAAAAAGTAATTTCTGACAGTTAAGCAGAAAGCGGAAGTGTTAAAAAGTGTCAATAAAAACAAATGAAAACTGTAGGGAACATTAGGTAAAACGTATGCTGAATAAGACAGAGCATCGAATTCGTATCTCGTGAAGACGAGCAGACTGGTAAGGCTGGTCAAATACATCGAGATACTGCTGGTGTTGCATGCTGAAAGCCCGTGAGTAGTCTAGCGGTGACAAAGTGGAAGAGGCCGATCGATGAAGGTTTAAGAGGTCGACTGAAGTTCTGAGCACCATAGCATGACGGAAAAAATGACAAGGGGAATACGTTCCTTAGTTGAAGACTCCCTCATCAACTTTTAAGCCCTCTGGTAAATCGGCCAACTCATTTGCATGTTTCGGCGCACTCTTAAGAGCTCTCATTTGCAGGTCTCGGATCAGCTGAGATGAACTGTTCCATTCCAGACCAATGAGGCACAGGCGAGACGTTTGTTTGCACTCTTTGCAGTGCTCTTCACTGCAGCTATGACTATACATATACGAATTATTTCCCGGCTATCTCGGAACTCTTTAAACTTTACGCCGCCGTTGGCCATAAAAGCAGGGTTCTTAATTATGTTTTTGTAATAACAGATACCATGACAAATTACCCCACTTACAAATGTTATGTATGTAATATTCTTTATTCTAATTATTTATAACATTTTTACAATAGATGTAACTTAAGATTCGAAAATATTAAGCAGAAAATTAAAAACAAATAAAACATTGAAGAGTATCAATGCGCATAGGTCATCTTTCTACTAAATTATGAATTTGTCGATTTCTGGTATTTCAAACAAGAAAATGTTCTTTGGAAAATATATTTAAAGAGTATTCGAAGTATCCGAAATATTCCTTATTCCTGATATTTCAAGGTGTTCTACATGAACGAGGCCATTACGTAAATATCAGATCCTTGAGTGTTCAAATGATTTATATTACGTTGAAGAAGAAATACTAGTTCATAATATTCTACTTCATTGTAAACTGATTTGTTAACGACGTCACAGTACCCCATCCATATTCCAACCCCAGTAAATTATTATTATTAAGTTTATTGTGACGATTTGAACAACCTCGAAACGTCAACGCAGCACTGGCAAATATGCTTTCGAATGTGTGAATAGAATAGTAACAAGAACATTCAATAAAGGGAAAAAAGCAACACGTGCTCACAGCAGAATTTACACACTGAAATATCTGATGCGTTTATTAAATTTCAAGTTGAAATGATTAAATAACCAATTACATTATTTACTTTAGTATTTGTCACATTCAATATGAATAACGTCCTGACATCGCGCAGAGGTAATGCGACAGATGAGACACTTCCGTCAGAATCTGCATTCGCTTGTTACGATGTCTACAAGCGCAATTAATGGCAAATACATTATGACTATACAAACACTAAGCTTCGAGCCATTGCATTTCGTACCCCTCGTAACATGCGTCGGGTGTCCTTAATGTATTGAAGATCATATGTTTTTGAAGCAACTGACGAACTCTTTTCAGTAAAATTACGTTTGTTTCTACAGATATCTAAGTGACCCGTAGGGTAACACGCAAGATACAATGTTTCGTATTTACTGATCTGCGATCTCCTTTTTGTCACTCTCGTTGGAATCAGTACATCATATTGAAGCAATTACAACAACGCAATAATATTGCAACATCGTAATTATCCCTGAATTAAGTTGTATAGGTTTCCTTGTTAATTCTAACATGCAAGATGGCTAGTTTGTTGCGTATTTTCTTTCGATTAAAAGTCGAAAAAAATAGTACTTTTTTTTTAAAGAAATAAAACAGACTTATACGATTGTAATGATCAAAGCAACAGTTATACACTATGTCTCTAATTTACACACATTCCGAAATACTTAGTCTCAGGGAAAGTAAACAAGAACAGTCGAACGGAATAATAACTACATAACTGCCACAACACGTGAGCTTGAATAGACATACTTCGTTGACACCTAACGCCCCGAAGGGACCACCCAAATTGTGGCGAGTTGACAACAGCAACGCCCAAGGCATTTGCAATCCACGAATACAATAGAAGGGGAACAAACTTCAGCATTCACAGCGGTCATCGCACTGGTACACCTCCCATAATGACTGAGCAGGTCCTGAACCAGTGGCACCCAGGTGCTTTAGTGTCACTAAACGAGAGGGGAGGGCATCGGGCCGGCAAAATTCATACCGGATGTCAGTGCGATGCGTGGTATCTTCCGGAAGACCACTAACCTGAGTTGCACTCAAATACACACAGACAAGCCACAGAGAGCGTTATTCATCAATTTGTGAAATACAAGGTGATTCAAAACGAATGTACGTATTTCAAACAAGTATGCAATCAAAACTAATAATCGCACAACAGCATGTTGGTGCCTGGCGAAAAGAAAATCTACCGCAATTTCAATCAATTGTCACCTGATCGCACGTTCAGTTCCTTTTAGACTCTCGAATGCGTTTCGTTCAGTTCGCGCCAAAATGACGAACCAGGAGCAGAAGGTGCTTCGTGTTCTTTTCAGTTGGCCACCACGATCACCACCACACTCACTCCCTGTGACAATTTCTTGTGGGGATAGATTAAGGATCATATCCCTATACATGACGATAAGGCAATAAGTTTTTTTTTCTGTTGAAAATTCGCCGCATATGTGTCCCCGCAACATTACAATACTTCCTACATATTGCGTAAGCAACATCGAGAAAGAAGCAAACTAATGACGGACGAAAAAAGCACAAAAGACACAATACAAAGAAGCAGAATGAACTTACGCAACTACAGAAGCACAATTAATGTTGTTGATGAAAATATATATATATAATCATAACAACGATAACAAAGCATTTTACCACACTTCCGGTCTCTAGTTACGACGTATTCCATTAAAATATTTGTAGACTTTCGTTACCACCTATAGAAAATTAGTAGAAACTAAAGTTGAGATTGAGTTCGATTGCGAGGGGAGGGGGGCTGATCCCCCCTCAATCCCCCACTTAGGTTCGCCACCGGATATAAAAGGAAGGCACAAGCACCTCGGAAAACGCAACGCATCGCCCATCAGCTTTGGAGAGTCGAGCGGCGCAATCGAGGAGGCGGCCCCGAACCCAACTAGCGGGCGCGGGCTGGTTTTCGGGCCGAGAGGGGGCGGGGCCGGCGCCGGCCTACGGACGCGACCCAACCGCGCGACCTTTATTTACGAGGGAGGTAATTGATGTTCACTCTGCAAACACGTGCGCCGCGCCCGGCCGTACCAACTGTTTATTTTGCCCGCAGGCATTGAAAGCAAACAATTTGACTCCCGGCGGCGGACATGCCACGGACGGCGCGCAGGCAGCGAACTCCGCACGGCCGATAACGAGACGCGGCTTCTCTGGAAAGAAAGAAAACAGCGCAGTGACGTCCGAGGGAATGAACAACGGATCGAAGTTTCTCTCGGTGTCATTGTGTCATCAATCTGCTGAACATTAACACATTTCGTCTTGTAACTATTGTTATTGGAATAGTTGTATTTCTTCCTGCCCATCCTAGTTTAATGTTGCGGATAGATGGCTCGTTTCAAGTAGTTTTGGACCATATATGATCAATCTTACGAGGATACCAGGAATTAAATATATTATATATAACATTAAACATATTAATTATATAATAGATATATATAAAATAAATTATTGCCTTTAAAAACGCACTCGCTAAATGTGCGAAACGAATGCTGCAAATAAATATATAAAATACAAATGTCTTAATTCCTGGTATCCTCGTAAGATTGTGGTCAAAAACTACTTGAAATAAGTCATCTACCTGCAATATTATTATTATTATTATTATTATTATTATTATTATTATTATTATTACCATGCACCATTACATTAAAGTTCTAAGTGAACGATTTTTATGTCCCTCCTAATAAGCTCCCAGAAAACGGTTTTCAACAAGTGATGTAAAAAAAGAAAGAGAGTAGAGGTCACCATATTAATAAAAGCTACGAAATTTACATTGTTTGGAAAACATAGCTAGAATGGTGAAGGCAACATGACGTAATGCGCAAATTGGCAAGTTCGCGGGAAATGGAAGAGCACTTGTATTATCGTTGGAACGATTGTGACTAAATTGTGAGTATTCTACGTACTTTCTCATATATCATTCTTGAAATATCTACGGAAAACATAAAAGGGGCGAGGGAATTCTACTTATTATTTGCAAATTGTTTTTGCACGTTTTTCGCACATTTTGTTAAGGTACGCACTTTTGTTACAAACATTACGTTAAGTATATTTTGTTAAGGTACTGTACTTTCGTTACGTTACATACATCTATTGCAACAGTTGTTGCCAAGTTTTGTTCCAACATTTCGGAGAGGCCGAGAAAAAAACCTAGAAGTTTCGCAATCCCAAACCGTCATTTCAAATATGGTTACACCACAAAATGTTATTAAAAATTATACAATTCGCAATGCAACTATAAAGGCGACACTCCTGCCAAGCGACGTGGGAAAGAGCGAGTAGTATTATACGCACACGTTGAGCCCCGGAATACCTACCCCCCTCTCCTTTGCCAACATTAGTCGATTTAAGAATAAATGATGGCAACGAGCACTGTGGACAAAATATGATAACCAGAACTGTTCGCTCCCATGTACTCGTAATAGAAACTATCTTGCATCGAAAAAAGAACTACAAATTTGGTATAAAATTCCTTGTCAAAACACCAGGTGAGGGCTCAAGATAACGTGCGCGGATAATACGAAGCAGTGCGGGCGGGCAAGCGGTGGGAGAGACGCAGCAAGATGCTGTTTATTTATTTAAAATATTATTGTAATTGTGATAAATACCCGTGCAACATCAGGTAATCAGCTATTTGTTATTTCCACGGCATATTCACTTCATAATCTTCAATGGCCCTCATTGTTAACGGTCCCAAAGGAACATAAGGGCACATACTTCCTCTCAAGTTCAAATCTTAGTCCACTACACTTTTGTAGTTGTTCGATTAGTTGACAATTTTTTGTTTAGACGCATCACTACAATTCCCGCTCGGCTCTCCCGATCAAGCTAGAGATTTACGCACAAACGCAATGTTAAAACAAAATTTCTCGTAAACAAAACATGCTCGTGTGTTTTCCAGATGTCACCAAAGTTCGATTTTTTCCCCTCATTATCACTGAACTTATACTAAGTGTTGGCCGCATTAACAACATTGCCTTTTAGAATGTATTTTAACCTGTGTTAACATTAAACAAATGTTAACGAGAAAACATCGTTTAACTGATATTTCTTTTTAAAACATTCATTTTGGCTTTAAGAGAAAAAGAAACAAATTCAATTACCATCCTGAATGAATATTGTAAGTTTCGACGCAAGCCAACATGTACGTCGTGTTTAGAAGTAAAAGGAAAAGGCATTGGGAAGTCGCCTACACTGCGTTTCAAAATCTACCTACAAGAAAATCTGAACAAATTAAATTCTATACTATTATCAGCGAAATGCAATACTTTAGGCCAACATTTGATGAGATTATAAAAACCATACCGATTTTGTGAAAAGCGACCATTACATGATTTACAGTCTGTATTTCAGGTTTTAACATAACGAATACACGGCAATGACTGGAAAGTCCACAACCTACATGACATAGCTGTTTTAGACTGCCTTTACTAAACCGAATGATATTTCATTAATTGTGAAGCACGTGAATAATATCGATTCCAATATTCGTTAAAACGATACGTAGGAGTCACTCATTCCGTGCATTTATCACAGTTTATTACACCTAATGCGATCCAGCGGCCATTGTCCTGGGCTGGCATGAAAAGGCTGCATATTGTGCGCAATTCCGACCGAAATGTATCCATTTCAATACAATCGGTTACGAGAATAATACCCGCATCCACTCCGACAACCGCGCTATATCAAATCGGTACTAATTCAGCAACGGCAGAATGCCATCCATCAGAAAACTGGGGCCTAGCCGTCATTCCATCGCCAATGCAACACGGTACGTCATTAAATAAATAAATTGAAAATCTGTCCTGCAAACGCAATAACACGAGCTTTTTCCATCCTCTATATTCTCGGGCAGTGGCGTGCCCTACGAAGCACTATAGATCATTATTAAATGAATCCAGTGAAATGTGCTAGCACAGAATCGAATTCACAAAATTTGAAATAAAACTTGTAAAATAATTAACAATACTCAAGAAGAATTGAAGAATGAAATTTTTACGATTATCTCATGAGGTTTTAAAGTTAGTAATCAACATTACCGTCAGAAAGCAAAATTCTTGAGGGCTAAAGAAAATAGTAACCACAGGATTAATATTTCCTGAAATTATTATGTGTACATAAGAGTTTAATCTACAGATCCCGGTTGTTTAAGTTACCCGTAAAATGCTACTGGTTCTACCTTTGCAGTCTGAGTGATGGTCAGGAATACTCACCTGCAAAAGAACAAAAAGAAAAGAAATTAATTTAAATAAAAAATAATTTACATAAGTAATAGGTTACTTTTTCATTCTCTCTCTCTCTCTCTCTCTCTCTCTCTCTCTCTCTCTCTCTCTCTCTCTCTCTCTCTCTCTCTCTCTCTTATATATATATATATATATATATATATTTACAGTAAGGCTATTAAAATTATGAAACTAAATTTGTAAAAGGCCACATCCTTAAGGAAAATGAAGTCTTTGATGATAGTTTTTGAACATGTCATAAACCCATTTTCCTGGTCTCACTGTTTGTCAGTTAAGAAATCGTTATCTGATGACAAAAGAAAATTCTAGGTTCTAATTGTCAAGAAACATGAAAATGGACGTTTTAATTTGAATCCATATGTGCTTTACTGCACCCACGAACGCATTTTAACTTCTTTTATATTACTTACACACACATGTCAAAACAGTAATGCAGTTCTAGTTCTTAAAGAAGAATCGAAAAAATAAAATAATTACGAATAATAGTCCTCCGATATTAAACTAGAGAAAGCAGTTTACCCACTTTAATTATTAAAGTGGGCAAAAACTTAATATTGTTTAAATTGTAATTTTTATTTTTCAAGTAATTAAGCCATATTGCATTATTCAATATGTCTTAATTACTTGAAAAAGAAAAATTGGTGACATTTCAAAACCTGTAATGTGTTTGGAAGGGTGTGTGTAATCACATATAATTTATTTAAGTGTAATCACATTTAATAAATTTAAGTTGAAAAGTTGATTAGGAAAAAAGTTACCAGCAATGGAATTTTCAATGGAAGAGAGGATGAATTTTTTCCTCGGCTGAGACGCCGGACTTTGAAGATGTAATTGTCGTATGATTGCAGAAATTGATATAAATTAATAATTATTTTATTTTCTAGTAAACTGAAGAAATTGGAATTCATAACCATGAAAAATATTTTTTTATTTTTTATTTTTCGAATTTTGAAGTTTTAAGTTTTAATTTAATTTTTTATTTTATTTATTTTATTTATTTTATTATTATTATTATTATTATTATTATTATTATTATTATTATTATTATTATTATTATTATTTTGACCTTTCCGCGCGTTTCGGCCGTGTTCAGACCAGCGTGTGGCGCGCCCCTAGCATTCTGCGGCCGTCGCGCCGCCTCGCGTCGGATCGGGCTGTTTCCGAACTGTCTGCCGCGAGGCCCATGCATCTCAATTTACGTGTGCTGCGCACAGCGACAGTCGCACAACAGACTCCGCAGGCGGGACGTGCGCTGGCGACGGCGCCTCATGCAACCGTTCGTCGCGAAAGCGGGGGACTGGAATGCGATATACGTCCATAAGTAAATGAACGTGTTATAACCAATGTAAATTAGTCAATTCTTTATCAATGAACGACCATCAAATCTGTTAATTTGTCTACTAAATGGTAGTTAATGGATAAATAAATTACAATTAAACAGATATAGTGGTATAAAGTATTGAGCGCTGATGAAGGCCATTACATAATGATCGAAACGTTGGTAACACTGCTTTTGACGGAGTGTGACATGGGACAGCTGGTACCATTCACACGACTCTGGCAACTGCAGTTACCGGCATTTAATTATTGTTAAATAACCATAAAAAAAGCTCATGAATTCGCATTCCAAGGTCAACAAAAATAAGCATCTAATTTGTTGATCTTTTGGAAAGTGCATTTGCAAACTACATCTTACATTGATTATTATTTGAAAGTTTGAAATAATCAATATCAGACGTAGTTTCAAGAGGAAATATTGCGAATGTATTGAATTAACGATGCAAAGAATTGAATCATATTGATTTCCAAATGAAAGTGTCCGTCCATTTTTCATATCACCACATCATTTTTGTCAATCTTTTACGTCAGTTTTTCAATGAGGAGAGTTTTACTTCGAATTATTTATTCTTTCCAGCGTGGAATTAACTACAGTCCATTGCACATCACTAAGATTATTATACAATCATATCGTCGCCCACCGATCGTAAAAGAAGTCTTCTTATTTTAATTCTCCTCTCTCTAAATCAATGAGTTGGATCCGTTCAGCCAGTGAGTATGACAGAAACGTAAACGCAAGTGATAATTCGTGAACGTAATAGCGGCGATTATAGTGACAATTACCTTGTTGTATTCTTGACGTGAAAATATAAGGAGCAGTTGAGATCATGCACAATAGCTTATGAGGCTGTACTAATAAATAAGATGTGAACCAGGAGGGGAAATTTGGTTGAGACAGTAGGTAGTCTACATAAAAAATGCACGAGTGCAAAATGGATGAAGAGCGGAAGTTTAATTAGCTTTCCTAATTATTAAATTGCTAATTATTTATAAAAAATGAATAGCGAGAAATAAAACTATGTTAATAATATACAATATGAATAAAAATAATTGCATTCAGCAGAAGCCATTCGGAACATAACCATTCAACAAAATACTCTAATCAACTTCATTCAGAAGAACACGTAACAAGCCCTATCGTACATAACTACTAATTTGCCAGTCCATGCGGTGACGTATGGAACGCGTGCCGATCAATGAACTCGAGTACCGGTGAGCTCCGCTGGGTGGCACAGCGCAGCATCAATGAGCGGCGGGAGGGACGCCGCGGGGTGCTCTCCCAGTGGCCTGCTGGACGCTGCCAAGATGGCGGCACCCGCCGGCGCCTTGTAAATAAACGCGGGAGCGAGCCTTGGGTCCCTCCGCGCGCCCGATTACAGCACGCTTATAAATAGAGGCCGGAAAGGAAGTTGCCGGCGGGCGGGACGGGACGGGACGGGACGGGGCAGGGCGGGTCGGGACGAGCGGGACGGGAGGGCGGGACAGGGCGGGACGGGCAGGGGGCGGGACGGGCGGAGAGGGACGGACGGGACGGAGCGGAGCGGGACGGGGCGGGACGAGTGAGGGCAGGACGGGGCAGGGCGAGACGGGACGGGACGGGGCGCGCATGAGTAGCGGCAGAGCAGGCAGCGGCGGCGACGCGCGGGGAAGGAGAAATGGACGAGAAGGAAGAGGAGATGGTAGTGAAGAAGATCGGGGTGGAGAGGAAGAAGATGGAACGTGGAGGATGAACTAGAGGAAAATGTGCTGGAGGAAGAAGAGAAGGTGAAAGAGGAAGAGAAAGAAGGGGGAAGGTTGAGAAAGAAAAAAAAGACGAAAAGGCGAACGTGAAAGAGGAAGAGGAGAGAGAACAACAAAAAGGAAATAATGGAGGCGGAGGCTACTCGGTCCTGACAGCACGTTAGACAACAATGATTCACTCCCTATTAAATACCAGCAATGAAGAGACTTCTTACGATCGTACTTACAATGGATACAGAAAATGATGTCATGAAAAGAATGGGATATGGTGGAAAAGAAAAACAACCGCGACGAAAATAATCGAATTTTATAACATTTACTAGTCTTGAGATAGTAAGATAATCTTTTTAACAGTAATAGTACTGAAGATGGACATACGCGATCTCTAAAATGTAGTAAAATTTTAAGAAAATGTTTACTATTACTGTTAAAAAATGCATGTTATCCTCAAGAAAAGTGAATGTCTTAAAACTGGATTTGGAAACTTTATCAAAAGTATGCACAAAAACTAAGAACACGGAGAAACAAGTTCTTAAAATATAAGCTACTTCCCTGCAGGAATCTCCTTGAAGGAGCAGGTGAGTCATGTAGTGCTTTTCTACAGGCCACGTCACTACTGGCAGAAGACCAGGATGGCATTGGTATTTTCTTCGGATTTACCACTCCACCAGAAAGAGCAAATCACAATGTTGCGGGTTTATTCGACATTCCGTCGAGGGCAACTGAAATTATGAATGTAGTATTCACAATGGCCAAAGGGTAAAACAATTTTAATCGGGAACGCCCAAAAAGGAAAAAAAACTACGTTGTTTTAAACGTTCAATGTTTATAAGCATTTGCCATTCCAATCGTGATGTACTCACCAATAATGTTTTAAGACATTAAATAACCAGTAAATCCGGCATATTTTATCCGTTTTATTGCCAGTTTAATACGTTTTGTTTTAATTTCCAATAGGAGCACCGACTTATACACTGACTAGTACTGATACTAAATGAAGTGTAAAATAATATCAATTTTTTAAAATTTATTTACTATTCCCACACTTTAATTGGTTTTCATAAATACTACTGGGACTTTGGAAATTCCCAAATAAACTGACCCCTCCGCGGTTCGCGGATTTATCACAGCCCACGTGGCATCACATTTGCGAAGTCGCCTCGCAATAAATTCCGATCTAATAAGCCAGCGCCAGACGAATGACGTCGCTCAATAGCAGCGACACGCAACAACCCGCGAGGTCATCTCCGCAAGAAGAGCCTCGCTCGGCTCGCGGGACTCCGCAAGGCCAGCCAAGAGCGGGGGGAGGGGCGGGGCGGGGCAGTCAGCCAGCCCTGCACGCGACGGCAGGCGCCGCGCCTCCACGCCCCCTTCCCCCCTCCTTCGCGTCAAGGCGGCTGTAAATGACGTCACGCTCTTCCAGAAGTCAAGAAACAAGAGGGGCTCGAGGAGATGCGGTTAGATCCAGTGCCATTGCCCGCTTTCTTTTTGCAGAGGGCGCGGCGGGGCGGGCGGGGCGGGCGGGGCAGGGGCGGGCGGGGCGGGCAGGGCAGGGGCGGGGCGGGAGGCCTCAATAGTAGACATAAGATCATTCAAGAGTAAACCGATGTTTTTACTTCATATGGCGGGGAACCAGGGATTTCGAAATTTCAATTTCGAATTAACCACGATCTCACTACATCAAGCACTTTTTTCTTTTCATTCCAGGAATGGCTTTCCATCTTACGCCCACTGCCTAGCTTCGAGATCCATTAAGCAGCAAAACGAATATAATGCTAAAGTTTTGGCATGCGATTCCGTGTTACATGAATAAGAAGATTGTCGCTTATATTACCGAACCATATAACTTCCGCTGGAAGCGCTCCATATTGATAGATTATGTAGTGGCGGCTATTCAACGGCTTAAATCATTGAGGTACACGAGTGATCTAATAAGTACACAACAGCGGTAATGATCAAGTGAATGGTTGATTGATTGTGATTCCGGGCGCATCAACTACAGAGGTCATTAGTCCCGTAAGTAAGTGAAAGTTTTTCATCGGGGCGGTGCCGGTGATCTCCGACTGGATGGCGAGATCCGGCGCATACCTACAGTCGACTTGTCGGGTTTTCCCCAACAAGGTATCTCCCACCAGCGGGGCACCGCCCCAGTCGGGACCAGTTCTAAGTCCCCGACCACTCTCCATGCTTATGTTGTAGTGTAGTACATTTTAGTGTGTGTATGCGCGGTCGGAGACTTAGAACTTGTCCTGGCTGTGGTGGTGTTCGGCTGGTGTGAGATGTCTGGTTGAGGAAAACCCGCTAGTCGACGGTAGGTCGGCGCCGGATCTCGCCATCCAGTGGGGAAGATCACCGCCACCTCCCGATGAAATAACATGCACTGTGCCTACAGGACTAATGACTTCAGTAGTTGACGCGCCCGGAATCACTAAAAATCAATCAATCAATCTCTGAATTTATTGGACAGAAATCCTCAAATTTAAACTTAACCTATTTTTACATTAAAGGGGGTGTTGACCCCAGCAATGCGCACCCAGTAGAGCGTGTGGGATAGGGGCACAATGTTCTCGCCCGTCATGGTTGCATGGGACTTCACTTCTGACTGACAACCGGGCCACAATAAATGACAGCTCGGGCCGCCACGCCAGTTGGACAACGATGTTTTAGCTATTTCGCTACGAGCCGCCCGTCCTAGAGATTTCTCTCCCCAATACTAAACAGATGTGCTATATTCGTATGGATATACTATATTAGTGTACATAGTGTCACCGGTTTTCAGCGCAAATAAATGGAGGATGTTGATCCACGTCTGGTGAACGATTCTGCGTGACATCTGGCATAGTGACAGAAGTGGGGCGGAAAGCTCACCTGGCTCAGACACCTAGCATTCTAAATCAGGGTCGGGTTAGAATACTTCTAACCGAGAGATACGCATTATCGTCCGTCCAACATAGTCCCCGCAGGGGGTATCGCGATTGACGGAGGTTGTCGCGGTCTCTGGTGGTGTCGTAGACGACCACCCGGACCCCGAGTCTCGCGGCGCCGCTCACGTTGTTGGTTTGAAGGTGCAGGCAGTGAGCAGGCAATGCTAAACTCCTGGTGGCCGGGTTCCACCGGTCACCCACCAGTTGGGCCCATGGCGCCTCGAGCTTGGGGATTGGGCGAAGAATGCTCTTCGGAGTACTCCGGATCCCACTTTAAAGTCCGGCGGGAAACTAGTTGTCTCCCGTCAGGTTGCTCCGGTACCGGCGTCACCCCCGTCGATAGCTAGCGGTAAGCATTGGGGAGAAGGGATGGGGACTCCGAGCCGTCTGGACCTAAGAGTTCAGGTGGCTCACAGTTGGGCTCTCTGATTCGTCGTGGCAGTGGCCCGATACTCTAGGCAAAGGGGAGAGAACTTGTTCCCGGCGCATGTGAGTGGCGCATTGTCGAGACTCCGGTACTACCCTGGATAGCTAGGAGCTCTGAGCTAGCAAAGCGGCCCCTACCCAAACAGTGTATGGGGAGGTTGCCTCGAGGGCAAACTGGGTTCCGGCTGGGCCCAGACGTCAGCCCGTCGGCGTTTTGCGCGTCCGTGGGAGGTGCGGATGAGAGCCTAAAGGCCAAGGTGCCCACCCCGAGGACTTGTCCCCGCGACGAAGTAAAGAGTTGTGGTAATGTAGACCACTCGGGGTTTCATACATCCAACATAGCAAATAAAACAGCAAATAACATAACTAAGGAAATAGCAAAAGACTCAAATCTTTAAATCCATGAACAGAAATCAGTCACTGTACGTCGAATTAAGTCGAGGTAAATAGAACAATACAGTGCGGTATCAGCGATGGATTTTGTGACGAAGTGATGGATTGCTTATCTTTTTTATGATAAAATTTCAGAAAAATCCGATTGCCATGCTTATCGGTAAAGATAATCAAAAATCGTTAAGAACTATCGACTAAACGATAAGACTTCCATTTTTATCGCAATGCACGCGTAAGGGTTATGCAATGAGAAAACGTTTATGAACAGAGTATCATAATTAGCTGAACCCGTGGGAATATTTCGCCATTTGTGAATCATAGTTATAAATGTGAACACAACTTAAAGTGCTGGAAAAATATACAAGTAGTAAGTACGACTCATTTCCTGAATAGTGACTCCGTTAACAGTTCACTAACCGACATAACGATATCTCTTATATCGATCCTCTAGTGGAATTTAAAACAGCACGAAAAACATGCTCAGTGTGGACCAAATGCCCTACGTTTTCATATTCTCAAATGTTTTTCGAGAACATGAGACTATTCTTTAATAATAAATTTATAAAACTAATACTTTAATAATTGCATTATAATATCATATTCTAATTACAAATTTAAAACAAAACTATGTATCAAAGTCGCGTCTTTGTACAAAAATAAGGTACAATGAAAAATATTGTAGAAGAGAGTTTCTGAAATATAAGTTGGATGACGAAAGTGGGTCATTCTGTAGACCTGAAGCCGATGGATGTTGATTCTATGCAATTTTACTATCAGACGTAGTGATATGCGAATTAACTACTATAATACTCTTATATAAAACAGTGATACCGGAAACATTTTACTCCAATTTAAAGAAATAAATACTCCAAACCTTTATTGGTATAAGAACAAAACGGACACAATGACATAAAAAACACAATACACCTGATCGTCGTGATAACGAAAATGTATTCATTCAAAATCAATTAAAAACACAAAATATATTAAATCCTCTAAATATGTGCAGAAAAAAATACATCCTGTTTCAATTTATATTCGACATTTAAAGTCGAATAATTTATTTTCTCATGTGGAATTATTTACATAACACACATGTTATGTTTACTAGCGTGCTAAAGATCCATACACACCGGGGCGGAAATTTTTTTATGTCTTTGTATATAAAAACAAAAATAATATAAATTTTAAGCAAGGTAAATTATTTATCATAAAATTCATGTAACAAAATTAAAATATTAAGTTTAATATTTAATACTTTATGCTTTTAAATTAAAATATAGTAATAATTTGTTATTAAAATCGTTAAATTCAAAGCTGCAAAATAACGTAGGATTAGGGTATTACATTTTTCATTCTATAATACATATGTGAACAGATAGAACTTAAATAAAAACGCATGATATCGATCTAAAAATTAAACATTCACTTACATACTGTCCAGGACTGAAAAAAATTGGCAGGATTTCACAAAAATATGTATCAAACCTCTTCTACTTTTTCTTGTTATTAGATTTCTTTCGCCGACCTGGATGGCCGAGGTGGCTAAGAGCGAGTACCGACTCAGCGCTTGGGTCCGAAGGGTCGCGGGTTCGAGTCCCGCCTTGGGCATGGTTGTTTGTCCCTTGTCTTTGTATTATGTTGTCGCGGAGGGCCTCGCGTACTGCTGACCCCAGATCAGAGGAGCCCGCAAGTGTGTTGGTGTCCAGTGTATGGTCGAATATGCGTCCCATCGGGACGTAAAGGGTAACCGGCTGTCGGCTGGATAAAAACCCTAGAAAGAAGATTTCCTTCTTTTCTTTTTAGACATTTTCTTTCTCTCCTTAAGTACTTATTACTGCGCCGTTTCCAGGCGCATGTAAGCGATCCAAGCCCTACCTATTCTTTCGAGCGAGAATCAGGAATCCCATTCGTACTCTCTCCATTGACAAGAAAATTGAAATTCCAGAATCAACTTTTTGGGTGACCCTGAGAAGTTATGCGAATTTATAAAATGTGTCGACCTAGAGAGCCGACGCGAGGGAGACCTACGGTAGTAGAGTGCTAAACAACTTCGAAGAGTCGTGTGTTCCAGCATGCATGATTGTACATCTCCATTCGTGCTTGATGACAATGCCATAATACACATCTGAAGATGTAATTACTGAGACTGCCTAAGAAGCAGGATTTTTATACGCGAGATGTCAAAGACAGTACCTGTTGACTTACTCTGCAGTTGCACTTTCCCATTCAATATGAATGGGAAAGTGCAACCACAGATAAATGCAAAGTCATGAGCCATATGATCGTATGTAATCCAGAAGTAAACTATATATAATATATAACGTAATGCCTTATTCTTAAACTATAAGCCTTATTTCTTTGAAATGTCACTAATACGAGCAGCTTCTGTAATACATATCATAATTTATGAAGCGATAATGAACTTTCCGTGCTTAGATATATTAGGCAATAATATAAATTAACACAGTAAGTAATAATTATTTTCAACATAACACTTGCCCCTGGTGCTTATGAAATTATTAGGAATGTTCAGAAGCAAAACAAAATTGATCAAAAATAGAATTCATAAAAAATAATACTTCAAGCAGTAACCTATTATTCAAAATTTCAAATTTTAGAAATATCAAAATAACAAGTTTACCTAAAATAAATTTTAATTATTAGGAATGTTCAGAAGCAAAACAAAATTGATCAAATTTATATTTCGTCTTAAGATCTTTTCGATCGCGTAGATCATCGTCGAAGCTTGCAGCTGCTGGGCGGAAAACGAAGTTCGTTTTCCGCCCAGCAGCCAAGCTTCTACTGACGCTACGCGATCAAAGATCTTAAGACGAAGATCTTAAGACTTTAAACTTAAAGACATTAAGACATTAAACTTAAGAAAAGATCTTAAGACTTTATTTATTGTGAAAAGTTTACTTACATACATACACATACCAATTCCAACCATCACGTACGTCTAACCCCACCAAATTTTACATCCCCCATAAAAAAAAAACACCCGTCCAAAAAGCATTAACGAGAAAGGTAATTGGTTGTCCCTTTCCCCTCTTTCGAAGAGCAACTCAAAAATGCCTCAATGAGCGTCCGTAAACACACTGCGACTCGATTGCCCCGCCTCATTGCGCCGCACGCTGCAGCCGCCCGGAGGCCTCGAGGACGAGGCAATCGAAGCGGCGCTGATCGCGGGGCGCGGGGACCGGGGGGCGGGCCTGGGGCGGGGGGGGGGGGGTGGCAGTGAGGACAGGCGAGGCGAGGAGGGAGCGCGACGAGGAGGGGGAGGGGTGGAAGGGCAAGGCCGGAGGTGTCGGGGCCGGGAGGGGCGGGGGAGGGGAGGGCGGAGAACGGGGCGGGGACCGGCGGGTGGCGGGGAGCCGGGGGCGGGGGTGCGGGCGGCGCTCTCGGGGGGCGGGGGTGGCGAGGCGGGCAGCATCGCGCGCGCGGGTCGAGCAAATACGCCGGAACGACATAAAAGCCGTTCCTTGAATGAAAATTATTTCATGGGCGTGGCTTGTAGCCGTAACGCCATCGGCACACTACTACACCCGCCGACAGGCATCCTCGTCCTCCCGGGCCTCGCGAGTGCTTGCTGCGTTGGAGAACTTTTTTTTTTTCGGCGGGTAATGGAGGCGGAGTTAAATGAAGCACGACAATAACGTTGCCCGAGCACTAACTGTTGGGCGTTGACACAAACGCTGCGAGCTTTTCGGCTGTTTGCGTAGCACGTCAACAATCAGCGAGGCCGCCCTAAAAACGCGCCCGAGAGCCGGCCCGGGCCCGCGAAACGCTATCAGCATGAAGTTGCGCTGGAGGACTCGTTGCATGGGAAATAACGATGGCCGCGCCCAGATCGAGGTTCGTAGCCGTGGAAAGCCCTGGAATTTCTGCTCAATACTTATTTGAAACAAGAACAACACATTCTGGATATTCCATTATTCAAGAGGAGAACTTTCAACAAGGATTCTCTGGAATTTTTGGTATGTTTCACTTTCATATTGAGTTCTATTATAGTCGAACCTCGACAATTCGACCCGCTACCCGAGGGTAGGTCGGCGCCGGATCTCGCCACCCAGCGGGGGAGATCACTGCCATCTCCCGAGGAAAAACATGCACTACACTTACGGGACTAATGACCTAAGCTGTTGACGCTCCCGTAATCACTAAACGACCGACCAACCAACCAATCGACAATTCGAACATTATACCTCGAATTACAAGCGTGTCGATTGTTGTCCATTTAACATATCATGTTCGGCAATTCATGGCTCTTCAGTCGAAATATTTGATCTTTTATTTACTCCTTCAGATTCGAGAGATCAAGGTCCCACTGTATGATAACTTTGTATAGTTAACTTCAATAATACGAATGCCTTGACAAATAGAATGTTATCATTGTCCCACTCACTTCCTTCGTGCAGCAGATATTTGGTAATTAAAGGTGCATTGTATCGACAAGCTGATTCGACTTTTTTTTTCTCCTGAGGCATCGAGGTTCCACGGTATTCGTGTCAGGTCATGCGTATTCCGTTCAGCATTGCTTCCCGTTCTACACTGAAGCTAAGCGCGCAACTACAAATTGCGCCGAGGTATGCGAAGCAAGATATCGCAAACCGAGGTGAAGGAACTGCCTTCGAATTGAGAACAGTTTAATGATGCTGTTACTATCCGGAATTTCTCTCATCTCTGGTGACAATGAACCATCCATTCAGAACGACCAAAATACAATTACGATTTTGAAGAGACCTAAAAGCCATATTGACAAACTCTGCCTCTATGCAATCAACGCTGTTCAGCGTATTATCATTGATGCTGTAACTCACTGTACATCCATTACGCAATCGTTATAAATGTGCCGCGGCGAACGCATGTTTGAATACAAACATGTACGCTTGAACGCACGTACGTAAACACACACACCCCACATCATTTGATCTACAAGGACAAATTATTGTGTACTACCGTTACATTTGTATTACAATAAAAATTGGAAAGTCAATAAGTCCACAAATACCTATTACTATGAATGAGAATGCGTGCTACTGTACGCACTATTCACAGATGTTGAAGAAACTAAGAAACATTCGAAATTGTAGCAAGATGAGAGCGAAAATAACAATAAATAATATTTCAGACACATCTCCTCAAATACGATCACTGAAAAAGGTCGAAAGGATAAGTCAGATACAATGAGAGTAAGAAAATTAAGCGGACCCCTCCCGGTTGATAAAGAAACAATCATTACCCTGTAAGGTTCAATGTATCCGACTGTTTCAAGAAGTTGGATATTAAATCCTTGAATTTCGGAAACACATTCAACTCTAGAGTGTTTCACATTAAAACGAGACTCGACAGAGCAGTAAAAGTAAATAAGAATGTTAATTGTGACGAAATCATGCAAGCCATGGAAAACAGACAAACCGTACACTCAATACAACACGAACAACATTAGAGGTTACTGTACGCGAACAGCCTGTCCGTTCGTAACTCGCAGCCACAGGCCGCGAACGCTTACCCTTATGCTAGTGTCGTTTTACAAATAACAAAGGAACGCATAAGAAAACTGGTAGCGTGAAAATAAAACTGAACCCTTTTTGTTCCGGCACTTGATCCAGAATTACAATTTTTCCTTCCCACTTCCGTTTCATTGTTGTCTGAATGTCTGGAGTCAGTAGAGTTCAACGCACTACCTCTAGTCATCGCATCTACCTTTACGATTTAAGCGATAATTATATTGAAGTGTAGAACATAATATTAAAGTTATGCAAGCACTTTGTTTATTACCGAAAATGTATTCTTGAGATTTATCACCAAAGAACGCGTGAGCAATGAAAATCGTGTTATTAAGAAAGGATCGAATACGGCCCAGAATGGGTGACCACTAATTTTTGAATAATTGATTACTGTCTTCATCAAAGGGAACAAACAATTTACTGCAACGCGGCAACACCCAGAAAGATTAGCCCATTCGCATGACTCCGGCCGCGAAAACCTTCCACAAAACAAACAGCAAAACATGAAAACACCAACAGAATAAAAAGATGGTATTAAAAATGTTTCATTCAAAAAAATGAACATCCGTCATCCGGAATTTTATCCTACAATAAAACCCTGAGTGTCACATTAACAGTTATTAAATAATGCTCTATTTTCATTTTCCGAATACCGTAAGCTATGCGTGATATGCCGCCAACGAACTTCCGCAACATGACATTGCCCCTGGCTTAACGACCGAGAGACTTCCTGTGCACCGACAGCTACACCTACCTGCCCGGGATAACGCGCTCTTCTATGCGGTGCTGATTAAATTACTTCCACACCACGTATCATTTGGCAAAGCGTCCTGCCCTGCTTTTAAATATCTAGAGCGATACATCACACGAAATCTCTAAATGCCAGCCAAGGGATGTAATAAACGTCGCCCCGAAATCATATTTTATCTCTTTTTTTTAATTCGAACTTCTGTAAAGTTATAAATGTATACGCTCGTTAATTCGTCTCTGTCAAGTGGAAAGAAAATCTACAGCACACGGTGCAATCATGTCGCATCTCGAGAACTGTAATGAAAAAACGCCGGTATGTGTCATACAGTCGTGCTTTAAAATGGGTATTTAATCTCGTTATAATGGGGGGAGGTGAGATTGAACAAATTCTTCAACTAGCACTTTTACCTCGTGTATCGCAAGCTATGAATTTGTTATCGTAACTTTCTACGTCTCCGATTTATATCAACTTGCATTATGAAGATGGATAGAGCCCCCCCCCCCCACACACACACACACAAAGGGCCAATAAAAGCACAGAATAAGCATCGTCGATATAATCTCGAAAAAATTAATGAGTGGGGGTCATCAAGACCGATCAGTGACACAAATAAAACCTAACGACTTCGCAAGTTTAAATGTGAAAATATGCAATATACAAATAATAGATTCTAAGGGTAGGTCATTTCCTTATCTTCGCTCTCTCGGAAAGAAGAGAACTGTCGAAACGGAACGAAACAAACGGACAACACATCGACGGACCACGAGGAAAACTTCGAAATCGATTCTGAAAGTAACGAACATTTCGGGGAAACAATGTTCAGAGCTAGAGGTGAACAAAAGCAACCAAACAAGACCGAAAGGAACGGAACGAAACGCGCCGAGGGGCAAGCGAGAAGTAGGTCATCTGGAAGGGGGACGGACAGCAACACCGCGAGGAGCCACACAAGCGCTGCGGTTTGCATGGCAGGCCGCCCGAGGGGCAGCGTCCCACCCACGGGACGCGCCAGATTTCCAGAACGATCAGCCGCCAACACCACCAGCCCCGCCCGCGGCGCCTCCCTCGAGGCTCCGATGACGCCATCAATCCCCGGGGATCGAGGCGGGTCCTCCGCGCCGGGAGCCTCCCGCTCCCCGGCCTCGCCGCCTCTCTTCGCCCAGCGCTGCGCCATAAAGCAGTCCACGCGGCGCCTCGCAGGCGGGCGGACAAGCGGGACGGTCGAGCAGAGCCGGGGCGGAGCAGGGGCGGGGCGGGCTGGGTGTGTGGGGGAGGCGGGAAGACAGGGGACGCGGGAGGGCGAGGGAGGCGAGAGGGCGGGGGAGCGAAAGGAGGGTTGTTTGGGGGGCGAGGCGGGGAGGGCCCGGCTGGGCCGAGCGGGCGGGGCGGAGGACGGGGCGGTGTGGGCGGGCGGGGCTGGGCGAGGCGGGGGGGGGGGGGGGGGGGGGGGGCGCAGATGGAGCGCAATCAATGGAACGAGCAGGCGGCGGCGCGGGGCGACGCGCGCGCAGGGCCATCGCTCCGCAGCAGCTGCCCTGTCCTCCGAACTGGCCCGCTCCAACGTCTCCACCCCCACTACGGCTACGACAATGGACACGGGTGCGCACCTTATAAAAATGAAATATGGCAGTGTCATACAAACCAATTGTTCCTCTATCAAACACATGAATAAACCCTATTTTAGTGTTACAATTTTTGGCCATAATTGATTTTCTATAACGCTAATTCAGGAAACTGGGTGTTGGCCTTCATAAATGAAAGAAAACAGATACTGTCGCTTGAACGGCAAGACAGTTCAGAAGTGTTTCAGTAGCAGTGGTGGCGTCTGGAACGGACTCGGGCAGCGACTTGCTAAAAAAAAAAGGAAAAAGGGGGGGGGGGGGAGTGGGAATGATGGAGAGTGTATGATGAGGAGGAGGAGGAGGAGGAAGAGGAGAGAGAGGTGGTAGGAGGAGCAGGGGGAGGAGGAGACGGCAGCGTTGGAGAAGGGGGATAATGCAAACCCCCCACTCAGCAAAAAGGTGGCGGCGCGGAGGTTGCCGACTGGCACTGGCGCCACGCGCCTGCCTGGCCCTAATGCAGCGCTGCACGCGCTTCCACTTACACGCCCTTGCGTCACCGGACGGAGCGTGCTGCTGCACCCCACCCCACTACCGCAAGCGATTTCCCATTTAAAGTTCTGTGGGGCGGGTAATTTGCATGTTGCAACTTTTTTACACTTTGTTATCATTGTAAATAAGTTATTCAAATTTCAAGGAAATAACACGTCATTCTTGGAGAAGAACCATGGATTTTAATATCTCATTCATTTCTGAATATAGCATGTTCCGAAAATTGACACTGACTGGATCGTCTGTACTCTTGCAATATATCTTATTAGTAGTTTTATTAAAGTTAAGCAAACTTTACTTTACTTTAGTAATGCGGTTTCCGCAAGGATTTTCGGATCAATACTTATGAATAGGGATCGGTCTGAAAGATAAATCCATATTTTTCTCCATAATCCTGAGCGTTGAAAGTTTAGTGGAAATTCAAGTAGCCCCTTCTCTGGTTTCCATCAAATTCTACAAAAAATATTTTCGTCGAAACAAATATTATAACATATTTCTCTAAATTTTGTATGAATAAACCAATATTTTGAGTATTTTCAAATCAAATACTTTTGAGTTTTTGGAAAATGGTGCAAAACGTGCCAGTTTGAAATGCAGTGGTTGGAGTGAGTCTGGTTCACGACCGGACAAAATGTCTGAAGGCCTGTTGTCAATTCAGACAATGACACTCCGAGTGAACATACATCCATAACAAGAACAGCTATCAAACTTCCTGTGCAGAGAGATAAAAAGAATGACACGAGACCTCTCGAGCTTTGTTACTGTTTTTTTTCATATGGGTTATATTTGCAAATAAATATTTTCGTCGTTTTAACATACATTTTTCACTTCTTTAGCATATAAAAAATAAATATTTTCCGGGTTGTTAGCATCGAAAAGTCCGAGCTCCACTTACGAATATGCCGAAGAATGGTTTTGGATCCAATCAGGTTCTTCCATTTAATAATGAGACCTGCTTTCCTACATCTGCGGCACCGTGTTCGCTTCTTGTTGCAGGCTCGAGGAAATCTCGGATGTTCCCGGGTGAAGCGAAGCTTTCACATCCAGATGATAGATGGCTGAGCTCACGAGCATTTGCAAGTTATTAAAACGAAATCTAGATTATATGCATGGGTGTCCACATATGATGGGCTGTCATGTGTCATATAATTACAGCACTTTATCATATTAAATGCCCTCAACAAGTGATACCATGACATTCGACATTAATATTCCTATCCTGAATGCGTGTATGCTATGCACTATGGTCACGATGACGAAAAACATAACTTTTTTTAAAATTCAATTCAGTGTAAAATATAAAATTATTATTTCTCTTCCAGAAATTGCTTTTGTTATTTCTTTAAGACATACAGCATTAAGGAAAAAAACTATATCAACAGAAAGCAATAAAGATCGACGCTTTTACTGTTGACATAATCGTCAGAACACGTCGACATCTTTTGTAAATCAGGGAGTTTAATGAAAATTAAAAGTCTTTGGCACTTATGAACAACCACAAACAAACATATACAACTTTTAGAAGTGCAATATCATTAAAAAATGTAATCCTATATATCTCTGGGGTCACAAAGACAGCTCTTTATGGATTATGTCATCTACCTAACAATTCCAACAGTGCACCTCGGACTTCACAATTTAATAATTATGCCGGTCCTTCATTAAAGCGTCTGACACAGTAGCACACACAACAAATTGCTTAAAAGCACGTCACTAATTACCGAGACGAACAAAACGTGCGAAAAAATCGTAGAAATAAATGAGTTCCGTGTGAGAACTACTAGCACGTGCTAAGTACGCCACGGAGGTGGAGGAGGAGAAGGGGGCGGGAGCGGCAGAGAGAAATCGAGTGACCCACATTGGGCAGTTCACGTGAACGCACCGGCGCGACGGAAGTTGGCCAGGCGTGCAACAGCACAGTCGGCGCCACCTTCATTAACGCGTTGCACAACGCGCGCGCTACGCTCCGACGCAACACGCTGGGTGGGTGGGGGGCGGAAAGTCAAGTTCAAGAAGCCCCCAAACAAAATTCCGCCACCCAGGCCTTCCTCTCGCACGATAACGCGACTAATGTATTGAATACACGGCGAGATGCTCCTTGCTTCGAAAGTGATTTTTATCATCAAATTGCGGATCATTCACAACAATGTTACCTCCGTTGGTTATACTGCGGTTTTTTCACAGTTGAACTTGACGTTTTGTCAAGTTCTCCAATCGGGAGCTTACACGTCACTATATGTAGTGACGTACAAGCTCCCGATTGGAGAACTGTCACTGCTGGCCGAACATCTGACGAAAGGTCAAGTTCAACTGTGTAAAAACCGCAGTATACCTACGTACCATGTTTCATCTCCAACGTCCCACTCGGTAAAGAATTTAATTTCACCCCTTTGTTTACCTCTATAATAATTTCTACTCTAAAATAAAAATTACGACTTGGTACCATCTACGGCCCCCGAATTACAATAATTTAAAAAAATACAAAACAGATGTCCATTCCACTCATTCCTTGGTATATTTTTAAACATTAATTAATCCTATAGGTGAGGAATGAATAGTTGTTTGGTACGTATTAGAATTTAAATTAGTATGAAGTCTACCAAACGTATGGTATACAATAAACAAATACTAAACAATGGATATTTTTTCACAATTAACTGTTTAAAAGAGAAGTAATTTTGATATGAAACCTGTCTTGGATCTATTATTATAATATTCAGTATCTAGCCCTTTCGGCCGTATCTAGTACTTGAATCCCGGTAACGAGAGGTGTAAAGCGAGAAGTCTGAACACTAAACCACCTTCCGAATATTTTCCTTTCGCAGGAAAATTAGGCAAACGGTTATCAACGTAAAAGGCTCCTTCTTTCGGAAGACATTTTCACAAGAAATTCTTCTACGCGAATTTTATGAAGAAGCTTTCTGCAGACATATGTTTAAACTGACTAGACATAAGTAAAAGTTTATACCTGCGTATCTAACTATCATTGAATACGACGCATGCTACGTACACATCCTTTAGGACAAAAAGACTAGTCAAAATACCCAGCCTCATTTTTCTATTCCGCGCAAATAGAATTAACTTTTATCGAGTGCAATAATATAAACTTTTTGTACATCGACACTTAAAGATAAGTGGTCCCAGAACAGGGTCTTCCATAGCCGAATATTTCCAACCTTGTGGCAGGTTTCATGACACTCTACAATAGTGAGGATGTGTCAGCTGAAGATAATATAACTAAATTTCTGAAATACATTTACCCCTTTAAAACATTGGGAATGCCATTCATATTGGGTAGCCGTACTAGAGAAACCTTGAAAACATATTACAATAATGAAATATAAACGAAGAACAACCTGTTTACAGAAGAACCACAAAGAGATAAATGGACTAAAACAATAAAGCTTCTGCTTTTGTTGAAACAAAGGTAAAATTTTTAAACAAATTCTACTCTAAAATACGTCTGAATATGTTTTCGTCGACAGCCTTTTGTGATATTGGTTCAGTGACCCGCCTTTCCAGGGAACGGCAGGGGAGATTCTGCGCACCTTTTCCTCTATTTGTTCCCCGTCCGTAGAGATTGGCCGTCGCCGTAAGCCCGCAGCGCCCCTTTCTGATCCCAGCGATGGCGCGGAGCGGGATTGATTGGATCCCCGGCGGGAGCTCGTCCCGCGGCGTCCCCCTCCCCTCACGGCTTCCCCCGCTCCACCGCCCATCGACCTTCACCTCCGCCCTCGCCGCGCCGCCGCTTCCGCCTCCGCGATCTCTCCCGTCCTCCAGCGCCCGCGCCGCGCCACGCCCACCTTCGCCTCCGCGGTCCCTTCCGCCAACGCTGACGCCGCTGCTGGTTGCTTGGTTGGTTGGTTGTCAGTGATTCCGGGCACGTCAACTAATGAGGCCATTAGTCCCGTAAGTGTATTGCATGTTTTTGTCATCTTGAGGTGGCGGTGATCTTCCCCCGCTGGATGGCGAGATCCGGCGCCGACCTACCGTCGGCTAGTGGGGTTTCCCACAACCAGGTGTCTCCCACCAGCGGGGCACCGCTCCAGCCGGGACAAGCTCTAAGCCCCCGACCGGTCTCCCGGAATATGTGGTAGTGTAGTGCATGTTAGTGTACGTGTGTGAGTGTAAGGGGTAAGGATAGGACAGGGGAAGGAAAGATCGCGCGCGGACCGTGGCCCGTTTGTTAGGGTACTGCTCCGGCATTCGCCTGGTGTTGATCGGAGAAACCACGGAAAACTACCGATCAGAGCAGTCGACCGCTAGAATTCTCCTCCAGACAGTGACTGAATTCGACCTAGCTGAGAAGCTAGTGTCGAAAATCTTGCCACAGTCCGGACTCGAACCTCTCGGTCTGAGGCTCTGCACCGCCGCTGCTGTCACAGCCTCCTGCAACCAGGCGCTAGCACCGCCGCTGCCACAGCTGCTGACACGGCCTTCTAAACCCGTGCACCACCGCCTACAGCGACACTCTCCCCTCCCCTGCCCCCGCGCTACTCCCCGCTTGGCTCTTGAATGCACGGTACGCCCGCCGGCGCACGCCGCCCTGGCTCGCGCCGTAATACAGCGCCGTTCCTGCCCGGGCCCCCCCGCCCTCGCCCGGGGGTTCCGCGCCCGGGCGGCGCCCACGCCACGCCCCCCCCGTCCCGCCCTCGCCGCCGGCGCGCCTGCTTTTGCGGCCGCCCCGGCGGCCGCGTGCCCGGAATTTTTCCTGCTTCGTAGTTTTGAGTACACAGACGCTCGCCCGGCTCCCGCATGGCTCCTTTGTGGATATTGGTGAATTTTTGCGCGCTCCGCCGAGAGGAATGTGTATTGAATCGAGCGTCTCCATGGCGGGGGGGGAAGGTGGGGGTCGCGGCTCAGCGGGGGCGTCTTTTTTGTCCTCCGATCCCGTGCCCTCTGTGCCCCCACCGCCGCGGGCCCCGGTTCGATGCCTTTGCCCTTGTCGGAGGGCAATCAATGGTTGCGATGTTAAATTCATGAGCAGATCCGAACTCGCGCGTTTATCGCAGCTGTTTCCAGCGCAGGGTCGCCCTGCCGCGCCGCGCCGCAGTGGTGCGAAGCGGCGAGGAGGGAAGAAAAGGGGCAAGTGGAGAGGCGGAGTGTGTGTGTGTGTGTGTGTGTGTGTGTGTGTGTGTGTGTGTGTGTGTGATAGATGCGGAGAACGGGTGACCTGTGAATCGAAATGAAAACTAAACTAAAGGCAGTGCTGCATAACATGAAGCTGGCGATATATTGCATAGGACTGTCTCATGCGAAGAGAGTTCCCAGATACGGAATCAACGTTCGATAGCATTATCATAATGAAATTTGCAGTTCATTTTATTTTATTTTCTGTTATTTGCATAGCTCATTTTATCATTAAAATTCATTCAGTTATAAAATTACAGCTCTGAAAAAAAACAACACTTATTTAGGAGTCTATTTATACCATATTTTAGAACACAGATATAAAGCGCTCCAGAATCATCAAATTTATAGCTCACGTCTCACGTCTGTTAGAAGGTAAACTGAGAAATTATAAATTTTATTTAAAAATAATTTTATCTGTACACGTTTGACATTTTCAACCATATATTCAATATTATGGAATATCTCTCCGGTATTTCTCAGTACTTGACGTATGTAGTTAATTTTTCACAGCAGTAAAATGTCACCTCCAGCTGCACAACAGACCGGAATGTGAAACAACCACAACATAATTAAATTTTCATTACAATTTCATCGAAAAAGAACGATAAATTTTTAAGCACCCAAAATTCATTAATTATTGAAAAGGTACCAACACTAGTTTCCACCTAGTCTCCTTCGCGCCAAGTGAAACATAGTGGGGCTCCTCGTATAACTCGTACCCCTTCGAATAAAATCTGGGGAGGTCTAGCACTTCCAACACTTTCCTTCACGATCCCCGTGGGCCCGGTCGCCTCTGCAGTACGGTGCCCCCGCTTGTGCCTATCACGCTAACATGGAGGTGTCTAGTCCTTGCTGCAAGAACCAAGAGCGTTATGATGGCGAACAAGCAGAGTAACAATTTCAACGAGTAGAATAGTATCATTCTAAAAAAAACAAAAAAAAAAAAAAAAAAAAACGAATCTACGATCGGAAACCTTCAATATTCACAGCACATGCTCGTAAATTATACGTTACTCCTTATATAAAAGAACAAAGCACAGAATACAAGAGTAAAACTCTTCATTGAATTGAATTGAATTTGCCTTATTTTACGTGGCGAGACTCGGGCCATGAGGCCTGCTCTTCCGTCTGACCACGCAAATTTCGTTACGCTCCTTTCACCAATCATGGGAGAAAGAAGGTATTACTTCATGGTTGAATTGTTTCATCTTAAATGCACATGAACGATGCAATATAAAGAGAGTGAGTGACTGAGTGTGTGAGAAACTTCTTTAATGTTTGCGAGTGCGTCATTCACTATGGTCATTAGTCCTCGAATTAAGTGCATGTTGTATTTCGGGTGCTGGCATTGCTCCACCGTTACTTGCACGTGACATCCAGCGTCGACCTATACGTCGACTTGCGAGTTTCTCCTCCAGGTTCCGCGTTTCTCCAGCAGGGCACCGTCCCAGTCGGCATGCTCTAACCAGGGACCGAATACCGAAATAATAGCGGTAAAGGTATTTATACCGGTATACAAATACCTTTACCTCTATTATACCTTTATTCAAAATACCTTTAAAAATACCGGTATAAGACGTCAAATACCGGTATTTTTAGAGGTATTTTACCTTTATCCGACGTCTATACCGGTAAAATACCTCTATTTAAAGGTATTATACCGGTATTCTCTCATCAAAATACCGGTATTTTCATAAGAAAATACCGGTATTTCAGTAGAATCATACAGGTATTTGGGGGAAATTCATTGTGATATTTTCCGCTGAAATGACTCAGAGGAAACAACTACACACGGCTGAGTTTCTGACCGGGAGGTCCTAGGGTTCGAGTCCGGGGTGGCGGATTTTCGTCACTTATTATAGCTAGGTCGAGTTCTGCCGTTGACTGGGTAGTCGAGTTATGTCGTCAGACGGAGGGACCAGCCAACGGTCTTTCGCAGACGTCAACACGAGCTCGTTCGCTGACCTTGGACCTCACGTCCGGGCGCAGAGCTTGGCGACACGTGATAGTGTTGAAAATTTATCGAATTTCTCCGTATAAATCTTGTCCTTTCTAGTAGCGATAAAAAATGGAGAAACATGTCTTCTTATCCATAAATGAGTCTTCCCACGCATACCAAACTTCCTTCTTGCATGACTGTGTTTATCACTAAATACGATTATTTGCTTAAATTTGATCGTATCACTAACATTCCCGAAAATAATTTTTTCAGTTGGCCCAGTTTCCTTATTCTGCACCATAATTATAACTAAAACAATATTAAAAATTGACATTGAACGCTAATAGACATATTAACTATTCTTACGCGAGGAAACAGATGCGTTATGTTTAATTCAAAATTAATGATTGAAGCATGTTTAATTTACACCATGTATTATTTAAAAATTTCATTAAGAAAAGTATTAATAGTACTATATAATATTAATTAATTTTAATAAATATTTTAAAATATTAATACTAATTAATTTTTAAATGTTTGCATTAAATTTGTGTAAATTAATTTATCATTTTGTTTGTTAATTTTAATTTAATTAATTAATGTTAGTATATATTTCTTATTATTAAGGAAGAAACACTCTTCTCGAAGTGGGCTCCTCCAGATGCATTTTACAATGTAAGCTACCCGCGTAGAAGGGAACCCTTGCCCACATGCAATGTTAATAGCTAATAATAATAGTAATAAAAGTAAAATAATAATAATAATAATAATAACATAATAATTTACTTTTATTACAAATTTCTCAATATTTGCAGTTAATGTCAAAATATATTAAACCCTTAATATAAACTAGGAAAATAACATTTTATTTTAGCCCTATTTATTAATGTATAATTAAGATTTAATTGTGAAATGAAGTAAAAGGAATCATTTTTTAACAAAAACAAAACTGGGCCTGAAAGCCTGAGCGTTCGTTATTATCTCAAGGTGTCAACGCTTCCTCAGTTCGCCGAAGGAGGGGTCGGGGAGGGAAGAAACGGTCCTACGCCTACGGCACGGCGCATACGTTGACAGCCTCTCCATGTGCGAAATACAAAGACAGACCTAGGTCATCTCTCAGGTCAGATGGGAAATAGCTCGATGAAGGACACTAAGAAAAGGTTCTCTTCAATGGAACCAATAATTATTATTTCATATTTCAACTTTTCCGAAGTTTAAATTAAGGGAGGTTTCCAATACATACAACGTATGCAAAACGTAAACGCCCGAACACAAAACATTTACAATAATAAGAATAGAATTTAATACAGTTGTTTAATAATAATAATAATAATTTAACAACAATTAAACAAAATAATAATTTAAACAATAAATATCAGTTATGAAATGATATTTGATTAATAAACATTTTGTGAGATATTATTAACTAAAGCAACCTATTTTAAACAACAATTAAACAAAATAATAATTTAAAACAATAAAATCATTATGAAATGTTTTTTGGAAAGCTATATTTCTTCATTGAAAATACCGGTATAATACCGGTATACCTTTTATGGACGTCCATACCGGTATAGACGTCCTATAGAGGTATTTTACCGGTATAAATGAATAAAGGTATTTGAAAAAGGTATGGAAAAATACCGGTATTATACCGGTATTTTTTACCGGTATTCAATACCTTTTCGGTCCCTGGCTCTAACCTCCCAACAGGTCTCGCGACTTGTGATATGTAGGGTATGCACGTGTATGTAAGGGGAGAAGAAAGGAGAAAATGGGAAAAGGAAGATCGCGCGCGGTTTGTGGTCACTTTGTTAAAGTAGTACTCCAGTATTCGCCTGGTAATGGTGGCTGAAACCACTACAAAATACCGATCAAAGCAGCCAGCCGATAAAATTCTCCTTCAAGCAACTGCGGAATTCCAACAATCTTTCCGGTCAGTTTCGAAAATGAGCCACTGCCGTCGGGTCTTAAATCCTAGGATCTCCGAATCAACGATGCAGCAGCGAGAACGGGCTTTGCCATTGGACTATCCCAGCCGGCGAGCAAGCTGAAAGTATCATGTAACACGAAAAACTATCAATGGCATTATTGACTTACAAGAATATTGAATATTATTAGTCCACTGTAGAGAGCAAAGCCCAGCCTGCGCTTGCTGGTCCACCGGCCCAACTACTCCTTCCTTCCGCAACTGCATCGAGTCGATAACGAGTAGCGCGGGATACAAGGCGAAGGGATTTGCTGAGGTGGACGGGGGTGGGGTAGGCCGATTCGATTTGAGCCGGCCCGCGGCGCGGCTCTTGACGAGCAGGCAGGCCTTGCGTGGGCAAGTGTGTCAATATGCTTGGCAACTCTCCAGGCTGCGGCCGACACGCTAAGCAGCAGCCCAGCGCTGGCGGCGGTGGCGGCGGTGGCGGCGGTGGCGGCGGTGGCGACGGTGGCGGCGGCGGCGGTTGTGGCGGTGGTGGCGGTGGCGGCAGCGGCGGTGGCGGTGGCGACGGTGGAGGCGGTGGCGGCGGTGGCGGCGGTGGCGGCGGTGGCGGCGGTGGCGGCGGTGGTGGCGGCGGTGGTGGCGACTGCGGTAATGTCTGCGACAACGGTAGCGGTCAAGTAGGCGGGACGAGAGCAAGGCGGCGAAGTTCCCAAGGCAACGGCGGAGAGGACGCGGCTGTATGCGGCTCGTATGAAGATGGCCGAAAGGAAGTAGGTGAAATGGTTAAAATGGTGAAGTGGTTTGGAAGATCTAGATACGTCAGGATATCAGAGATTGTCGTATCCAGATTGGTACGAAGCCTTTGTCTTTCAGTTCGAAATACGAAACTAAAGCGGATGCCTTCATCGTTTCTTTATAGGTCTGGGTCTTAATTATACCTATTTCCTGCTCATGACAAAATCGTTTTTTAAACAATATAAAATTGTTACTAACGAAAATCCGGCATTCAATGCCTGGCGAATCTGTTGTGTACATTACAATAGGGCGGACATTGTATAAACAAAACATTGATTTTTACGTGACGGTAGAAGTTAATATCATTCCCACGCTAAAATTAGATATTTCTTTTTCTCGACCATTGTGATAAATTGGCTTGTAAGTGAAGAAGACAGAAGGAAACTCGTTAAAGCATTTGGAAAAACACAATCCTTCGTTCACGCAGTCGAATAAAAATCGGTTCATACGGAGAATTCAATAATTAAATTAACAAGGGGACTGATGAAACGTCGCAAAACGAGAGCGTTGTAATAGCATCGATCGTGTGTAGTGTTCAGTGGCCCAAGGAGGTGACGAGTGTTTGTTAATTCTCCTTTCGCAATCACTCTTTCACCTGCCTTAAAAAGCCTTTAAGTGTAACAACCGAAGTTGTAAGAAATGAAGCATCTCTAAACGTTGCTGATACGTAAACCCATGTGCGATCGGAAAAAAATATGTCAGCTCGGGGCAACGGGGGTCACTTGCCACGTGCTCCAAGTGTGCCGCAATCGAGCATACTACACAACGAGGAATGAGAAAACACAACGAACGACGGCGAGCATCGGCAAGGATTTGTACAGACAAGTAAGAAGCGACCCTTTCGCGACTGTAAAATGGGCGATGGAGTAAACGCGGGTGGCGGCAGCGGTGGTGGCAGCTTCGGCGGAGGTAGCGTGGGGGGGGTAGCGGGGGGGTGGGGGTAGTGGTGGTAGTGGTAGTGGTGGTAGTGGTGGTGGGTGAGTGGTGGTGGGGTGGTGGTGGTGGGGTGAGTGGTGGGAGGGTAGTGGTGGTAGTGGTGGGTGTGGTGGTGGTGAGTGGTGAGTGGTGGAGTGGTGGTGGTAGTGGTAGTGGTGGTGGGTGGTGGTGGTGGTAGTGTGTAGTGGTGGTGATGTGGTGTGGTGGTGGTAGTGGTGTGGTGGTATGGTGTTGTGGTATTGGTGTGGTGGTAGGTGTGGTGGTGGTAGGTGGTAGTGGTAGTGGGTGGTGGTGGTGGTGGGTGGTGGTTGTGGCAGAGGCAGTCGTGGCCGTGACAGCGGCGGCGGCGGTGACGATGGCGGTGACGATGGCGGTGGCGATGGCGGTGGCGGTGGCGATGGCGGTGGCGGTGACGGCGACGGCGACGGCGGTTGCGGGCGCGGCCGCGGGGTGGGTGCGGCCAGACCGGAGTTGCGGGCAACGACGCGCGCCGTCGGGAAATCAATCCCGGGTCAAAGGGTCACGAACAAAGGCTACGTGCACCAGCTCCTGTTTGCACTGGGAATTGAAACGCAGATCGGCTAGGGCATGGGCAACCGGCGTTTCGTCATGTTCTTCCGATGAAGAGCAAATCTTCCCGTGTCTGCCATAAATGTGTGTTCTGTTAACGAGGTGGAACCATTTTTTACAGCAGACATTCAAATTCAATTTTTACCATGCTATCAGTTTCTTGGCAGTACATTTTGTATGTATTCGTATTATACAAACAAGGAATGTAATTTTTGAATGGTTTCAATATGAACAAAATTATAGATTAAGATAAAATGGTTTTAATCACCACTGATTTAGAGGAGTAAAATAGACTCTATGCAATATATTAAATAAAGAAGTGATAGATATGAGAGGTATTTTTTTAAAAAAAGGTTTCAACACATGCAACACAATTATCACATTTTTTAAAAATGTTTATTCTAAGTATAATTGTATTAATAACATATTACAACACAAATATAAAAGAAATTTCCCCAGCAAGTAATTCCGTGAATGCTTTGCAAATTATCGCTAAATTCATGAACTGCAGAGCAAGTGGATTTGTAAATTTTTAAAGAACGACAAAGAACGTTTGGAAATCTTTAAAGAACCAGCGATATTTATTTTGACTACTCCTCGAATGGATAAAATAGTATAACTGAATAACGTAATTTGTTATCAATTATATTTAATACAGAATCAATGAGTAGTGAAGACGTTGACAACTCGGAGCGGCATGGAAATCGCAATGAACCAAAGTAAGAAGATGTGTGCAACAATAAAGAACAATAATTGTTTGGCCATCACTCCACAGGATACAAGAGAAAACTCCTTGACCTGTACGATCATAGAGTAATTTATTACTTGCACTCAAAAATTACTTTCAACGTAATTATTAGGTTCAAACTTCTCATATGGGTACTAATAGACCCGGCAATGCTTTGGTATTGCAATGTATTATATTTCACGCACTACTGGACACGTGATGATTAATCGCGTTTACACTATGCTCTGCAACAATTTTCATAGATGAAGGATTTTCTCGTTCTTTGTGGTTTGGATATGGTTGTCAAGTATCCTATGTTAAAACGCGCCTCCTCAAGTTTGGCCATGCATTCGCCATGACACTGTCTTGGAGAAATTTGATTTGTTGGACATAATGTTCACGTAATAATTCCGGCCGATATTTCACAATTGCAGGGACAGAGTATGCAGCGAAGTAATACTTAATAATAACGTGCTTAATACTTGAGGGTGCGGCGGGTTGCGTAGAGTTTATGTTCCGGGTCTTTTGTGTGAGTATAAATGCATAAAATCATCATCATCAACGCGCGTCTATGTGCGTCAGACATGCACATACCTATTGTACTATTTCTATATTCTTAGCGCAAGTGCAAGCAATAAGTTGACACATTTATCGATATCGGATGAACAGTACGGCATAAAATAGGAACAAATAAACACTGATTTTTATATACTCGTATTAGACAAGCCACAAAGAATTATGCATCAACATTATCCAAGTTAAAGTAATGCTAGTACATCTATTATTTTCGTCATATTTATTTATTTAATGCTTTTATTTTGGTTTATGAACACTAAATAGTCACGTGTGCACTCAATGGTACTACTTATAATAAAATCACAAGGAATTCTGTCTGACACTGATATTAACCTCATTGATTGACCTTGTTGGATTCACGAATGTAATTTTGTCAAATGGCGCCCACCACCCATCAACCACGCCTCGCAGCAAGTACACCGCTGCCGCCCAGCAACGCCGAGGGGATATCGTCGCGTCTGCTGGCGCGTATTCGCGGCGCGGGCGGGGCGCGTCGTTCGACAGCGGCGAGCGCTGGCGGGGGATCCCCGGGGAAAGACGCGAGCCAGCGGGAGCCTCGGAACGTCTGTCACCGCCTCCGTAAATCACGTTTCGTGACGCGTCGAATTACCAGCGAACGAGCGGAAATCGCCGGCGCGGGGCTTGGCGGCGCCGCTCCCTCCTGCGACCGCCGCCGGCCAATTGCAGGTACAATTTGCCACTGTGTGCGTCCTTCCAGCACCTAACCAGGTAACGGGGAGTTGGTGACAGCAGTTCAGTACAGAGGTGTTGCATACCCTATGACCTTGAAGACTCCGACAGAACTGCAAGTATACGGAAGTCAGGCCAGAACTCGACGTGTGTTGTGCAATTAGAACGTATGTGGTGTGTGAAAGAGGAAGAGAGAAAGGGATAGAAACTGGAATAAAGGGGAGAAAGAGAGAAAGAAAAAAGGGGAAGAAAGAAAAGAAAAAAGGGGAAGAAAGAAAAGAAAAAGGGGAAGAAAGAAAAGAAAAAAGGGGAAGAAAGAAAAGAAAAAAGGGAAGAAAGAAAAGAAAAAAGGGAAGAAAGAAAAAAAAAGGGAAGAAAGAAAGGAAAAGGGAAAAAAAAAGAGGAAAGAGAGAAAAAAGGGAAAAAAAAAAAAAAAAAAAAAGAAAAGGGAGAAAAGAAGAACAGAGAAAGGGAGAAAAGAGGAAGAGAGAGCGGGAGAAGAGAGGGAGAGAGAAAATAGTACAAAAATATAATCCAGATAAAAATGATAACTGATGATTTATACACGAGATAGAACGTAATTCGCTTTGCCATCCATACAGCAATCACGGGGAAGCAACCATGCATGCCATCCGCGACATTCGAATCTAAAACCTTCCAGCCGAGCAATCACCGCAGCCATCTGCGCTATTTACGTCTACCAGCGTGCGTGACGCATTCGTAAAGCGCAGGCAGACGACGAGGAGATGCCATGAAACGTTGCGTTATCGACGGAGCCATCGCTGTAACCCCGCTGCCCTATTGCAACATCCTCATCGCGCAACCGTTTCTTGGGCTATTCACGTCCGATGAATTTCATGTTTTAAGAAGACTTTACGAGCCGGAAAGCACTCTTTTCAAGTGGAAGAGAAGCGATAATGAAGAATAAAAGAACGATATTGAATAGTAGCTTCCGATTAAGCGGAATATCTTCTTCTCTTCGCCGTCTGATCGTTTTACTTGACACACACGTGCCCTCCTCAAACGTTTTCAGAGCTTTCCCAAACGTAGAAGCTGACGCGGGCACTACCAACTGCCTCTTCGTCCTACGATACCGCCGAGAAAGCAGCTAGATTGTATCTCCGTTATATTATATGCGTCGTTTATGTCAGCTGCGTCGGGCCCCGTTAGGCGAGGCGCATCTCGTGCGTTCGTGCAGCACGGAACGATAGAGGTCGTGCGAAGGCAGGAGGAGACACGGAGGTGCGGTGAGAGGGCAGGAAGCGAACCCTAAGGCAGGGTGGAGGCCGAAATGATACGACATCGAGGTGCTGTGTGGGGGAGTAGTGGAGTGGAGTGGAGTGGAGTAGCGGGCAGGTGAAGGGGCCCGACGCCGTCGCCGAGAAGAGTGGTTTCTATTTGCGAGGCGCCTCCTACGGGCGTCTCCCGAGTCCAAGTATGGCCGAGGGGCGCGCCGCTGCGGTGTCGCAACGTCGTCGTATGGTGGTGATGGCGACTACGGCGGCGGCGATGACTGTGACGGCGGCGGTGGTGATGGCGACTACGGCGGCGGCGACTGCGGCAATGGCGGTCACAGTGGCGGTGGTGATCGCGACTACGGCAGCGGCGACAGCCGCGATGGCGGTCACAGTGGCGGTGGTGATGGCGACTACGGCGGCAGCGATGACTGTGACGGCGGTGACAGTGGCAGTGGCGGTTTGGTTTGTTTTTTTCGTGTTTCCGGGCGCGTCAACTGCTTTGGTCATTAGTCCCGTCAGTGCAGTGCATGTTTCTTCTCGGGAGATGGCGGTGGTCTTCCCCCGCTGGATGGCGAGATCCGGCGCCGACCTACCGTCGGCTAGTGGGGTTTCCCTCTAACCAGGACTCTCCCACCAGCGGGGCACCGCCCCAGCCGGGACAAACACTAAGCTCCCGATCGGTCTCCCGGAATATGTGGTAGTGTTGTGCATGTGAGTGTAAGTGTGTGTGTAAGGGGAGAGGATAGGACAAGGAAGAGGAAGGAAAGATCGCCGATCAGAGCAGCCGGCCGCTAGAATTCTCCTCCAGGCAGCAACTGAATTCGACCTAGCTGAAAAGCTAGTGTCGAAAATCCTGCCGCCGTCAGGACTCGAACCTAGGACCTCCCGGTCAGAGGCGCTGCAGCGACATCACTTGATGCACTGAGCAACTGCTCTCGGTGGGGTGGCGGTGGTGGCAGCGGTAGCGGTGATGATGGTGGTGGCGCCGACGGCAGCGCGGCGGATGCGGGGCGGGTGTGGCGGCGGCGGGCGTCCTCGCCGATGGCATTTCGACGGCCTCCGATACCCTTGAAGCGCAGGTGGGTGCGCGAGCAGGTACGGAGAACGGCGTCGCCGACAAAGGCTGGGGCGAGAAAGATGATGTCGCTGCAGCGGCGGTAATGGCCCGGGGGGGAAGGAAAAGCCGTTGCAGAAGATGGTGCAGACAGTCCCTCTTTTCCGTCAATACGTTGGCATTTCAATAGAGGTCATTGAGTGTGAAGCGTTTTGAGGAATTTCATCTAAATATTGACGTTTACATCAATTTGGAGTGATTCATACACGCTTATTCTGACCATTGCAGGGGCGTATATGGTTTCATGACAAACAATTCCAAAATTGAGTTTACTTATCGGGTTTTCCCGAACGTGCCTGCGCAAAGATACAAATCACGTTTCTTATGACACCTTTGGTCTGGCTAATTTCCATGTAACAATATATTTGTCTGTAAGGGTGATTTACAATGTATCGATATGTACATCGTAGTACATCGTTTACACGATTTTTTTCTGTAATCAAAATCCTGATAAATATTTCCGTTAAAGAAATATTTTATATATTACATTTGCTATTTGATGTCTAATCAGCAGTCATTTTCTAATATTCGCAAAAACCATATTTACTGAAACAAATCCAATATTTTCATTTTTTCTCAGGCATCGAGAATGACAAATAAGGAAAACAATTTCTTAAGCAATGTGACTGTACAATTGCGTGACAAAATGACACAGCAGTTTTTCTATCGTTCATTACCTAACCTTAGGGGCCAAATTAGCAGCCCTTTCTTCCGGAATAAGACCAGTGCATATCACCACAATTATGGGAGAGAGAATGTCGTGACCTTAGAAGATTGATCTTAACTTTCCGCAATAGCGTTAAGTAAAACCTGGAGCATATCTACGTTCAGTGCACAGACCTCATGCACATACCAATGCACAAAGAAAAAGAAGTAACAGTACTTATCCTACGCAGAATTTCCTACGCGGCTTTTCAAGGTATGTGAATTGCCAGACTTACCCGTATCACGAGGAGAAAGTACGTTAGATCGCAATCGTAACTTAGTTCCAGAAAAGGAGGCAATATATGACGTACGTACTTTGAAATTTGGGTAACTAAGAATATTATAAATAAAGTGTAGAGTCGGTTTTATTATTCCCATCAGGATAGAATTCAAACCAAACCAAAATTGCTTTTTGAAACTGTTCTTCATTAAAGTACATAATGAAGTAACAAAATTTTTACCCTCTTGGCACAATTTTAAAGCTTGTTACATTAATAGGTTTGCATTGTTTATAAAAAGAATTTCCTATGTACACATCAAATCCCTTAGACACTATTTTCAGTTTTTCCCTCCCACGTTTGTCTCTTCACATAATTTCTTATCGCTTCCATTTAATGTTCTTACATTACTCACGGAACGAAAACGAATTAAAAGGTCTGACAGAAAAGAATAACCTGATCGTTTACAGTCCAGGAAACTGTAAAAATAAACTGCCACTGTCATGGCAGCTACATCAGACGCATGCAACGCTGTCGATCCTTCACCAATATATCTCCAACAGAAAAATTGCGCTATAAAGCTCGATTGTCAGGTTTAAAAATATTCATTCGAGATACATTGTTTCATAACATACGGCTTCTCGGAGAAAAGTAACCCAGGTGTTTCTATGAAAAATGAATATGAATAAATAAAAACGAGAAATTATAATGAGTCTATATATGTATTATAGGACAAAGGTATTTATGAGCAAAATATACGTCGTACAACCACATGAATTCCTTTGGAAATGCCAAGAATGAATGCATACGCCCACGTGAATTAAAGAGACTTCCCCAGCTGGCGGTCCTGCACGACAGCGATTGGGAGGTCGATGATTCACAGATCGGTATTCGAGCCTTGCATGACCGAGAGCGCGCCACGTACGCCCGTACGCAACACTGTGCGCCTTTGTTCAGATAATGCAATTAGCCGGTTGCTTATCGCGGAAACGATTCAATGAGCAGGCCAAACCTGTTTACCCTCCAGCGCGCTGCATCAGGCGACGGCGATCACGACCAGCGAGGTGGGAGGGGCGAGGCGGGGACAGGCCGCGCAGCACAGGCGGGGCGCAGGGAGTAGACATAAGGACAGTCGAGGTGTGGTGTGGGGTGGTGTGGAACGAGGCGGGCCAGGTAAGCGGTGCGAGTGGTGTGGGCCAAGCAGAGCTTGCGGGGCAGTGATGGCCGGGATGAAATGGACGGATGACCGGTGGGGGAGAGGGGAGACGGGGGAATGGGAGCCAGAGGAACGGGGGCACGGGGGGCGGGTGGGCGGGAAGTAGGAGCCGCAGCGGCACAGGCAAGCAAACGGGCGAGTCATTCAGACGGGCGCTAATGTTGTGGCTATGGCGACTGAGCCCGCTAAGGAAAACTCGACTGCCTCGCCCTTCCGTCGCACGGGCCACAGGCGGGAGTCTCAGCTCGGAAAGAAGACATGCGGAAAATGTCAGGCGAAAAACATTTCCACATGTATAGGGATGTTGTAAGAGCCGAATCGTTTTGATATTCGGAAGCGATAGCAGCCAAACTCTATATTTCTGACACTCCAATATCGCGATTTCAGTTATAGATTCATACAGTTGTGGAATTAAAAACAGGAAATGATATGATGTATTTAATATTATAAGAAATCCCAGAATAATTATTAAAGGTAATTCACTCATTTTCCCTAAATTACATCTTATATTTTACCCAAAGGTTTCCTTTCCTGCTGTTGAATTATATCGACAGGGGTACACGAACCAGGCGTGCTTCACAACAGTTGGTGTCCTACATTGAAACATGTCTTTTGTAATCTGCTATGAAGTTGGGATAGTTTCATTAATTTTAATTTTCTTATCACTTTCCGTAAAATAATTGATGACTTTCTTCATCTTTTTCTAGGGCTTTTACCCAGCCAACAGCCGGTTACCCTTTGCGTCCCGATGGGACGCATATTCGACCATACACTAGACCAACACACTTGCGGTCTCCTCTGATCTGGGGTCAGCAGAACGCAAGGCCCTCCGCGACAACACATACAAAGTCAAGGGACACACAACCATGGCCAAGGCGGAACTCGAACCCGCGACCCTTTGGAACGAAGCGCTGAGTCGGTACTCGCTCTTAGCCACCACGGCCATCCAGGTCGGCACTTTCATAAATCTCAATATATTTTATATGCAACTAATTGTGGCAATATATAAAATGATCAATGACTCACCTAAACGAAACGAGAAATTCGTATAAACGTATTGATTTGTATGTTTAAGATACAGAATAACTGCTCGAGTTTTGCGTCTTAATGTAACTGCTAGCTCTACTAACAATCTTCTTCGTATAGTTATCGATTATGTGATTTTCCCTCTCAGATATTATTTCAATGTTTCCTTTCCTACTTTCAATCCTTAAAATCTAATATGGTCGGAAGTATTTTAACTACCGACTATTACAACTTCAGAAATGATTTCAACTGACATTTCACAATAATCTCGAAATCACGCTTTGCCCATTTGAGATCCAGCAAGAGCGATGCCGAGAGTGCACAAAATTTCCAAGGAGCTGATCATTCATAACCTTCTTGAATTGGCCTTTGTAGAGCCGTCGTAAACTCGGGAACTCAATCTAACTCGACAATTACGCAGGAGATAACCCCTGGAGAGCAGCGAAAGTTGGGAGCTAAATTAATTTCTGCGAAGAGTCTGGCGGTCAATGATGCAGATGCCGTGAAAATGACTGTCGAGAGGTCGCGAGCCCCGCTACCTGCCGCAGCAGGGCGCCTCTTGCGTCGGCATTTTACACCCCGCGGCTCCGCGAAACTCTCCACTGAACTACCTCACCCTTCATTAAAATTCCGTTTTCCTGGAAGCGACCATGGGAAGTCTGAAAGGTGCACCCAAGCGACAAGAATTGTGGCGGGGAACGCCGAGGACGTAGCGTAAAGGATTCCACGAAATCCAGTGACGGCTACACGGAACAGATATTTGAAAATTCACAGCAATCCGAGGGATAAGAAAGGAAATGTGACGGTGAATGATAAACACGCGACAAAGAGAAAGCGCCTAATGATACTAATATGAAATACTATTTCTATGAACGAAAAATGTGTGGCAATGAAAAATAATGAAGATTCTTCAAAACTGAACGGCGATTATTGAGAAGCTGAATAGGAGCGCACAAATATTTTATACGTAAATATTTTTAATGAGAACTCCTTTCATACTGAATAGCTCTATTGCTAGCTAAAATAATAAAATAATTAAAACTTTAAAGCGAATTAAACTTTTACTTTGACGATTGGCATTTTAAAATGAAGTTTAGTTTAATAAGTTGCTCTCATATGAAGAGGCAAATAAGTTTCATTAAATCTTAAAAATGTATTCATACGTTGGCTTCAAATATATCTTCCCGCCTCCAACCCGAATTCATCAACGATGAATGATCTTCTCTGTAGCCCTAGCAAAAATTCCGGATTTCTGCAGAGAATTCAACTCATTACAGCCACCTGACAGCTCTCTGGGTTCCACAAAAGGCGTTCTCGTTGCCAGAACAGAACGAGGCGAGACCAAGACTCGCCACAATGCCTTTGAGGCTAAGACAACGCGAGCAGGCGGTAAACCCACAGCAGACGCAGTCAGCGCAGAGCCGTGTCCCGCGAGCGAGGCCGCGTCCAGGGACGTCAGTACAACGCGGAAGACGACAGGCGAGAAAGCACGGGCAAGTAGAGGAAGACTCTGAGCGGATGTTCGAAAGCAAATGCTGAAGTCGTAGAAGTGAAGGATGACGATAGAGGCGAGAGCGCAGTTGATCTTACGAGGCAAAAGAGTACTCAACGATCGCTCGAAGATGGTAGGAGACCAAGTGGTGAAACACATATCAACAACGAAAGAGACTACAGGCTATTAATGAAGTTACGGCTACAAGTTATTAATGAAGAATTGATTGATGTGAAACTGTAGGGTTACTTAGTAGACGAGAGAAGCAGAAGAGGCAGGTGCCACGGGAAACGCTGCGGATGAAATGGCAACGAGCAATAGGTAAAGGCTTGTGCAGGAAGGGCGGGGGAAAGAGAGCATGGTTTGGTCGGGGGTAGTCGAAGCTTGGGCGGCAGGGAAGCCATTGTAGCCCGACGCGGAGATATGGCAAAGTAGTGAAGAGGGAAAGGAGTGGCAGAACAGTGTGGGCCACATATGTGGGGACCTGGGGACATAGAGCGGAGACGGACAGTACGGAGACGGACAGTACGGAGACGGACAGTACGGAGACGGACAGACGGAGACGGACAGGACGGAGACGGACAGGCGAGGCGGAGCGGGAGAAGAGACGCCGCGGAAGGGCGCACCGCGCAGTGACAGCGTGACAGGCAGGGCGAGCAGCTTATGGCCCCGCGCCTCGCGCCGGGGACGCCGGGCGTCGGCAAGGAGATTCTGAGCCCCTTCATCCCTTCAGCAGGCGCCGCGACGCTTCGCCCGTGGAGCTGCCAGGCCCCCTGCGAGCACCTCGCTGCTTCGCACTCGCCGGCGGAAACGCGCTCCGCACGGCCTGCAACTTTCCCCACAGATAAAACATACGGCCTGGAATCTAATGGTGGAAACAGATAGCTGCATGAACTTTTGCATTTCACGAATGTATCCGAAAGTTCGAAATGATACTGCACCACATAAAACAACGCATAGGTCGCCACGAGCGTATGCTGCAATTTTATACATACGCCCACCCAATGTAACGCGCTCGTTCGTGCTCTACAACCACATGTCAGAGGTCGAGTACAAATAAGCGAACTCAGAGGATTTGATATATTTTGGCAGTCTCAATCCGAATTCTTTTGCGTTTGTTCACGAAATCTACTATCTTGTCCTTCTGGGACCGAAGCCTTGAGAGGACTAACGCATGTCACCAACTGCATCACGAAAAAAATAATCTGGGCGACGACAGAGTAGTTGAAAAACAGCTCAGTTCGGCAGGACGTAGCAGAACGCGAGAGATGCGGAATCTTTAGGACATGAAACAAAAGTAATGTAGGCAAATTCGTGCTTTGAGTTGATATGCAAATGCCCACCACTCGCTCGTTCTCCGCTGCGCCGGTCCCTCCGTCCTGTGCCCTTACCCTCAATTTCCCCTCGCTTTTACTCCAGGGGTCGGCGAATTTTTCACAGAGCAGATGCAAAAATAATAGTTGGAATAGGGCTCTTTGCGACTGCTATCAGCGTTTGCGGTGCATTTCATTCTAGCTGCGAGGAACAAAATATCACCATTGTTTATGGAGACATTATACGGATGCTCGTGTAGTGGAACCCAACAAGAACTCAACAGATAAGCCTTAAATTATTCCGAACGACAACAGAATTTGAAGTGATAAAAGTATTTAATACTTTTTTACAAAAAACTGCGCATATTAAAACTTACTAAGCAAATTATCACAAAATGCAACTTACGTTACTCTAGCATTAAAAATGCCTTTACAACGCTTTGCCCCTCGGTAGTAAAGAAAGGAAATTTATTTGTGTGTAATGCATGATAAAGCGCGTTTTATTTCCTACTAGCGGACCGAAAATGCTTCTCTACTGCAATGTATTAACGAAATCCAATTCAAGTTCCAAAACGATTTATTCAATGAAGAATACTAACCTTTAAAAATCAAATATTCAAATAACGTTGAGTACAGCCAGCATTTAGTTCAGACTTCCTGCTTCCTAGATCGCAACTTCGATGTAATTCGTTATTATGTGTTCAAGCGGGGCATGAGTTCACACATATCTATAGATCGCACTGCAATAAAGGTCATCTGCGAACGGCGGAGAGCCCAACTCGTCGTTTAATTTTACAAAAACAACGCCCCCTCTCACGTCCGATATAATTCAAACCACTCTTTAAATACTAATAACAAAGTGTGAAAACGGTCGAATAGATTTTGACTCTATATGCGACAGACATACGCACACTTCCTTTTATTCACCTATAGATATATTATCTGCATGAAAACATGACAGATAGCACCGTTGGCGGATGCCACTGATGAAAATTCTAGAGATCGCATACTCTAATCGGACCTTCCCGCGGTTTCCTGCGTTCACTCCCCTCCCCTAGAACTTCGACAAATGAACAACTGACCATTCCCGCTGCTTCCTTCCCATACCCTGTTCACACTTCCAATTTTTGGGCAAACCGATGTTGGACAGATCCTCCGCGTTCATGGAGCACAACTTCCTTATGCTCAAAAGAGGAGACTTGAGGGAACGTGGACGTCAGGCATCGGGAAGAAGAAAAAAGGGAGAATGGAGTAAGGAAGTGGAGGAGGGAAAGGCGAAGGAGGGTGGGAAGGCAGAGAAAGGGCAGAAAAAGGTAGAGAAGAGGAAAAAAGGAAGAGAAGAAAGAAAGGGGAAAAGAAGAAAAAGGTGAGAGGGATTGGAAGGAGAAAGAGCAGGGGGAAGGGAGAAGAAAAAGATTTTTTTAATAACACGTACGATTTTTTGAAAGAAAAGAATAAAGTAATGGAAGTTTCCCACCCAGTTTCTGCCGCTCCCTGACTCTCGCTTCATGCCAGGTTGCCCGTTCCGCTTCTGTTTCCTTGAACCCGCCCTGGGCCTTCCGCCCATCGCGTGAGCGGAAAAATACGAGAACTCCCTTGCGTTAAAACCGCCGCCATTTAGCACACACTCGATTTAATTCTGGCATACATTTGTCGTGCGCGCGGCGCGCGCGAGCAGGGGCGGGCAGGGCGGGGCGGGCGGGCGGGCGGGCGGGCGGGGCGGGCGGGGCGGGCGGGGCGGGGCGGGGCGGGGCAGGGGCGGGCGGGGCAGGGACGGGGCGGGGGCGGGGCGGGGCGGGGGCGGGGCACGCGGGCGGGAGCGGCTATCACTCGTCGATCTCGGGGCTTTACTGCGCAGTAATGAAACTCGTCCGCTACGTCACCGCCAGAGGGCGTTGGGCATTGGCTGGGCCTGACTGGCCGTCGCGCTAGGGCCACATTCTGCCCAGGACTAGCGGCTGTGCTACGTAGCAGACGACGTCTAAAAATTGCACAATTCATTTTCAAAAACCTCTTATCACATCCTGGGATATCTAAAATTTCTATTACCTCTGTTTTCCGTTTTTACGAATATTTTAAGGATTAAAAATTATCATTGATTTATAATCAGATTTATTAGTTATGGAAAACAAAAATATAAAGTTAATAAAAAATATATTTCAAAAATCACATAAAAGCATTTTTCAAGGGATCTCAGAGAATAGTCGTAGAGCAAAGGTCTTAGAGGAAAGTTGGACAAAACTTAGACAAGATATTTCAGTTTACTGTTCTTTAGAACTAGCTTTGATTTGTAAATAAAATATATGCGAGTTTTGAACCAAAACATCTGAAGAAATATTAAATATTTAATGACATAATATAAATTTTAAGACATTTAAAAATTATATAATAATTATAAACAAATTTAACGCAATAAAAATTGAGAAACATTTTCTGTTCATATTTTTATAGATACTAACATACTATCTAACGAGAAAATTAACAGTTTAGAACTTTTCACTTATTACCTTATCTCATGTTAGATCTTAAACCTTTATTTGTGTGTTCAAGTGTGACACGTATAAGTTTTTCATGCTTTACAAAGCAGTTAAAATACAGTTTCAGTAGCTCTTTACACGAAAAATTCTGTCTTATTGCAACTCGAAATACTTAATACCTTAAGGAGGGAGAGAATTGGAGAGAATTCGAGAGTCGAAATTGCGTCATTTCAAACACGAGCGTCGAGTAATCCATTAGCTAATTCAAGTACTTATAACATGAAAAAGCACCATTAAGCTGAAAACCATTGCATCAACATCCGACGAGATCGGCTACTCTTTCAGGACAATGAATCATCTGTGTTAACGAGTACACTGCAATTAAAAACACATCAGGTGAACTTGGCATGCCGTTCGGTGACTACACAATGGAGTGTGACGCTTTGGTATCAAATTTGCGAGTCCAAGAGCACTATTCATTTGTGAACCTGTACTCTCACATTCTGTAATTTGTCCGAACTAGACGAATAACGCATATTCACTTGATTTCTAAAAATTATTTATTTTAAATCAATATAGCGTAGCATTACGATTTCTTTACCCTAATAACTACTTCCTTACTGTAATATTTACAGAGACAAACATAAAAGCAAGTACTAAATACACGTCTAGTAAATATTAACTACAGAAGTGGTAATAAATAATTTATTATTAATATAATTCGTAACTAATTTAGTATTTTTCATTATTATAAAACTTAATGAGTATGATTTACAAATTATGTTATGAGCTAATTAAATTATTTTAATTGGTTTATTTCATTATAAAATTTCCATTAATGAGCAAGAGAGTAAATTCTCACTAAAGACTTCAAGATATGTCACTATACAGCAATATTTAATATAACATATCAATTATGTATTTGATATATTTTATTTATAATATTTATTTACAGAATATCCTTTCATTTCCACTCAGACAAAACACTGTACATGAAACAAAAAAAGATATGCATTAAGTGATTTATTCATTCAGATCAGAAATAATTATTTGTATTTCCTCGACTCGAAAACAAGGGATTTTCCATTATTGAAAGTCGTCTGAAGTATACATTTCCCGTACACGCACTCACCTGAAAATTGTGGAAACAACTTCATCGAATGACCTACCCATACGCCGAGCGCCGGCACAAAGCCGAGCGCAAGGCAAAGCAATCTGCGAAGCGGGACACGGCCCTCTGCGAATGACGAAAGCGCGTCGCGAGGCAAAGCCGCCTGCAAAAACCGAAGCGGCGCGTGTGCGCGTTTCCGCTGCGCATGGGTGTGGCAGGGGAAGGACGGAGCAGAGAGGAAACAGACCGGAGAGTGGGGCAAGGAGTGGCGGGACGGGGAGGTGTTGACAGAACAGAGTAGAGCAGGACAAGGTGCATGACAGAGATGAACAGAACGGGTCGAGGCGTGTCGAGACAGGGATGGGCAGATCCAGGCGAGGAGTGGCCACGTCAGTGAAACGAGGAGGAGCCAATGAGTGAATATTTCAGGCGCTATGTTACTATGGACATTAATCCCATTAGCGTAGTCCATGTTGTATACAGCGAGGAGGCGGTAACCCTCACTGAAACGCGGAACCTACATGTCGACTTATCGGTTTCCCTTCCAGATATCTCTCCACGCGAGGCAACGCCATGGCCGGGAAGAACTGTTAACTCAAGACACGTGTAGCAGTGTAGTGCACACAAATGTGTACGAGGAGAGTGTGTAAGGGGAGAAAGGGAGCAAGGGTTACGAAGAGATCGCGCTTTCCGTGGCCCATTTGTTAGGTTATTGCTCCGAGCTAAGCTACCATTCTCCCCCAGACACTGGTTGAATTCGACCTGGCTACGTAGCTAGTATCGAAAATCCTCCACCGCCAGGAATCGAACTCTAGAACCTCCGTCAGGGACGTCACTGAGCCGTACAGGTTGGGGCTGAGTGAGACGGAGTGGGATGAGCCGGGGCCAGAGGGAAGAAGCCCGAACTGGAAGAGAAGCAGCGACTCGTCACCGAACGCGCTCTCACAGAACGTCATCTGGCCCCAAGCCGCGCCGCGCCAGTGCGCCAAGCAGCGCTGGCATTGCCACTGACAACGCGGCACGGCGTCGGCGTCTCTGGGGCCCCGCTGACATTTTGGTTTACGACGCGGCGGGGAGGCAGGCGCGCGGCCGCCTGCCGCGAAAGGACAAATTCTGCCTCTCTTTTCCATTAATTTGCTTTTACACGCCCGCCCAAAGGTTAAGAGGTCGCGCGAGTCGGGTGGGGCGGGGCAGAACGGGGGGGCGGAGCAGGGCAGAGCAGAGCGGGGCGGGACGAAGAGATGGGATGGAGTGGAACGGAGCGGGGCGGAGCAGGGCAGATCAGAGCGGGGTGGAGCAGGGCAGAGCAGAGCGGGCGGGGCGGGGTGGGGCGAGGCGGGGCGGAGCAGGGCAGAGCGGAGCGGGCTGAGGCGGAGCGGAGCGGGGTGGGGCGGAAGCGGGGCGGAGCGGGGCGGAGCGGGACGGAGCGGGACGGAGCGGAGCAGGCCGGGGCGGAGCGGAGCAGGCCGGGGCGGAGCGGAGCAGGCCGGGGCGGAGCGGAGCAGGCCGGGGCGGAGCGGAGCAGGCCGGGGCGGAGCAGAGCGAGGCGGGGCGGAGTGGGGCGGGGCGGGGCGGGACAGATCGAGCAGGAACGGGGCGGAACGGAAAGAATCGGGAAGGAGCGGGGTGGGGCAGGACGCCGCGTCACTGCGTCTGAGGGACCAGGAGCGACAGGAGGAGCCACGTACAGACGACGACGGATGTGTTTTGATGGTGGCGCACGCAGGTAGCAAAAAATTCAATTACACGGAATCGAGTTTGGAATTAGTTACACGGAATATCCTAGGCGGAGCGGGCGTCGGTGCGCATTAAGTTGATGGCCGCCGGCAAGCCGCACTGCGCCACTCGTGTGTCCTCGCGCTTCGGGGAGGGAAATCGACAGCCCTCCGCGGATATCCTGTTATGCGAGTGTTCTGCAGGCCGCCTGCTGAAACGCAATACCAGGCAAAACTGTGGGCGAAGGGCGCAGAATAAATTTATTCGATTTTTTGCTTCGGGAGTAGAGTGTTAATGTGCTTTTTGTAAGCTAAATGTAATAATTTTTTTACATACATTCACTTCTTAAATGTCTATGCAAAATCAATACACCATTTCAAAGAAAAACAAGTATGAAATTAGCATCAATTTCCACGATATGACAGTTCAAAAGAACATTTCGTGAATACAGTCTCGTATGTGTTCGTCGTAAACAACGTTCGAAATGTATTAATTTAAGTTAATGAAGAAAAAATGTATTGGTCCACAAGGAATTCGAATACATCATCCACGAAACCTTGGTGTAGTCAGCCGCGGTCTCTTCGCTCCGTACCAAATTCTGAAAAATCGTAAGGTGAGTGTAGCACTAAGCTTGTCTCAATTAAATACGATATAAAAACGCTGCTCAGAAAGTTACAATTAAACTGAATGAAAAAGTATTATGGCACGATATTTTGTTTTAAAAGCAATTTCTTCATTGATAACTCATTGTGTGAACATTCTAATCAAATACATATCGCTCATGGAAAAACCATCCATCATACCACGACGGCTATACCATGAACACATATCGTATACGCTGATGTGATTTCCGCAAAGTAATCAAAACAAAAAAGAACACACCCACACTTAGATGAGACGGAAATATTTCTGCGATACTGAATGTACAGCCGGCAGTACAAATGAGAAAAACAAGAGCATACGACCTTCCGGGAGCATTAGCCATACATAAATTGGATAAATACGTCATCCAAGTAATTAGAACGTTATTTACACAGCGTGGACAGAATGTGGCACTATGATCACGTGCGAATTATACTTATTCCAGATGCTATTTTAGTCTCGATACGAAAGCAACATGACCCAAATCAAAAATGGCACAGATTACAACATTCTAAATCCTCTGATTGCAGTTTCAGACAAGAAATAAAAATATTATTTATTTTACTAATTGAGATACTTCACACTGCCGCCCATTGTTCAGGGAACAATACGTAACACTTTCTTTCTACTCCAAAGCTTTCCACCTACGCCTGTCCTAATTCATTTATTAACTGAAATTTCAGAAATAAATTTCCAGGATTTCAGGAATGATCATCTTGCCGATGAATCAAGTTAAATAGCAACCTTTTATTTAGATGCACTATTTTCTCGCTTTTATTTTGTTCTACAAGAAGGAATTTCTACTTCGGGTTAGTTTTGATTAAAAAGAAACATCTGTGGTAAGAAACATCAAGATTGTAATTTTAATTATACTTTGCACTTTAAACGTAAGAGATCAGATATACAAAATGTAAGAACGCGACGTAGATAGCCGAGATGTCTAGAACGTGTACCGACACAGAACCTCGGTCTGAAGGGTCGCGGCCCGCCGCCGTGGGCATGATTGTCCCTTGTCTGTCATGTGTGTGTGTTGTCGTGCAATGAACTAAAATAAATACTTTCGTTAAATTATCCACTGTTCGAATATTTGGTTCTATGATTGTGGAGGTCTACTTCGCTTTCCTGACTCTCGCGAACACAATTTTGATTTTATGCTCCGCAAAAGGCATCAATTAAAACTAAAATTGAGTTCTGTACTCGCATGTACGTACGGTTTGTATGAAGAGATTGTCTATTATTCCCATTCAATCCCATTTTTAATGATCTGAACTGGAAGTTAAAGTGATCCTAACAATTTTGATCAACTAGTTCAAAAATCACTCCATTCTCCTTTTCTACTCATAGAAACCCGAAGAATTCAATTTTATACATTTAGTCAGAATTTCGCGTTTATCGCGAAAATATTCCAAATTTAAAAGCAACTTTTCGCGAAAAATATTTAATTTTTATGAGTCCCAGCAATTCATTTCAAGAAAACATCACAATTCAGTTCAAGAAACAATTCAAATCGTTTAACTTGTAGCTTTCGTGTTTATCGTTTTTCCGAAAAATACCTACCACTACTCATCGTCCACATGTCTCATTTTTCGGATTGGGACACGCACGCAACTGTAGCTTGTTGGCGCGCAGAATGTTACCAGACGCGGAGAAGGCAGCCAGTGCACTACCAGTAGCACCACACGCACATCCGGAATGGATATCTCCGCAAGGCAGCGCGCAGGACGCCGCATTTCGTTTACACCAAGCCCACATGGGGCGCTTCCGTCATCGCCCGCTTGGGAGGCGGCAACTCGATAACCGCAAGAACACACACACACACACACACACGCGCGCGCGCGGCAACGCGATCACGTGTCGCGAGACGGAGCGGGCCGAGGGCGCGGTCAGCGGAGGTCGCGACGGCACTTTAGCCGAACTTCGATCTTGTGACCCACCCAGTGCCCCCCCCCCTTCATCACGCCTCTTGTAAAGGGGTCGGCAATATATTTCGATGGAGGGGCACCAACCTCTTGATATTTTTACATGATCAAAGCAACAGCTATGGTATTATTAGTATTATAATACAGTATAGTATATAGTATATATTATTGTAAAGTATTATAGTATACATAGCACAGTATTGTATTATAATATTATAGTATAGTATTATTTCAAGTTTCATGCTACATTCCACACCTGACAATATATCAGAAAGGAACTATGATTGCAACGAAGAAACAAATATTCAATTCGAAACTCAAATGTTTTTATTGTGCTCTCCTCTTTTCTACATTCTCCCTGCAACTGAAGGATTATACAATTTCGCCAAGGGATATTAACCTTACAAAATTAATGCATTATCTAAAAACAGTTATAACACTATTATAATCAGTTGTAAAGTTTCAAATTGCACATTGCTTTTTACACTGGGCATAATATTTTACGATAATGGTGTTGCAAACATAGACCAAAATATTCATTCTCATCACTCACTCCCATATCTCGCACTCCGTTTCCTCTCTATTCTCTCGGATAGGAATTCAATACATCTCCTAACTTACTGTGTAGTATCGTTTCATTTCAAGCTTCTCACTACACAGAGTATCTGAAATGGCATCTTCTTAGATAAATTAATCTTGGATTCCTTTAAAAAATTTTTTAAATAATGTTTCAAAGAATTGCTGATATTGAAATTTGATTTTATACAATCATTACAATCATAAACACATTTAAATATAGTCAAACGTTGAAGAAAAAAGTGTGTTTTTCTTTTCGACTGGTGGCATTCACGTAAGTGCCTCGCTTGCCTTAGTGTTTGTCGACCCCTGCTCTTGCATTAGGCTGAGCCTCAGGGGCCCGCATGATGTAAAAAGTCGAGGACACTTGTCGCGCCGAAACTGACCATGCGTTGCCAAAGCTGCACCCAACTATTGCCACTTATGTTCCTCCGAGAACCTGATACGCGGAGGAAATCAGAACTTAAAAGCTTCGAGTTGTTTGCTCAAAAGAAGTAAGTAATTTCAAGTAGTAATAAGAGATTTTGTTTACGAACGCAACCACCTATAAAAGCCTTCATGATGTCTTTCAAATATTCTTTCGCAAGGACTTATTTAGTTCAACACAGTACGCGATTATAGAAGATGAGTAATTGAACGTCCGAGAATACTGAAGGAACATACACGTTCACATAACGCGAACTACTCGTTTTATGAATTTCAGGTAAGTGGAGGGAATGAACGCCTGAAAAGTGCACCTCTTGTTTGTCACAGAAATTAATGCATTTTATTATGAATATGTAAAATGAATGCGTTCAGCCACAACATGTTTTTAGTTCACCAATTAAAGTAACTGATAATAGTCCCACAATTTCCTTTAATTTCATGCCGGTGCTTACCATTTTAATTTCCCTCATTAGTATATTTATGTACTTTAATTAAATTAACAAAATAATTTAACTTGCCTTTGTCCAAAAAATCGTTCCGAAGCAGAAACAAAAATATCACGTCATCGCAGTTCCTGCTCGCGATTGCGAAGCACGTCGCCTCGGCTACAGACGTCCGCTGACCCAGCCCGCCCTCGCCCTCTCTTTGGCCCAGATCCCCTTCTGTTGGTAGGCCCCCGGAGTCGGGCTCCGTTCGATCGTTACGGGCTGCAGCAGGCCTCACGTGCCGAAGCGGCGGGGGGGGGGTGGGGGGGGTGGTGGGGTGGGGTGGTGGTGGGGTGGGGGGGGTGGCGGCGGGGGGGGGGGGCGGCGGCGGTGGTGGTGGTGGTGGTGGTGGTGGTGGTGGTGGCGGTGGTGGCGGCGGCGGTGGCGGTGGTGGCGGGGCGGTGGCGGGGCGGGCCAGGGCGGGGCAGTGGTGGTGGTGGTGGTGGTGGTGGTAGTGGTGGTGATGGTGGTGGTGGCGGCGGTGGCGACGGTGGTTGTGGCGGGGCGGTGGTGGTTGCGGTTGTTGTTGTGGTGGTGGTGGTGGTGGTGGCGGTGGTGGTGGTGGTGGCGGGGTGGCGGTGGTGGCGGCGGCGGTGGTGGTGGTGGTGGTGGTAGTGGTGGTAGTGGTGGTAGTGGTGGTGGTGGTGGCAGCGGCGGCGGTGGCGGCGGGCGTGGCGGCCAGGCGGGGCAGGTGGTGGTGGTGGTGGTGGTGGTGGTGGTGGTGGTGGTGGTGGTGGTGGTGGTGGTGGTGGTGGTGGTGGCGGCGGTGGCGACGGTGGTTGTGGCGGGGCGGTGGTGGTTGCGGTTGTTGTGTGTGGTGGTGGTGGTGGTGGTGGTGGTGGTGGTGGTGGCGGTGGTGGTGGTGGTGGTGGTGGTGGTGGTGGCGGGGGGGGGGGGGGGGGCGGCGCTTGGGAGCAGAGCGTCCGCGGCGACTGCGATACGCCCCCGCCGCTCGTACTTTATCGGCGGTATTAGCATCGGCGAGGCGGGAGGACGTGCTTAGAAAGCCGGACAGTCGAGGAGGCGTCGACCCCCGGGCGCGCGCGACGCGCGGTGGCCGGCTCGCCGGCGGCGCGGCGCCGGACGGCCGGCGGCGGCCGTTTGCGACGCACTCGCGCATTCCCCGACCCTTGCCTTGGATGGAGGCGGCTCGTAGCCCCGCCTCTGCTTTCGATTTCATTCCGACAGGCAGGCCTTCTTCATTCGACCGAATGCCAAATTTATCGGATGCGAAGCCTATGTACCATCCTCATGGAATGTTCTGGATATATTCGGCACCATCGTCTCTTGTCTTATCCGAATTCCATTTACTAAAATCGCCGAAAACACCAACATCTTATATTGTTAGTCTTTGCCCGTTAATGATAATTCTATTTCTATCACCTCTTATCAAGGGCCTCGTAGCTACGTTTCATATAATACCTTTTCAATTTTAATTGCTCAATGCCTATACTTCGATTTAAAAATAGCTGCAATCCTAGGTCACGAGCTGGAACGAAAGGGGAATACCGTCATCCAATCGGGATCTTCGTTAGGACATAAATGTTTGGTATTGGAGCTCCCGATTGGATAACAATGTCCCCCTCTCATTCCACCTTGCGACCTTGGAGTGCAGTTGTGTTTAAATCGGAATATACAGTAAGGAAAGATAATACCGTTCGGGGTCAAGGATATCCTTCGACTAATCGACATTTTTACCGTTTTGCATACTTACGTAGTATAGAGAAAAAGTTTGCAATGCTGTAGCGAAAACCGCGATTTTTCTATAGAAAAACTTTATTGTGGGTCTCCGATACCAAAAAAAAAATGGATAATTCTTGCTTACATGAATTAAATAACTCCTCTGCTACGTTGGGTACTCAGAAGCCGCGTTTTGTGGATCCGTGATACCGAAAAATTAATTTAACGATAAAACGTATGTCAGTCTGTCTCAACAACGCTAGCGACTAAACATTGGCAAGGATTTTCATCGAAATTGATTGTCCCAGATTGATGTGACTGATTCTGCGGTACCTTGAATTAGAAACGAACATTTTGATTTTTGAGGGTACTTCACTTGAGCCCCAACATTTTCAAAATTTTCTCAACAATGTCTCCAACTTTTTCTTTATTTTTTTCCTCCCAAACTCAACAAAGAACGCTTATAAAAACGCGACAAGCCCATTTTCGTTGAACTCTGAATCTTCGAAAATTGCAAAAGTTACAAATCATGCGACAAAGTATGCGCTGTTAAAGCACCACTGGTTTTCTAAGACTAAGGTCTCCGAGAACACATACTAAATGAAAACTTATTCGACGCGAATCTCTGTCAACCGAAATTACAACTTTCAATATTGTATGTAGTCTGGATTTGAATCGCAAATTTGTATAACTTGAGACGTAATAATAAAAACAAAGTTAGTATATTAAAGCACGCATTCAGCATTCGTACTTATACAAACAGTTTTCGTTTCAGCGCTTTTGACATCTGAAAGGAAAGAAGGAAAATGGAACACATTCATACAAAATTTTTAGTAATAAGTATATCAATAACTGAAATGTGTCGTTTTGAAAAAAAGTCTGCAAAACAGTTGTAATGCTTTGTGCTTATGTTGCTTTATTATCTGCTTTTTTTTTCTTTTCCTACAGCCCCTTCACCTTTTCTTTTCCTACAGCCCCTTCACCCTATCATCAATATAGCCAAAACTCAATGGACAGCGTTTACTACACAAAATCCCTTTTGAAATAGCAGGATCGTTAATATTTTCAATATATTAACGATCCTGCTATATTATATTATATTTCAAAGGAATAAGGATGAAACAAAGATCTCACAGTACTGAAGTGGTCCAGTTAATAGAAAAATAATAAAAAGTTACGTCGACAACGGGTAAAAATGTATGTTTAGGCCTAGGAGTCGCTGATAAAGGGCCTGGGAACCTTTAAATGTCGTGATCTCGAGACAACTAGAACTGCGGCGTTTCACAATAATTAACTTCTCAACGCAAAAACTAAAACGCCCCTTCTTTTGAAGTGCCGACAACACAAATTATCTTATTCTTGACAAACACCAATTAATACAGCCGTTTTCAGCCAAAATTGTGTAATTGGGGGGTATTCGAGGAACTGAAAAAAATGCGTGTAGGAAAATAATAGAGGAGAGACACAAGACATTACAAAACATTAAGTCAATAAAAACTCTGATTCAATGTATGTCACAAAAAGTATGTGTCATTAATTTCAACAATATTATGTATAATGTTGTCTATTAGAGGAATAATTCTAGCCATATCCTTGATCCTCGTTAAATCATCGAACGAAGAATCTAAATTGAAAAAGGTCTCGAAAACGAGGTAATTTTTTCAAACAAATGTTTTTTTTATTCTTGCATTTGAGTCCTACAAGAAATTAGCACATTAATAATGATATAATTTATCTAATCTTAATGACGTGCCAAACCACCAAACTAACATTTTAAGATCGTCAAAATTCGCGTTTTAACGACGAACTGTCGAACTAATCTAAACAATTAGTTCATAAGTGCTTAAAATGAACAAGAGATTTCCTGAACCTGGGGTTTACGATCATTTAAAGTAGAAGATTGTAAAAGCTATTACGCGATAACGCAGTTTGCCCTGTGAACCTCTCCCTGAATCCGATAGCGCATTCCACTAAATCACAAGATATCGAGAGGAACTGCTAATATAAGGGGATGTGCCGCAGTAAATGGCAAACGCGTCGTGAGTAAATCGCCGCACCCGGCCATCGGGCACACGAGAAACACAAGGCACCTGGGAGGCGCCGGGCGTCGGTTGACGGACGAGACCTGATGGGCTGTAAAGGAGCAGGTAAACCGGGCATTATCTCTTCATCGCCGACCTACCTCAACGAAGCCCACAAAGGGATCGCCCCCTCTCGCCGCGTGAGCGGGTTAAGTACGCCACCCGAGCAGGGGGATCGCGCGGCTGATACGCCCCGCCCCGCCCACGCCCACGCCCACGCCCACGCCCGCTCGCGGGTCCCGCAGCGGGCCCGCCGCCAGTAGCATGTGTTGGTACAAACGCTGACGCAAACGAGTGAATGAAACACGTGCGATATGCGCTGTAATGCGGTTGTACAAGTTAGTATACTTATTTGTTGTTGTTTTTTTAACCTGGCCGATGACACATCAGATGTTATGATGTCATCCAATCGACAGCTGAAACGTCATCACGGTGACGTCACTGTGGTGACGTTTCAGCTCCCGATTGAACGAAACCGTAACAGCAGATCAGCTGTTATCGGCCAGATTACAGAAACCCAAGTATAGTTGGGTGGAGTTTCCTGTAAAAGGATTATCAATTTGTCACGGTCAGTTTGACTTATTTCGCTCACGTGTTTCTAAAATCGACGGTGAGGTACCGACCTTAAAACACAACGATAAACAAGTTTAAGCCCAGTTAACGCAAACTTTTCAACGCAATTTATACCAAAAACAGACACAGCTTATCTTGACTCACTTATCTACTAATAAGGTATTTCTACTGAATTATCTAGTCACATTACACACGTATTTCCATTCATCCACTTGCTTCGTCACAACCTACTAGCATTTCCCAAAGACAAATTTTCCTAACTAAGATTTCCCAAAGACAAATTCAAACCCCTCGTAAACCACTATACTCTCAGCTCCTTAACATAATCATATGCCTTTCCCTTTTAATTAACAATAACATTAAATCAATAATTATGTCAGAGTTTAAACCTCACTTACCTTATGGATGGCCAATCCAAAACTGTCATATAATAATCTTGTTTTTAAAACCCTTGAAAGACTGTATTGTCGAACAAGAAGAAATACATTTTAAAAAACCTACTAGCATCGAGTTCACGCACACCACCTCCGGTGTCGGCTTTTGATCGGCCCACTCCCGTTCCCGCTCGCGCTCACCCGCTCGCGCTCACCCGCTCGCGCTCACCCGCTCGCGCTCACCCGCTCGCGCTCACCCGCTCGCGCTCACCGCTCGGGCTCACCCGCTCGGGCTCACCTGCTCGGGCTCACCTGCTCGGGCTCACCTGCTCGGGCTCACCTGCTCGGGCTCTCGCTTCCGCTCACCCGCTCCACCCACCGCCCATTCGTGAATCCTCAGAAAAGACCGGACAAACATGTAGTACGAAACGTCAATATATGCACATAAATATGTAATGAAAAGAGTAAGAAAGTGGGCGTGCTCTTTGCGAAGCGGGGGTGGAAGCATAGTTCAATCACAAGCCAACCCACTTCATACAGTTCCTGAAAGAATTAAATTTATTTCCCCATCTGAAGTCAAATACATAATTTCCAAACTTAAAAACAAGAAATCACCAGGCTTAGATTTAATTCTTAATATTGTAATTAAACATTTACCATATCGCATCTTCAGTTCACTAACAGGTATATATAATAATCGGATATATAAACACATTTATGAAGTACGAAATTACAATTACGAGAAAGAAAATTCCTAAACGAATTTTAAATATAATACAAACGTTTTAAAAGTAATTCGGAAAGGACGAGGTGATGCACTCTACACCACAAAACTTTCCCGACAATAGTAAAAGCATCAATTGTTAACCAGAACCGTAGTTTAGCAGCCTGACTAAACTCAAAAGAAGCTATCGTCCAATTGGCGGTATCTACGAACAATAAACAATCACTGCAGTGTGCAGCATTATCATGGAAGTGTTACACGTCGGCGATCTCCAACATTTTTCGGAAATTGAGGTTCAAGGTTGCGAAACGCGGCGTCAGTTCTACTTTTCACACCTAAAGGTGAAAATGATCTCCGTCCCTAACGGGCACTTCCCGCTCCTGAAATAACTAAGAATATACGACCGCGTCTTCACGTAGCGTAACTGGAGTAGACAGCATGCAGTAACAGTAGGAAAAAAAGCTGATTTTCTAAAAACCACCTTTGTTCGTGAAAAAATGTAATAAAATGATAGAATAAAAAATATTTTGTGAAAATAGCAAAATATGTAACGTAGTACTGAATACGTAAAAATATGTATCGAAAAAAATTGGATATTGTGTTAGGACAGAGACGATTCCCCAAGATTACAATTTTCAATTCGGTAAGTAGAAAAATATGTAATTACATTAACATCCGGTCTCTAGTCCTCACCCACCCGATCCCGCCCTCGCTCGCTCGCTCACCCGCCAGTCAACGGGTTAAGTACGTCTGTCACTCGAGCAGGGGCACACGTGGGGCGTCCTCCCCCCCCCCCAACGGCTCCGGGGTCGCACGCGCGCGGAGGACTTACAAGTCCGCAAACAGAACGGGAAGGGCGGGGCGCGCCCATAAATAATACCCGGCGGTGGGCGTGCTCTTTACGAAGCGGGGGTGGAAGCGAATTGCAGGGAATGGAATTCAACTTCGCGTTTACGATGCAGTGGGTTGAGCGAATACGACGGAATTCTGCGAATCTTCAGCTGCTGCATTAAAAATTTTGCAAGTTAACAGGCACGTAAAGGCGTGTGTAAACGTAATGGAAGTAGCTTACATCGGAACTCATAGAATAGGATACATGAAGAATGGAAATAAGTGAAATAAATAACATAGTGTGTAGTAGTATCTCCCTCTCCGTTCGACCGGGAGCGGTAGCTCAGTGCATCAACTGACGTCACTGCAGCGCCTCTGACCGAGAGGTCCTAGGTAAGAGTCCTGACGGCGGCAGGATTTTCGACACTAGCTTTTCAGGTCGGTCGAATTCAGTCGCTGCCTGGAGGAAAATTCTAGCGGCCGGCTGCTCTGATCGGTAGTTTTCCGTGGTTTCTCCCATCAACACCTGGCGAATGCCGGAGCTGTACCCTACCAAGCGGGCCACGGAACGCGCACGATCTGTCCTTCCTCTTCCTTGTCCTATCCTCTCCACTTACACACACACGTACACTAACATGCACTACACTACCACATATTCCGGGAGATCGGTCGGGAGCTTAGAGCTTGTCCCAGCTGGCGCAGTGCCCAGCTGGTGGGAGAGTCCTGGTTAGGGGAAAACCCCACTAGCCGACGGTAGGTCGGCGCCGGATCTCGCCATCCAGCGGGGGAAGATCACCGCCATCTCCCGAGAAAAAAAGATGCACTACACGAAGGGAACTAATGACCGAAGCAATCGACGCGCCCGGAAACACGAAAGAATCAATCAATCAATCCAACCCTCTCCGTTCGAATGTGCTACAAGGTTGCCCTACAAGGTCGAAGTGCCGGATGACTGATGTTATTAGAAGCCCAATTGAAGGAAACAATAGAAGGTAAAGTATGACGAGTAAGCATAGTGTATTGTAGTTGAATAGGTTAAGTCTCAATCCCAGTTGTCAATGGTGCGAAAACATTGTTTTCCCATTTCAGATTTTATATCCTTCCACCTCCTTTTTATCTTTCACTTCCTCCTTCTACTATCCTTCGTAATACCTCAAATCATCTTTTCCCCGTCGCTTCTTCAATTCTCAAAGGCCCATTTATCTTCCTACTTCACGTTCTCTAACTCCGCCGCGGGCGGGCGGGCGGTCTAACTCCGCCGCGGGCGGGCGGGCGGTTCGCTTTCGAGTGGCGACGGTCCCTTCCCCTTCCCCCTCCACCTCCTCGGCCGCCCGCACTTCCGCGAAAACTTACGTCACGCGGCCCATTCAAGGCGCGGCGCGCGGGTCACGTGGTCGCGCGCCGGAACAATCGATGTTTCCCTCGTGGCCCCTCGGGCGAGGAAGAGCGCGGGCGCACCCAGCCCCGCGCACGAGGCGCAGGGGACTTGGTTCGATCCTCGGACCTGCTTGTTGGCGGCGGCGCCTAGCAGTGCTTCCAAACGGACGCACACCTCCCCGAGAGCTCTACTAGCCCATAAGTCGCTGTCTGGAGGAGAATTCTAGCGGCCGGCTGCTCTGATCGGTAGTTTTCCGTGGTTTCTCCGATCAACACCAAGCGAATGCCGGAGCAGTACCCTACCAAACGGGCCACGGACCGCGCGCGATCTGTCCTTCCTCTTCCTTGTCCTATCCTCTCCCCTTACACACACAAATACACCAACATGCACTACACTATCACATATTCCGGGAGACCGGTCGGAAGCTTAGAGCTTGTTCCGGCTGGGGCGGTGCCCCGCTGGTGGGAGAGTCCTGGTTAGGGGGAAACCCCACTAGCCGACGGTAGGTCGGCGTCGGATCTCGCCATCCAGCGGGGGAAGATCACCGCCATCTCTCGAGAAAAAACATACACTACACTAACGGGACTAATGACCAGAGCAGTTGCGCCCTGAAACACGAAAAAATCAATCAATCAATCTATCAATCTACTAGCCCACGGTAGACCTCTTATGATTGGCTACTCATTCACAAAACTAACAGTTTGTGAATTGGGACTATTAGCAAATCCACTGAAAAATTTGATTTCTGAGAAATCTCTTCGCCCGTCTACTAAATTAAAATAAAACTAAAAACATGTGAATTATGTAAGATACAATAATGTGATAAAAGTCTTGTCAATTAAGGACACCGATAATAATCAAAATATTTTACCTTTTTTGTAAATACGTTATTTTAAATGTAAGATTTCTTGGTAAAAGTAAACATTGGTACATGCACAGAATGTGATTACTGATTAGCAAACAGTGCTTGGAACCAACGAAGATTTTTTTGTCGATCAGGAGAAGAGTGTGAGAGCAATATCTCGCAGTAAATTAAATCATGTGTCGCAATGTAATAAATATTTATGAGTCTGAAATTAGAGGTAAATATATCATCAGTTTTCAAAGAATGACATACTGCAATAAAGAACCACGCGAAATATTATAGAAAAGACCCAAGAATATAATTACAACATCCTTGAAAACATTGTCACGATAAACATAGTATCTTCTAGAGCAGTAGTTTGATTTTCAAATTTCAAGTATGCCCAACAACAAATATTTCAACGCTTGGTGTCATTAACGGTGGGAACATACACAAAATAGGACCGATATGGGAAACATTTTCGAAGTTAACAATGATGCAAATACTGTATACCGCAAGTTGTTCATTCGAAAATAAATAAATAAGTGCACTTTCTCTATAAAGCATAAAAATGTAGTAGTTATTGACTGAGTTATTACGTGTATAAAAAGTAACGGTTTTCGCAGTGTGAAATAACAATTGCAGAGCAATGACGGCAAACGTACAGAATAAAACGTCAACAAAGATAATTAAAAACAAATATTTAAGAACAGAAAAACGAAAAATATGCACAATTATGGGTACGGATTCGTGCAGGATGACAGAGGGGAATTTAAACGAGAAAGAAGAAGCGAAAAGAACTACGGTAAAAGAGACCGGAAACGAAGCTCAGGGATAAACACGAAGTGGAAAAGGACAATGTGATGAAAGACACATGCAAAGGACAACGGAACCAAAAGAGACTATAGCGGCGCCAACGGCCCCGTCCGCGGTCTCGTAGCGCCACAACCACAGGCACGAGCGGCGCACCGCGGGGCGGCGACAGAAGGTGGCAGTCGCCTGCGTCAGCCCGCGTCGGATGCACCCCCGCCCGCGCAGCGCGAGGGTGGGGATTCACGCGTGGAGCGCGTTCTCACGCGCACAAAGGCCGCGAGGACGCCGAGGTGCGTCGGAACACGCGCTCCCGCACTCGCTTGCTCGGAGCAAAGCCGGTAGACGCCGCGACGCCCAACCGCACAACCCCGCCCACCCGCGTTCATTTGCACACTCGCCCACTCGCTCGCCTAGTCGAACCCACCCACCCACCTGCTGCTCACTCGCTCGCCCACTTGAACCCACCCACCCGCGACTCACCCACTCCCATACTCGCACGTCCACTCGAACCTACCCGCTCACCCACCCGCGGGTCACCTACTCCTACACTCGCACGTCCACTCGAACCCACCCACTCACCCACCCGCGGGTCACCCACTCCCACACTCGCTCGCCCACTCGAACCCACCCCTCACCCACCCGCGGGTCACCTACTCCTACACTCGCACGCCCACTCGAAGCCACCCACTCACCCACCCGCGGGTCACCCACTCTCACACTCGCTCGCCCACTTGAACTCACCCACCCGCGGGTCACCCACTCCCACATTCGCTCGCCCACTCGAACCCACCCTCTCACCCACCCGCGGGTCACCTACTCCTACACTCCCAAGTCCACTCGAAGCCACCCACTCACTCACCCACCCACCCGCCGGTGTGGCCCTCCACTCACCCACCCGCGGGTCACCCACTCCCACACTCGCTCGCCCACTCGAACCCACCCACTCACCCACCCGCAGGTCACCCACTCCCACACTCGCTCGCCCACTCGAACCCACCCACTCATCCACCCGCGGGTCACCCACTTCCACACCCAACCCCCGGGGCACCCATTCCACCACGCGCCACCCATTGCACATCGCTCCCATAACTCCCTTTCCCCAAACGTCTCTTTCCTCGCACCCCACGCCTCACCGCCCACCGCCGCCGCCTCCAACTCTGCGCCGCACCGCGCAGCGCCGCGCCGCGCCATGCAAATTCTCAATGCTCTAATTACATCACCCATCAAGTTGGGCGCGCGGTTAACACGCGAAACTTGTAATCGTGAAGCTGGGAACCATCTGAATCAGATTTTCCAGCGCCCCTACCGCCTGTCTACCGCGATTTCAAGCTTCACTATTCACAAGATATTTTTGTTTTTTTGTATTCCAGCAATTTACGTTAGAAGAAATTGTTCATAAAATGGCACTTTACGGCGGCACAGGTAATGACGTATTTCCTGTTTATGGCACGAATAATTGCATCACATATTCAGCCAATCGCAGCGAGAGAATGTGGGGTGGTAGAGGTAAATCAAACAGCTCGCCACGGTTTTCTTCACACAGATGACAAATACCCGTGACGTCACAATGAGGTTTTTTTCCATAAATTAACTTTGAATCTCTCATAAATTTGCGAACTATTATACGAAATTTCATATAATTTTTTTACAAAAAAATAGTGTATGCATCTCGTTTATAATGTTGCTTTAGTGCATTGTTAGAAATTTGAAAACTTACTTCTAACGTTGCTCGTTTTCAAAACATGTATTCAAGCAATAAATAAAATAATTATAATCTTGTTGCATAATATACTATTTTTCCTTCCTTCCATATACAGTAAACCCTTACTAACACAAATTCCAAGGGACCGAAATAATTGGAGTTCATGTAATAAAAATTCGCGTTATTCAAGTATTATAAATGTCCGTATTACCGTAATCCCTTGGCGGGACCGAAGTCTTTTTCGTGTTACGGTGAAATTCGTGTTAAACGAATTCGGGCTAACGCGGATTTATTGTATTTAATATCACAGTTTAAATATGCACTACTTGCATACATCATTTTTTTCTCTCTTTTATTTTAGAACTCAGCCCTCATTTCATTATTGTAACTTTGATTAGAACGGCAGGGTTGGAGAAACTGAATACGGAAATCTAAATAAGCTAACATAATGGAAATGAAGGATCTTTTTCACACGTGATAGCTATTTTAACAGTTGTTAAATTCGTATGTGTAATTCAATGCAAAAATTTAAACATTTCTGAAAACATTCTGCGCAGAAATTTTTCGCGTAACTGGAAACCGCACAGTTATGAAACAATTTATTCGTAACAGCTGCGGTATGATGTAAAATGGTAACCAAATTATTTGTATGGGAAGAAATTAAACACCGCGAAACACGTATCTCTCTCCACTACGTGTGAGAAATGGCAAAGAGGTAGTTTACGATCACGAGGAACAGTGAAAACACGCCAAACACTGCCGACCAACCTAATCTACCAACCTGAATCATTGCTTCAAAATACTTCGTGCTTAGCTCTAAGCCACAATTACTTTTACCACAATGTTCTCTGACAAATTGTTCAAAGCACAATGATTGTTTAACTGTTACCAATACATGTTACAAAATAGTAGTTCTATTTTACGTTTATTGGCGAGTTTTTAATTCAAATTACACGCCTAAGGAATATCAACTCTTTCGTACGTCGGTCGCATCTGCGTAAGTTAATTCCTTATCTGTAAATGCAGCGTACAAATCTGGCCACACATAAGGCCGCCAGGTCTTCAATAACCATCTGCTTCCTGGGCCCGCCCGAGACGGCCTCCGTATGTCGTCGCAGTATGTAATCTAATTCCGAATGCATAGCGGCGCGTATAAATTTCGTGTCTTTACTTCCACGCCACGTCCATTTCCAACTCGTGAGATGTGGTTATTGTGGCCATTACGACCAAATGACCCCCTCCCCACGTTCTAATGAGCTCCTGACGCAGGCAGCGCCGCCGGTAGCAGCAGGCAGGGCAACGGCAGGCCCCCAGTCACGCAACGCGGCGGCGGCGGCGGCCGCACAAGAGGAGGGAGAGGTCATGTTGGTGCTGGCGCTGGGGCAGGAGAGACGACGGCGATAACGGAAGCAGTGGAAATTGGGAGGTCCAGCAATATTGGTGCAGGTGCTGGTGGTCTGAAAGGCAGTGATGGTTTCCAAATGTGGGCGGTAAAAATGATGGCAGTAGTTAAGTTGGGTGGCGGTGGGGGGGATGAGGGGGGTGCAACGATCGGATGAAGTGGGGGCGCTGGCGGGGGGGGGCGAGGGTGGAGGCAGGAGGGGGAATCGGGGCGGGGCTGGGTGAGGTTGGGCGGGTGAGGAAACGGTGTAAGGAATGGAGACGGAGCGATTCGTCATGCGAGCACACAGCCTGATTGAAGACCCATGACCTTTCTAACTACTACACGAAGACTGTGCGGGCATATGGGAACAAAACCACATGGCCAATGCCGTCAATTATCTTTGCATTTTCTTCTAGCTAATGCCACCTACTAATTTTGCAGCATTACACGCCTCACCCATTTCTCCTAAGAAAATGTATCGTTTACCACCAGAAATTACTGAAATGAATACGAAAATAACGGGCTTAGACGCACTGAAATTAGAATTTTTCGATTGTATTGTACACGTAGGAATGTACAACAAAATTCCTCGTAGTACTACGCCCTGAGGAAGGTCGCAGAATGGCGACCGAAACGTTGGCACCTGTGCCCTGGACGCGGCGTCTCCCGGATAGCCAAGCTAATCATGACTCCGGCCGCGGAAGCCTACGCTCTCAACAAAAATTCAGTCATATATGGCGCATATTTGTCCAAATTCTATTTACAATTAACTAATTATTTTTATACATTAAAACAGAAGTTACTGAGAAATTATGGAACTCTTGTAACACAGCTTGCACTGACACTTTATTACATGACACGAGAACTTTTTCACAGGAAGGAAGTCATACTTGAAATAAGACGCTGTAGTGCTACAGTCGACAATCCACGATGCCATGCAACATTTAGAAATGCTCATACAATAATTCTTTATGTTTAGGAAACATACCTCCAGATGTCTTTTGGAACGACCGAACCCGTTCGAGAAAACAATTATGTGAAAGTTTCGAAATGTCGTCCCGACAACCAGTCCACAAAAATTTAAAAGGTCAAACTTGAAATCATTACGAAAACTGATAATTTGATTGAAAACTGATATTTCCCATACATTTAAAGAACCCACAATTCAGTGCCTTTGCATTCGTAAGTTCATAACCGTTCTCTTTTACAATTACTAATATTCAAAGCGACTCACTTGTTCCTCGGTACCAGCACCTCAGCAAGTTAACACATTTTGCGAACTCATTTCATTCTTAGAATTTTCTTCCACATGCTGGAATTCGGATTATTCCAATGTAACCTTCGAAATATTTTAAAGATAAATTCTTGACATTGTTTTAAAAAAACATTAAAATGGTTCACTAAATCCAATGATTAGAATTTTTCAACATCCGATTTACCAAAAACTTTAGAGAAAGTTCAGTTTGTTATGAGGGTCATTATTTGATTTAAAGGCTATTTATCATATTGCAATAGGAGTGTGCGGTCTCAATATTATTGTTAACAACCTACTTTTTCTTTAATGCCAGGAGAACACGAAGTCAGCCTCGTTACGCGTTTACTGGAAACTGAATCTGCGGCTCGGGTACCACATGTCCACCGTCCAAGAGCCAGCAGGGAGCGGGTGTTCGCGCGGCGAAGGCCGCGGCCCGAGCCGCCCCAGGTACAACGAACCGACGCGCCTCTCTCTCTTTCTCTCTCTCGGCAAGCGGGCAGGCCGCCACCGCCTATCCTAGAGAGCGCTCGCCATATAAGGACGAGCAGCGAGCCCTCTGCGCCGAGCCGCGAGGGACCGCACGCGCTCCGTGCGTCATCCCACGCTGCAGCCGCTGCTTCTTCTTCTTCCTCGAAATGAGTGACCTGCAGCTTCTTTTCTCTTCCTCTCCGTCTCTCTCTCCCCTTGGGCGCCCGCAACGGCACACAGTTGCCCCGAAATGACGACGGAAAGTTCAAGCAGATTTTGCAATATTCTCATGATTTACGTAAGACCTCCTTTTATTACGCGGTCCACGTTACTAGGTCTACATATTATTATTATTATTATTATTATTATTATTATTATTATTATTATTATTATTATTATTATTATTATTATTATTATTACTACCACTCTCTGGCATTTTCCTGTAATTTTCAAAGGAATGTATCCGTAATTTTTGAGAGGACTGAAATATCGTTAGTAATAAATAAATAGCAATATTTTATGAGATCACAAAATTTTAGAATTTCGTAATTAGTAGGACCAGCTTTCCAATCTTCTCTGCTTCTCAGTCTCACCAACGCATCTCCTACTTGCAACACATGTACGCCGCTGTGAGTTTTGAGAATGATAAGAATACACATGGGTAAAATGTCTGAGATTGGTCCACACGGATGGAATTCTTGAACATTACTGGTATTTCGTCCACGAGTGAAATAATCAAAACAAAATACTAGCTAGTGATGTTGTCGCGCAAGTTAAGCAATCCGCAGTGAACTCCGGAAGTTCAGGAACTTCGCCCTCGTGGAACTAGATTTGGAATCACTGCGCCGCGCGGCCGCAGGGGAGTTGGGCCGGACGAGCGCCTGCCTCGGCCCCGCCCCCTCCTGCGCTCTCCCCCGGGCCGAACGAATTTCGGGGCCGCTCCTGAGGAACTAAGTAGATAAGTCGTATTTTCTTGAACGATAGAAGCGCGCCAGACGAAGAACCGTGGGCCTTTGTGTGTGGCGCGTCCTCCTTCCTTCCTCAGCCACGCGCTTTCTTCCTTCGCTCTCTTCTCGTGCGCCGGCACCTCCGCCCAGTCGGAAATTCCAGGGGAGGATTACGAGGATGAATGAACGCCCGCGTACCTCCCAGCTGGTTCGCTGGACGGAGCGACCAGAAGGCCGGCGGCGGGCGGCGGGCGGACGGCTGACTCGCAAGCCAAAGAGTTCGCGAGTATCACGCAAGGTTCTTAATGATGAGTACAGCACTATTCGCCGCTACCGCCTCCTGCGGGAAAAGCGCGATCGAAATATAAAACAGGTTTGGAGACGGGACGCGTAGCGAGGGTGAATAGCAGCAAAGTGCTCTGGGAAACCGCCAAGCAGGTGACGCCCCTTTTATACTACCAAGCTGCATGCAATGCAAGGAAAACCCCAAGGTAATCTCTTACAGAGAAGAGGAGAAAGCACAATCTTCCGGAACGAATTTATGTATGGTTACGTTTGGGGCCCTGATTTAAAGAGAAAAAGAAAAAATAAGATTCCTGGAGGCTCGCTATTGTTCCCGAAGACGAAGACCGAGAGCGTGTAGACGGCTAACAGAAATTTCGGAGGCGAACGTGATGGAAATCCTAAACAAACGCGGTCGCAGTCGCCGCCCAATTTCCGAGACGCGTAAAACGTCACAAGCGGGAGAACCAATTACCCGGGCCAATCTGGGCTTTAGTCGCGTTTCAACAAAGCAACGCCGTCGTTAAGGGTCCACGTGCGATTCACAAAACGATGTCACCCGTTCTGAGAATTTGTTTTCCAACTTACATGTAAGGAGTAAAAGGTGCAACACTATAAATATTTTGAAGTCCATCACGTTTCGAAATTTGTTGTAAAATTGTTTTCAGATCACAAGGGATCATATTTTTATCACACCGCTCAACCTGAAAGAATGACCATTGAGGAAAAGTTTCAACAGATTATATTTTAATAACAATTTATAAAACAGAATGTATGGTCAGTAAAAGAATCACAATACACGAAACTTACTACTACGTGTTATCCAAAACACTGCATGTCTTATCGACATATAACTGTAATTATTTCTTTCTGGCCATCAATTATTTACAGACAATTATTGTGTTGAAGAAGAACAATACACTTTACATTATAGACAATTTTTATTTACATTTAAATGCTTTCATTACATGTACGTTTTCGGTAGTATGTTTAACATATACATATAGTGAAAGCATTTAAATGTAAATAAAAGTATGTAAGTAAAGTGTATTGTTCTTCAGTCACACAATAATTGTCTGTAAACAATTGATGGACAGAAAAAAATCATTACAATTAAAAAGTAATAAACTCATCGACTTATCACTGCTTCGTATTTTCAATAAAATGGGCTGACGTAATCATATCCCCGTAATCGTACAAAATTTTAAATCACGCACGAAATGCCAATTCAAATCTCTTCCGGTGCGGGCAGAAAGTTAAACCATCGATGCATATTTGCACTATCGATCCTATCCAGAATGCCTGGCATTATTGTGCAAAGCTCTCCAAAATCGCCGAACCCACCCTCTGAATGTTTGCAACCAGAACTCGCGTCATGGCTATCAACGAAACAAACCCCAAATACAGCACGCATCCGCAGGAAACTTCCCAGACACTTTTTCGACCCACCCTAAGCCCCTCACACATACAATTCCTCTAAATAACCGGGAGCGGTATCTCAGTGCATCAACTGATGTCACTGCAGCACCTCTAACCGGAAGTTCCTAGGTTGAATTGAATTGAATTTGCCTTATTTTACGTGGCGAGACTCAGGCCATGAGGCCTGCTCTTCCGTCTGACCACGCAAATTTCGCTACGCTCCTTTCACCAATCATGGGCGAAAGAAGGTATTACTTGGGCGACGAAACAGGCGATTTGAATTTAGCTCAGAGACGTCATTTAGGCTTGAGGATCTTTTACATGCAGTAAATGTACTAACATGGGACAGCCGGCTTTACTTCCCCTCCGAAGGAAGGCGTACGAAGGATTTTTTCGCCCATAAAAATCCACGGCTTCGATCGGGTTTGAACCCGCAAACTTAGGTATAGCAGTCCGATACGCTAACCGCTATCGCCGCCGCTCGAGTCAGGTTCGAGTCCTGACGGCGGCAGGATTTTCGGCACTAGCTTTTCAGATAGGTCGAATTCAGTCGCTGTCCGGAGGAGAATTCTAGAGGCCGGCTACTCTGATCGGTAGTTTTTCGTGGTTTCTCCGATTAACGCCAGGCAAATACCGGAGCAGTACCCTACGAAACGGGCCACGGACCGCGCGCGATCTGTTCTTCCTTTTCCTTGTCCTATCCTCTCCCCTTACACACACACACTTATACTAACACTAATGCACTACACTACCACATATTCCGGGAGACCGGTCGGGAGCTTAGAGCTTGTCCCGGCTGGGGCGGTGCCCCGCTGGTGGGAGCCTGGTTAGGGGGAAATCCCGCTAGCCGACGGTAGGTCGGCGCCGGATCTCGCCATCCAGCGGGGGAAGATCATCGCCATTTCGCGAGAAAAAAACACTCACTACACTAACGGGACTAATGACCAGAGCAGCTGACGCGCCCGGAAACACGAAAAAAATCAATCAATCAATCGTCTAAATAATCAAAAAACATAACTTGTAAACTCAACTCAGTAATTCTGTATCATAGTAAAAGAGGCTGTACATCAGAAAGCAAATAAATTGGAGGGAAAAAAAGATATGGACGCCGCCGTCGTGGTCCTCCACGTCCTCACGTCACCAGCGTCCCCGCGGAGGCCGTCATCGCCCCGCCAGCTCGGCGCCTGAACGCTCCGCCGCCGCGGCGGAGAGCAGCGCTCGGGGCGAGTGGCAGCAACGACGGCAGCCGCTAAAAGCGCTGATGGGGTGCTTTCCGGTCGGCCGGCCGGCGGGCGGGCCGGGCGACGGCGGCGCCGCGCCACGGGAGAGCGAGGTGAGAGGGGCTCCGACGGCAGAGGGCGCCGGGCGGCGAGAGAGGCAGTAAACACCACGGGGAGGCCGCTCTGCTCTGCGCTCTCCCGGTGGCGGAGGGGGAGCCTTCCACGGATCACAGCCTCATCGTGGAGGTAGAGCCCGGACGAGGACGCGAGACGAGAAAGGAGGCGCGTACTGCGCCCTGCAAGGGACCCTCCACGCCCTAAGCCCTGCAGAATGGACTGCCACACAAAGATAACTATGTTTACCTGGCTTTATTCTCCCGATCCTATAAATAGCTCGACGGCGAAGGGAGAGAGTGGCTACGAATGTTTCGGTTATATAAAACGAATTGGTTGGCGGCGGGGGGGAGACAACGATTTTATGAATAAATGCACTGAAACGGAGACTTCTGCGTAAACTCTACGTCTACACACTGAATTGTCAGGACGTTATTGGAGACTCAAATGTTTTAAATAAACGCTTTATGTATAATATACACCCTACTCACTTTACATTACATTTTTCAATCTTCTAAATGACCTTTTCGTTTTATTAGCACACATCTATCCTCATAATTATAAAAAATCGTACGATCAAATTAGGAGAATAGAAGTTTCCAATCAATTATTGACAGTGAACAAACAAACAAAAATTCTTAGTTTATGTGAAATTTATTTTCCATTAGTGAAGACATGACACGAAGTTTCGTGGTTTAATGTAACCACATTATCAGGTACAGGTTCTATAAAAATTTACAATAACGCCGTTTTGAAAAGTGAACAAAATCAAAAATAGTAAAACTTGTTTTTGGTAATGAATTAGAAGAAACACGTACTGAACTCATGAGGAAAATACACGTGAAGGATGATACAAATTTCCACATTTTTGATAAGAATAATAGTTCGTATATATTTCTTCTACAAACAATTATAAACAGACGCAGAGGCACTAGATAAAAGGAGTTTCTGAAAATTTACAGTCGAATTTCTTTTGAGAGCTGAATAATTCAAGAGTTTGAGAAATATGAATAGATAGTAAAATATTAACATATTTCCAGATACATCATAATGAATTTAAGATAAAACACAAGAAGAATAAATATTATACAACGTTTATTAAATTTTTAAGGATACAAAAAAAATGAAATTGCGCCCGAGTTCTCAGTGCGTACGGAAGATTTATCCTGACGATCCCGAGGAGTAGAATTAATCCTGACATACCCAAAGAGTAGAATTAATAACATGCCTATCCACTTCCATATTCGTTACAGCGCTTTCATATTCAATACAACGGCTACAAATCAGCATAGTTCGCTGCCAAAACACTAGAACTAGAGTAGCTCACCACCACAAAAACATCGCGACTCCTCGCTACACATTCAGCGTACAAGTTATGGACGACGTATGGACTTACATATCACTAACGTCTCCAACGACGATAGCTCCAACAAAAACGTGCACGATATGGCGGGTCACCAGTAAAACAAAGTTGAATTCGACTTCCACAGACAATCCGTGCCGAGACCTCTTGGCTCTGTGCCCTGCGTTCCGGCGCTCTCCCTTTTCACTCATTTTGCCGAAAGCCACCGAAGACGGGGAAGTTTTTGTGCTCTTCTCGCTGCAGTCCTTGTCGCGAAGCCCTAACTCTATTAAACGATGTTTACACTAAGTCCGCGATTCTGCAACGTGTCCTTAAAAGCAAGAAGCCGGATAGGTCAAAAGACAATGTCACAAACAGAGGAACCTAACTCTTCGCATAATCACTTTATAGACACTGTTGAATTTGGCGACACATTTGTATCTCAGCTTAAAAAATGAATGGCTCTTCATAATTTGAACCATACACAAAACTGATGACTTCCAATGATTTATATTTTAATTAAAATAATAAAGGAAATAAGGAATCAATCCAAACAACATTTACTCACGAATACTGCAGATACTATCTCCCTCAGCTTTCTCGTTTTACTTACCTGTAACAGAACAAACAACAATTTAACATCTAAAAATTGGTATTTTCTACAGATACATTAAAAACAAATTAAATCGCATAAATGAAACATGATCCTTATTCAACAGAAATAATATGAAATTAAATCTTTGACCCCGGGAATAAGCTGATAAGTCAAAAAAACTTAATTTTCAGGGAAAATACAATTTAAACTAATGGGATTAATGATATTCAAACAAAACCTATACAAATATAGTTTTGTATGAATATCACCTTCGTTTGAATATCACTAATGCCTGATTTAATTCATTTAAACGTTTTTTGCTTTCCTGTAAAATTAAGTTTTCATTATTTATCAGCTTATTCATCGGGATAAAAAAACCTAATCCTATTCTTAATTTTCCAATGTAGAAAAATTACACAAATTACAGTTTCAAGACCACAATGAACATATTTGGTTTTTTTAATTCGCAGAGCAATATGAACCTTAAAATGTCAATGAATGTAGTTAGAAATTATTATCGACTTATTAATAAAAACATTTCGTCATGAGACTTTCCTTGCTATCTTTCAACGGCTGTATGAAAGAATATAACAGGTCGAAACGAACGCAACGTGTTGTTAGGCCTTACACTTATAATTAGAACGAGAGGAATTTCCCCACAAGCGGAGTCGAAATGGTCACGAAATCTTCCATTGCTATCGCTGGGCTCTCACACCTTTTAACACAATGCCGACGCGATGTTTGCGTTGCTAGAGAGAGAGGCCTGGCCAGCACAGGAGAACGCGATACGCGAAAGGCGACGCGACGGCGTGAAAACAAGACACACACGTGACGCCACCCGCGAAAGCATGCAGAGTCATCCGCGGGCCTTGACATCCCAACCGTGCCGCTGCACAGTGGGCAATTTCCAGTTTCTAGGCGCTCGTAATTCATTTTCTCGAAAACTATGACATGGAGTTTTACGAAACTTGCTACGTGCGTTTGTCTAGACTATATTTTTACGTGCATTGCGTGGAAAACGTGGAAGCGGATTTTATTTATTACATTTTTCATTTATATTCGGAAATGTCACTGGGATCTCCCGAACTGTAAATAAACAGTCACTGTTAAAAACATACAACATTTATTATTCCCATTAATATATGTATTTTCATGTACTACATTATTTTATGAAAAACGTTTATTCCTAATCTTATACAGTATTTATTATAACAAATTACATGCTGCATCCAATTGTGGTTTCATTTATGAAACACTTTTTCTAAAGAAAAAAAATACAATATAGAAGGAAAATAGAAGGAAAGGGAAAAAGCAAGCATTCTGTAAAGCAAAATTGGCGCAAGAGACCTAGCACTTCGGATGGGATGCAATGTGATTTGGGGAGGGGCAAGGTTTTCCTATACTGGTTACACAACGATTCGATGTTATTAAAAGCCTGTTAAGATGATCGGTATTGGCATTCTGTCTTGAACTCTTTCTTGTAAACTTTTCTCTAAAATTTCGGTTATCGTTATTCCGTGCCTCTTGTGCCTCCTCAGAGACTATCCCAATTGGTAATACACAATACGGCGCGCCAGCAGCAGTGGCAGTGGCAATAGCAGTGGCAGTGGCAGTAGCAGTGCAGTGGCAGTGGCAGGGCAGAGGCAGTAAGTGGCAGTGGCAGAAGCAGTAGCAGTGGCAGTAGGCAGTGGCAGTGGCAGTGGCAGTGGCAGAGGCAGTATCAGTACTAGTGGCAGTAGCAGAGGCATAGCAGTGGCAGGGCAGTGGCAGAGGCATGGGCAGTGGCAGGGCAGGCAGTGCATGCAGTGCATGCAGTAGGGGGGACGCAGGGCATGCGGGGCGCGGGAATTGTCAGTCGGACAGTGCCAGAGGCGGACAAACGGATGGCCCGGTGGTTGTGGCGGTTAGGGAGGCGGCGACCTGGTGACGGAGACGGATGTGGTTTCGGTTGCGGTGGAGGTGGCGATGCCGATGGCGGAGTTGTGGCGGTCGAGTCACCGAGATATATTTGTTTTTATTTGTGTAAATACATATTACTCTTATTATTTCGCCATAAGGTTTGATGAAGTAAGAGTCGGTTATCGAGCTACTACTTTGACACCTAAATCGTCTTACAATTCGATATGATTGTATTAATCTTTCTATAAGTCTAAGGTATAGGTATAGAAAAAATACAAACCCAAACAGCAAAAGAAAAAGTTGTATGGACAAGTCACAAATGTAGTGTGTAGTGTCGTAATTGGGTCTTGTTTATTACAAATTATCCATACACTACGCAGTAGCAATGTGCATACTGTCCTCCCGGGGAATGAACCTGCCTTCCGTAAATCATTTTGTAATTAGTATTGACTTTATGTAAGTCTAGAAATTCTACTTGTCAGAGATAAAATGCCATCAAGTAACCCATTAACTCTGCTGGCATGGTTGGCAGTCCATCGGATATGAGTTGCATCATCATCGATATTTCATTCTTGAGAACCTGATTGCACCACCTCCAGGAATCATGTTTGCGACTAGGTACATCAGAGTCGCTTGGAAATGTTTCTGCTCTTGGAGCGTTCCGAGAAGCATCCATTGAGCTTCAATATTGTAAAATACATCCGGGTTTGTCTGCAACGTGATGATCTGTATTTGGATTGGTTGAATAGTCTGGCTACCCTCGAAGGTGGGAGGACGGATCTGCCTGTCCTCATTGAAGCTGAGGATTTCCCTACAAAAGCGACACCAACAGCAATCCCATCGATATTATTCGCTGTTGCAGCAGTTTATAGTCAAGATCGACAGACGAGAACGAGTCAAGATCGACAGACGAGCATGAGTCAAGATCGACAGACGAGCACGAGTCAAGATCGACAGACGAGCACGAGTCAAGATCGACAGACGAGCACGAGTCAAGATCGACAGACGAGCACGAGTCAAGACCGACAAACGAGCACGAGTCAAGACCGACAAACGAGCACGAGTCAAGATCGACAAACGAGCACGAGTCAAGATCGACAAACGAGCACGAGTCAAGATCGACAAACGAGCACGAGTCAAGATCGACAAACGAGCACGAGTCAAGATCGACAGGCGAGCACGAGTCAAGATCGACAGACGAGCACGAGTCAAGATCGACAGACGAGCACGAGTCAAGATCGACAAACGAGCACGAGTCAAGATCGACAAACGAGCACGAGTCAAGATCGACAGACAAGCACAAGATGACAGGGCAAGAAAGGCGGTCGCGATGGCAGGACTGTGGCAGAAACGTTGGAAGGAAAGAAATGGTGGGACAGTGGCGTTTGCGACAGCAGGTCAGTGGCAGGGAAGAGACTATAGTGAGATAGTGGCGGTCGCGATGGCGGGACAGTGGCAGGGAAGAGACTCTCGTGAGACAGTGGTGGTCGCGATGGCAGGGCGGCCGCAGGGAAGAGACGATGATGGGACAGTGGCGGTCGCGATGGCAGGACAGTGGCAGAGAAGACACGATGGCGGGGGGACGTGGCAGGGAAGAGATGAAGGTTTTAGAGACGGTGGCGGCGGGGGGGGGGGGTGGTGGTTGGAAGGGCTGGGATCGAGGATTGAGAGGAGTATGCGTTACGGTAACAGCAATTGTGATGGTCCACGTGGCAGTGAATCTGTGTGGCGATGACTAACGACGACGGTGATCAACGATTACAGTGGAAGTGATGCTGAGCCGAAAACGGTGCATGGCGAGGAGTGGGAGCGGCGTTGGCGGCGGTGGCAATGTTGGCGCGGAGGCGGGGCCGGAGTCCTCGCACGCGACGCTGCGCCCGGTCGCCCTCGGTTTTCCGCGGGTACAATGGGGACCGCGCGGTCGCGCGCTTCGCAATTAACCGTTGCGTTGAAAAAGAAAAAGAGCGAGTAAATAAAAGAGAAACGTCGCCGCTGCCGCCACCGCAGCTGCCGCGAGAGCGCGCATGGGGTGGGTCTCTCCACAGACACGCGGAGAGCATACAGACGAAGCGGTGCGCCAGCCCGTGACGGGCTGTGGAACGTATGGAGCTGAGAGGCACGAAGTTGTGCAGCACACAGCAGAGAACTCCCTGCTCAATAAAAGAGCACCCGACTGGCATCACTGTGTTAGCGAAAAGTGCAGAATTTCCCCAAGTAAAAATTCGAGCAAAGTGCGCAACAGTTTTAAGAATCTGACTTGCAGACACCGAGTGCATACATTGATCTCAGGAATTAACTACGTAAAGCAGAAGACTTGAAACAAACCTGCTCTGTGACTTGCTTTCAGGATCTGTTAACTTCTGCAACCAAAGCAGCAGTTTGATTGAATCAGTTTGGTTTGAGAAAGTTATCAGATCCTCAGATTCTGTACTCCATGGATTCAGTGAGCACTCAAGCAATTCCGATTTTTTACAATGCGAATACCTTGCCTTTCTTTATACATTTATTACAAAAAAATTAAAAATAAAATTAAAATTCTTCTAGCAATATTCACCGAAATTTAGCATCTCTGCGCCCATTTCATAAGACTAACGCAAGAACACAAAACATTATTATAACCAAGTTGCGAGGGACATACGGCAACCATCGACTAATGCCAAGCAAAGAGAGGATTATATTATGATTGGTGTAATAATTGTAATAAGGTGCCAAAATTTACGAGTTTCAGACATACCTATCTTACCACAAATGATACCTATAAGTTTCGTAATAGTTGTACGTTTATACTACAAGCAATATTACAAGATAGTTTAGTTTGCCAAAGGTCTGTAAGAATCGAAACATGTTGAGAAGGCAGAGAGTTTAAGGAAGAAAACAAAGTGCATTCTTCGCCTCTACAGAAGACGAATAGTGAAATTGTATAACATTACAAGGATTTTATTCCACACACATTCTCACGTATAGGTACAAATATCATATTACAAACGGCTTAGAAAAAATAAACAGACGTCACGAAACACACTGCCTTTCCTCACAAGGAAGCCAGTCGGCGAGTCGGCAGCGATATGGGAGGTATATTGCGTTTCCCGCTAAACTCAAGTTAACAGCGCATACATTACCAGATTGTTCCCGCCCCCTCTTTGATTAGTGGGCCCGAAAGCTTCCTAACGCAGCGCCTCGCCGTCGTGTTTTATTTGGCGCGCGCGCAACGAACGGCTCAATTAGCCCAGGGGGTCTAAATAATACGCGTCGGTGCCGGCCGCCGGAGGAGAACGATGTATTTGCCGCTCGGCAGGGGAGAGAGAGAAGAGAGAGTGAGGTACGTCAACGCGCGATCAAACATTGAAACGACGCGGAGGTGGGACGCAGTGTAGTGCAGCGTGCGCGAGAGAGATCCAGTACACGAGAGTTACAGCTCCAGAGGCAACATAGAAAATGAATAGTTCTCCCTCCGACGGGCCGTTAACCTAAATGGCGCTGGCAACCGAGACGCGTTGCAACTGCGCTCGGAAGAGCCACTGCGGAAATGAGAAGTGGGGGCGGGGCAGAGGGCCGGTTGTCGCAGGATGAGCGCGGCGTCTCGTTTCAAAAGGTGTGCGAATGCAACATTGGGGGAAAGGACTCAAATACCGTTGTGTGGTACTACTATACGAGTGAGTACAGTCGTCGTAAAAAGGCTGACAAAAACGCGATGTAACTTAAAAAGTTTGGGAACGAATCTTTACATTAAAGGAATATGACAACCTTTTGGTCGGTCGGTCGGTCCGTCGGTCGGTCGGTCCGTCGGTCGGTCGGTCGGTCGGTCGGTCGGTCGGTCGGTCGGTCGGTCGGTCGGTCGGTCGGTCGGTCGGTCGGTCGGTCCATCGGTCGGTCCGTCGGTCGGTCCATTGATTAGTGATTCCGGGCGCATCAACTACTAACGCCATTAGTCCCGTAAATGTACTACATACTTTTTTTTATCGCGAGTGGTGCCGGTGAAGTTCCCCCTATGAAAAGTGTGATTCGACGCCGACTTACACTTTGGGTAGTGGGATATTCCCTAACCAGGTATCTCTCACCAGCGGGGCACCGCTCCAGCCGGGATAATCTTTATGCTCCCGATAAGTGAACATGTGAAAGTAAGGGTTCAGGATAGGACACGCAAGACGATGGGAAGATCGCGCGTGGTCCGTGGCCCGTTTGCTGGCTTACTGCCCCGACTTTCACCTGATGTTGATCGGAAAGACCAAGGAAAACTGCCGACCAGAGCAGCCGACCGCAACAATTCTCCTCCAGACAGCAACTGAGCTCGTCCAAGCTACCAAGCAAGTGTCGAAAATCTATCACCGTCAGGACTCGAACTCTAGGATCTTTCGGTCATAGGCACTGCATTTGATGCCCTGAGGCATCTAAACCGACCGGTACAACCTTTAGGGCACCACATATTGAAGATGTGAAATGAAGAAAAATTAATTCATAATTACAGTTGGCGACATTGCGTTCTGTCCTGAAATAGTATGTCTATATATTTAATGAACGGCCCTGACCTTCGCGAGAAAATATGGAATTTTGTTAGAACACTCGGCATACCTAAAGTACACAGAAAAAATTCCATTACTTCACACTACAAATATAGTGCGGCCCAGTCCAACATTCGCATTTCTGACGGTATTTGCTAATACAGGCGATTTGCCGGGCAAGATTTCGTCACCTAAGGTCCATGCCCCGGGCTCTTAAGTCAACGTTATCGTTAGCAACCAACTGAGAAATTTTTGAAATTTGGGAAACTTTGACGTGGAATAGAATGACAAAACAATACAGGGGTTTCGTTGAGACAATTTCTTATTCACAAGAAACACGCACGCAGGGGAAAAAATTGCATCGTTGCTTGTTTGCGTTTCTATGCCCAAAATGGGTTGTTACATATACGTGTTTAAAAATATTTTTTAACACAGAGAAAAATACTTAAATGCACAAAAAAATAAAAGACAATGAGAAATCCCTTCGGTACTTTCCAGAAGCATATATTCACATGTACAAAGTAAGCCGCAGAACAGAGCTGTAAAAAGGGCACCTTGACGAACGTTATTCTCTCCAGCAGACTTCAACCGCTGGTAGTTACCCTTATGAATATTCGTATGTTCCCACTCGGCGCGAACAGAGAAGCACCACTTGGGCGTGCGCGAAGCGCCCTCACGAGAAGCTAGCGGCGGCGGCGGCGGCGGCGGCGGCGGCGGAGGCGGAGGCGGAGGCGGAGGCGGTGGCGGCGGTGGCGGCGGCGGCGGCGGCGGCGGCGGCGGCCGGGAGCGCGTGTCGAAGCCCATGCCAGCAGAGGAAGCAGTAAAAAGCCATCACGTAACTAGCCACGCAGCGACCGGCAGAAGGAGGGATTCTCATCCCAAATAGGGCAATGAACAAGGTACTGACCATTCGCAAGTGCCTTCCTTCTGCCCGCGCAAACCGCAGGCTCTTTCCGAGGGCGGGTACTTTCGCTTTGGGGTTCGCAACGGTGAATTTTTCGTTTTTTCAATTTCATTTCATGATTTCTTCAAGGGAGTAGTAAAGAACACACTCTGCTCACAGATTATAAGCGTCAGGAAGCCATTTCTTCTTTCCTTTCTCCACAGAACTGGAGACATGAAACATTATAACCCTCAAGCCCCTCGTGTAACGTTTATTAATGAAGAGTTTCCCAAAAATACAAAGTACTTTAGAAGCTTGCACAGTACAAGGGAATTAAAGATTCGATACACTTTTGTTAAAGTCCAATTTACGGTTTAAGGGAACTGATTTTCTTTCACCACACTTTGCTATTTGAGAGAAAGGATAAAAAAATATAAATACCGATTTATTTTACGAGTGCTCACAAAGGAAAGGAATTCCGGAAAGCACGTCATAGCTCACGAGGTTCCAACCCGTCGAGGGCATCAGCCGATGGCGCAACGAACGGGGGCAAAGAGATCGCGCCGCCCAAGGAGCGCGGGATGGCGAAACGGAGGGCGCAGCGAGACGGAAATACTGCGCTCAACTGGCTTAATCGTTTGTACGAATGCTTCGTGATTGTTCCAGTTTCAAATAACTCCATTGGGCTCGTTGAGCTGATGCGCGGCGTTTAAGCGCCGCCGGCCGAGGCGAGGGGGCCGGCTGGCCTTGGTCCTCGGCGGAGAGCTGGCGTGGGCCGCGCGTCCCCGCCCCTCGGGCCACTACGCCGCGCCGCGCCCACTCCCACCCGGCCCTTCTCGGCCACTCCCACCCGGAACGCTCGAGCCTCGTCAGAGCGCTTCATCAGAAAGCCTTGTCAGAGCGTCTCTTCTGCGAGTCTCTTCTGCGAGTCTCTTCTGCGAGTCTCTTCTGCGAGTCTCTTCTGCGAGTCTCTTCTGCGAGTCTCTTCTGCGAGTCTCTTCTGCGAGTCTCTTCTGCGAGTCTCTTCTGCGAGTCTCTTCTGCGAGTCTCTTCTGCGAGTCTCTTCTGCGAGTCTCTTCTGCGAGTCTCTTCTGCGAGTCTCTTCTGCGAGTCTCTTCTGCGAGTCTCTTCTGCGAGTCTCTTCTGCGAGTCTCTTCTGCGAGTCTCTTCTGCGAGTCTCTTCTGCGAGTCTCTTCTGCGAGTCTCTTCTGCGAGTCTCTTCTGCGAGTCTCTTCAGCGAGTCTCGTCAGCGAGTCTCGTCAGCGAGTCTCGTCAGCGAGTCTCGTCAGCGAGTCTCGTCAGCGAGTCTCGTCAGCGAGTCTCGTCAGCGAGTCTCGTCAGCGAGTCTCGTCAGCGAGTCTCGTCAGCGAGTCTCGTCAGACAGAGTAGCGCAACCACCGCCACTGAATACCCTAGGACGCTTCGGCCGCTTTGAGCACAGTCGGTGCCATGGCGCCAAGTGAAGTTCTAATGTAAATTGTGTCGTGTGAATGTGCGTGTGCTAGGCGTGTAAATAAGTGTAAATAGATACAAGTATGAATGAGTGAATGAATGGAAATGAAAAACAAGACGTTATTAATAAGAAACACCACAAGACTACATAAACGTGAATGCAACCTTAGGTTGCCGGCCGAAGCGCCGGCTTCATTGAGTTCTGCCCCCTTCTCTCTCGCAAAAGCCAACGAGCTGCGGTGCATGTATCTCTATCATGAAAATAAACTAATGGCGTGGAGGAGATAGTTTAAGAAAAAAAAGAATATCCTCTCATCCTGTAGCCCCATCAAGCAGAATTCGGAAGTTGAACAGAAATGATAAGAATTAGTGACATTATGGAGACTTTCACGAATATTTTTTTGGTTGGGGGTATTTAAAGGTCGCATCAACATCTAGGTCATTAGCGACCACTATTGCGGCTAACGTTATGGTAACTGTGAAAATGAAACGATATGGTGATGACACGGGTTGAAAGGGCGAACATACATACAACCATGACCGAGGCGGGACTCGAACCCGCGACCCTTCGGTCCGAGATCACTACGACACAACTGCCTTAGGGAGCTTGGTGACCGGATAGGCGATATTAATACTGGTTGCAGATGGATTCATGGCTCTGAACACACGGAATACCTCATAGTTCCAATTCTCCTGAAAACTGGAAATAAAATGGCGGGATCAGCGGAACAATAAAATGCGCTACTCTCTGGAACTAGGGGCTCTGGTCGTCCACGAACACTTCACGTTTTGTACTCGTCGTGCGCGCATTAGCGCCAGGGGAAGGGGGCGTGACCTGCTGAAAATGTTCCAAGAGGTCCCGATACCTTACTTAAAAAACATTTTATTTCCCTAAATGTGTTAAAGTCCAGACTTTTCCCTTTTTAACTTGACAGTTTCGAGAATTGTTATATGACAATTGGGGAGGACGCCTTCCAAACTATCAGATGATTAGGGGAGGGAAAATTATACCACAGTATAATGTTCAACATGAAATCGATTCAATTTATTAATTGTATCACCGAAGTTATAATTTCATTCCCCTTGTAGTTTTATTTATTTTCGAATAAAATACGTCGCATTTAATTTTTAAAATGTTTAGCGGATAAGGGAGGCCAGATATCTGCGAGTCTCGCTCTTGTTTTGGATTACGCACGCTTAGGGCTCTAGCACAGTGGACGCCAATAGGTCTGTGAAACACTGAAAATCCGTGATAGAAATGTGGTGGTCCGCAGATATCTGAACATTATTTGCACTCAGGTTTAAGTATCTGCAAGTGAGAGCTTTGATTAATTGTTTTATGATTGGACTTTTCAAATCTGTGTGAACTGTATTACTGTTGTTGTAACATGGCGCTTTTAGTTATACTTTGGTTGGAATTTCTGTAGAATTTGGAGGACGTTTGTATAAATGCATACCACGATTTTCAAGACTGCTTGATTGTGGAATATTCTATTTATTTATACGGTTGGGCAAGCCTTTTGCATTTGTGTGTGTGGTTATATAAGTGGACATTTCATCACTTATTGTCAAGCGACGTAAAGCACCAGACACTAATTCTTGGGAGTATTGGAGCAGCATTGCGGTGATTAGATGATCTTCGTGGGAAACGTATGGAAATACTATCATAAAAATGTCATCGTATTTGCTACTTAAAAATAATTGCTAGTTTTCAGTTCTTTAAAAAGTCCTTACAGTACGTGTCCCAGAATTATATCCGAACATACTTCACTATTACTGCGCTCTAAGAAAAATTACATTTGTTTATATTATAGGTTTACAATTATTAATGACTAAATTCTGTAATTTTATTCATCTTTAAATAGTTTCAAAAAATTATAATTTAATTTTTCTTAGTTCTTATCGATTGTTTCTTGAAAGTTGAAAAGCTTGGATAACCTTGAGTCGAAAACATAAAACGTGGAACTCGCAACTTAAAATGGCAAAATTATTCTTGATCAATGTTTGCTCCTAACGAAAACGCTGAATAATTTATTTTTCAATTGGCAGAAACGGCGGTTAGTGAAAGCGAAAATGCACAGAGGTGCTTTGAGGAAATAAATTTTAAAAAACTAATATATAATGTGTGAACAAATATATAATTCGTTTACTTTCGGATATCGATACCTCCTCAAACATCTTCTCTGTGGAAGGTTATTTTTTCAAAACCAGAAACATTCACGAAGACCTTTTCAAATCGCATCCTGTGGAATTCCTCAGCGCATTGAGTAACCGCTCGTTTACTTAATCGTGAGCCACTGTCGCTTGCAAAAATCGGCAAAACTCCCCCACCCCTTCACCCTCCAGCGCTCGGTTGTATAACCTGGGCAAACACTCACGCACGATGCAGCCAGTCATCCGCAGGCATTTTTACGGGAGGCGTTTTCTCGTGACGTCAGCCGCTTGCGTAAGCGCCTCGCGTCGCGAGCGGCGGCCAGGGGACTCCTAGCCGCCCCCGCGCTGTCCTTGTTCCGCCCACGCCGCGCCGCGTCGCGCCGTCCCGTCCCGTCTTTCCCGTTCCGAGGCCTACTTTACGAGCGTTCTCAGAACTGCCACTCGTATTTTCTGGCTTTAGGTAGCGACAGCCTGACTTTTTCAGTCTAGTCTCGAAAATTAGTAATACCTCCGTTAAACCTGAACACGAGATAGAAATTAGATATATTATAAACTAGAATAACGAGTTAAGGAATGTGTAAACATAGCCAGATATTTGTTAATACAAATTCTGCAAAATATATTTAGAATTACACACGTATTCACTAAAATAATTTGTTGAAATATCTGCCTCTGTAATCGTGAAGATTGTAATTTCCATGTCAACAGATTTTCTGACACGTATCTGTTATACATTATTGTATTGAATTATGGTCTTACTCCAACAACAAAATCTTTGGAGTATTTTCATTTTGGTAAGTGCCGAATCCTCAGCCAGAAAAAAAACAACCAACCAACCACACAAACAAATACAAACAATTTCGATTGATTGTTAGTGATTTCGGGCGCGTCAACTACAATGGTCATTAGTTCTGTACGTGTAGTGCGTGTTCCTTCATCGGGAGGTGACGATGACTGGATGGTGAGATCCGGCGCCGACCTACCGTCGACTAGCGGGGTTTTCCCCAACCAGATATCTCCCACCAGCGAGACACCGCCCCAGCCAGGACAAGTCCCGACCGGTCTCCCGGCATGTGTGGTAGTGTACTGCATGTTAGTGTAAGTGGGTAAGGGGTACGTATAGGACAAGGGAGAGGAATGAAAGATCGCGCGCGGCCCGTGGCCCTTTTGTTACGGTATTGCTCCGGCATTCGCCTAATGATGATCGGAGAAACCAGGGAAAACTACCAATCAGAGGAGCCGGCCGCTAGAATTCTCCTCCAGACAGCGACTGGATTCGACCTAAATCATACCGTGTCGAAAATTCTGCCGCCGTCGGAACTTGAACCTAGGATCTCCCGGCCAAAGGCACTGCAGTGACATCAGTTGATGGACTGCATTTTGATTCTGACTGAAAAATGCAAATATTAGATTGCGTTATTCCGGCTAAATTCATGCAGCGGATACTGGCTGGATTCCAATACAATCAGGACGTCACTCGCGTAAGATACAGCTGATGTCATGCGACAGAAAGGTGTCAAGGAAGAGGCCACCCGTCATTAAATAATTCCAATTCAAGTTTCGTTACGGAATAGCAACATTTTTTACATTCTTCATATGTAAAGAACTGTTGTACAGAATACATATGTATATTCAGTATATGAAATATTTGTAATTTACGTGTTACGTTGAGGTACAGACTTTCTTTATAAATTGGTACGTAAATATCTGGAGTACAGTGAATCCGTGTATATAATACCACGTTATTGCAGCAGTCGCGAAGATTGTTTTTGTTAAAATTTAATTTATTGTAGTGTTATGCCAGAGTTTCTTTAGCACCGTTCGTACTTTTTTTTTTTTTTTAATTCCGTGGTTTCGATCTGCATTTTATTTGCTACAGGCCCCTTGTGAATTCCTAAAAACCCAAGCCACTCATCTGTTGTTTTTCTTGCTCGCTTTCCAGTATGTAATGTATCCTTGTTCCACAGTAATGATTCCCACAGTAGTCCCTACGTCCTCTCACTACTGTTGTCTCCATAACATAAATGGCTTTCGCGACTTCTGTTTCAGGCGAAAGCACCGAGACTGCAGACAGAAGAAAGCAGCTCAAGTTCGCTTACACTTAACCGCAGGGCACAAACAAATTACCGCTTTGTAATTCTCTGTCGCTTCATACGAGTTTCATACTCGTTTATTACGCTGCACAATTTACTCTCAACAACAACAAAAATGAATATGTAAATTACTACGCGCATTAATTATCAACCATGAATTATTTCTTACGTGCTGTTTCATTAAGACATTCCGCACATTCCTTTCTCGACATTTTATACAAAAATATTAAATAATTTTATTACGACACTGCTTCAGAAATAACAAAGAATTATATTGCGGACAAATTTCATTAGGGTTTAAAAAAATTAAAAAGGTGCAGATTTGAAAGCACAGGCTTCCGCGGCCAAAGTCAAAGATACATTCGTTAGTGCCTGAAATTCAATATTTATAACTGAATATGACAGCTTTGACAACTTGCTTAGAAATGCATCTGAATCCAATTTTAGAAATAATAAATTAATAACAGTAACTAACATTAAGCATTGGTGGAAAATTGATATTAATTTTATATTTACTATATTTGGGAGCCATTTTAAAACTTCGTAGGACTTCGCACATTAAAGAAATAAAATCCTCTACAAACACTAAATTAGTAAGTCTTAGAATCTGAAATCGAATCTCATTCATAACCAAAACCCATTTAACACGGACTAACATTTCCTGTAAAATAATTTCTTTATTCACGTTGAGATGATCCACCAATGCAATAATATTAAAAGGAGCAGAACCGCGACGCATATAATCATATTTCATTACACACACACAGAGCGCGTATTTGTCAGCTCTAAGAATCCTGAGCAATGGCTCCACAGAAGCGAGACAGCCCATAAAGTCAGAGAGCACCCAATCAAGATGCCATAAAATAAATCGAAGGGTGTCTCAAACAACCCTCCAGAGCTCGGGAGCGCGGCGCTCCCACCGCGCCGCGCCGCGCCGCCTCCAGCGAGCCGGGACAGCACGGGACGTTAAACTAACGGGCGCGATAAAGCTCAACAAAGGCGTATTATCTCCCGGAGTCAGAAAAAAATGTCACAACGGTCCTTTTATTCCCGGGTCCCCGAGGTCGACGCGTCGTGTATAGAAGGATTCGGGAGATTTTCCTTCGTTTAATGCCATTAGACGACTGTATCTCCGGTGGTCATTTCCTGTCATCCTCGTTCGAAATGGACAATGGCGAGCGTACACTGCAGGTGAGTGGATAAGGAGAGCCGAGGGTGGAAGATTAACGAGCGCCTCCAGAGCAAGGGAGGGATAATGGAGAGGTGAGGTAGACAAATGGACGAAGGATGATGAAGGGAAAACGCTGGCGTGAGTGTACATATGTCGATTGATTGTGATTCCGGGCACGTCAACTACTCGAGTCATTACTCCCATAAGAGTAGTGCATGTTGTTTTTTTAGGAGGAGGACGAGGAAGTGGAGGTGGTGGTGGTGGTGGTGGTGGTGGTGGTGGTGGTGGTGGTGGTGGTGGTGGTGGTGGTGGTGGTGGCGGTGCTCTTACCCCGCCGGATGGCGAGATCCGACGCCGATCTACTGTCGGCTAGTAGGGGCATTCCCCAACAAGGTATCTCCCATCAGTGGGCACCGCCCCACCCATCAAGCTCTAAGCTTCCAACCGATCTACCCGACATGTGTGGTAGTGTAGTGCATGTTAGTGTAAGAGTGTGTAAAGGGAGAGGATAGGACAAAGAAGAGAAAGGGCAGATCGCGCGCGGTCCTTGGCCCGTTTGTTAGGGTACTGCTCCGGCATTCGCCTGGTGTTGAACGGAGAAACCCCGGGAAACTATCGATTAGAGTATCCGGCCGCTAGAATTCTCCTCCAGCCAACGGATAAATTCGACCTAGCTGACAAGCTATTGTCGAAAATCCTGTCACTGCCGGGACTCCAACCAAGGACCTCCCGGTCAGAGGGACTGCAGTGACATGAGTTGATGCCCTGAGCCATATCTCCCGGTACAAGTGTCGAATGAGAATAAACCAGCAAGGAAGTTATGACACAAAATCACAGAGCATCGTCGAAATTGAAATTACAAATCCCCATACAAACATAGGCGCCACGAATTACATTTGAAAAAGTACTTACAAACGAAATTCATTATATGTACGTGAAAGCAACAGCATGTAAAGCAACTCTATGTGATTGATCTCGCACATCCGGGTGTCGCCACGCCCCATGGACGACTATGTTTGTCACTCAATTAATACATCTAGTTATTTGTGAGTGCTTAGATATTATACTGTCTCATAATTATAACACAGATGCGGCGGACCGAATTAAAGGCCAGGATGGAAGAAACGGGAACAAGGCCATGACGAGACCGCAGGGAGGGGTCGGGGAAGGGCGGGGCTGGATGCGAGGAGGGGGAGGGCGAGTGCGCCGAGCCCATGGAGGGCGAGGAAGCCGCACAGATGTGGACGACGTGAAGCGAGCACGGCCCTTCTTCAGCCGCCCTCCGCCCGCCTCGCGTGGCTGGTCGTAGGTCGCCGAGGCCGCAGGTCCCGACCCTCGACTCCTCGCCCCCTCACAATGCACCGCCACCCACGCCTGTCCCGCCAGGGGTGCACACCCACACCGCCCTCACGGCGCTCAATGGAGGTGCAACGGAACACACGTCGCTGCATTTGCCGGTATCCTAAAGGCCGCTCCACACATTCGGCATTCGCCGAACAGGATTGTGGCTGGTCGTAGGTCGCCGAGGCCGCAGGTCCCGACCCTCGACTCCTCGCCCCCTCCAGCCGAACAGGGAGTTAAGACCGCTCCACCAATAGCCCGCGAATGGGAACGGGAACGTGAAGGCGATGATGGGAACAGGAGGTATGCCCCTTCACAATAAACTCCAACAGGAAGAGGAATAGCGCCACGAAACAGTAGCGGCTAAAATGTGGAACTTTAGAAACAGTTGCCGAAACCAATACATTTCTAGTTATGCTACTGTGTTACTCTTTATACTGCCACCTGTCTGATCATTTCTAGCTATGCTACTGTGTTACTCTTTATATCTGTCTGATGTTTTTACGTGAGCTGCTACGAATAAAAACTACTTTAACGAAAGAATATTAATTAGAAGAATATAACTATAAGTACAAAGAATGCCAAAACAACTACGAACGTACGGAAAATACAACCACGAGAAATTAAAATGTTGTCAATAAATAACCAGCTTCATAGAACTTTAACGAAACAAAAAAAATGCGGGAAATTTTAATTCTAAGTATTAATATGAAAAGAAAAACAATTATACTATAATTACTAAAAAATAACTAAAACAACTCCAGAAAGACTAACAAAATCCGTCTCAAGCCCTAACCTCGCAAATCCACGCGTTAACCTCAATATCGTCATACACTCAATTCCGCTTCAGACCAGTGTCGCCTGTCGCGCCCAGTTCGCGCGCTCGATCAGCTGGAGAGCTTCACCGCCATTTGCTGCACTTTCATTGGTCGAGAAGCTTCGCGTTCCCGGGCTGAGATAAATGTTGACCAACCTTCCCGTTTCAGTCAAGCTTCGCATTCCCGTCGTGTTGTGAACGCCTGCCTGAGATGCCCATCTTTTAACTTTCTTTATGTTCTCGTTTGCGTTCATGTTCGTGTTCTCGTTTGCGTTCGTGTTCGCGTTCGTGTTCGCGTTCGTGTTCGTGTTCGCGTTCGTGTTCGCGTTCGCGTTCCCGAGCTATTGTGGAGCGGCGTTTAGTGTTCGCCCAACCCCGCGCATCTGAAGTGTGCGGCGAATTTTCTCTCCCTTTAATGTGTCCAAAAGACCCACGTGGTGGGTAGGGCGAACACAGAATGTTCGACACTCAACAAATAGCAAGCAACTCATCCACACTACTCGGGATTCGGCGAGCGGTTGCTCGCTGTTCGCCGAATAACGAATGTGTGGAGCCGCCTTAACAGAAATAACGAATATAAATTGAAACCGTTATTTTCTTGAACCAAGACCGAATTAATTTGTTTCGTTTTTTAAAAGATCTTCATAATTTCTTGAAACTTGTTAGGATGGGTTCACCATTCGAAAAATGGCTCGTAGTGTAAAGAAAAGATGTCTGCTCGTTGAAAATTGCAGACATTATTTTAGTTTATATGTATTTTTACCTGGGAGAGGAGTAATAAAAAAATTCCACCTATTAATGCTTTTTATCAAAATTATTTAACTGATAGGATAACTGTTTTGAAGCTTTTCAACCGTGAAGCCAGCGATATTTAAACTCATTATATTATTTTCGTAGAACCACCAGGACATCACATTTGAATTCCTCTAACACTGTACTTTTCAATGGCGACATTTCAAGTTACTAAGTATGTTTTCTTATGAAATGCTAAACAGCAGCGGCATGTCAAGTTTTTGTCTGAAAATTATCTGCGTTGCCGTAAATATAGTTCCCAAAGTTGCAAATAATTGTAATTAACACTGATGGGTACTTCATAAATTAGCCACGCACAGCAAGAGAAGCGTTCGAGTAATTACTATGGCAATTTATTTCTTCTTCCGATCCCTCTTCGTAATCCGTAATTATCTATTATTTTTAAAGCTAAATATCTGCATTCTAATGAGATAACAAGAAGTTAGAGCACCATTTCCATTGCATGAAATACCGACGAGAGAGAAGAAATGCCAGAGCCTCAAGAAATGTATTCAAAGGCGTAACTACAATAACAGGACATTAACGTTAGAAAGTACGGTCCATAAAAACGCAGATACCAAACTGTAACCTGTATTAAAATGTGTGCGGTGTAAATAATGGAAAGCAATCCAATTGGGTGAACAACGCCAACTTCAAACAATTTATTTCTGATTGTTATGAATGTTGCTGTACCGATATGTCACCTCATGGTCACTGGCGCCATTGCAATTTTTGTAACCTTACGACATTTTTAATATTTAATGACTATCCCAACATTATTACTGTTAATTTTTATTCACGGATCTTATATGTTGTGTATTAGCGTCATTATGCGATATTTTTTGATTTAACGTCCACCACATGTAATTATAATTCAAAAATAAAAAACTGGCGAAAATACTATAAATTACTACTTGTAATAGGAAGTCACTTCAGAATCTGTTTCAAGAGTCAGATGTCTCAGAGCAGTATATTCCCTCGTCATTATATCCAGTGTACTCAGCGTTAAATAACAGCCGTCACATCCCGAAAGGTCAAATGGTGGGAGTACAGTGTCGGGCTTAGTGTTAGCACTTCTCTTACCGGCGACGCTTGAACCCTATAAACCATCATCGCTGTTTGCGACCTCTGCTATGCCCGCAACGGGATCGAACCTAACCAACAATATCGCGAGTAAACTGCCTCTGAAGGGCCCTGCAGCCTGATCCCCAAAGACGCGCCGAGAGGCGCTTGTGTTACTGGCTGGCGCCTGCCTCAAATTCCTGGGCCGCATCGGCCGGCGCAGCGCGGCGCGCGGGGCGATGGGCGATGGGCGATGCGGTGCGAAAGCGCGCCGTGCCCCCCCCTCGCGCCTCCGGGGCGAAACCGGACCGCCCGCCCCGGCGCTCAACCCACGGCCGCCCGCTGCGCCGCCCCCGCCGGCACAAAGCGGGCGCGCCCCGCCCACCCGCCCGCCACGGCGGGGTTTGTCCCTCGCAGGCGCAGAATTTCAGGCGCTCCCTCGCTGCTGCTTTTCGAGGACGTGCCACTATACAAAGGCCCAGGGGCGACCAAACCCCAGCGCTAGCCCACCGCACCGCTATGTCCAGAGAGGCAGATGTGGCTCTCTAACGCCCACCTTCATAAAGAACTGAATATCACCGATCATCAAACATATTGCCCATCTTTCCAATAATGTTTACTCCAACGTAAATACAATTAACCGAGCCGTCCACTACAACCTGGCCACTATAAATGACTTCCCTACTAGAATTAAGAATAGATTTTCTTCCGAAGCGTTCTTGAACATTCTCTCTACTAATTGTTCATAGTAGGGGCTCTTGTAGTTTCCTACACCTATAGTAAGGTAGTTTAGTTTTAAGTTTTTAGTGTTAAGTTTAGTATAAGTTACAATGTAAGCCAGCAAATGCACATGATATAGTAACTTAGTACTGATCTGTGTAATTTCAATCACTCAATAAATAAATTATATATATAGGCAGATAGAAATGCGGCAGATGAGGCATTTCTTGCAAAAAGCGTCGGTGGCCACAGAGCGGCTCCCGAGCCGCATGCGGCTCATTGGTATTCTTCGGCGTCTCTTACAAAAATTTGAAGTAGAAATTAAAAGATTTAATTCTAGAGTAGTAACAACAAACGTTAAGCTCTTTTATTGTTTCTCATTTCGTTGATAAAAATCGAGATAATCCACATACGAGTACTTGTAATCGATCTACACTGAACTTGTGCGAACTAGCCCGATTTTATGCAGTTAGCAGCCGAAATTGTCAGTCGGAAAAGTTCGTATTAATAAAGGTCTTTGCAATCTAAAATATTTGTAGTGTTTCATTAACAGTGTGTGCATTTTTTCCATTCTGAATTGTCCGTTATAAATACTACTTACTTCAAAATAAGTGTTTAATATTCGAAAAATAAAAGTGGCTCTATACAAACTGTTCCTTCAAGAGACCTCAACATTCCAGAAATTGGCAATCGGTTATTTCTTTATCTATTATATCTATATAGGATACAAAGAATCAAACGATTTGATTACAAATGACCCTCTTCCTTAAAATTGCCTTCCTTTCTTGAAATGTTTATTAAATGTTGTTCATGATATTCAGTCATTAATTGGTTTCGTCAAATCTCCTTACTTTAAATTTGGCCCTTTTTCACATGCGAAACGAAACACCAAGGACTTTCCGTACACTGTTGAAAAAAGTGTTTCCAGAAAGCACTCCGACGCATGAAAATAACACTAACATTTGGAGGTGGATAAAATGTCTTTGAAAAATAAAGATGAAATACCTAAACAAATGTATCTGAGATAGAATACCTAAATAACAATAAATAACTGCGGATTCGCTGGTACAACGGTCAGCGTACCGGGCTGTTGTACCCGAGTTTGCGGGTTCAAACCCGACCGAATCCATGGATTGTTAAGGGCGAAAAAATCCTTCGTACGCCTTCATTCGGAGGGGAAGTGAAGCCGGCTGTCCCATGTAGTAGATGTAAAAGATCCTCAAGCCTAAAAGAAGCCTCTGAGCAAAATTGAGATCCGTCAGTTTCGTCGCCCAAGATAATACCTCCTTTCTCCGGTAGGTGGTGAAAGGAGTGTAGCGAAATTTGCGTGGTTAGACGGAAGAGCAGGCCTCATGGCCTGAGTCTCGCCACGTAAAATAAGGCACTAACTAAATAACGCATCCACTACATATTTTAGAAAACCACTTTGCAAAGGATATTGAGATTTTTCTAAAGAATAAATTATATTTAACCAATTAAAATATCAGAATAGCCCCGAAATGTCGAACGAATGTTTTACCGAAGTGTATCAGATTACAGAAAAAAATACTACAAAACGTTTTCATTGATCTCGCCGATCAATTGAATGTAAATTTTAAAAGATTGATATTGTCCAGAAAGAGGATGAATCTGAGAGGCTGAGATACTGCTCAGAAAGTCCAGGCTGAGCGCTTATCACATTTTCTTCAATGATCTACTTGAACTTTGAAAATATTGATAACGTTCTGAGAGCATTACTAACCTTAATCAAGATCGGATTGACACACATTTTAATATCATCAGAATCGTGCTCCCTATTCTCGTCTTTTTTTTCTTATCAAATTCTAGTATCCATGCAACTCGCATTTCATGCCTGCGTGCCATGCACTCGATTTCATTTCTGTTCAATGTCTGATGTTTGTTATACAACTCTATTAGCCAAAACATTCTCTTTGCTGTCTGTACTTCATTTTTTGTCATTTCTCATTAATACAGTCCCCCTTTGGTAAACATTTATTAACATTTTACATTTAACATTTAATGTTGATTCCATCTAAAATTGTTTCAAACCTTATGCCATTATTTTTATGTTAATTTTTGTAATTTAAAGTGAGACGACTAGAAAAACGTATTTGCCTCGTGTTTGAAAATCATATTTATAGCTTGAAAAAAACAAATTAGCTCAAAAAGTTAGTTTTTGCGTTTGCCCATCCTTAAGTAAAACAAACACGAGCGGAGCCTGGTGCTTCACTGCAGTACTCTTCCAGATGAGTCACAAACTCGAGTCGTCAGGCGCAATCAGAAGCACCGCTCGCGAAGGCGCCTTCATCAAGCGCCTGGGAACTCCGTCTCCCGCACTTTCCGCGCCACCCCAATTCCATCTCTCTCTTTGTTAACTCTCCGCAACACCTCCAGGCATCGATATCGCGATATCGATATTGTGGTATCGCCGCAGCGTGCTAATGGCGAAGCCGTGAAAGACCCGACGACGGCGGTGGCAGCGGGCTTTGCGAGCGGGAACGGCAGCGGCTGCTCGCAACCGGGCGGGGGCGGCGTCGGGAGCGGTGGGGGAGCGGGGGGCAGGGGGGTCGAGGGCGAGGGGGGGGCGGGGACAGGAGCGAAGGCGGGAGGAAGAGGACGGGAGGAAGAGGGCCGGGAGGAAGTGGGACGGGAGGAAGAGGGACGGAAGGAAGAGGAACGGAGGAAGAGGGACGGGAGGAAGAGGGACGGGAGGAAGTGAGGACGGGAGGAAGAGGGGCGGGAGGAAGTGGGACGGGAGGAAGAGGGCCGGGGGAAGTGGGACGGGAGGAAGAGGGACGGGAGGAAGAGGGACGGGAGGAAGAGGGACGGGAGGAAGGGGACGGAGGAAGAGGGACGGGAGGAAGAGGGACGGGAGGAAGTGGGACGGGAGGCGGGATGACCGCGAAGTGGCAGGGGGTGGGGTGGTGGGGAGGGAAGTTGGAGATGGAGGCCGGGGAGGCGGAGGCGCGGGAAACCGGTAGGAGGTGGAGGAAGGGTGGAGAGCGCAAGAAGGAAGACGAGCGACGAGCTCGAATGTACGAAGGAGAGGAGGGGCAGAGTTGGGAGGAGGTGGCGAGGGTGGCAGCAACGCGCGCAGCGACCCGAATTCACCTCTGCGTCGTTAGCGCCGTCGGACTTTCCATCGACCTGCGAGCGGGCGAGCGAACTTCCCCAACCGTCACCTTCAATGTCGGCCCACAAAAGACTGGATTTGCTCTGGGAACTACTTTGCACCATATTTCATTTTTTATTTAAGCCTGTCAAATCGGGGTTGAATTAGTCGGGATTTTTATGAAAAGTTAGTAGATGTAAGAGCTGTAGTATCAACACATTGAAGATCTTGACAAATCGTGTCGATACAAGAAACTGAAATAAAGCTAGAAATTATGAAAAGTGGGTTGAAAAATATTTTAAATGTAGAATATATGTCACTTAATCGTTTATTCACTGGCGTAACGAGTCTCAAAACCCTTCATAGGAATCTTCCTACAAAATTCGTAAATTTAGCTAGAACTGCTAGAAGTCCTCAATCTACGCCGATATGTAAATAAATGTAAATAACTTCTACATTAACACATTAAGGTAATTTTATTACCATCAATTAGAATAAATGAATAATATTCTCAACCATTCTGATAATAAAATCTCGATGTTTCCGGGAATTAAAAATAATATTTCTGATATTTCACGAAACAATTCTCACCGCCACATTTTAGGTCTACACGCAAGTAGAGTCGTACACGTCTCCGCCGCAGCATGGCTGGCAGCGCGGAAGGCGAGCGGCAGCGAGAGCACGGCCGCCAGTCTCCTCAGGCGGCGGAACCTCGCGCGGCGCGACGCGGTGCGGCAGGAGCGGAAGGCCCGACACGATAACGTGTCACACACAACTCTAATTAACCCGGCACCCAGATACGCGTGCGCGCGGAACAATACGATACACGCTTTATATCTCGCTCGGTTCCACCCAACAAGCGCAGACCTCCCACCCGCCACGGCTCTTTCTCGCCCCCACGCGCGCCCCGCTCCGCTCCGCCCCACTCCACTCCGACGGGAATTACAGGCGCCGCAGAGCACTAGGCCTACGGCGCAGGAGGAGCTCAGGCGGCGCACGGCACAAGAGGGGCGGAAAAGTTCGGACGGTCTGAAGAGGTTCAACAGTTTCGAGTTCAAAGGCTCAACTCAAATGAGGAGCAGATCTGGAGTGAAGTGGGAAAAGCGAAAGATAAAGCGGGAAAATTCAAAATACACACCAGAAGGAAATGAGAGCAAAAAAGACGTATTAAGAAGAATAAGTCTATGAAGCAGCAGAGTCGAAAAATTAGAAGGTTCGGAGAGAGAAAAAAAACAAATTGGAGAAGGCGGCATGAAGATGTTCCAACTGTGACGAAGAGGCATGCGCGCGATTTTACTCTCTCTAGTTCACCAGAAATGGGAAAAACACAGGAAATCCGTGGTCTGAAAAAAGAGCAGCGGGCGTTGCAAGGCGTGCCGAGGAGCGGAAACGGGAGGCGTGGGAAGCGGCAAGGCGGGGCGAAGCGAGACGGGGCGGGGCGAAGCAGGGCTTGGCATAACTTGATATGACATGGTATAACATGGCAAACGAGGAACGGCGCGGCAGATAGGGGGGACGGAACGGTGTCGGAAAGGAACGTGTCGGAAAGGAACGTGTCGGAAAGGAACGTGTCGGAGAGGAACGTGTCGGAGAGGAACGTGTTGGAGAGGAACGTGTCGGAGAGGAACGTGTCGGAGAGTAACGTGTCGGAGAGTAACGTGTCGGAGAGGAACGTGTCATAGAGGAACGTGTCGCAGAGGAACGTGTCGCAGAGGAACGTGTCGCAGAGGAACGTGTCGCAGAGGAGCGTGTCGGAGAGGAAGGTGTCGGAGAGGAAGGTGTCGGAGGGGAACGTGTCGGAGAGGAACGTGTCGGAGAGGAACGTGTCGGAGAGGAACGTGTCAGAGAGGAACGTGTCAGAGAGGAACGTGTCGGGAAGGAACGTGTCGGGGAGGCACGTGTCAGGATATGGGGAGAAAGAAGAAGCAAGAGGTGATGCGGAACGACATGCGGTGGAGTATGGTGCAAAGTGCCAAAAAGAATCGAATTGGAGCGAGGGAAAAAGAGCGGGGACGGCGCAGCACGCTGAACAAGATTATCCAGAAAGGCCTCTTTCCTCTGGAGTTCCCGCGTGACGCTTCGGTAACGCGCTTTCTTTCCAACCCTCTTCCGTAATCGTGCCAATGCAGTCGGCGAAATGTTGTCCCCGTTATCGAAATCTCGTCGGAGAAGCGTGTGGAATATTTTAATTAACGTGCGAGGGTGGGAGATGGAGCGGATGTATACGCGGCTCAGAAAGAACGTTTCTCTGTTCCACGCGTTTCCGACGGTTGAAACACAAACATCGTTCTCACGCATACAATTGGCTCTCGAGTTCCGTTAACACGGTTCGTCTCCATATGTCGCCAGGATATGTACCTCCTCGAAAAAACCTACATCGCGAATAGAATTATTTTTTAGCAGATGTTTCGTTACATATTAATGTTATGTACGTAATTCAAACCATTGCAAATTCTTTCCATTCCAATAAGTTACAAAAACCCTGTCACATATAACCGAACACTGTAGGGAGTAGCATTTCGAAGCACCAATTGAGAGTTCAATTCGCTTTACTGAGATGGATCCACGAATCCTTTAAATAATATTCGCTGACATGACCTAGTGATGTGGTTTGCATTAGCAGAAACATTAGAAAAAAATTCACATATAACCAACAAAACTAAGAACAAGCGAAATATTATCGCATTTTGATTCGCATTGACTGGTCTTTAAAACTGCCTAGAACTCGTCTGATGAGTCAGACAATATAACCGTAGAATGAGCTTGGCAGCTCTTAAAGTTTTCGGGAACGCCGGAATTTCTCGAATGCTATTTGCGCCCACTAGGTCGTGACATCTCGACCCAGAAGTGAGCTTTGTGACAGGTCTACCCTTCCAACTACGCAATGAGCGAAACAGATTGTCAACCGCAGAATTCCTGTAGGTTCAAGCTCAAGGGTTACAACCCGCCACAGAAATGGAGCACCCGCTACGAAGTACATTCCCCGTCAGCAACATTCACCAACTGTTGGAAGGCTTCCACGAATATCTCAGAAGACAGATAAGCGGGCATTACCAGTAAAATTAATTGTACAACGAAATGGAGTCGTTATCTATTTTTTTAGAACTTAATAGTTTCGAGAAAAAAGATACATTAAAATGGAAAATCATTCATTCGGCAATAACAAATCAAATATTACAAAATATTTATGTTAAAAATGTAGATTAGAGTTTTTTGGTATTAATACTTCAATTAAGTTACTTTACATTAGAATAAACCCATTTATATCTTCGTATAAAATCATTCCACTGTTTTTCGGCAAATTTAGTTGATACGATTTTCTTTCAAACGTCCAAAGAAATAATTGTCTCAACATTGTGGGAAGGTATACAAACCATTAATTAAAAAGTTAATACTTCGAATGTTCACCGTGGGGTAGAAACAAAGCCGCTACGACCATCACAATCATCACGAAGACCAAATTCATTCAAGAAAACGCAATAAGATGGGCCCACAAGTGGGATATTTAAAATGAGTTAATATACATAATTGTGAATTGGATCATTTAGACCAACGTTTATTTTAAAATCAACTTGCAAATATTCGCAAGTCCCATTACACATTGGACATAACTCCAAATCGCGCATTGTTTGTTTAAGTCTACTCAAAAATCACAGCATTATTGAGTTGACTGCACTAGACAAAACAACGTTAATAATAAGATGAAAGCTCTTCGGCAAGCGAGCGCCTTCTCTACCCCTCTACGCCACATGTGCCCCATCACGGGACCCCGCCCCGCAGCAACCGCCTCCGCAGCAACCGCCGTCACCGCCTCCGCTGCCACCGCCTCCGCCGCCACAACCGCAGCCGCCGCCGCCGCTGCCGCAGCCTCCGCCCCGAGTGGCGAGTTCATCCGGCGGATTTACTACGAGGTTGCGTCTGCGGGCCGGGGACCCGGGGACGAGGACAGGGCACGTTGGCAGCCGGCGGAAAGGCCCCGCCCCCAGATGCGGCATTCCCGCGCCCCCATCCGCGACGTCGGCACATCTGGAGCGACGCCGCGCGCGCCCCGCCGCGCCCCGCCCCGAGCGCTCGCAGCGGGCGGCAATAAAACCAAAATCCGATAAACAAATGAAGAGAACTTCGTTGCCCCCTGCCCTAATGGAGCGGCGGCGACGGAGGCGCGAGCGGCGGCGGCGGGAAAAGAGGCGGAGCTGCGAGAGGCCAAATGCGAAACAGCTCAGGAAGAACCCCGCGGCGGTGGTTTTTATGTAAATCCAGTAACTCGTGTTTTTCAGAACAAGAATAAACTCACTTTGCGGGTCGCCCAGGGGGGCGCGCCCTGGGTGGAAACAGCGCCGAAGAAAGCGCAGGCGGTCAGGGAGACGAGGGCGCAGGGACTGGAGACGGGGCGAGGCAGCCATCGAAGAATGCGAAAAGAAGTGGGTGACCGGGCGAGAAGAATGGGACAGCGACCGTAGAAAAAGGTTGGCACGACCCGGAGAATACGGATGGGAAGCAGAGAAGTATCGAAAGCGGGCCCGAAGTGACAGCCACAAAGTCTACGAGGCTGTGGGGGCCAGCGCTGGTGACGAAGAAGCGGGTGAACGCGGAGGCAGGGGGCGGGGCGGTCACAGAGGGACGGCAGGTGCCCGGTACGGAGATGGACCACGGCCCAAATAAGGGGATAGCCGTATCGCGTTGGAAAAAAACCGTAGTGCACCACTCTGTGACCGTATCAATGCCCCAACTACACTAGTGAGTAGCGGAGAGTACGCAGGAGGTCGTGGATGCGAGTAGGAAGACGAGGGAAAGTGACTGCAGGGAAATACAGTAGGCAAAGGAGAAACCGTGGGTGCGGATAGCGTCGACGGGAGCGAGGGGCGATGCGAGCGGTGGTGAGAGCCGACGGAGGAAGTGGCGGCACTAAGGTATGGCTGGGCGGAGGCGAGGAAGAATGGAAGTCGAGCAGAAATCCGTAGGTGAAGGGCGGTGCGGCAGGGTTTTTGATTGATTGACTTTTTCGTGTTTCCGGGCGCGTCAACTGCTTCGGTCATTAGTCCCGTTAGTGTAGTACATGTTTTTCTCGGAGATGACGGTGACTTTCCCCTCGCTGGTGGCGAGATCCGGCACCGATCTACCGTCGGCTAGTGGGGTTTCCCACTAACCAGGACTCTCCCACCAGCGGGGCACCGCCCCAGTCGGGACAAGCTCTAAGCTCCCGACCGGTCTCTCGGAATATGTGGTAGTGTAGTGCATGTTAGTGTAAGTGAGTGTGTAAGGGGAGAGGATAGGACAAGGAAGGGAAAGGACAGATCGCGCGCGGTCCGTGGCCCGTTTGGTAGGGTACTGCTCCGGCATTCGCCTGGCATTGATCGGAGAAACCACGGAAAACTACCGATCAGAGCAGCCGGCCGCTAGAATTCTCCTCCAGACAGCGACTGAATTCGACCTAGCTGAAAAGCTAGTGTCGAAAATCCTGCCGCCGTCAGGGCTCGAACCTAGGACCTTCCGGTCAGAAGCGCTGCAGTGGCATCAGTTGATGCACTGAGCTACCGCTCCCGGTCGGAGCGGCACGGAGGGGTAGTAAGAGGCGGGGAGGGATGACGAGGCGGGCGAAGAGCAGGAGAGGACAGCGATGAGGCGAGGTGGCGGCCGGGGAAATTGGCCGTGACGGCAGTTGGGGGGGTGGCAGGGTGACAAGGGGAGAGGAAGGGGATGCCCCGCTGCAGCAGAGCGCGCCGCGCGCCGTGTGCGCGGGCGATCGAGAAAAGTGGCGACGCCGGAAGCGCCGGCGGGCCCCGGGGCCAGGCGAGAGGCTTTTAGGCACATCCCATACATAAGCCCACTCTTTCACCCACGCGCCCAAGGCGGCGCTCGGGCGGGGAAGAAAGGCGGCGAGTGTTTCGCCGGGGAGGAAAGCCCACACGCCAGCCACCTCCGACCAAGCGAGGCGATACTTTCGAACGCAGCTGGGAAGCTTCCAAAAATACGCCAGAAAGTGGCCTTTCACACGGTAGAAATAAAGCGTCAATGACTGAATTTACGGAACATCACACGCCTTGTTTCGAACACCCAAAAACATTTTGGTGCAAACGTTTTATTCAAGGCAATTAAAACATAAGTCAATAATTCTACATGGGATTTTAGAAAATTCTTTTATGTATGCATGCACTACAATACACTATACTCATGAACAAAATTAATATACTAAAAAAGAATAATGCACACGTTTGTTCCAAAAAAATATTTTTCTGATGAGCTGACACCTCATACATTTTCTGTGTTAACTGATAAGTTTCTATTACGTATTACGTATAATTTCGAAATAAAAACGTAAATTATTTACAAAAAGAAGTAAAAGGTTCCAAACTGAATCTGTTTACTCTCTCCACCATCAGAAATTCTCTATTTTAATTTGAAACCTTTTAAGTATTGGTTTCTGTCCCCTCACCAGTTTAAGGTTGCGCAAATAGGGAAACAATTGATCACTTTTTAGGATGGGGGTCACAAATTAACACATTTGTGCCGACGGGGACTACTGAAAACGCAATCAGAACCACCCATCCTCGCCAAACGGCATATTAGCATCGAACGACCCCTCGTTCATTCAATAATCAATGACAAATCTGTATTTTAATAAAATCCATCCACAAATGAAATAAAAACAACCGTTGTGCCTCTGTTACTAAATTCTCTCAATATAACATGATGTTCAAAATTTTGTCTGGTTTGGTTTCTCTTCAGTCATATTTATTCTACTCAATCCAACTCTTATCACTGCCACTATACACTGAATCCCCCAATCAAGTCTCGAATTTTGGAATATCTTAATTAATATCTTATAATTTGGAACATTGGAATATCTTAATCTTCTTGTAATATGTATAATCTTGTAATATTAATCTATATCATAATCTTAATAAATCAAACAGAATCTCTTTCGGATTTAGTAAACATCTGATGAACCCCTTGTCGGAATTGGTTAAGCCTTCACAGTACACCGTACAGTATTAGATTCCACAAAGTAAACACGTACCCCCTAGCCACCTACAACAAAACGAACCCTGCCGAGTTTTTACAAAGGCGATATAGGTCAGTACTCTCATAAAGCACACCTGCTGTGTATGATCAACGAGTCGTACCCAATGCCATCTCCGGGCTAGCAGGGGGCGCGGGTGCTGGGGTGCGGTGACACAGCAACACACACAGGGGTCGCAGCGAGGCAGACCGGCAGAGCGGAGGCACGCGACGGCCGACAGCAGGGAAGGGGCGCAGGGGGCAGCATTTATTAGGGCGCAAGCGACACGACAGGACCCAATTCGGACAACGCGACGCGGCGCGGGTGAGGCGGGCGGGCGCGGGCGGGCGCGGCGGGCGCGAGGCGGGGCGCGGCGGGGCGCGGGCGGGGGCGCGGGCGGGCGCGGGCGGGGCGCGGGCGGGGCGCGGGCGGGGCGCGGGCGGGGGCGGGCGGGGCGCGGGCGGGGCGCGGGGCGGGCGGGGCGCGGGCTGGGGCTGGGACCGGGCGTGAAGCGATGCGGCGGGGAGAGAGGCAGTGCGCGCCCGTAAAGGGAATTAGTCACAGGCCGGGGAAGGGGCTGATGCGCGCGCACGGGGCTTGCGGCGAGGCCAGGGGCGAGGCTCGGACGATGCCATGCCAGGGTGCCCGGCGGCGCGGGAACAACGGGATCACGGAACCAAGCCTGATACAACGACAAGTTTAGAGGAACCGAGGATGGGCGGGGCCAACGGAGGAAAGAGGAGAAGGAAACACTAAGCAGTCTCGGTATCTTTCATCTGAAGGGAAAAGAAACGGATCCAGTTGCGGAATATTTCAGCTTATCAAGCTTTCAGTAATCGAGCAAGGAGTATCCACCGAGGATGAATGCGAATGAATAATATTTGAGATATGAAACAATCAGAAATATCGGTTTCGAATTACAAGATTACACAGTGTAATACTTGAACAAGGGTAAACAATCGAATGACGGAGGGGTAAAAAAAATAGAAAAAGAATAAAAAATTTTAAAAATTGAAAACCGAATGGTAGGAAGCTCACATCATATTCAGATGGGAATGAAAAATTAAATAAAAAAGGAAAAGAAAAGTTCTTGGGAGCGGAGGAATGGGCAAATAATTAATACTGAAAGAGAAGTACTTTGCACGAGATGGACATTTTAAAAATGCATGAGCGTCCTAGGAAGCCAGCAAGAGCCAGTAGGAAAGCGAAAGCGGTGGCGCGGCGCGAAGGGTGAGATGAACTAGGCATGCGTCTAGGAATGCAACATCGATGTGAAGGTTTTCAAAATATCGTTATTTTTATACTAATATTGATGTAATTAACGTCGATTTATTCAAGCCCATCTTTCTTTAACATAGATGCATTGAGCACGATGTTTTTAGTAGATCGATATTTTATTTTAACCCATTAGCGCCTAGCGTTGCCATATGGCAACGGCGCAGCGGTATTGTTTCAATGCCCTTCTTCGAACTCTTATCAGCGCGTTGAGTCATTGTTGCGATTGCAATGAGTCGGGAAGGAATTCAGGCCGATATGAATAAGTCGCTATTCATCTGTGTGTATTAAAAGTGTTAGAAACCGGTACTCCTTTCAACATGGATTTTTCAGACTGCGTCTGCAGGTTTTTTTTTCGTTTTTCTACTATAAAAATACTTAAAACAGAATTTGTTTTCTTTGGAATTTGTTGTAAAGGTTTAAGACATTTTATTTTGTTTGATACCTTTTTATTTACATAAAAGATAATTATTTCTCAACATCATGAATTACACCGTTGCCATATGGCAACGCTAGGATAAATAGGTGTTGTAGCTGAAACTAACATCATTTTTCACAGAGATTTCGCGTCTATCTAGCACCCCATATAACTGTGGCTGAAGCGCTGGACATTCTGTTTGAGAATGAAAAATCAGGAAATGAGGCAAATTGCGTTTTTCCCATGAAGTCTGTTTTTATTGAGCCTCCAGAACCAGCTATTTTAACAGATGAGGATTCGGGGGAAGGGGAGGTGTTCCTGATAACTTGAAACATAATCAGCTGTCTGCACCTTCAGAAATACGAATAAATATATCGAGCAAATTCCCGATGACATGAGACCCACAAAATTTAAAGAAAAGCGTACTTATATTGATGGAGACCTAGTTGACACAAGTGTGTCAAACATTTCCAGTCCTGATTTCTCAGAATTTAGATCTAAAAGACCAGTTGAATTATTTGAAATGTTTTAGACACGAATATTTTAGAGATGATCGTAAAGGAAACGGGAAAATATGCACAATTTTTAAATTGCTCTGATCCCCAAATTAGCGAAGAAGAAGTTTTCTGCTTCTTTGGAATACTTATCGTGAGTGGTTACAATGATGTTCCGAGTAAGAGACACTTCTGGGATACGGTAGACGATCTGAGAAATCCACTTGTGTCAAATGCAATGCGTAGAAATAGATTTGAACAAATTTTGAGATTCTGTCATATTCAAGGTAATAATAAATTGAATAAGAAATATAAACTTTTTAAACTTCGCCCACTCATCGACAAAGTGAATAAAATTGTAAAAAGCATTTTGTTCCTGAAAGAGACTTGTCTTACGACGAATCAATGATAAGATATTTTGGAAAACATTCCTGCAAACAGTATATAAGAGGCAAACCCATTAGATTTGGGTATAAAGTTTGATGCCTCAATAAAGCAGATGAATATCTGACTTTGAAGTTTAACAAGAAAAGTCTATCAATGACAATTCGTACAATGAACAATGTTTTGGGAAAGCTGCCTGCACCACTTGTAGCTATGATGGAAAATATCTCCAAATTTCCTTACAGGGTTTATTTTGATAATTTGTGTACGCCATTTGACTTGCTGAGTTATTTTCGTGAAAATGGGATTCAAGCAACTGGAACTATTAGAGAAAATAGAATTCCTAATGACATTCCAATTCCTCAAAACAAAGAACTGTTGCAGAAAGAAAGAGGATTCATTGTCTCGAAAATTTCAAAAGAAGATGTAGTACTCCTCTGCAAATGGAAGGATAACAGAGTTGTGGCAGTAGCTTCAAATTGTCATGGAATTTCTCCTTTACATATTGTACAAAGATATTCAAAGGAACAGCGCAAATCCATCAATGTGCAATGTCCAAATATAATAAAAAACTACAATGCATGCATGAGAGGAACTGACAAAATGGACCAAAATATAGCCACTTACAGAATTCAGATTCGAAACAGGAAATGGTATTGGCCGATTCTCACATGGCTGATTGATGTGTGCGTCACAAACGCATGGGTTTTGCACAGAAGGTCTGGTAATGATACACCACAACTGCATTTTCGGCGTGAGATTGCTCAGACGTATCTTGTTCGATACGGAAAGGCACCAAAGAGCCCTGGACGTCCTAAATTGTTTTCCAACGCAGTTCGTGTCTTAGATGAAATTCGACTGGACAACATCAACCACCTTGTTAAGAAAACTGAAGAGAACAAGAAAAAGAGATGCGCAGGCAGAAACTGCGCTTCCTTTGTGAGAACAATGTGTTCCAAATGTGGAGTGGGGCATTGCATTGACAGTTTTGGCTATTTCACACAACTTAAATTAGAAATACAATAAAATTAAAAATTATCAAGTTCAATGAATTTCAGTCTAAATGATGTTAAAAAAAATTTCATTTCTAATTTGCTGCCTGTAAAATATTTTTGTTATTACCACCAATGTATCATGGTTTAAAAAAATGATAATTTTTTAAAATTATTTTTTCTAGTTATATTATGGTCCCAGTAATCGAATCAAATCACCAAAACCAAAAGAATCAAGAAAAATAATTCGGGCACTAATGGGTTAAAGTAAAACAATATAATTTTCATTTTCTCAACAATTTTCACACACCCATAATTTAAACATTTCTAGACCAAAGTCACCACGAGAGACAAATAAGTTGGTCAAATTTATGTTAATAAATGTAGGAATTACTATATTTGCATTATCGAATAAGGTAATACAGTTTGATACTTATTCTATTTTTTTTTTACTTTGCATCGAGAGCTAAACATCAATTACACATTAAACACGATCACAGTTACATGGAATTGCCTCCCTCCCCGGGGCATGAGAGATGTTACATCTTTACAAACATCGATGGTTTTGGGACGATACACTGCTAACATCGAATTTTAAAATTTTAACATCGATATTTCCAACACCTGGATGCTTTCTTGTCGATACCGCATCCCTCATGCCCACAGCGAGCGCGGCCGTGAGGCGCCGCGCCGGCGGCGGCCGCAATCAAAGCGAGGAGGCGCCCGGCGGGCGCGGCCCGCCGCAGGGCGGATCGCGGCGGCGCGGCGGCGGTGGGAGGGGGCGAGATGGAAATAGCGCGCGCCGCGCGGGCCGGCCCCATTCCTGCGGGAGCGCGGACAGTGAGCGACAGTGACACGTGCTATCGCTTAGGTGCGGCCGCGCCGCCGCGCAAGCCCTGCCCGCGGGTCCTTATCGGTGGCCCTCGCATGCGGACGGACGGGCGCGGGGACAGAGGTGCAACCAGTGACGGGCGCCCTGCAAGTGAACGGGTCCAAAGATGGGGTTCATGAGAATAAATACTGAAAAATTCAGGAACCGAATACCGAAATAATAGCGGTAAAGGTATTTATACCGGTATACAAATACCTTTACCTCTATTATACCTTTATTCAAAATACCTTTAAAAATACCGGTATAAGACGTCAAATACCGGTATTTCAGTAGAATCATACAGGTATTTGGGGAAATTTATGAAACAACTACACACGGCTGAGTTTCTGACCGGGAGGTCCTAGGGTTCGAGTCCGAGGGTGGCAGATTTTCGTCACTTATTATAGCTAGGTCGAGTTCTGCCGTTGACTGGGTAGTCGAGTTATGTGGTCAGACGGAGGACCAGCCAACGGTCTTTCGCAGACGTCAACACGAGCTCGTTCGCTGACCTTGGACCTCACGTCCGGGCGCAGAGCTTGGCGACACGTGATAGAGTGTTGAAAATTTATCGAATTTCTCCGTATAAATCTTGTCCTTTCTAGTAGCGATAAAAAATGGAGAAACATGTCTTCTTATCCATAAATGAGTCTCCCACGCATACCAAACTTCCTTCTTGCATGACTGTGTTTATCACTAAATACGATTATTTGCTTAAATTTGATCGTATCACTAACATTCCGAAAATAATTTTTCAGTTGGCCCAGTTTCCTTATTCTGCACCATAATTATCACTAAAACAATATTAAAATTGACATTGAACGCTAATAGACATATTAACTATTCTTACGCGAGGAAACAGATGCGTTATGTTTAATTCAAAATTAATGATTGAAGCATGTTTAATTTACACCCATGTATTATTTAAGAAATTTCATTAAGAAAAATTATTAATAGTACTATATAATATTAATTAATTTTAATTGAAAAGTAAAATGTTAATATTAATAAACTCTTTTTTATTAATTAATAATGTTAGTATATATTTCTTATTATTAAGGAAGAAACACTCTTCTCGAAGTGGGCTCCTGGGAACCCTTGCCCACATGCAATGTTAATAGCTAATAATAATAATAGTAATAAAAGGAATAAAAGTAATAATAATAATAGTAATAATAACATAATAATTTACTTTTATTACAAATTTCTCAATATTTGCAGTTAATGTCAAAATATATTAAACCCTTAATATGAACTAGGAAAATAACATTTTATTTTAGCCCTATTTATTAATGTATAATTAAGATTTAATTGTGAAATGAAGTAAAAGGAAATCATTTTTTAACAAAAACAAAACTGGGCCTGAAAGCCTGAGCGTTCGTGATTATCTCAAGGTGTCAACGCTTCCTCAGTTCGCCGAAGGAGGGTCGGGGAGGAAGAAACGGTCCTACGCCTACGGCACGGCGCATACGTTGACAGCCCTCCATGTGCGAAATACAAAGACAGACTTAGGTCATCTCTCAGGTCAGATGGGAAATAGCTCGATGAAGGACACTAAGAAAAGGTTCTCTTCAATGGAACCAATAATTATTATTTCATATTTCAACTTTTCCGAAGTTTAAATTAAGGGAGGTTTCAATACATACAACGTATGCAAAACGTAAACGCCCGAACACAAAACATTTACAATAATAAGAATAGAATTTAATACAGTTGTTTAATATATATATATATATATATATATATATATTACACAAAATAATAATTTAAACAATAAATATCAGTTATGAAATGATATTTGATTAATAAACATTTTGTGATATATTATTAACTAGATGAACCTATTTTGTCAACATGTATGAATGGAAAGCTATATTTCTTCATTGAAAATACCGGTATAATACCGGTATAACCTTATGGACGTCCATACCGGTATAGACGTCCTATAGAGGTATTTTACCGGTATAAATGAATAAAGGTATTTGAAAAGGTATGGAAAAATACCGGTATTATACCGGTATTTTTACCGGTATTCAATACCTTTTCGGTCCCTGAAAAATTGAAAAGGGAATTAGAATTTACGAGAAAATCGTGTCGTAATTTTATAAGTCGCGGAACAGTAGTTTGATATTTCTTACACCTTTCAAATATTTTGTTTACCTTAAATAGTTAAATATAGTCATTATTTAATAAGCTAGGACTCCAATATTCGTGTATGTATGTGTGTGTTTGTTTTGTATGTACACATGTATGTGTGTAATACTTGTATTTAAATGAAGCTAACATTAAAATACGTTCTTCTGAAATATATATTCATTATTTCATGTATTTAACAAGAAGTGATTTTATGTGTGAACACTAACTGAACACATTTTTTTTAGCGTTTTAAGCTCACCATGGAAATTGTACTATTTGATCACTAAATGCTTTTTATTAAAACTATAATTTAAAACAGATTTCCCAAAAAAAATGTCTAGCTTAACCGTTGAAATTTTTGGTATTTCTTGAAATAAAATAATTCATAATTCAGTTTCTCAACACAACTTTCACATTTTTAATTTTTCCAGGGACGAGGGATGAGTTGTTTCAGCATTGCCCCGGGCCCAAAATTGTCTAGCTCTGGCACTGGACCCAGTAGGGCCGAAGGACGTCCCGGCACGACGGGCACAGAGCGCGCTCCGTCGAGTTCGGAACTGCAAGGTGGTGACCTGTGGGGCACCTGTGTGCCCCTCCCCGCCCCTGCACCTAGAACTAATGCCATACGTATTCCTGTTCTTTTTGTTATATGAATTACGTAAAATTATAGAATACAAATCAGTAAGGAAGAGAAACAGCCGAGAGTCTGTTTTTACAATGCTTTGCTCCATATTTATGAAGTAAGTGGTGATATCTTTATCATGAATATTTATTTCACCAATGAATTTTGAGACGTGAATTTCAATGATTGATTTTAGTGGCAAATAATGGTCTCCAATTTTGCTTGATCCTAATCTGCAGTAAATGGCCAGTTTATCTCTGGGCATCAGAAATAATTGAATTGTGCTATTGTCCTATATGTATATTACAAAATATAATTTAGAACAACCGTAAACGATTGTTTTTCTTAATAGGGCATTAGTTCTACATTTGCTTTCACCTACGACAATATTCGGATCCGCGTCTGATCTAGCTCCTCCAGATAAGGAGCGTCTCTTTCCTAGATGTCATACTTATAACTAGGCGATTTAGTCCCAACGCAGTATTCATTTCCAAAACACGGTGAAAATCCAAAGCTAGTGAAACCGTTTCGATTTTGACTGAAAAATAAAACATTTGATTGTGTTATTTCACCTATACTCATTCGTATAGCTCATACAACTGAATTCTTCTTCAGTGCGTCCAGGGCTGGCAGAAAAACATCAATGTTTTTACGATTGATTGATCGATTGATTGTTAGTGATTCTGGGCGCGTCAACTACTATGGTCATTCGTCCCGTAAGTGAGGTGCGTGTTTTTTCATCAGGAGGTGGTGGTGATCTTCCCCAGCGTGATGGCGAGAACCGGCGCCGACCTACCGTCGATTAGCGGAGTTTTCCTCAACCAGGTATCTCCCACCGTTCTAACTCCACGAACGGTCGCGCGGTAGTGTGGTGCATGTAAGTGTGTGTGTGTGTGTGTGTGTGTGTGTAAGCGATGAGAATAGGACGAGGAAGAGGAAGGAAAGATCGCGTGCGGTCCGTGGCCCGTTTGTTAGGGTACTGCTCCAGCATTTGCCTGGTGTTGATCAGGAAACCATGGAAACTCCTGTTCAGAGCCACCGACCGCTAGAATTCTCCTCCAGACAACGACTAAATTCGACCTGTGTTTTAGGCACGTCGTAGAGTAGCAGCAATTTACACCAATATCGTTGTATTGCGTCATTCTCTTTATCATGCTGCACATTTCGCCTGTGCAATCTGAGAAAGTTTTGGAGCTGCTCGTGTTATGAAAGTGTGTCATCGCCGGGCGTGGCATTGCCTGAATCGACAATGAAACGCGAAATCGATAACATAATACGATGTTCTTTATTGTTAATTTTATTCTTTACAATCCAAAATAATTTTTACATACTACTAATATGCTGGTAACCACACAATAAAATATATCTCTTTTACGTACTAAAATAAAAAATGGATAGGAAAATAGACGTTTATTAGTCGAGAATTAAAACATCGATGTTTTCTCGTCGATGTTTTCATCGGCATCGAAAACCCTTTCGCGATGTATCAAAATATCGATGTATGAATGTTTTGGTAAAATTTGCCATCACTAAGTGCGTCACTACTTACGGCACACACTAGAGGCCGCCCGCCATTAAATACTATTTGCTATATAAGTGTTGTGTTACGATACAGCAACTTTCTTATATTTGTACTACATAAAGAACTGTTGCACTGTGTGTATGTGTTACTGCAGTATTAAGACTGTTTTTGTTAAACAATTTAAATTATTGCAGAGTTGTACGAGAGTCCTTTATTCGTTGCTCTGAAGCTACTTTGCTACTTTTTGGAAAACCATTTTGTGTAGTTCTGTTCAGAAGCATTGTTGTTGCTACAGGTCATTAGTCTTTTATACATGGCGAATGTAATTTTCCGAAACCAATACGCAGTTTTGCACAGAGCAAACCTCACCGGGCGAGGCTCACGACTCTCATGAGCATCTCGTACCAAAAAAGGACAAATGATTTTCGTGTCCTGAGCGAAGTGTCGTACGTCTGCTGATGATTATAAAATAACTTTTTACAATTCTGATGATTATAAAAAGAGACACTTAGTGCCGCTACAGTTTTCGATGTTGCTCTTGGCGGGCCCAACACCCTGCATCGATCTTCGTCAGCGAAGCAACCACTTTGGTTCGGGAAAACTCCGCGCCTAATTTCCTCCACCCGGAATGTGGCTGCGGCGTCTCCATACCGCCAATTTTCAACACCGAAAGAACAATGCACCGACGAAAAAGTGCAGCGTCAGCAAAATTTAGCAGCCATTTCCTCCGCCCAACTACTTAAAAATTACATGGTTCGGCGAAAGAGCAGAGCCGTCGCCACTTAAAGACGTTAAGACAAAAAAGGACAAACTTTCCTCGCAGAAGAGACTGGAGGACGCGGAGTCGTCGCCGTCGCGTTGGCTCTGCGACAAACCCGGCGCGCGGGGGAAAAAGTGCAGCTCGGCCTGTTGGGCGACGTCGTATCGAGTTTTCGCGAGCGTTGCGTGCCGCAGCAACAGCGATTTGCGTGCCTCGCTGCGGCAGCAATATCTCTACGAATAATCGGATCGTTGGCGAGGTGACTCACCAGAAGCGAAGTCTTGCAGCAAATTCCTCTATCAAGAATTTGCGTAAAAAGAAGATATTCTACTGAAGAATTTCAACTCAGTTCCTTCGTCATTTTTTTTATTTCACTTCTAAAATTCAAAAATAATTTGGACTTACTCGTACACCAAATATTAAAAAAAAAATATCGAGAAGTAAAATGTCTTAAATTTGATCTCGATTAAGTCCTGAATTTTTCCCGACATGTGATAGGACCCAAGGGAGAAAGAAAGAAACAGAAACAAAAGAAATTAAATCCTCTAATTGAAATGATAAATTAAGGAACGAGAACGAAAAAAGGGGTTATAATTGCGATATATGGCTCTGCGCGCGGGGCATTAATCTCAATGAAAGAGATTATGCGCAAACCAGGGACTGGGTGGCTCGATGAAGCCTCTGTATTGATTCAGAGCGAGTCGACGAAGCCTCGCCCCTCCCCTTCCCCCTCCCCCTCCCCCTCCCCTGGCGCATCCTCCGGCACGGCATGCCCCGACGGCTGCCGCGCGTCGGCACAGGACAGCACTTGAGCCACAGCGGACCCCGAACACAAATCATTGGGCGGTCAATCCAAATTAACGGTTACGTATTCAATGTACGTTAATCATAATCCAAAAAAAGAGATGTGTGTGTATGTAGGTGGTTGGTCCACAAAAGCTTTTGAAACATTGGAGCCACCGTTCTCAAATTTTGCACCGCCACTCAATGTGTTACAAATGAAGTTACAACACAATATGTTCGTGGAAATGATACTACTCGTTGTGCATGTAGACGGCGTTGTTGCGGGGGTAGTGTCAGACGCGCTGAGACGGGTGGGTCGGGCAGGTCCGGGAATGCGTCCTGTACAGATTTCATTTGATTTCATTTTTTCGTGTTTCCGGGCACGTCAACTGCTTTGGTCATTAGTCCCGTTAGTGTAGTGCATGTTTTTTTCTCGGGAGATGGTGGTGATCTTCCCCCGCTGGATGGCGAGATCTGGCGCCGACCTACCGTCGGCTAGTGGGGTTTCCCCCTCACCAGGACTCTCCCTCCAGCGGGGCACCGCCCCATTCGGGACAAGCTCTAAGCTCCGGACCGGCCTCCCGAATATGTGGTAGTGTAGTGCATGTTAGTGTAAGTGTGTGTGTAAGGGGAGAGGATAGGACAAGGAAGAGGAAGGACAGATCGCGCGCGGTCCGTGGCCCGTTTGGTAGGGCACTGCTCCGGGATTCGCCTGGTGTTGATCGGAGAAACCACGGAAAACTACCAATCAGAGCAGCCGGCCGCTAGAATTCTCCTCCAGACAGCGACTGCATTAGACCTAGCTGAAGGGCTAGTGTCGAAAATCCTGCCGCCTTCAGGACTCGAACATAGGACCTCCCGGTTAGAGGCGCTGCAGTGACATCGGTTCATGCGGCTACCGCTCCCGGTTCCTGTACAACTTATTAGGTAACTGTGATAAATGAATTCCCGGGCAACGCCAGGTAAGCCGTATTTGTCCTAAAAACCGTCCACATCTATAGTTTGAAATGTAGTGATTCAGAGGATGAGTTGGCACCTCCAGAAATATGAGTAAAAGCGAAAATGGTGATCACGGAATTACTGCCGCAAATTTTGTACTCTCTCGCAGGCGGAGCGGTAGACTAAAGCCACCTGCAGCAGGTAGGGTAGCTGTCCGCTACGAGGCCTTGGCTGAATCCTGCATGTCAACTGCTACGAAACGATTCAATGTAAAAGTTTAACTTATAAAAGTCTTAGAAAAAGTACCGTATGAAATTCTATGTAATTAGTATTAGATGGCATGCTGAAGACGGAACCGGAGTCTCTCCTAAACCCTGAAGAGACGATGATGATGACACTCGTGTGAAGTTTACGATACTCGCTCGTTGCTCACTCATATCGTAGTATCACACTCGTGTATTACCCATTACATCATCGTTTCATAATATACTATTGTAACATACTGGGTGGTCGTGTCATTCTTCGGCAAAATTTGCATCTTTCTAAAATTTGGGTATTCTGAGGCGCGGCCAATTGAGGTCATATGTCGACACGCCCCTGACGGCAGGCAGGCAGGACGGCAGGGAGGCAGGCAGGCAGGACGGCAGGACGGCAGGGGAGGCAGGACGGCAGGCAGGCAGGACGACAGGCAGGACGACAGGCAGGCCGGCAGGACGACAGGCAGGACGGCAGGCAGACAGACAGGCAGGCAGGCAGGCAGGACAGGCAGGACGGGCAGGACAGGCAGGCAGGACTACAGGACGCAGGACGACAGGCAGGCGGGCAGGACGGCAGGCAGGACGGCAGGCAGGCTGGCAGGACGGCACACAGGCAGGTCGCGCCGTGCCGTGCGGTCCTCTTCGCGGGTCGGGCGGCTGGCTGGCTTGCTCGCTGGCAGGCAGAGGCGCGGGAGCGACCCGGTTCCAAGGAAGGGCCTTGACCGTTTCCAATACGTGGAGGCTCGCCGGCCGCATTAGCTATGCACGCAGCCTTGGGCGTGCCTTTGTTTCCTACACCGCGCGGTGCGCCGGCCGTCCCCGCCGTGCGTCTGGCGGCCGGGCGGGACGCCGCACGACGCATCGACGCGACGCCGCCACGCGTGCGCTGGCACGCGGCCCTCCTCGCCCCGCGTCGCGGCGCGTCGTCCACCGTGCAACGGGAGGAAACTTCACAAGGCCTCCGGAGCGAAGGAAATCTCAACGAGCCCTTCCACTTCAACTCCAACTCATCTTCGATTCAGAAACGAAAGTTGGAGGTTACTCTCTTTTACTTTCTCGTATACATACGTATATATCGGAATAATATACGTAGTATAGAGAAAATTATGTAGTGCTGAGGAAAATCGATTTCGAGATTTCAACGGAAATACACGTTTCGGGGTCCCCTGATATCGAAAAAGTGTTTGTATCAAAACGTCCGTCGGTCCGTGAACACCATTAGCGGCTAAACCATGCATAGATTTTTTTCAAATTGAAAAAACCCTAGTCTATCTGGCTTCAGTCGAAGCTTTGAGATTTTGAAAAACATTCTTTAAAATTTGAGGTCACTTTACATGAAGCCCTGCGACATTTTCAAAAGTTTCTCAAAAACTGCTCCATATTTTTTTATTTACATTTCTTTCTTCTAGTTATCTGAGAGCTTACTGTTGAAGCCGTTACCCGTTGTAAATCTAACGATCTCCCTTTCAGGTATGGATTTCTATATGCTCCTTACGCAGTATACCAGTGACCATGTGATGGGAGGCAGGTCTATCGCTCTCGTGCTACGTAGAAGCAAACAAAGGTATTGCTCGAACGATATTGGTTTAGATATTTGCTTAGAGATGCGATTCAGTTAGAGATTATTTTAAATGCCTTAAATCTGTTGCTTGCGGGACGACTGGCTTTTCCCTTCCAAAGAAAGGCATAAGAAGGATTTTTCGCCCTTAAAAATACATACATACCTTCGACCAGGTTCGAATCTCCGAACTCTGGTGTAAAAAACCTGAAACGCTGTTTTCAAAGACGAATTAAAAAGAACTACTACTATGCTTTCTTTAAAAAAACAAAACATACAGCTAGTGTCCGATACCATGCACTCCCTAGAAGTTATTTCGAGTTCATCATCATTCATGTGGATTCTTTGGTTGAAAGATGTCCACAGCGAGATGACAACTCTAAACTCGTCGAACAGGAGATCAGGATATTATCTCGCCGTTCTCAGCCCCTCTCCCTTTCAAGTAAAAAACAACCCAAGCCCCATGATATACGACTTTTTTCTTTAACAGAAAATCTTGCAGCAATAATACATTAATCACCAATCATATTAAAAATCCTGTGTCTGGACAATCAATTAAAATTACCTGTTAAATTTCGTCATACGTTCCCTAAACGTTGTGTGAGTAAATGACACGATCAGACTATAAGAAAAACTTCTTATTCTATTACCGAAATTGTACACTATAGGTACTGCAACAACACGTACGTTCTCGCGTTACTGGAAATAGTTTGTTTTTAGTACGGTAGAAATTGTAATTTCTGTCGAACTAAAAACCTTTCTGCCATTCTGCCATCATTGATACGAATGATTTTCATTGCCCACATTTATCCGAAACGCACTTTTCGAGATATTTCCAAAACCAGTTTTAAATGGAACACCCAGTATATAGGGACAAGATTTATCCACTTATGTTACCGGAGCCCGGCAATAAGTGCTTTTCTCTACGACTATAGCAGAATGTATTCATTTCTCCATGTTATCGGATGCAGTAATCATGCCAATTCCACAAGCCGTGCGAGAATATTATTCTAACACACCTGTCGACCAATCGCATTCGTCCTAGTTCATTACACAACGACTTAGGGTTCTCGCAGTCGCCTACAGAGGCGCTGCGTGCTCTTTCGCATAAAAAAAACTTTTCACATGTTATCATTTAGTATTTTTAAAACTTCAATATCAAAGTCGTAGAGAAAGTATAGTCTTCTACTTGCGTAGAATGGCTATTATTCACTCGTGGAAATTCCGACACTCGCTCCTACGTGGCTCGCGTCGGAAACATCCACTCGTGAATAATAGCCATCATTCTACGCTCGTTGCAGAATATACTATTCTGTCAAAAATTCGCCGCATTTTCCCGCAGCATTATAATGCTTCATACTGGGTAAGCAGTGGCGAAAAAGGAAAAAATGAACTGTTCATTTTTCATCGAGTGATTTTTATTCAGTGATTTCATGCGTTTAAAAAATTAAGAGTATTGATGGTTGTCCTGCACATTAACTCTAGCTAAATGCTCTTAGATCTTCTATCTCTAATTAAAATATTCATAACCTTCACCGTTCACCAATCGCCTGTGTTGATTTTAAATGGCCCTTCCTCGTGGAATACATCCAAAAGCATGAATGAACAAGAGCCTTTAATGTGCGTGATAACTCACACATTCACTTCCTCATTATGACATTTTTCTCTTCACGAAATCTCCAGTAAATATCCAGTGTACATAGTTTTATCGCTCCCAATGTTATCTACACTTTACGTGAAGGAACATTGTAAACCGGACTAACAAATCACACAAAGCATTGGGAGAAGATTTTTCAATATTTCCTACTGATATCTACGGGATATAAAATATTGATACTAATGGATCTTATGAAATTTAATGAAAATTTTGAGTCCTGCGAGATGAAAGGCACGATAATCCGCAACCCGAACAAAGGTCCACTACCCGGATTTGATTGATTGATTGTTGGTGATTTCGACCGCGTCAACTACTATGGTCATTACTCCCGTAAGTGTTGTGAGTGTTTTTGCTCGGGAAGTGGCGGTGGACTTATAGCGAAATTCGGCGCCGACCTAAGCGTAGGCTAGCGGGGGTTTTCCCCAACCAGGTATCTCCCACCAGCTCTGAAACCGCACCAGTCAGAACAAGTTCTAAGTCCCCGACTGATCTCCCGGCATGTGTGGTAGTGTAGTGTATGTAAATGTAAGTGTATGTAAGTAAGGAGTGAGGGTAGGACAAGGAAGTGCAAGGAAAGGTCGCATAGGATCCGCGGCCCGTTTATTAGGGTACTGCTCCGGCATTCGCCTGTGTTGATCGGGGAAACCACGGAAAATACCGATCATAGCAGCCAGCCGTTAGAATTCACCTCCAGACAGCAACTGAATTCGACTTAGCTGACAAGCTAGTGACGAAAATCCTGCCACCGTCGGGACTCGTACCTAGGACTTCCCAGTCAGACGGACTGCAGTGACATGAGTTGATGCCCTGAGCTATCTCCCCCGGTCCCACTACCCGGAGAAGCAAATGGGGAAAATGCAGGTCGCCCCGGGCCCAGAGGAAGTCTTGTCCAAATATTTCTTTCCGGCGGTGGCTCCGACAGACGCACGGTGCACCACGTCGACACATGCCTCCCGTCCCATTTATCTCCCAGCGAGGGATCATTCGGGGCTTCAGACAATGCGTTGGATATGCCCGCATAATTTAGGCGAGAGGAACACGGCCCCAAACAGAGGCCGCGGGAGCAACATAAAGCAGCGCTACACTAACACTTGTTATCAGTAATACGCACGATTACAAAGATTTGGAGTAATTAGCCAGAAAGAGGCAACAACCTAACTAGATGGTGAAAGAGAATTTGGATATGACGAAACAGTCTAACGTTCAAAGCTCTGCTCTATGCCATGTTTGAGCAGACACATTTCCTTATATTAGATTCGTTTTAAGTAATTACCAAGTTTTCACTATTTATAGACTTCTACTCTTTTTTCTATTAACAGCTCACTAGGTAAGAACTATAAGAAGGCGTAACAGTCACAGAAAAAATATATTCTATGCTGGTGAATGCTGATCAAAATTGTCAGATACGACTGACTTATCGTCTCGTAATTTGTTGAAAGTGACAGTGTTATTACAAAATACGAGTGTTATCATATTCATTTATGAAATGACTTGGTAACAAACTAGAAAACCGTTATATATAAGTCACGGGGCAATGGCCTCGTTTTTCACTTCGCGTGACTCAAACGAAAGAATCACGCAATTCGAAACTAAAAGGCCTCTTCGAATGAAGCCAAAGAGCTACGCAGGAAACAACAGCATCACGAAGGTCATGATTTACTACCGGACAGCTGTATGGTACATAAATTCATACGAGCAACAAAATGTTCAAAGATCAGTATTTGAGTAATAGGAAGGTAGATAATACAACTGTTCCAACTGCTTGTGAATGGAGGTGAATTACACTGTGACCCTTTGTACCTATATATCTAGCTTGAAACTAGTGCACTTAAGTATATAGTAAAAAATGTCATTTTCAAATTGTATATACCAAAACATCTGTTTAAAACTAGATGTGGTGGGTATCGTTCGAAAAAGATACCCACAAATAAAAAACAAATTCGCTGAAACTCTGGAATTATGAAATCATGAATTACTATGTATCAGTGCAATAGTAATCACTACGCATGAAATAAAACGTTACTGCGGCTTCCGGGCCTATCACAGAAGAGTAATTACTGTCTGAAAAAGGCTCAGATATCGACGAGTAGGGAGGTCTCCGAACCCCGCAACGCTTTTCATCACGCACATATCTCCTCCTCAAAAAGAGACACGGACACTGACAAAACGACGCTTTCCAGTCGCTACCACACACCGCGCCCATGCCCGAGAATGCCAGACTGCAACCCAACCGCGGTTAGGAATTCAATAAATCGTATCGGAGCACAAAGCATCGCAAACACACGCATGCAAAAGCGCGCCCGGACCGGGCCGCGCCCCCTCGCTGCCACGCAAGAAAAAGCAGCCCTGCGGCACACCACACGTCGCGTCGCATCGCGGCGTGACACGCAGCTGGCGAACGACGGGCGGTGGACCCGCAACGGACGCGATGGCCGAAGCCCTCTCCCCGCAGCGGCACCAGTAGTCGGCTCCACGCACTGCCAGAGAGCGTGGCAGAGAAAAAATCCGTTTGCCTTTTAATCTCTTGTAATACAGGTTAACTGAAATATGGCATCAAAACGCTTTGCTGTGTAAATGAAGTATGCATTCATTAATGGAGTTATGTATTTCTCTACGGAAATATACCTATTGCATCTTTGTGCATTTTCACTTATTTTATGATTTAAGGCAAGATTGTTTATTTTGGTACGTTCACAAAAACTTGATTGTAAATTTAAAAAAAAATATGATTAAAAACACGCCACACAAAAAAATACTACGTAGAAGTAGACAGAAATAAAGTGTAAACCTAATATTGCTAACCATTACAACTGGTTATCGATGGTTAGTAATTCCAAGAAACTACAATCTACATTATCTCTGTAAAACAAGATGGGAATAAATATTATTATTATTATTATTATTATTATTATTATTATTTAATACACAAATATTCAAATACTAAAAATTGAAATGAGAATACGCAGTGAAATCTAGGAACAAGGCCAACATTACAAGGCTTGACATTACAGGGTATTTTACTAAATCAGAAATTACACCAAACAGAAATTCAAACAAATCCAGACATGCATTCAACATTTATCATTCATCTATAAAGAATAAGCAGTGCACTGAAGGGATGGACGAGTCAAAATCCAGGAACATTTGAAAATCCAACTCTACGAAAACGCGATATTTAATCTGATTCTCCCATACTTGTTAACAAAGATATCATAAAAGCTTCCTCCTCCTCCCCAACGTAACGAAGCTGCCCGTGAAGCGCGCCGCACTGCGGGCGGAAAGGTCGAACTAAACTACGCGCCTCCCCGCCGCGCCGCCCCACGCAGCGACGACGACGGACGAGGGTCAGGAGGGCGGAGAGACGGCTGCAGGGCTGGGGCAGAGGGGGGGGGGGGGGGCGGGGGGGGCGGGGCGGGGCGGGGCTGGCGGGGCCGGGCGGGGCCGGGTGGGGCTTACTTTTTGTACGAGCGAGAACGCCATAGCATTGTAAAGAAACAAGTTTATCGGAGAAAAAATACATTCCATATTCTGTTAAAGGAATAAAATTCACACGTAGCAATTTGTGAATCAACAAGATGAAACAAAACAAGATTCACCATTTTATTAAGAATATTATTTCAAGTCTTGTCAACATTTTTCATACACCCCCAGGTTAAAAAACAAGACAATTTTAAAATAATTTCTCATAATTAATGGGTTTCATTACCTCTTAAAACGAAAGAACACAAAATCGCCAAGATATTTTCTTACAATTCGTCTCGTTTAAAACATTTCATTTCGCATTACATCCTACGAGTTTATTACTCGTACATGGCACGCCCCTTCTTTCATGCGATCGTAATGCGCGATTTCTCGATGTCACAATACCACAAAATAGCCGTTGCCATAAACACAGGAGCAAATGTGTTGCTTTTACAGCATGTGTAATTAAAAACGACAGATGATGGCGCAGCCTGAATGCGCCGAGCGTGGAGGCCGCCGCCCCCGCCCCGCCCCATTTCCGCAACCACCCCTGGCCCTGCCACGACCACCGCCATCGCCTACATCGACCCCACACCTCTAACACCGTGTTGCCCCGCCGCCACTTCTGTCGCCATCGCCATCGCCATCACCATCGCACGTCACCGTCACCACACGTTAGGCGCCACCCCGTCCCTGCTGCTCCGCCGCCGTCACCATCACCACCGCGCCAACTCACCCCTGCTGCCCCGCCACCATTACTGCCCCCATCGCCATTACCACACCGGTAGCGGTAGCTCAGTGCATCAACTGATGTCACCGCAGCGCCTCTGACCGGGAGGTCATAGGTTCCCACTCCCCATGGCGGCAGGATTTTCGACACTAGCTTTTCAGCTATGTCGAATTCAGTCACCGTCTGGAGGAGAATTGTAGCGGCCAGCTGCTCTGATCGGTAGTTACCAAACGGGCCATGGACCGCGCGCGATGTATCCTTCCTCTTCCTTGTCCTATCCTCTTCTCTTACACACACACTTACACTAACATGCACTACACTACCTCATATACCGGGAGACCGTTCGGGAGCTTAGAGCTTGTCCCGACTGGGGCGGTGCCCCGCTGGTGGGAGAGTCCTGGTTAGGGGGAAATCCCACTACCCGACGGTAGGTCGGCGCCTGATCTCGCCATCCGGCGGGGAAGATCACCGCCATCTCCCGAGAAAAAACATGCACTATACTAACGGGACTAATGACCGAAGCAGTTGACGCGCCCGGAAACACGAAAAAATCAATCAATCAATCAATCAATCAAGCTATTACCAGCGCACATCACCGTCACTACACTTCATGCGCCACCCTGTCCCTGCTGCCCCTTCCCCATTTCTACCACCTTCACCACCGCGCCACCCCGTCCCTGCTGCCCCGCCCACCCAACCCCCCTATCCACCACACCTCTGTCGGCTCCCCCTTGCTGCCTCCGCCTCCACCAACCCCTCCTACCGCTGCCGCCACCGCCACTGTCACCGTCACCCGCCGCGTCGCGCGATAGTATAATACCGCGCGTAAATCGGCAATTCCATTCGCCCGCTCCCGTTTGACAGCGCAATTTCCTCGCCGCGGCTGCAATGTAAACCACTCTGGTTTCGAAGCAGCTCCTATATTAAGTTGCGGGGCTTACGCACGCAACAAATCCGCTAAAACTATTGAACATCATTTTCGATCACGTGCGTTTGCAGGCTTCCTGGGCTCGTACAGGTCACAAGACTGAAAGTACAGCCATTCGTTATTATAAAGGACGTATACGATCTTTGAAGTGGTGCTGAAGTACCGACCTAAATAGTGCAGACGGCGGCTGCGACGTTAAAAGCTTTTTAGTAGGGTTGTGGATTCGATTCCCATGTAAGGCACGGTTTTTTTCATATGTGTGTGGTTTTTGTGATGAGCTCTGGTAGTAGGTAGGCAAAATAAATCATCACCTATCTTACGCGAAGTACTTCATAATTTCATTCGCCATTTCATAGAGTAATCAATTGCTTTGGAAAGATTGGGCCGTACATCACGTTCTCTGCACATTGTGGTCAGCATGTCATAACTCAGAGATACGATAGAGGGGAAAAAAGAAATTACAGCGCATAGAGCAATTCACAATGAGGATATCGGATATTCACGAACGATTAAATAGAAAGTCTTTATTGTAGCAACAAGACCGTATACGTTACTCTCGCTACTGTCATTTTCGATTTCGAAGAAAACATTCGTCTTTTCCTCTCCTGAACTTTTAATAGACAATACAACTGAAAATTTGAATAGCCCGACTCATCAGCAAACTTTATTTTCACATAGCTGCGGAGTTTGATAATTGAAGCAACTTCCTGGACAAGTTCGAGTGATGCAATTCCATAATTTCTCTCATTTTCAATCGTTTCTTTAACATACGCCCTCGCGTGAAAATAATGCCCATAACTAGGAACACAGGAGTTCTTCTTTCCTTTCTGCAGCGTCGCCGAAGCAGTCCGAAAAATAATCGCCATGAAAGTGGCCACACATAAGTGAGCGCGGCTCGCGAACCAAACTTACGAAACGCTCCTGTAGGGGCAGCTTTCACCAGCAAATTCGTTTTAGGAATTATTATTTGTATTGGCAATTCAATAATAAAATTCCTTGAATAAACCCAAAATATCATTTAATAATTAATAAAATTCATTTTTATCACTAGACACGACTGAAAGTAAAGCTTCATTTCAGTGCACTGACTCATGATTTGTCATTAAGTATTTACACATTAGAAACACGACTTTGCATTTTTAAACTCTCTCTTTGACACTGCTAGTCAAACCACGAATTGTTTTATCACCAAGCAAACTAGATTCTTTCCTTGGCAAGGATGTTCTTTTCGACGCATTTATTCCTCAAGAATGTAGCAAAATTACGATGAAAAAGAACAAACTCTTGGTTCACTCACAAATCTTCATTCACAGATGCGAACAGTCCACTGTCCTACCTAACGTTATGAAAGAAGCAAGAACGAATTAAAACAAAGAGAAAAACAGAAACAGACAATCTGGCCACCAAAGGTCAAAATGACTAATAAGACGGAGGGAAGGAGAGATGTTGAGTATGTTAATTTCGCAGGGGACGAACCGCTGGAGGGCGGCGTGACGAAAGAGGGAAAATGGCAGCTGAACAAGGCGAATTAAGTAATGGCAGACTTCCGTCCACCGATGCACTTCGCGACGCAAACGACCAGCGTCCACTTCACTTGCCGCGAGGATGAACACGCCAACTCCGCAACAACGAACAGCGTTCCACTCGGTGAGGGATTCTTGGTCAAACAAACTGCTACAAGTAGTACATTCTTTAAGATCAATTCTTCTTTTTCTTCTTATTCGTTATCCCACCAACCGGGAGTGCTAGCTCAGTGCATCAAATGATGTCACTGCAGCGCCTCTGACCGGGAGGTCCTAGGTTCGAGTCCTGACGGCGGCAGGATTTTCGACTCTAGCTTTTCAGGTAGGTCGAATTCAGTCGCTGTCTGGAGGAGAATTCTAGCGGTCGGCTGCACTGATCGGTAGTTTTCCGTGGTTTCTCCGATCAACACCAGGCGAATGTCGGAGCAGTACCCTATCAAACGGGCCACGGACCGCGCGCGATCTGTCCTTCCCCTTCCTTGTCCTATCCTCTCCCCTTACACACTCACTTACACTAACATGCACTACACTACCACATATTCTGGGAGATCGGTCGGGAGTTTAGAGCTTGTCCCGAATGGGGCGGCGCCCAGCTGGTGGGAGAGGCCTGGTTAGGGGGAAACCCCACTAGCCGACGGTAGGTCGGCGCTGGATCTCGCCATCCAGCGGGGGAAGTTCACCGCCATCTCCCGAGAAAAAAACATGCACTACACTAACGGGACTAATGACACGAAAAAAACAATCAATCAATGTTATCCCACCATAGCCCCAAAGGGCCTTTGGGGACGCACAGCGTGAACGCTGTGTTCCGAATCGACAACGATAGTCGGAGATGCTGTGGAGCAGTGAGGTAGGCCATATGAGGACAGGTGATCAGCCCATGGTTTGGTACTATGGATGGGAATGTTTCATAGAAAAGATATTCAATTCTACTTTGAAAATTTCCTGATGAAAATTTCGTATTTCCATTTCAGTATTTCAATAACGTAATATATCGGTTGCAGAATTTTGTCTCCAAAGTGTTCATTAGAGCACGAAGAAACAAGGCATGCATCCCCCAAAAGTGGTCAAATGACCAGTAGTTACGGTAACTACATATCATCGAAAGAACCGCGTCAAAATGTTCTTGCAATTTTTTTACCTATCTCATTAGAAACGCGATATCTCGAATCTGTAGTAGATAAAACTATTCTAATTAAATAATTTAATTAAATGAGGTTTACGATTTAAAGTCAAAAATGACTAAAAGACTGGAAGAGAGAATTGAGAAAATGGGACGACCCATTAATGAGATTCTACTTAATCTGACTTAGAAAGCGGAATGCTAAACAAATTACAAATCGAGAATTCAGAGAGAAGCAAACTTTATGTTTTGGAAGTCGCATCATTACAAAAAAGAAATCAACAATGCTTATTACCAGGTGTATGAAAATGATTACGAACAACCGCCGTCTTATACACGTCGAGACCGCTAGCTACGCGTTCAAATCACAGCTCCAATTCAGCGCATTATTCTGTTCATCTTTCGTAACCGACTGACCTATCTCCCCGTTCACCCTGACCTCTTTTTCCTTGTCCCGCGACCAATAAAATTCAAGACTACAAAATTGCTACTTAAGGCCGCACTAAGCGAACAAATTTAACTCATAAGGCTGGCACTCGCAAACTACCACAGCAGCCACGAGCCTTCCACCTCCGCGAAAACGCTTGAGTTAAGTCTCCCTGAGAAGAGAGTACACAAGTTTCCGAGGCCGCAAATACCCCTCTGTTTTAACGAAAAGATGCTTCACACTCGCAAACAACGAACGGTCGCCCACGGCGCTCTCAACTCCGCCTTCGCTTGTTTTTGCAATTGGCTCCGCCCATCTCAGAAGGCACCTGCACTCTCTCCCGTTCCACTAGCCCCACCCCTTGGACCGCACGCGTCGTTTGCACGTCATCGAGCCGCATTTGGAGCGACCCTGGAAACACTGCAATTGCAGACGACACAAGCCGCGTCACACTCAATTCCTAGATTTTGAATGGCACTTCGTTAACATGTTTAGGGACAGCGATGATTTAGTTACATATTCGATATCAATATTCTGAAAAATCCAAAGAAAAAAATAATTTATCGAGAAAGTGATCCGTTATTAATGTGTGATTAGTTGGTGAAATCTATTTTAAGAACAGAATACAATTAAATCATTAAGTATTCACTCATGGTCTCATATACCCATATCGGTTTTCAATTCCAAGACTTCAGCGTACAACTTCTAAGACCCCAATTAACATTTATTTCTTTTCGTAACCTCGAGAAAAAAAGGATCGATATATCGGGCTTTGATAGGTATGTAATAGGTACATGTGTACCAATCACATTCATCGCACATATTACATTTTAATCTTGAATTCTTGTAATTCTCTAAAGCCTTGCGGTTGTGCACTGATGCACTATGGGGGGACGGGGCACAGCGGGGAGCTCGTCCCTAGCCGGTCATGAGCGCTGAACGCCGAAGCGTGTAAGTTGTGAGGCACTGCTTTGTTCCGTGTGCGACGTGCAATGCTGCAACTCCAACACGTAAACAAATAAATGTTCCAGTGCCTCTAGATTCCGGCAGCAATAACGTCCGCAAACACTGAATAACCGGCAACATTTAAACCGATCCGATATTTCCTTAATATGAATAACAAATCGCAAAGATTATACGCCGTTTTTTAGATTTGAATTTCCACGTCGTTAAATGTCCACTTCCATACCGCTGACCAACAATAGCAAGCGCGCAACGCGATCTGGCCCAACGCAACCAGCAAAGCAACGATTCGCAACCTGCAACTCATGAATCGCAAACTCCAAAACGCAATTATCGGATCCGGAATCGCCAAACACAGGAGGATCAATCACAACATCCGCATCACAAGTTGTAAATGGGAATCCACAAACCCCAACCATTACTTACGGCCCAGAATCTACAAATCTGCCTCTGTATCCTGACGCAGCTTACACCGATAGAAACATGACGAGTAACTGTATCGATCAACGATCTGAAAAAAGAACGTCATGGAAAAAACATGAGAGGTGTACGTGCGTTCAAAGCACAATTTTCACCGATCGAAAATACAACCCGATCCGGACGGCGCCACCTCTCCGCTCCGTCGCGTGGACTCGTTTAGCTTGCAAATCCGAGCGGGGGCTCAGAGAGGGTGCGGTGCGCCGGGGGGCCGGTCGCTCTAAGGTCGCTATAATAGCGCGCGGTAGAACGAAGAATGTGACGACCGCTTCAGAGGCCGGGAGATGTGCTCAGCATGGCAAACAAGGCCGACCGGCTTGAATGCACAATGGGTGAGGACGCCGCGCCGCGGCAACGAAGGTGGCTGCGGTGGAGGAAGTGATGGCGCCTGAGGTGGCTGACGATGATGGAGAGTGGGGTGGAGGAAAGTTCAGCTCTGGACGAGGCAACGGTGTCAGGGGAAGGCGTGGCGATGGAGGCTTAAAAAAGGCCTGGTGGAATGGGAAAACTAGCTGTACCAACGTGTTGTGGCAACAAGACGCAACGAAGCGGCGTCACCAACCATGGCGAAGACGGCGGAGGCGGAGCGCGGCTTTGGTAGAGTAGATGTTGGCAGCTGCGCCAGGGGGGGGGGCAGCAGCCATAATGGTGACGGCGGTGGTGATGGCGGCGGATACGTTGGCGGCGGCGACGGGGTGGTGGTAGAGTGATAATGGTAGTAGTTGTAATGGTAGTTGTTGCAGTGGTTGGTATGGTGGTTGTCTTTGACAGTGGTGTTGGTGGTGGTGGTGGTGATAGTGATAGGCGGCAACGGTGGTGTTAGCGACATTGAAGGCAGTAGTGGCAGCAGTTGCGGCAATAGTAGCCTTTCTGGCGGCGGCGGCGGGAGCGGCGCCGAAGACACGACACGGCAACGAAGAAGACTCCGGCGACAATAGGACCCACACGGGTCTGGGGGCTTTTAAGTCAAAGCTCGTCCTCGTGCTTCCTGCCTCCCGCCGCCGCCGCCGCCGCCGCCGCCGCCGCCGCTGTCTCCGGTCGTGCTGCGCCGCGGGCATCGACAGAGCCACCCGCTGCAGCCGCACACAACAGACGCTGAAACGGAACTCCGCTGCTTCCGGCCCGATGCGCCCAAGCCCCCACGTCTCTCGCTCGCATCGCCAGCCACCGGCAACACACTCAATGCGGCAGTGTCAGAGGCAATGGTTGATATTGGTACGCGAGGGTAACTCCATATTCAACGTAGAATATACACCAAAGTTATCTCCATCAACATCATCATGATCATCGGATTGTAGAAAAACAAAGAGGCGACCAAGGTGTAATAGCCACGGAGAGAAAATGAGCTGAAGTGAATTTTGAATCGCTCGAAGTGGATGAACCAATAATGCAGGTCATACCGGTAAATTCGTAATATAAACACGCTTTAATGTTTATTTCATTGCTTTCGTTTCAAATATGTAACGAATGCGACGATAAAATCAGAATGTCATCACATTCTACCGGCAACATTCTTCCCCGGTTCAATATGTCATACTCATGAATCAGAGCAATAGGGAGAACTCACTGAATATTGATAGAAAATTGGGAATGGTTTGAGTTTCATATATTAGTGCATTACGAACGCTCTGACAAAATAAACGAGACGCAGCTGACCCATATCTCACGGCTAATCCATTGGAGGATCCAAAGACCTCTTTCCAATATATTCCGAAGGAAGATGGGAAAAGGATATTCCAAAGAAAAAGAGCTGAAGATTCTGGATACGATATGTTTACTTCTCAGCGCATAAATTCTGTCAAACTGCGTGGCGACCTCGGCGGTTTGAATTCTGAAATCAACCTGTCTTCGGCTGCTTTTTAGCTGTCAGAACTTTTCAAAACAGAACGTTGAAGGGATTCCATCTAATGCCTTTCACCGCGACATCTAAAAGGCTTCGGAGGGTAATGGAAGCCTCTGAAACACAGCCACAAGGAGGGCGGAGTCTGCCCCCACCCCCACCCCCGGCCGTCACCTTAGATTTTGCATTCAACACGTTCCCCTTTTCTTCCTCAACGACGTGGCACCGAATTCGAAGTACAATGTAATCGAAATCTATGCTAGCAAAAATGAAGTGTCTCTAACAAGGACCTTTCAACAGTTTCAGGTTGAAATCTGTCCTCATTTTTTTTTCTACAGATAAATATTCACTATTTCTGTATGCTGTGAAAAAATCAGCTGCCGTGTCATATCGGAAGTTACTGAAAAAAAATATGAAGGTTCCACACTTTTCACGGCACAAAACATCATTCGCGCGGGGTTTGTACAGCACTGCCTACAGTGAGAGAAACCGCCGAGGGAACAAGCGCTCCTATGGGGTCGAGTTTTAATTCAGAGTGGCGAAACACAGCTAATGACTTTGCATAAAATTACCAATTGTCATAATAATTACGACGAATCCCCAGTAACTATCTGATGAATAAACAAAATAAATACACACGTTTAGTTACACCAGGTTACGATGTTCCCCAAAATGAAATAGTTTTCCACCCAGAAAATTGTCAGACTTAACCGGTAAGTAGAGATCCTAGCTAGCAATAATAACACAAACCTGAATCGTTCGCGGTCTCACTGCTCGCTGCAGGGTAGTCCACGGTGTTAGCGAATTCACAGCAGTCATTACTGACCCAATTTTTTTTTTTTCAGTAACTTCCAGTGCGCTATTTTTTTTACACAGTACATATAAATAGTGAATATCATTCGATAGAAAAAAATCACGACAGAATACATGAGCCTGTTGAAAGGTCCCTTGTAAGACCAAACTTCGTTACAGTTTATCAATTTTGGACAATAAAAACAATTTTTAGATTTTTTCAATCGTTTCAAACGATATGCTAAATAAACGATATTCTGTTCGACGCATACATATAAAATTACACCTGATGTTAAGTAACCAACAGATTAAAACTATTGTAAAAAAAATTATCAGGCTTATCAGCTTCTTAACACAAGTAAATGGAACGCTTATCAAATATGTTAGAGAAGAAAGATTAGATTTGAATACGAATAGCTGAAATGCATTAGATAATAGCATATTCTTTTGTCAACAAGTGTATAAAGTAAACGACCCGAATTACAAATTCAAAATGTCTGTTTTGTTTCTAAATGTATAAAATTAGAGCAATCAGAATTGCTGAACAACATCGCTTCTGCATCAGCAACATCATTGCTGAACAATTTCGAAGATCCAGGCGACGTAATACGCGCTATATCAACGCTGTACATCTGGTGGCCCGCGATGCCATTTATTGTGGCCCGCAAAAGGTTATTAGTCCAGCGTGAAAGTCCTTTGCATCCAAGTCGGGCGAGAAAATCGCGCGCCAGTGCACGCGCCCTATCGGTGACAATACCCCCTTAATGCAAAAACTACGTAGAGATTAAATTTAAGGATTTTTCTAGTAAATTCAGAAAGTCAAAATCATTCCAATGTGTTTCACTGCGTTGGGAATGCTGTGCCCTGATATCAAGCATGGTTCCATTCCCGCCCCTCGACCTTTTCAGAGCTGCAGAGGAAACTGCCGAGGTTAACAATACGGGGAACGCGCGAGTACGTGAGGACCGCTCGAGTTATGAAAATGTGGCCCGCAACCATATTAAAGGTTTTAGTTGTGGCCCTGCAGGTCTTTAAGTTGGACGCCTCTGCTCTATATCAACACTTGTAAGCAGACTTTCTGGAGGCACGATCGGATTAATTAAGAGTAATAAAAACTGTTAATTTACGTAACGGACAATGACATTTTATGCTATTACTTATATTGTTTTATTTATTTTACTATCGTATTTTATTTATATTATTTTAATAATTAACTATTGCACATTGGCCACACGAAATTCAAAATAAGAACACCCTTTTTAAATTTTTTTATGTACCCTGGTACCCCCCCCCATCTCTGGGTGCGACGTTGCTATCAGTACTAGGACTACTAAGGGCCAGTTGTACGAACACGGAATAAACTCTGGATAAATTTTATCATGCTGTTAGCGTTTAAATCGGTTGTACGAACTCGGGATACGGTTAACCAGGGTTAACCGAGGGATAACAAGGTGTTAAGTTATCCCGTGATCTCGCATGCAGTTAACAGTGTGTTAACCTGTACACCTCATTTTGCCGGCAAAATCTGTAGTACTTCAGGCTGAAATGATCGAAATTCTGGAGTATTTGTTTTCTGACGAGATGAAGAAGAAGAAATACTCCAAATGTATTTAAAAGCCGAAAGTTGAGGAGAGTGCGAAGAAGGCCAGACTTGCTGAATGAATACGACGATTTCGATTTTTGCAAGATTCAGGTTAAGAAAGCAAACTGTTCTTGAACTTTTAATGCTTATAAATGACGACATCGAACACAATACAAACCGGTAAGTTCACGAAATATTAGTTTTGTATAAAATATGTTCTATCGCTTATTATATTTGGAACTATGTTCGGCTTGGTGCAGTATAAAAATGTTACGTAAAGGTGATGTTTGTCTTACAGGAATCAATCTGTACCTCCTATAATCCAGCTCCTCCTGACATTAAGGTATTATGCTACTGGAGCATTTGTAATTTGCATCGAGATTTTTGTGGGCTTGATAAAAGTACCGCAAGCAGAATAATTAAAAAAACTAGCCAGTCAATAGCCAAATTAGCCCCAAAATTTATATACTTTCCCAAAAGTGCACTGGAAAGGAATCTTGTCCAACAAGGGTTTTACGAGAAAGCAGCATTCCTAAGAGTAATTGGTGCTATTGACTGCACCCATATTAAAATAAAATGCCCAGGTGGAGACTGTTCAGAAGATTACAGAGGGAGAGATGGCACATTCTCGTTGAACGTACAAACTGTGTGCAGTGCAGATCTGAAAATTCAGAATATTGTTGCTCGCTGGCCAGGAGCAGTGCATGACCAAACTATTTTTAATAACTCATCGCTGAAAGCAATATTTGAGTTAGGTCATATGAACAATTTGATTTTAGTGGAGATTCTGGATATGCCTTGACCAGTTACTTACTGACACCCTTTGCAAATCCACAGACAAGAGCCCAAAATCTTTATAATGAGTCACATGCAAGAACAAGAAACGTTGTTGAAAGAAGCTATGGTGTGTGGAAAAGACGTTTTCCTGTTCTGGTTAATACATTAAGGTTAAAAAACGACAGACTTGAAGCTGTCATTGTTGCATGTGCTGTTTTGCATAACTTGGCAATTGACAGAAAAGAAGAAGAACCTCCAACTGATGATCAAGTAACAAGATTAGTTGAGGAAACCATTGCAGCTGAGCGACAAATCCAACAAAATGAAAACATTCAAAATCAACAAGCTAGAAACAATTTTGAGCAATATTTTGAAAGTCTGTTGATATAAGTAAATCTCAGTAACCTTTGTTATTCGTAATAGTATGTGAACAGTTCACTGGCTTTAATGTGTCAAGGTTATAAGTCAGGAAAATTGAAAACAATAAGTTTTAATGTTAGAATTTTTTCAGTTAATGAGAGACATAAAATATTCTCAGCAAGATAAATGAATTTCTGAAAATAATCACTAAATTTTACTTAATTTTGGGAGTGAATAAGTTATTCATTGCATATTTGCACATGCTGAATAATTGCTGAACCACCCTAATTGTTGATTCTGTAGAGGAGTATCGTCAATTTGTGCAAAATATTGCATTGCTTGAATATTTATTTTTTTTTTTAATTGAATAATTGCTGAACCACCCTAATTTTGTTTTTTTAAGGATTTAATTCTAGTAATATCATAAGTAAATAATAAGACTTGTTAAACATGATTGACAGTTCAATTTTTTGTTTTGCAAAACTGTTAACAAAATGTATTTACTATTTTGTACTTATGAAAGGGCAAACTTTTCAGTTGAATTACCATGACAAAATAAAATAAACTATAAAATATTCACATTGATAACAAATAAATCCTGAGCATACTAAGGATACAACCATTAGTTTTGAAATTATATTAATTAAAATATCAAAAGGCATTTACAATTTTGAGCAATACCTTAAAGTGAAGTCCAAACAAATAATCTTCCAGGAATAATAAATAAATAAACACATTACTTCTAAATATGACTTTATTCATTTTATAACATTTTTTTCAGCTGCTCTTCCTTAATTTTAATTGATAGTTCTAAGTCCCTTTTTTGGAGCTCAAACAATTCCTCCTTCCTTCTTTGCTCCTCTTCATGCTCTTTTAGCAACAGAGCTTTAGTTTGCTCAATTAGGTCAGTTTTAGCTTTGAGCCAAGACTCCATTCTTCTTCCTCTTGCAGATAGTGGTGTTTCTGCGTGTTTCACCTCTGGAATCCTTCTGCGTTTGCCATATTTAGACCGAATTACCTCCGGCTCGGATCCATCACTTGTGTCCGACAGATCCTCTGCAGTTACACGATTCACATGTAAAGCAGGATGCTTACGTTTCCTCAGCATTTGAGGAGTGTATTTTCCCCAACTAGAAAATACAGTTGATTCGTTATCATCTTGTGTGCTTGGGCCCGGCACGAGACTCGGATGGGCCTCTGCACTTGGGCTGACCACTGCAGTTTGATCAGCTACTGCACATGAACTGGCCACTGCACTTGGACCAGCCACAACACTTATGTCTTGAATATCAGGGTCGATGCCCTGAAATTCAATAACAATAGGCTGAGAATTCAACAATTCATCAGCCAATGTTCTGTCCGAATCAAAATTGCTCTCAAGCCCTTCGGCAGACAATTTAATTAAACCTAACACTTTCTCGTGCAAAATGCTATGCTTCTCGGTTGCCGGCCCTCCACCAGTTTGCAATCTTTCTTGCCTCAACCGAGCAGCATACTTCCTTGTTTCTTTTTTTAGAGAAACATACTTCGATTTCAACTGCCCGGGAGCCCTCGGAACAGTTGTTTCTGCATTGAATTTCAATGCAATATTATTCCATGCTTTGTCCTGCAAAATATAAAATTGTGATGTAGTATTATGACTATGCATAAAATTCAAAATAAAATACTAATGTAAAATTTCACCGCTTCGCCAATATAGGTAAATCAGTATTCTTATTTTAATATATCAATAATAATTTACTAATCTTACCTTGTAGTATTATGACTATGCATAAAATTCAAAATAAACAAATAGAATATCCATTTCAATCACGTGTCGAAACGTGTACACCAAGTCTACAAGCCTCATCGTATCTTCCCTGGTGTAATTTTGAGTTCGAATTCGTTTCGAATCGCTCATTCTCAAAATAATGATTAATAACAATAATAATTTATAACTATATAACAAAAACGAATAATAATAATAATTTATAAAGATATGAATAACAATAACGAATAATAACAATAATTTATAACGATGTGAAAACCAAACACTGCGAAAACAGCAACAAACCAACACAATCCAAACATCAATCAGTACACCTTCGCAGAATATCGAACTATAACCAATATCCCGTTGCGGCTTTTAAAGAAACACATGAAACACGTCAGGGAAAATAAAGCTTTTACTTCGACAAATGTCAATCGCCAGTTTTGCCAACAAACTTTTATTCAGCTTATTCGATGGGTACGTAACACCGGTGACATAAAGGGTCGTACAACTGGTCGCTCCATTTAACCCAGGGTTAAGCAATACTTGAGGATTACTATCCACAGATTTAACCTCCGTTCGTACAACCGGCCCTAAGAAAGTTAAAGAGATTAACTTTTAAGAGTTATTTTAACCAACTGCTAGCGTTTCCTTCAGGACCGCAGTCTCTGCTTGCGTCATGCGACGGGCCACCTGCACATTATCAGGATATCCGTCTGCCTCCGGATTTATTTGCAGTGGCCGTAAAGCGAGCGAGCGGAGCGCTGCGCCGCGCCGGCTATCCGCAGCAGCCGCGAGGCGGAGAGCAAGCGAGCACGCCGCGCCGCACCGCCGGAAGCGGCCGTGGGCGAGGAAAGAGAGGCAGCACGGGAACGGGTGGGGGGTGCGGATGGAGCGGAGGAGAACGGAGCGAGACGAGGCGGAATGGAGTGATGTGGGATGCCGAAGAGCGCAGCGGAACGGAACGGGGAAGCAGGAGGCACGGGGGAAATGGGAGTTGAGTCGGAGGAGGGGACAAACGGGGGGAAGGGCGGGCCATGCGAGGAAGGGCAGACAAAGCGGGGAAGGGCGGAATGGAGCGGGGAATGGCGGAGCAGAGGGGGCCAAGCGAGAAAGGGTGAGAGAAGCGGGGGGGGGGGGGGGGCGGGCGGGCGGAGCGGAGCGGGGTAGGCCGGACAGAATGGGGCAGGGCGGCGAAGGCTGGGCGGGGTGCGGAAAGAGCTCGGGCGGGGCGGCCCCCGGGGTTAAGCGGGGTCGGCGCCGGCGGCGCAGGCCGGCCGGCCCCGGGCGGGAGTGTCTCGGGGGCTTACACCAACATGCAAGCGCTATCCTTGCGTGGTTCACATTTCGTGATGGTCGAATTCCCTCGTAAAATGGATGATACGATCCGAGATGAGCAATGATGACCAATGCTGATTCGATTACTCGAAAGGAATTTGAAGTTCTGGTACTTACACCAACAATTCTTGGATCTGTGAACTCTAATAAGTTGATGTGTACTTTCTAACTCAATTGGATTATTTAAGAAATCGCATAGAACAGTGATGTCAAGAGAATGGTGACAGTAAAAGAGACAAGAAAAATAAAGAAAATGATACAATTAATTGATATTACTGTAATGTCCGTTCTTGGGTAAACAATTTTACATAAATACATTTTTACACTACCCGTTTGCTTTCAAGAACTCACGAATGGTTTATAGCATTCTGCACATATATTACACTAGTGATATAAAACCAAGAATTCAATATAACTGAGCATTCTGAAAGAAGAAAATTACGTCCGTTATTCCAATTAAAAACAGAGTTACGCTGCCACGCTCATTTTCAAAAAAACGAAAAACGAATAAAGCCCAGAGTAATATCAGCAACACATGGTAGATTGAAATTAAAATAGCGTTTTACGTACCGCCCACCGCAGTACGTAGAGACCCCTCATAAAACGAATTCCAGCGCGTCCCCGCCGTAACAGTAACTCGCAGGGCGCAGAAAACGCCCTTTCGTCGCCGCCGGGTTCGCGCGGGCCTAACTCGGAAATAACTGCGCCGAGCGCAACGTTGGCGCCCATCGCGTTCGATGGCGTTTCCCCGGCCACGTCGGCGGGGCGTGGAGGCGGGCCGGGGCCAGGGGCGGCGATTCACCCACACACCCGCGAGGACTCGCCCCGACGTCGTAGGAACTTCACGGCGCCCCCCGAACGCCGGGGCTCTCAAAAAACCATTTGGGGGCGGCGCCCCGGCGGAAACAGGCCTCGCGAGGGGGGCGGGCAGGCGGGGCGGGCGGGGACGGGACGGACGGGGCGGGACGGGACGAGACGGGACGGGACGGACGGGACGGGACAGGACGGACGGACGGACAGGACAGGACGGACGGACGGACGGACGGACAGGACAGGACGGCCGGCCGGCCGGGCCGGGAGGACGGGAGGGACGGGAGGACGGGGCGGACAGGGCGGGACGGGCAGGACGGGCGGACGGACGGACAGGACGGAAGGGAAGCGGACGAGACGAGACGAGACGGACGGACGGCGGGCGGGCGGAGCGGGCAGGGCGGGCGGGACGGACGGACGGGACGGACGGACGGACGGACGGAGACGGCCGGGGAGGGACGAGGGGGGACGGGGAGGACGGGCGGACGGGCGGACGGGGCGGACGGGGCGGACAGGGCGGACGGGCGGGACGGGCGGGACGGACGGACGGACAGGACGGACAGGACAGGACAGGACGGACAGGACGGACAGGACGGACAGGACGGACAGGACAGGACAGGAAGGAAGGAAGGACGGGACGAGACGAGACGAGACGAGACGAGACGAGACGAGACGACACGGGGCGGGGCGGGGCGGGGCGGGGCGGGGTGCGCGAGGCGGCAGGGCTGGGAGGGACGTCTCCCCTGGGGAAATACTGCGGAGGGCGTCCGCTCGGCGGCACGCAAGAATCGCCGCCCGCTCCGCCGCGCCGGGCCACGCCCGTCATTCGTCTTCCTCCGGCCGCGCGCTGGCACGAGCGCTCCGCTGGCTGGCGCGCGCACACGAGTTTACTGCGCACGGTTGGGGGGCCAGGGGACAACTGCCGGCCTCGTGAGGAATTTAGGAGTGGTACAACCAAAAACAAAATATTTGAAAATAAATAAAAGGAGTAGTCTGGCTGGAATGTCGTTTTCTCGTAAGCCAAACATCTCTACTCCTTTCTTTAATAATGTCATTGATTTGTACAGTTCATAATGTTGATTTCTCTGATTGTTAATTAGTTTTCTTAATTTCTTTGATAAAGTTGAGTGCCTTACTCCTTTCTAGGTGAAGGTGGGAAAGGAGGATTACGCGTTTTTCCCTTTTTTTCTGGCAGGGGGAGATTTGCCGTTGCTTTTCAATGTTCGGTTGAGGGTAATAAGACGTGAATGATGGTATGAAATGGATGTTAAGAATGGATGATGCTTGAGATTGGATTCGTAGCGTGAGTAGCCTACCCTGCCACAACTCTTACTACAACACTCTGAAGTTATACACCATAGGAAGACTATCTTCTTGCCTTTGGCTCTACGTACTATTTTAGACGATTCTCCTGGCCTATAGACCACCAAAGCATATATCATATTAATGTATTACGTTATTTGATAAGTCTTCCGGGAGGTTCTAGCTGTAACTTCGCCACAATATTCGCTCCTGCTGCAAAACATTCCGCATACAATCCATTACCTTTTCATACTTTCCTTGTAGACTGTACATTCTCCAACCTTGTGATGAAACGTCCGTCAATAAGTTGCATCTTATTCGCTATAAACATTCCACTGTATGTTCTATGAAATTCGCATATATCCCTCGCTGCGCTTTACTCAGTCCAACACATCCACTGCCCGCTGTGTGACCTAGACATCCAGAGCTCCATCCGCGAAAGTGGCCGTGTAAAGCTGTGTTCCTCAGTGCACTTCACTAAAAGTCATGGCCAACAGGAGAAATTCATTTTAGCATTTCCTGAATGTTCCACACTACTTCACGCTCAGTGGAGAAGAGAGTTCGAAGCTGGACGAAACGAAGCATCGTGGAACATACAATGGATTCTGGTGCAAGTTTTTGACTAGAAGAATAGTAATTTGCATCCGTCTGTGAGACAGAAATGAGCATATTTAATTGGTAGAACGGAAGAAATCTGAAACGTAAGCAAACTGATTATATGATAACATCATATCAAATGTTCCACAGATGGCTTTCAAAATATGTCGTAGTTACTTTCATTCTAATATTGTTATGAACGAAAATATTTGAAAAAAGGAAATAGCTAGATTTGCGACATGTTGCTGTTAATTGCGACAACTTTCACTAACAAGAAAAGTCAAGAGTTCGACGTGCATATAAAAATACGAATAATTGTCTCGCCAGATGTTTCCTTCTCTTCTCAACGGCAGTCGTCACAAAGTTCGTGAATATTGCAAACTACCTGGGATTCTGAATAACACCTGTTCTAACGCAACAAATCAGTGGAGCAAGTGATTTTAACGCGCAAAGGTTAAGAAAGTTGTTTCAGAAATAAAATCCGCAGGTTATTCGGTTGACCTGTCACGTGGGACAACTGGTCGTTCGACCTATCCACGCAACTCGCCGGCAACCGACACCGAGTTAAAGTTTACTTGTGGCAAATACGCACGCCGCGACGTCACATGCACACACGACTTTCCTCCGCACTTGGGCGGGGTCGACTGTCCTCACTTGGCCGATCGCGAGTGCGATACGCACGGACACGATAATACGTTCACACATCGTTAATATTAGATAGATGATTTATTGATTGTTAGTGATTCCGAGCGCGTCAACTACGGATGCCATTAGTCCCGTAAGTGTCGTGCATGTTTTGTGCGGGATGTGGCGGTGATCTTGGTGGATGGCGAGATCCGGCCCCGTCGACTAGCGGGTGTTCCCTAACCAGGTATTTCCCACCAGCGGGGCACCGCCCCAGTCGGGACAAGTTGTAAGTCTCCCACCGGTCTCCCGGCTTGTGTGGTAGTGTAATGCATATTAGTGTAAGGGATGAGGATAGGACAAGGAAGAGCGCGGTCCTAGCAGGAACAAGACAAGGAAGAGCAGCACCCGTTTGGTAGGGTGCTGCTCCGGCATTCGTCTGGTGTTGATCGGAGAAACTACCGGAAAATACCAATCAGAGCAGCCGGTCGCTGGAATTCTCCTCCAGACAGTGATTGAATTCGACCTAGCTCAAAACCTAGTACCGAAAATCCGACCACCGTCGGGACTCGAACACAGGACCTCCCGGTCAGAGGCACTGCAGTGACATCAGTTGATGCACTGAGCCACTGCTCCCGGTGTCAATATTCGAGTTTTCCCGTCCCGAATACTTCTGCCTCTCTAGTCGGTATCGTGTTTCGCTTCGCTGCGCGCTGCCTGCGTTCGCCACGCGAGCAATCGATGGCAGACCAGTCTGCTTGGAGTTTTCTCGCGGCCATCCACATTCGACCTTCTCACTTAATGGGTCGAGGAGCAAGAATACTAAAAAAGGTACCGTGAGAAGTATCGTGTTACAAAGGATCTTTTGCAATGAAGGGTTCACGCTACAATATTAAATGAAAATAATTCTAGGAGAAATTCTGCATTGGTATCATTCTCGTGAGTCCCCATGCTACTCAACTACAGAAATATGCAAAAAGTACCTCCATCTCTCTATTATTATAATTTTATGATAAAAATGTGAACTATTATGATATGAATGTGAACTACTTCGCATTCCAGCCGTTCCTCTACATGAGATGACCATAGATGGGTCCAAGAAAAAATTACGAAATTGCTGATGCTAAACACAAAAGAAGATGAAATGTATTACGCAAAATTCATATTGCAATATAATTTCGCATGCCATTGCGTCATAGAATCTTGCTTTCTCGGAAAACACCCAAGAACGCAGCTGTGGATCTCACAGCCCGATCCACAGGTCTCAAAATATATGCAAATCAAGTCCCCGAAGATGTAGAACTTCAGTTTAGGTGAACAAACTTCACATTCCTTCTGCTTCCAACTGGCGAGGTTTTCATTCAGTTCACCTACAATCTCCATAACAGTGCTTGCCGAAATCCATCTAATTCCCTTGACATACGCTCTTTGAAAACTCATTTCCATTGCATTCTCTCCCGCACTGGACAGAGGAATACTGTCAAAAGTTTCTGCGTTCTGGGAATGAAGTGCCCAACTTCGTACGGACAGAGTCCGGCCACGCTATAACCCTCTTTTTTATCTAGTATATACTTAAAAAAAATAAGGTATTCTGCCATGGATTCGTTTAGAGCTTCTACTGAACCGATTGTAATATTTTTTTTTTTTCCTTTAAATGAAATAATGTGATCCCGAGATGTGTTATCATATATTTTTGTGTTATTAAAATTTCGTGCTATTCGTTTATCAATAGTCAATTGTTTTTTTTTTTCCAAAGAGCGGCTGCTTCATGGTGGCGCTACTTGATGCTTTATTTTGATTGTTGAGATTTGTTTACAATTCGCAAAGGTTTTGTTTCAGTGTAATAATTGCATTGTGGTGTTGACAATTTGCATGTATTTGCTTTTGTGGTGTATTTTGTAGAAAACATTCGGACAGTGAGTTTTGCTCGGTTGTACTGAAGTAGTGAAGTTGTTCACGGGTTATGTCGAATTCCGAATCCTTGCCCCGCCCCCATTGTGGTGTTGACAATTTGCATGTATTTGCTTTTGTGTTTTCCCAAAGACGCAAACGTACATTAACTGGACGCAGGGAAAGAAAGCGTAGGTGTCGTGATAGTGAGGACATTTCATTTTCTGCTGGGTCGTTGTCTATGAAATGTCAGTTTGGTTCTGATTTACACTTCCCATATGAGAGACATTCTGCAAACCAGTTTACTCTGTATTGCTTAAATGGGAAAATAAGTTAACCTTCAAGCAATACGCCAGAAGAAATCAAAGAGTTGCTTATAAAAGATAACAGATCAAAAAACTTTAGAAATAATAACCGTCAGTATAATAGTGCTTTTTCTTTTGTGTAATTTGGTGCCGATTACATTGCCACCTGATCATGGGCCATACGTGTTCAAAATTTTGGGAACTCCACATCACAGAATATCTTCGTTGTACCCTGAAGATCCAAACAATGCAACGTATTGTGAACAATAGTCTGGGCACAGTATTTTACATTTATCTCAGATATCACCGTCAAATTTTGACGGGTTCTCACTAGTTACATATAATTTTGTTTAATATTTTTACTTCATTTTATAAATCTGCAGGACAGCCACATCATTTCATAAAACAAATAACCCAACCAAAGCAATTTAATAAAAGTAACCCAACGAACGCGCTCTCCGGCGTCTGGAGCTCTCCCAGGCAGTGCGCCATGTCACGCTCGCTTGGCTCTACTGCGTTCACTGATTACTCTTTGGCCCTGTGCTTCATCATAGGGCCTTCGGTGCGCCAACCAGTAGACAGGGGGGTCTTGTCGCTAGTGTGGCATGGCGTCCGTTGGGAATACCAATTTTCTGTCTTCGTCTGATACTAGCTGCAACTTAATTTTATGAATTTCGCGCGTGATTGCAAGAACACAAGTGCCATCAATTATTGACGCTACTAAATATATTATTTGGAGAATTTATTGTCATCTGATGTTAGGGTTGTCAAAATGTACATTTGAGGAGTCTTTTGAGTAAAGTTGGCAAAGAATTCGCTTTCTATCTCTCAGGTGGATGCATCACCCCGACAGCAGTGTCAGTCTGCGAATGTTCTGTAGGCGTTGTTGTGAAAGAGTGTGTGGAAGATTTAATTATTGCCATATTACCAGGGTAAATACATAATAAAATAATTTCGTGTAAAACTTGTCGAAATAGTGCTTGTTACATAGTACTGGATGGCGATCACCGAATTTTCGAAACCAAGTTCTTTCTTGTTTTGTATGAATTCTATTACCGTCAATTGCCTCAATGTGTAACTAATACAAAACTAGAGTGTCCACTGGAAATCAAAGCCAGATTCACGAGTACGGATGATAGTGTACCTGACAGACATAGCATAAAATAATGTAAGTCATATTGCAGTGTAGACTTTTATGAAACTTAGTTTTCATGAATTTACATGAATTGCTTACGTTTTATTATATATTAGTGTTCTGAATTTTGGAAATTATATTTCCGCCATTCCATGGAGTTACAGCCTCCAGTTTGTTGGGGTACCAGCCGTCAGTGTTTAAGTCACGTCTCTTCCTAGATCACAAATATCTTTTATTCCTTGAGAATACATTTCAAATTAGAAGCACACCGATAAAATCTTTCGCATGCAGTGCATCTCACCGAGGAGCGCCTATCGCGAGTAATACGCTCTCCGAAAGACGAGGCGGCCTTCACGCGGAATCCCAGCGTCCACCCTCCGCGCCGACGTGAAATTGACAGAGTGGTCGCGGGCGCGGGGGGGGGCGAGGGGGCGTGCCCGCGTGAGCGCGCTAACTGGGCGGACACGTGAGCCCCGCGCTGTGCGGCCGGATGGGCGCGCACATTAGGGCCGAGAGAGCACATTGGGCCCTCGGCTCAATCGCCCGCGTCCGGTGGCCGTATCAGCCCCGCGCCGCGCCGCTACGAACCGCGCCGCGCCGCGTCGGCCGCACGCGAATGCGCGAGCCTCGGTGCGAAAAGACGCCACGCACGACGGCGCGGCGCGGACCCTCCCAAGCGGGACCCATCTGTATGAGAGACATAGGGCAACAAGCATACGATTATTATTATTATTATTATTATTATTATTATTATTATTATTATTATTATTATTATTATCATTATTATTGTTACTATGGTTATACATTGTTTTTCAATATCCGCGGATTTTTATTTGACTTTGTGTCGGGTCAATAACCAAGACAAAGATCAATTCACGTTTCGTCGCAAATTAAGAATTTTCGCACAATCCTGCATTATTATTATTATTATTATTATTATTATTATTATTATTATTATTATTATTATTTTCTCGGAATTCGCCAGGTATTTAGTTGACTGTCAGGTTAATAACAAAGGCGCAGGTCAATTTATGTTTGTCGCAATTTAGAAATTTTCTTACGATCCTGCATGTTTCAATATAACATATTTTTATTATTATTATTATTATTATTATTATTATTATTAACACCCCTCCGGTGGATCATGGACAGTGCGCTAGCTTTCTTTGATGCGATTCCGTGTTCGATTCCCGGTCGGGGCAAAAAAGAACCGTGGCTTTCTAATGCAGTCGTTTCTGTTTCTACAGCTGAAATAAAGATAGAAAAGCTCAGACAGGTGAAGTATGCTAGATATAGAGAAGGGAATACGCCATGCTTTGCCTCCCTTGCCCGCAGGCATGGTCAGTAATTAAAAATCAGGGCCCATACCTGAGAACACCGCTAGCTGGCAAAAATTGAATAATTGGACCCTAAAAGGCCAAATACGAACATATTCGTAGGGTACATACATTATTATTACTATTATTATTGCTATTATTACTATTATAAATGAATATTTTCAGGCGTTTTATCTCTAGTTTAGGGTGCTCCCGAACAGCCTCAGGTAGGCAGGAAAAAACAACAAAAAACAACAGGAACCACTAGTGCCTCGTGCCATACGCCAATTCCTTTTTTCGGGGTATCTCGGCAAGAGCGATTTTCTCCGGCAGAGACGTCTTTACGTAACATTTGGCGAGACCTTTGTGGGAGATTTGTTTCACTGTTTGATCATTTGCATATGCGGAAGACACTGATGCACTTTATTGATGAAATTGTGTTTACACTGTAAAGATCATTTAACATTCGCATCTACCACACAGCATTCCCATGAACTGATTCGATAATATTAGGTACGATATTTAATTCAATTTCCCATGCCCTCCAACTACGTGCTTGAGGGGGTGGTTTAAGATTACGCTACCCCAGGCTCAGCATTTTAAGATATTTCTCTCTATAAAACTGGCAATAGAAATAGACGTTTTTGAAACACCTCATCAAAAGGCTCGGTTTATTCAGACCCAAAGGGAGATGTGCAGATGAGCAAAGAGAAACACAACATTGTCGGCCGTAAGAAGATAATAAATTTTGAGAGGAACCTTCTAAGGCCCTTCATATTACATTCTCGCCCAATTACCGTTCGACAGTTGTCCATTCTGTTCCTAGCCAATCATTCATTTCTCTGAAACACACTTGCTCAGTACATAGAAAATACGAACACGAAAATTGGAACATAAGACGTGAGTCTATCCTTACGAGTTAAGACGACTTATATTTATTAAAAAAAGTTCTCAAATTGTATACACGTCATGAAAATTTAAATTCTTGAAACTCTTCAAATTCGAATCCTCTCTTTCGGCCCACCTAGTTGTTAACTAGCAGCCTAATAAATCGCTTATTTGGCACTGCGGACCTCTCAAAAAGGTTAGGTTCCTGTTCAATCCTCCCATACTGGCAAATCAACACAGCTGCACCGGTGGCTTCCGCACAAATATTACAATATCACATAAAATAAATCATTTACATTTCAGTTATTTAACTAATAAATGAAATTTTTGATAAGTCGTTTTTAAAAACTACTTTTATACAGATGTAAAAATATACCAATATCCTAACATATCAAGGAAAATAATATCTACTCTCAAGCAATCTAGATTGAAGTAATAAACGATGTTGAGCCTATGAGATCTAAAATTAAGAGGCACATTTCCCCACACAGTAAAACTACTGGCACTATTTCTACGTTTAAAAACAAAAAAGCGATCACTTTCTACACACATGACTAGGCGAAATCTGGATCTGTCTGACGTTCAATCATGGACTGGAAGATCAAACCGGCTCAGACCAGTGCTGTAGGTGTAGTCAGATCTAACGAGCAACATCACTTATGGATTTCAGTAAGAGATCAATTCTACGTTTCTTTGGATAATGGACTCCCGGAGTGCAAAGTTACACGTGGCAAAATGAATTTATATTCAAACACACAAAATCAACTACAATATTATAAGAATAACTCAACAATTAACAACGGGATACAATAACCAAAACGTTATTCAAATCCATGGTTTTTTTAGAAAACAAAATATCACATTTGTTCTAAACCGGCATAGTTCGTTAGGAAAATTGATACGTGCAAAAATCCGACTTTTATTTAGTGGGCGGGGCCTTTGGAAGTGTGCTCTTGCCCAATCGCTCGTCTTTAAATTAGGCTCCGGGGGCGGGGTGGGGCGGGGCGCGCCTCCGCGCGCGCGGCGCCCTCAGCCGCCCAGGCGCCCCTGCCCGCGCCCGCCCACTGCCCACCGCCCGCGCCCGCCCGCGCCAAATGGGCACTTAAAATGTGTCCAGCATTCAGCCGGCTATTCCGCCACGGGGCGTAAAGCGCCGATTTGTTTGCGATGTAAAGGTGTCTAGGGACTGTCTATCGATGTTTATAGGGCCTTTCAACTGCCTGCCTATGACATGAAGTAGCCAGAGGAAATCGGCAAGATAAAACTAGCACCGGCAAGGAGCAGGATCAATGATACTACCGTAAGTTACATATTTCGGCGCAAGATCAGTAAATGTACGTCACTAACATCTCGACACAAAGCACACACTATTTCGCTATTTCCTTGGGATGCAACGAAAATCCCACAAAATACGTTTATATACATTTCGCAACACATGTTTTAATCCAAAATAAAAATGACTCCGCATCGTAACACTTTGACAAATACATTGAAAAGTTACTAAAGCGGCACCGCAAAGCTACTAAATGCCACCAAATATGTTCCTATAATATTTATTTTAAAACCATTGATCGAAATGGTACGCTATGTTACATAAACTAAAACTGCACACTACATTTTAATGTTTTTGCACGTTAACAAGTTCTACTACATCATCGGAATGAGCTAACGATTAACGTCGTTTCAGGCCGATACAATGCTTTTACATTTCGAAGCGATAATAACAAATCTGTTAGTCTCAGGATAATGACACACAGCGCTTGAAGATACAATTCAATAACTATGTATTGCATATTCAATCTCATTCTGAAAAGAGAAATACATTTAGACTGAGAAACACTTCTACATTATCGACTATACATTGTAAAACTCTTAAGTCAAGAGCAAAGAAAAAACTGTCATTAAAAACCAATACTGATATCTAAGTCTTGCTTGGTGATAGCAATTCTTACGACAACATACAGACTGAACTGACAGAACACACCATCTGATTATCACATGGGCTATTTCCGGTAACGCTGGTACTGAGAACACCTGCGACTTCGTACATAAAACTGTCCAGTATTGTTGATGACAGTTCCTTCAACTTGATTTCAACAAGAGAACACGAATATTAACATTTCATTCATGACAAAAATATACTTCAATCTAATTATTGGGCAGCCATGACAAAATGATTCGACAATAGTGAACACTACAGAAACAACCTTGCTTCCTTCAGTAACTAGTTTTGTTTACTTACTTCATCTGCACTTGAACATCCCAGCAGGATCGCACCGAAGGCAATTAAATATATCCTCAAATGCATCACCACGCGAAAAAAAGTCGAAACAATTCGACTTTACAACGTTTTGATACACAAATTTATCAATTTTTGTCACAGAGATCTCACTCACACCACACTACACTGATCAATGAATCCACAGTGGGGTCTACTTCTCGATTGTATTCATACGCCGCAACTTTCAAAGAAAATTAGACCTTCCTAGATTTGAAGTGGACACTAGAACTGTGAGAATCAAAATGACAAGAAAAAATATTAGAATCGAACAACTACAACACGAAGAACACTTTCATTCTGCTTAAAACAAATATCACTCTCTGAAGTCAATGGCAGAATGTGCCATCGGTGAACGTGCGCGCCCTCTGGACTGCTCAGGCAGCCATGAAAGGTACAAGCAGCGCTTTCTGGCGGTAAATACGCACAACATATCAGCAGTCAAGGTTGCCGTGTACGATGAATAAAGTCATTGTGGTAGTAGCTCCGAAGACGAAACCATTGCAACAATTGAAAGAAAATTAACACTTCTTGATTAATTTCATACCTTTTGGAATATATTCGTTTCAAGAAAATAAGCAATATGATTCGCTCTATCACAAGCCATTGAGTTTTAATTCTCCTTATACGATTACAAGTTTTGTGGTTACAAAAATCAATTTCTTTTTTAAATACGTTATACATATGAGTGATGATTTTCCAACTCTCTCGCTTAATTAGCCGTCTACAATTTCATCGCTGTGTCCTTTTTTTCGTTTCATCCTATTCTTCCATAGTTACAACTTTAAAAAAAAACTTCCTCTTTTTTCCCTTTTACCCCCTTTTCTGCTATATTTACCACTTCATTCCTCTTCATCGTCATCTCTCCCCCTACTCCCCTCCGTTTTGTCCTCTTCCTTCTCTTCCTTCCGGGCTTCCGTTTCTTCTGCCTCTTTTTCAGTGTCATCAGTTTCGTGCCCCGTCTTTTTCAAATTCAAAAGTAGTTCTTTATCCTGTGACAACAAATAGTTTCATAAGAACTTGGTTCTATAATAAATATATGTAAATAAATTATAATGGGGAAGTATTTTGAACTTTGTAAAAATAAATGAAGAAAACACATTACTCATAGTCATTATAAGTCTAAAGGAAGAGGATTAATAAAATCGTAATTAGCACGTGCTTAGGACCCCCTCTGGTTAGGAGGGGACTTTTAAGCCTCACTATTTTTCTGCAAAATTAGTTAAATGGGTTATAAATACGTAAAAATACCATGTCAATTTTGTTACCGATTAAAATGATTGAAGGCGTTGTCATTGTCAACAATACTATTTATTTCAATAAGAGCAGCTTTCGATGGCTTAGCCATCATCGTCAGTTTTCTGCTGTCTGGAAGTCGTACAGCTGTATGGAAAACAAAACGACTTCCAGATAGCAGAAAACTGATGATGACTAATGCTGCAACACGGATACCTTCTCGCATTATTTCTAAATTGGAAATTTCCGAAAATTCAGAGGATTCAACGAAATTGAGACCTGCGTCATTATTTAAAGCGATCGTTGTTCCAGCCGTGGGAAAAAAGTTGAAGAAAATATTTGAATCAGTTTTTTGAGAAAATATATTTTTAATAAAGTGCATACATTTCAAGAACATATTTCCTAAAAACTACTCGTTTTTTTCAAAAAATTGTACACTACATTTTTAAAGCGCTAAATTGTGAACAGATTTCTTTTACGGCCCAATTCTCGTACATCAAATATTTAACTCAAAAAGAATTCTCTTAATAATATGGCATGTTGGACGTTTCGAATTTTGAAAATTTATAAATTATGAATAACATTCAATTACACTTTCAATATTGAAGCTTGAAATTTTTATATGAATCAATATTTTCCTGAATTCTACATATTCGAATTATTTCATATACATTTTCTTCAAAAATATCAGTGGTTTTCGCTTATTTTTAATTATATGGCAAAGAATGTCTCACCTTTCCGGGGAATTAATTTCTCTTTATAACTTTTCAAAATTAGAGCTTTAAATCATTTCGTCAAATCGTCACACACTGTTTGAACAGTTTATTGAAAATTTCGCGGTTTTCTGGCGCACGATTACATTATTTTTTTCTTCTTACGAAGTTTCTTCGTAAGGCGAGAAAGTAAAAAAGAGTCCCAACATGCATTATGTCTGAATACCTCAAAACAAACAACAAAAACAAGGAAAATGAACGAAAACGTACGCATTTTAAGAATGAGTTTACCAAGAAAGATACATTTATAGGGTTTGGAAGCTATACGAAGCTTAAATAAAAACATACATTTGCATGGGAATCCTGCCTCTGTTCATTACAAATCGTAGAACGACACGTTCGAAAACTAATTCTTTTAAATCGAATATATCAACACAAATTTGATAATTAAAAATACGTTTCATGCAGCTGTAACATGTCTCACCGAGTAGTGCTTCAACAGCGAAAACCTTCTCCCATTATTTGTAACAGCTTCGCATTATACTACTACATGAATCTGCAAAAGTGTTTTCAATTAGCAAGGTTTTTTAACCGCGTCGATTGACTGATTGTTAGTGATTCAGGGCGTGTAAACTACTATGGTCATTTGACCCGTACGTGTAGTGCGTAGGAAAGATCGCGCGCGGTCCGTGGCCCATTTGTTAGGGTACTGCTCCGGCATTGGTCTGCTGTTGATCGGAGGAACTACGGAAAACTACCGATCAGAGCAGCCGGCTGTTAGAATTCTCCTCCAGACAGCAACTGAATTCGACCTAGCTGACCAGCTAGTATCGAAAATCCTGCCGCCGACAGGAGTCAACCCTAGAACTTCCCATCTTCAATTTTGTAGGTTTAAAATGTCAACCTTTCTCAATTTTAAAAAATACAGATAGTTCGATGGAAACGAGACTAGAACTACATTTCTACTGTCCATTGATACATACAAGGAAACATTTTTTTAATGAAGCGGTTTTTTAATCATTTTTTTCTTTCTTCAGAAATTGCGTAAATTTTAAACACACATTACGCGAAAACTACTCATAAAAATGTATTTGACCTTTCTTAAGAGCAGATTTTTAGAACAGATTTTGTTGACTGCAGAAATCCCTTTCTTCCATTTTGTGGTATTGAAATGTTAAACTTTTGCAATTTTTTGCAATACTGTGTTCGCCGAAAATGAGACTAGCACCAATTATTTCCTTTGATACATGTGAAGAGAAAATTTAAAGACAAAATTTTGAGATGATTTTGAGAAAATAATTGTTTACAAATTATAAAGCCTATACTTCACGCAAAATTACGTGCAAGCTACTCATAGTTTCACATGACCTTATTTCAATGTCTCTAAACAAAAGATTTCATTAAAAAACAAAATCTCTATCTTCAGAATTGTACTTAGAGAAAGAGACAGGAAAATTTGAAATTTTACAATTTTCGAAGAAACAGGAATTTTCAACAAAAATGAGACCTTAACGCTATCCGAGGAGTTTAATCTAAAAAATTGTAGCCCTTTTTAAAATTTTGTTGAAGCTTTGTGAAAAGTACCCTCAAAAATCAAAATATCCATTTCAAACGTACGGGTCCTCGAGTTCTTTGAAATCAATCAGGGTATACCAATTTTGGAGAAAATCGGCTGAACCGTTTAGGCTAGCGTTGACCAGAGACAGGCCGAAAGATACGTTTTGTCAACAATCGATTTTTCGGTATCAAAGACAAGCAAAACATGGTTTCTGACCACAGAATTTTCTATATGCTACATTAAATAGCATACACTGCCCACTTAAAGTCGTGGTAACTAGGTAAATCTTTGGCATTTTCGGATCCCCTGGGTTTCCTAGACTTCCCCATGGGACCAAGAAGTTATTTTTCTGCATTTACTACTAGCAATGCTAAATTGCTCCATTGTAATTTACAAATTCTGTGTAGAGCTTAATAGAGCTTCTGAGAGCAATTCACGAGATAGTCAGTAGATCGCCTCGAGACGTCTTGAGGGCATTGACTGTTGATCGTGGCATAGACTCAGAGGTTCAAATCACCACTGACAGGATTCTGGCGTTGGCAACTCCGTGAAGTTGGGCTGCCAGGGGAATGACTAGTTGGTACTTTACCACTTTTTCCTCCCCTGCTTTTAGAAGGCTAGACCCATCTCGTCGGACAGTCACATCGATCACGTGGACCCCTTCAAGGCTTTTTATTATCAGTTCAGGTTTGAGTCTAACCCCTTCGGCAACGGGGAAAGTGGCTTCCGTGGACACCACAGTGTCTGATTTCCGAAGCATCTCCCCCTCTATAAAGTTCTTTATCTCGCCATGACGCTTTATTCTTGCTGGTTTCGTAAAAATACACTGACCGAGGATGTGATTCCTAGTTTCTACTGCAGTGTTGCATTTCCTGCAGTATACATCCTCTCTGGGTCTTCCTCTACTAAGAGTAGTTTTATTGGCAGCGGTATTACATCTCAGTTGGAGTGCAGTAGAAAAAACCGGTTTCAGAAGATTACAATCTTTCAAAAAGGCATTTCTTTTAGAAATGGTTAGAAAAGATAGAGATTTTTCCGTAATAAAATCTCTTCTTTAAAGTCATCTCGAAATTAGGTCATGAACAATTTTTCGAAAATGTAAGTAGTTTTCACGTAATTTTGCGCCAAATGAATATTTTACGTGGCGAGACTCGGGCCATGAAGCCTGCATGTAGTTAATTTTTAAATAATTTAAACAATCTTTATTTTTTTCTCTAAAATAGAACCAAATTTTTTCTTTACATTTTCTTCTCGTATGTATCAAGGGATGGTAAAAATATGTTAGTTCCATTTTCGGCGAACTCCCTGTATTTTCGAAAATTGCAAAAAGTTAACTTTTCAAAACAACAAAATTGAAGAAAGATATTTTTGCCTTACACGTAAACTGTTCCAAAAAATAAAATCTTTAAAAAAAGGTCATGTACTGTTTATTGAAAAAAACTCGTTTTAGCGTAATTTGGGCTTGAAATTAAATGCAATTTATAAAAAAACATTTTCTTAAAAACCGCTACAAATTTTTTCTTCAATTTGTTTTCCACAAATAGAAGAAAGGACGCTTAAAAGAATGGCATGGCTGTGTTTATCGTTGAATGCTCTGAATATTCGAAAATAGCAAATTTAGAAATAATGCAAGTACAGTAGGAGGCCAAATTAATTATTAGGGATACTACTCATATTTGTGTAATTTCTAGCTTAAAGTTTTTTTTTAGCTAAGGATTTGGTTTTGATACGGTTTGTAGTATTACTGTTATCATTACTATTGTTTTTAATAAGTGGCAAGTGGATGCCTGCGTTATTACATAAATAAGTGATGTTACTTCTCATTCACTTGAAATTTTTTGAAAACTGCTGCTGTAATGAAGACATACACATTCTTTTTTAATTGTGTTTTTGCAAGTTTTTGCTTTCCAAAATAATCAAAACGTAAACATTGTCTCTTTCTGTAATACTTTTACTACATTTTATGAGTGAATTTCATTTTAGTTTACAAGTTTTTACTTTTCAGTAGAGTAAGGTTTCAGACACATCTCCAAGGAAAATTAGTGAAATATAAACACTCTTACTTCACTCCACATATTGACTGAGAGATATAGCAATTATTGCAGGTGTTTCGAAAACTGTCGTTAACAAAAAATAAAAATAAAATGTGATCAAAGAACCCTGAACCAGACCGTGTGAGTAAATGTGGGAGGGAAAGGACAACCGGTCTTCGTAGCGATCGTAGAATCAGGGATATCTGCCCCAAAAATCGTAAAAAGAGTGTTCAACACTCTTTTCTATATTTTATAATCAGACTAAAATAATAAACGTCGAGGAAGTAACAGTTTCCAAAAGGGCAGACCGGAGATAGTTAACCGAAGAGAACCTACTCTATCCAAAAACCACGCCTGACCCAGGCCCTGAAAAAGAAGCGACTGCAATGTTGCAGACTGGAGTCGAGTAATCGGGACCGTATCTGCTTGATCTTGACATCTACCGGCACGACCAAGAAAGACGCGAAATGCAGTGACATAATGCCATTGTGAAGACAGGCCTTGAGAGACAGATTTATAAAAATCGCATCACTCGTATAGTGTCACGGCGTGGTCTGTGATCTCAGCGAAGGGTATGTAGGGCGTCTATACATCGTAGAAGGGACCACGGGCCAAAATCAGTTTAAGCGAGAACAAGAAACTCTGCCACTGGCACAGCTCGAAGAATGGTGATTAAGCCTGGTGATTAACCCCTGGTGATTAATCCCTGGTGATTCAGAATACTTTTTTATGTACCATTCAGCTATATGCCATAAAGCCAGGAGTATTACTGTATTCCTACAAAAATATTATCGATTTGCCCTCGTCGGGGAACTCACCAGACGAACCCTATAGAGACATGGGAATCTCCATCGCCAAGAAGGTGATCACCAAGAGCCAGCTAATTGAAATTCTCAACAAAGAATATCCTCACAAATTGAACTGCAACAAAATGTAAAACAGCGTGCCGCGACACATTGAAGCTACAATTGCTTCAAAGGGTGACGTCATTCTAATAAAAATTTTACCTAAAAATAGTTCTATCTAAATGTCTTATTGTTTTTATGATTTTAACTAGCAGAACCCGGCAGACGTTCTCCGGCCCTCTCTCGCGTTTTCCTCTTTCACTCTTCCTCTCTCTTTTAACTCTTTTCCCTCTCTTTCTCTTCTCTTTTACCCTCTCTCCTTTCCCTTTCCCCTCTCATTTCCCACTTCTCTATTTTTCCCGTTCTCTTTTTCTCTCCCTTTTTTATTACTGCAACGGTATTTTTTTTTTTTTTTTTTTTTTTTTTGTTTTTGTTTTTTTTTTTAATACTTTGCCAGAGTGAGTTCTCTCAAGCGAGATTACTCCTCCTTGGATCTACGATCACAGCGCCAAGCTTACCCTCTTTGAAGAATTTACATTTAGCTCCTACTGTGCCCTGCATGGAGCCTAATGGCGCCATCCACGTATACGACACATGAATAATCGATTGATTGATTGTGATTCTGGGCGCCTCAACTTCTGAGGTCATTAGTCCCGTAAGTGTAATACATGTTTTTCAGTGGAAGGTGGCGGTGACTTCACCACCCCTATGAATGGCGAGATCCGGCGCCGACCTACCGTCGACTAGCCGGGTTTTCTCAACCAGGTATCTCCCACCAGCGGGGCACCGCCCCAGCCGGGACAAGTTCTAAGTCCTCGACTGGTCCCCGGTATGTGTGGTAGTGTAATGCATGTTAGTGTAAGTGTGTAAGAGGTGAGGATAGGACAAGGAAGAGGAAGGAAATATCGCGCGCGTTTGCTAGGGTACTGCTTCGGCATTCGCGTGGTGTTGATCGGAGAAACCACGGAAAACTACCGATCAGAGCAGCTGGCCGCTAGAATTCTCCTCCAGACAGCGACTGAATTCAACCTTGCTGAAAAGCTAGTGTCGAAAATCCTGCCACCGTCGGGCCTCCCGGTCACAGGCACTGTGACATCAGTTGATGCACTGAGCCACAGCTCCCGGTATCAAGTAATGGCTTGTTTCGTCTTCAAGTCTATACCAAAATATGGGGCGTAAGTAGATAATGAATACAAGTATCGATGATAATTTAACACACCGTTCAAGGAGGGAAGAAAATTGGAAAGAGGGGTGACATCATTACCATCCCATCATCACCATTTCTAGCCACGCTACTTTTCTACCTTTTAATCCATACCTGTGATGAAAGAAAACACTCTTGATATACTATCATTCATATTGCACTTGCGTCGCTGAGTGTAGCCGACATCATAATAACAACAAACTATTCTACACATCCATATGTAAGATTCATAATAAATGAATCCTCACTTATATTTGCCCCTGATTCACAGGTAAGCCACCGTGTGCTGGTGTCCTGCAAGTACTTTGATTGCAGCAGAATGTGTACCTGCTAAACACCAGTACAGCCTTGCAGTCAGGGACAAATCAATCACAAGTGTAACTTCGATATATTAGATTTTCCACCGCATTCTCATTGGCAACAAGTAATCATAATTGATCCCCTACATTATAGTTTGTAATATTTATTCGGAGACATTCTGTGTAAGTGGCAATAGTAAAAAGATTTCCTTATATGCAGTTTTGCCAAACTTCCCTATTCCTGGACCAATATTTAAAGGTGTTTCGCGTCAGTAATGTTCAGATAGGTTACATCTTATACTACTACTACAAAAATACTACTTCTCATACTGCTGCGAAAAAAAGCATTCGTCAGTAGTGAAAATGGAACAATCTGAGCATTATGACTTGAGGACTGACATGTCATTTCTGAAAATCTGTTGTCAACAGGGCCAGATTGACCATTTCGGGGGCCCCGGAGCGGTCTTCGTGCGCTTTGAGGCTTTCGTTATTCAACCCTTATTACCTTTCCTCCGTGTACTATAGCATAGGGAGGAAAATTATTGGAATACTCAACAATACAATATCGACGTTTAGGCCGTAAAATTCGGGTTTAAAGTTACTTTGAGTTGCTCTGAGCTGCTTTGAGCTAAAGTTGCTCTGCACACACGTTAGGATTAATGTATATTAGTGCTATTCCAAAGATGGTTCAGACTGGTGCAGATGGGTACGAGATATAGTTTTATACCAAAAATCGGGATGTCTATCTGGATGGATGGGTGGAAGAATATATGTCTCTGTCAGATTTGAAGGTTTGGAGCTGAAACTTTGAAAATACGTCAGAAATATAATTTAACGTACCGTTCCTGAAATCATCAAGATATTATGATTGTAGGTGATACTTTACATGATGCCGCTGTGACATTCCCAACATTTTCTGGAAAATTGATGCATTTTTTCCCTCGTATTTTTGGCTTGAATAGAAGAAACAATGCTTTTAAGTATGGTGTAGTTCCTACTTTCATTAAAACCTCTGCTATTTAAAAAAAGTGGGAAAAAATTTAAAACACCAAGTGTTTTCATTTAGAAGTTCGAGCTTTGTACTCTAACAAATTTCGTTATTTTGCTTTAAATGAAAGGTAGTGGGCCCTCGCCGTGTTTTCAATTACTCTTATTGACCGATTTTATAAAATAATCACTAAATTAAAATGAATATATAATATATTTCCTGATTATCTGTCGTAATTTATTCATTATTTAATTGTATGGGATGTAATCAATCTATTGAAAGCATCGATATTTCGTCTTCGAGAAGAAACATGGTGTGTGTGTGTGTGTGTGTGTGTGTGTGTGTGTGTGTGTGTGTGTGTGTTAGCGAAGCAAAAACAGCGAGTTTTCTTAGATTTGAAGAGTGTTTATAAATGCTAAGTTAGTAATGCAATGTCCAACAATACCTGACACATGTGTCCTTTCAACAACAAAAAAAAAGACTATAATCATTTATTCACTAGGTGTATCACGTTTTTAATTAAAGGTCAACAGCAGGATTTCTTTACCATAGTTCCCTACAACATACTATGTGAACAAATTTTTACATATAAAATTTTTCAATTATATTTTCAGCAATGTTTCACCGTGTTCACAGTGAATAGTAAAAGTATTGTTCCAGAATTAATTAACCTTCCTCATTTCATTAGTTTTCCAGAATAAAAACTGAACAACATGAAACTACGTTTTGGGGGGTTTTGCTTTTCCATACAGTAAATATGTAGAACTTTTCTACAGCCTTTCCTTCAGGTCGATGTGATCGCAAGGGATCAGCTAGCTCAAATACATTTTCGAATCTGTCCTACATCAATAAAATTAAAGCCAGAGATTTCTTTCTCAATGTAATGTGACCCTCAATTGAACGGCGTTATGCAGAAAACGACTAATGTACACATTACCGTTCTAATGTTCATAAATTTCAAAAATAACCAATGAAAGATATTGATTGAATTAAGAAAAACTAATATGAATTGATGTAAATACACATCCCAAATATATCTTGTTTCCAGCAGGCAACCGGTAGCGGTAGCTCAGTGCATCAACTGATGTCACTGCAGTGCCTCTGACCGGGAGGTCCTAGGTTCGAGTCCTGACGGCGGCAGGATTTTCGACACTAGCTTTTCAGCTAGGTCGAATTCAGTCGCTGTCTGGAGGAGAATTCTAGCGGCCGGCTGCTCTGATCGGTAGTTTTCCGTGGTTTCTCCGATCAACACCAGGCGAATGCCGGAGCAGTACCCTACCAAACGGGCCACAGACCGCGCGCGATCTGTCCTTCTTCCTTGTCCTATCCTCTCCTCTTACACACACACACACACACACACACACACACACACACACTAACATGCACCATACTATCACATATTCCGGGAGACCGGTCGGGAGCTTAGAGCTTGTCCCGGCTGGGGCGGTGTCCTGTTGGTAGGAGAGTCCTGGTTAGTGGGAAACCCCACTAGCCGAGGGTAGGTCGGTGCCAGATCTCGCCATCCAGCGGGGGAAGATCACCGCCATCTCCCGAGAAACAAACATGCACTGCACTAACGGCACTAATGACCGAAGCCGTTGACGCGCCCGGAAACACGAAAAATCAATCAATGAATCCAGCATGCATCCTTGCAACTCGAAATTTCACGATTTGTTCCACCTTCCAAACAATATTGATTCCAGTGGCTTGGGCGTTTTCTGCATTACCTTCATTTCATTGTAGATCTTTAAATTACGTCATGCACTTTTTAGTTTCTCGTATACATACATATATACAGAGTAACATACGTAGTATTACTTTCTGGTATACGTACGTACGGAGTAATGTACGTAGAATAGAGAAAGTTAAGTAATGATGCGGAAAATAATTTCGACATTTCAATGGAAATACGCGTTTTGGGGGCCCCTGATATCGAAAATGTGTTTTTTCTCAAAACGTCCATCCATCTGTCTGATACCGAAAAAGTGATTTTTTAAATAAAATAAAATGTAAAAAATTAAACGCCCGTCTGTCTGCGAACAACACTAGCGTCTAAACTACTCATAGGATTTTTTTCCAAAATGGATATTCCCTGGACGATCTGGCTTGACACGAAACTCTGCGATTTTGAAAAAAAAAATCCTTAAATAAATATCACAGTAAAATAAAAACAGATAACATAACTTCACTCTCCCCAAGTCTTCTTCAGCTTCCTTTTGCTACACATGAGAGGAGTGGAGGGTTAATTATTTGTTAGCAGTGTACTCAAAATCAAAAATGAATGTGGCTTGCAGTTCTCTCACATTGAGGTGAACGTTTCTTATATTAAAATGCTACTTTTTATCGTTACTAATAATAGTGTACAATAAGAAAAAGTAGGAAGTTTGGAGCTCAGAAAGACATTTGCATCTGCATACATCATATCCGACGATTGAAATTGTATACGTGACTCAAAACTATAATAATAATAATAATAATAATAATAATAATAATAATAATAATAATAATAATAATAATAATAATAATAATAATAATAATAAAATAACGCAAACACGCAGCGTACAATCCTGAAAATGAGTATACCCTAGAATATATTGATACTCTGAAACAAAAACTTAGCCTCTACAGCCAAAGATTGAGACACTATAAAAAGAGTTTACGGCAAAAAATGATAACCAAACATGCAATAGAAACCAAAAAGTTTTATAAGAGATTGAAAGAGAAATTCAAGCATTCAGCTGCTGGTGAAGTCAGCTGTAGAAGAAATTTGAGGGGTAATATGGTCAACAGAAGACCATCAAGACATCACATTATGGATGAGTGATGTTACGAATCCTACTGATACTGTCAGACACAAAAGGAAACCAGTGAAATTTCTATGGAAATCTTACTTACGGATTACTATTCGTAAACTGGGTAACTGAAATGTCCTGGGCCTGATGGGCTTCATAACATCTGGTTCAAGAGATTCACATGTCCCCATGAAAAGATCTTGGTACATGTGAATAATTACCTAAAAATCAGGAAGAAACTCCAGACATCTTGAGTGAGACATACTTAAAACCAAAAACAATGACATTATACATCCAGGGAATTACCGACGAATCACATGCCTCAATGCATTATACAAGATCATGACTCAATGTCTACATACGATTATCGAACAACATTGCACACAAAATAAGATCATCTCGAAGACCCAAAAAGGCAGCAGCAAGGGCTCATTGGGAAGTAGAGAACAGATAGTAATAGACAGTGTTACTCAGTGCTCAGGTCTCAGGATTGTGGAAAAAGGCTTAACCTGTATACTTGTTTTATTGATTATAAAAAAGCATTCGATATGGTCCCTCACGATTGGCTCATCCACGTCCTTAGATTATATGGTATAAACCCTATGATTGTGGAATTCTTCAAGACTGTAATGAACTACTGGTGTACGATAATACACATGCATTCAAGGAACGAGAGGATAGTCACAAAGAGTTTGAAGATCAAGCTAGGAGTAATTCAAGGAGATCTTCTCAGTGCGTTTTAGTTCTACCTGGCCATAAACCCACTGTCATATTTATTGGACAACACCAGACTGGGATTTGAACTGAAAGATCAAGAGAAGTGTGTGGTCACCTACTTGGCATACATGGATGACATGAAACTATACTCTAGCACTCTACAGGATTTAAAGAAGCTAATATATATCACTGAAAGATTCTTTAGTGATATAGGCATGCAGGTTGGCATAGAAAAATGTAATACAAAGTACTCAAAGGAGAAAACTCACAGACACGAGACTGCATTAAGAGAGACCATCACAGCATTGTGAATGGATGAGTTTTACAAGCATCTGGGGATTCAACAAAAATAAAATGATCATACACAATCAGACAAAAGAGAAGTTGAAAACAGAGTTTACCAACAGATTGAATACCATGCTCAAAACCTCCCTCAACTCTCGTAATCCTACAACAGCAATTAATACATATACCATTCCTGTGATTACTTATTCAATTAAAAAGCTCTATCCAAAGAATAACACTACCAATGAAACTAAGGGGTAAAGGTATTTCAAAGATTGGTAATATCCATACAAAACTGATAACGGACATGAGAAATGCTCTCGTATTTCAATGAGAGAGCCTTGTCATCTCAGCTACATAGAGTAATACAGCAAGTAGACGAAAACTATACACCACTCAATCTGAAACAGCAAAATGTATTACACGGACAATCAACACAAGCCGAGGACTTAGAACAAAGGAAACAAAAAGCGCGCTTCATGGTACAGAAATCATCCTACAGAAATAGCCAAATCAAATGTCGACGCCTGCTTGTCGTACAAGTGGCTTCAAATAGGACATCTGTACTCCGAGACTAAAGGATTCTGATAGCAATTCAGGACCAGGTAATTGCGACAAGCACATTATTAGACCCCAAAGTGCCTTCTGATATCTGTCGGGCTTGTGGTGTAGGCCAAGAAACGATCTAGTACATCACTACGGGTTGCAGTATGCTGGACCCAACGGATTATACACGGGCACGATATGGTAGCACGAATCTTCCATGCCAAACTTACAAGGAAATGTGGGATTGCTGATGAATTTGATACACCCTACTACAAGTGCCATCCACAAAATGTCATCGAGAACAACATCTATATGCTATATTGGGACAGAAGAGTCCATCATAACAGGCCGGATGTGATATTCTGGGATACACCTAAAAGAAAAGTATGGCTGAAAGACATAGAAGTTGTAGATACCAGCAACCTCGACACTACACACAAAAGGAAAATTCAAAAGTACAGAGAACTATCACATGTTGTAAAGGAGCAGTGGCATGCATTGGACGTGGAGATTGTACCAATCGTCCTCTCAACAACAGGTGTAATACCTACCGTCCCTGAAGTACTCTGGATAAACTGGGGATCGAGACGAACATTATCATCACTCTACAGAAAGTTGTGATGTGGCCTAGGTCCGATTTTCACTGTTAACTCTAAATATTCCAATATTGCAAAAGTTTGAAATTTTTTTGACATCGTGCAAGAGGAAGATACAAGTCCAAAAATGAAGCCCAGACCAACAAAATTTGAAAACTAACTAGTACGAAAAAGTGTGTGGCATTCTGTATCACCACTAATTATATCTTATTTTCATAATTCAATAATAATTTCATATTTTTCAAATATAATTTCTTATTTTCATAATATTCCTGGCACAATATTTATTTCCAATTTTCACATTTCTAAATGAGCCATTTGCTGAATCCCACAAATTAATTTGTTCTCATGATATGAAAATTCCATTTAACAATATTCATTATTCATCGAATAGCAAATGGCTTAGTGCAAATATTAGTTAGAAACTACATGCAAGTTTTAAGAAAGTCCTAAAACGAATATCAAGTGAATATATAATGGTGAAAATAATAATTCAATGCCTGCTTTAGCCATGTGTAGAAAACACGGTTGGCGCAGTAAAAATTAATTAAATAACATGAAACTTTGAACAGTGATGTTCTTACTTCAGCAGATGGTATTATACATTTGTTCAGTTCCATCATTGTGTCCATCAATTAACAGTTATTTATCAAAATACTTTCAGATCCACACAGAAGAATTTTTTCATTTTCCATAATTTGTTCAACTTATATTAACATTATCTGAATATTAAAAGCTAACAAGTTTCCTAAAAGAAAAATTTAAGGTTGTAGCTTAATTTTTTTTTAAACCTTACATTATCAAAACAGTGAGCAAATAGTGATCTGAGTTAAAATCCAGGTATAAATGCATCCTAACCAGTGGTATGTCTTTAAGTTGAATAGTTTTAGTAACATAAGTAAAAAAAGAAAGTAATGTGGAGACAAATCTATTTCCCCAACTCCAAAATTTTATCTGATGTGTTAATTATGAAGTTTCCAAATTTGTTACTTTGCCATTTATTTCAAGTACAATTACCTAGTATATTTATTACTCATGGGAACTTTCAATCGTGTTTCTAGGGGGAAGGAGATATCCCTCCAATTATTGTATTGTGTAAACAATTATTTCCATCAAAAAATTTTTAGTACAGTATTAAAAAGAAAGAAAATAACTTTTCTATGGGAAACGGTTGTGATTCATATGGAAATCTGTCTACTGAATTCATATACTATATAATCAGTTCCTTTCCATCATACAGATTTTTCCCATAGTTTCTTTACAGGCAAAATATGTAAAAATAATTGAAAAAATGATGTATGAAAAAAACTTATTTACAGACAGAATACAACAAAATCCTCTCTCCCCTGAGAATTTAGAAACCTTAGTTGTTTCTCTTGTAATCACTTTTCCATTCTGGATTAATGTTCCAGCAGTGGTTCGCAAGCATTGAAGGCTTCAATTTCTCTTCGTATCGCTTTTCTATGATCTTTATGAAATCTTTCACCATGGTTATGGGAAACGTTACTGCAGTTCTAAGGAAAATAATGCAAATGTGAATCAAGAAAATGCACCTTCAAAGATATGTTGCGTCCTAAATCCCTACATGCATTTATTAGCTCTTGAACTGGTTCTTCAGTTGTTACTTCCTTTTTTCTAGAAAGTTTTGTGTTACACTCTTGAAAATATCCATGCATTTTTCTCATTTAGTAATAGGTGTTATTCAAAATTTGTATCTTTCAGAAGTTATCTCATGTGAGTACCCAAAACATACCTTCTTTTATTTTTGCAACTGAAAGACCAGGAATTTTTTGCGAAAGATAATGAAATCCTCTTCCAGATGGATTCAAGGCTTTGACAAAATGTTTCATAAGATCAAGCTCAATGTGAAGTGGAGGCAGAAGGATATGCAGTGGACTGGCTACCAATTTATCTTTCTGAATATTTTTTCTCCCACTTTCCATTTATATTGAGACCAAATCTTTCTTTTATAACGGGAACTTCTGTTGCGGCTATCCCACTCACATGGAAAACATCTGCTTGTATATTTCGAGTAGCCATGTTGCATTCCCAATATAAAACTGCAACTCAAAATTTAATAAGTCAAAAACCATGTCTGATAGCAAATTTCTAATTCCAGATTTGCATATCTCATCACAAAAAACTTTAGAAACACATTTTAGCTTATGAGAAAATTGAACCTTGTAGAACAATGTTATTTAAGGGTAACCTTGATCTGTCAGCCTATACAAGGGTCCAACATCTTAAGCAATATTTTATTTGCAATTTACTTAAAATTTTGAGTGTAGTTTTTAAAGGACCAAATGGCATCCATACTAATGATTTTTAGAATGAAAATAACAAATATCTTCGATAAAAAAAATATTCATAAAGTACACCATTGTTCATCTTGTTAAATGATATTTTTGGAAATGAACTCTCTCTAAATCTGACAAAAGTAATGCAATTTCTATTTTACTTATTTTTGCCCTCAGTATATTTTAGAGCAAAATATTAACAAAGCAGTGTACCTCAATGGATAATGAGAAAAAGGACGGGAATAATTAGGGAAAAGTTGATTATGGAGGACAAAAAAATAAACTGACAACAGATTTATTGATTTTAACAATTCCATTCTATCATGACTTCTATATTCACAGAAATCACTGCTAAACCAGCTTTAACTAAAACTTAGGTACTTACTCATAAAACAAGAAACTTACAAAGTATCTTCACACAAATGTCAATTTAGATTATGGGTTACAATGGATACACAGCTGGGGGCAATTAACAAAGGAACATAAATTTCATTAGCATACATACTGGGCATAATTAAAAAACAGCATATTAAGAATTTAAAAAAAAACTCAAAATATCAGTCCGTTTACAAATAAAATTTAACCTAAAGAGTGAACTATCAAAATTTTATGGTAATCAATAGCAATATGACTGAGGGATACCAAAGAGATGTAGGAAAAAAGAAAATTGAAAAGCAAATTGCCATAAATGAATTCAATCAATTTTATCAATGATGAATTGACAGATCAATTACAAAACACATGGCACTATTCTCAACATTAATACAGCAAAAACAAGAGAAAACCTTATTTTCTTCATTGCAATATACTCGTAACATTGATGCTAATGTTTTAAACTGTATGAAATTAAAGATTCCACAGCTGAGTAAAAAATTAAATATTAGTTAACAATTTATGCTTAATTCCATGCTCGACTTATTACAACTACATCGAAGTACATGCTTCAGTACAACAAGGTATATTATTCTCAACTGCAATCAAATTAATAGAAATAAAGAATCATGACAATGTTAAATGTATAATGAAACAATTAATCAAAATAAGGCAATAGAATTAATTTATTTATTGTTCATTTGGGTGGGAATCATTCATTTATACTGCAATCCTACACTAGAATTTTTTATTTGTTTAAAAATGAAGCATTAAGAAATTCTCAAGTACCAATGCCAGAATTATCAATAACCCCTTAGTATTTGATACTCGTATAACATTTAGACACAACATTTATTTCACCAATAAAGAGGAGCAAGATGATTAATTTTTAACAGCCTAATCATCTTACTGCTTGTATGAATAAGGAAGAGGGGACCCGGAAGGAGAAAAATTAAAAAGTTATCGATTTTCACTTTTAGGTGAATTATTAATCTTTAATATTTCCCCTATTCAATCATTTATTCATTTTATCTGCACGTTGTTTCTAAGTTCATTTTATTAAATAATATGCAGCATGTTGACCTTGCTATGCATGGTTTCGGGTATGAAATAATCTCAAACTCTTTCACTTGACAACAAAAGAAATAAGTAAACTAGAGGAGTGTGTAGAGCAAGCTAGACACACTACAACATCAGTATAAATGAAACTAGAAGAGAAAAAGTCTAGTGACTAAAAATACATCATATGGACCAGGAATGTACTAGAAATTCATGGCAAACTTTGAAGCCAGATTTCCACAAGTTTGATTTTTGTCATGTAAGGAACATTAATTCCTAAACAATTAGGGATAGAGACTTCCAACTTTTAGACAAGCTTCGTGAAGTCAAACTACAACTTTTTATCATAGCCACTATTTAAACAAATTATGTACAAGAAAAAAAAAGTTTGAATATTTTACACTTTTAAAAATGTATATACTGAACAAAAATTAAAATTTCTTAAAAACCCTACGATACATTTAAAATACAGAGAAGAAACTGCAGTAAAAAAAAATCTGTAGTGTATATAGTAAAATAACATTAATTTAACTTTATAGGTATAGGGCCTACCAGGTCCCCTAAGTCATCATGAAAATCAAAAAATTAGGGAGAAGTCACTAGGTCATACTAACAAACACTGCATTTCCTAGCATGTTTTAAGAGAAATGGTTATTGCTGAAGGAAGAAAATTAATGCTTGAAGTTATTAGATATTTTTGAGGTAACAAAGGTTTTCTTCTCATTAAACAAATCCTGAACAATAGGAATTGCTTGTGCAAATAGAAAGCATGAAAAAATATTGAGTACTTTGGTGTTGAAATAAATACATTTTCAATACATACTATACAAATCCAATATAAACATTATTCCTTAAGCAAATTGTGAAACTAAATATTGCAAACAAAAACAAAAAACTTTTGGTTTCGAAGTTCACAATTAACAAGAGCTATTGTATTTGAAATTACATACTGTTTAGCAGTATAACGTACTTAGAGGTGAAATCATTATCTAGCATACATGTGAGGATTTAGTCATACTCTAACCAATTCAATTCTTTTTGTTTGAAGACACACAGACTATACTTTCATACAAACAGCATGTAAATACTACAATTTGAATGCATCCTTACTTGGGAACAAATTTGAGGAGAAGGAAAGGTGGCAGAAGAACACAGGACAGCAAGGAAAAATTAAGATTTATTACTTGAGAACTCGAATATATGAATAAAAAATATTTTTCAATTACTCTTGCTGATAGGATATTTCGAGGAAATAAGTGTCGAACTCAAAGAGATGGCACACCAGAAAGAAAACAATGAGACTTTAATGAGATGACCATGTATTTCTACATACAAGTCCAAACTTACAAAATTATTCTATAATATGGATCAGTCTAAGTTGGAGTTAATTGTTTAGTGCTTGCTATCAATGTCCCTGACACGTTCCTTATGGCGCTGAATTGCTTCTTGATGACGTTTAATTTGCTCTTCGTGAAAACTGATTTCGTCATTCAGATCCTGCTTTAACTTGTTCAATTGCTCCTTTTGCTAAATAAATAAAACATTGTTTACACATAAAATAATTCACATCCACCTTGAAATAAAAGCCAAGCTAAATGTATACCTTCTTATAAAAATATTCTTCTTCGCGTGCAGCTCCCATTTCACCAAAAGCACCACCTGCTTCTCTAATTGAGCCACCAGCACCTCCACCCTTTCCAGCACCACTGCCCATATCACCAAGTTGTGAATATGGTCTAAACCTATAAAAAAATCACTCTGCTTCAGAAAATAACCAGTAAAACATTTCTACATCAATAAAAGCAATATATTGGTACATTTCATTGACAAATAATTGTTCCATTCAAAATATAAAAGGCGTCATTGTAGAATCGTGAAAGCAATAAGATACTAGAATAGCAAGGCAATACACACAGTAAACTAAGCATTGCATCAGAAAAAAATGTTTTAAGTTCACTGTATATAATTTAATGATAAAATGGTACATATACTAATTTACGAATATATTAAATTGACAAATTATACGAACTCTCCGTTTAAATCTGGAAATTAAATCGACAAATTTCATTTTTCTACGCTTTATCGTGATGCAAGTCACTATCACCGCAAGTACGTAAAACACAAAGTTTTAAAAGCCAGGAATTTCATATACCCGTAATTTGACATATTCCAGCACAGCCGACTTGAGATGGAGCGAATAGAATTCATTTTTGACCACGCTCCCACAGCCAAGGTTAGGAGAATTTCTAGAGAGGAGAGGAGAACTGTGAGAGAACCGGAGAGAACTACCCTCCCCTTTCCCTAAAGGAAGTATTCAGCTCAACATAACATCAATAAATACTTTACAGATGGGTGTTCTAATACAATGAATGTTTCAGTAGTATGTATACATTTAAAGAAAATTTTATTGATATAACAGTTCTTTTTAAAAAGCCGTGAACGCTTAACTTCCTTCAGATTCTTCATTACCACACTTGTCCATTAATTACGCGTACTTCCTGTTTCGGTCGCGGGAATTTAAAAGAAATATTAATAATTTAAGCATTAAGTGTCGGAGATGTAATTAAAAATCGTGACCAATTCTACAGAATATTCTAAGGAATATACAAATTCTTCTTGAGAAATTAAGTATATCCACTGTGAGACAGGTGTAATTCTTTTTTTTCTTACAATTTTCCTTCCTCATTTGTTGTTTTAGAATTTGAAAGGTCTAAAATGATCTAACCACAATTATTAAATCATAAACTAACTGACCTATTTTTAATTTGACAATCAACTATTAATTTGAGATTCTTTGAAATCATTATTTTTGAGTTGATAGTTAAGAAGACAATATTTTTGTCGAAGATAAAATGTTCAATATTGTGTAATGTAATGTATATGGAACTTTCATTTTGCAAAGTAATTGTGAATTTAAGAAGAGAAGAACGTCTCCTAATTCTGTCAAGAAATTGAATTATGGAAAGGTGTGCAAAACTAAATTTCATTACATTGCCTACATTTGATAGCAATATTTTTAGTTTTCCAGTAAAGCTGTTATTAGAATTAATGATACATATTTATAACTCATTTTTATCATAGGACAATTGTTTGTCTGCAGGCAAAAATCTGCGAATAGCCTTGATATCTCTGTTAATAAAAAATGAAGATGAAAAACCAGAAAAATCAAATACATTTCACATAACATTTATAAGTAATGACTTTATCAACATATCATAGTTGCGTCTCCAAAACCAGCTATGTGCACATTTTTATGAAAATGAGTTAAAGATCTATTAGCTTAAAGGAGCAAGAAACTACTTTAGGGAGAAAGTGTTAGTACCTTAATTGTAAGAAATATAGTGATGAATTAACAAATGCAATGCAAAGAAAAATAGTTATTTGAAAATGCTTTATCTCTCCCTTGTGAAATGACATTCCTTTCATATGGCTGTTTTTATAGGTGCATTATTGTTATATCACACATTCAGATATAACATGCACCCTAATTTTAAGAAATTTTGTATGAAAAATATTGGAAATATGACTCAATTCCATTTTTAAGGATCTACACATGCTAACCCTCAAACTTATAACTTATTTCAGTAGGAACTCAAACAAATGATGAGATGGCATAGAAAATTGTTAACATTTAGAGACACATGGCAGAATAATTCAAAATTTTTAATTTAAATTTAAAACAAATCTGTCAACAGTTTTTAAATTTAATTTAAGTCATAAATTTGAAAATCAAAAGGTTGGAATTAGCCAAAATATTGTCTTTTCTTCTCTTATAAGACATTTACTTCATTGTCTGATGATGAGATGAATAAGCATTATGTATGCTTCATGGAATATTTGGGAGTTAAAGAATTATACCACTATAAACAAAAGTGTGGTGGGCCAAATTGGTGGATGCTGTTCCAAGAAAATGTAGAAATCCAAACAATATCAATTTATTAAAATAGATTGAATATTAATTTAATGTTATTGTTTAAAATGTTTATACAAGGCACATTTTACATTTAGTTATATCTTCATCTTCTACGTATTGTCCAGATCTTACTCACAGATCAGTGAAATATGGAATGAATGGGAACAAATCAAACATATCCTGTTCCTTCTTGTCATTATCTTTCCTTTGTTGTGGTATGGAAGGAAACAGTGCCAGAGCTAGACAATTTTGGACCTGGGGCAATGCTGAAATGTAGCCCTCCCTCCCCCCTGAAAAAAAAGAAAAATGTGAAATTTGTATCAAGAAACTATGCGTTATTTTATTTCAACAAATAACAAAAATTACAACGTTTAAGCTAGAAAAAGTGTTAGGAAATATATTTAAAAAATAGTTTTAAGTGAAAGTATTTAGTGATCAAATAATACAATTTCCATGGTGATCTTAAAATGCTAAAAAATTGTGTTTAATTAGTGTTTAAAAAAGCATTTGTTAAACACATGAAATAACAATATGAATTTTAGTAGGACTTATTTTACTGTTAGTGTCATTTGATTCATTTCATAGAGTCCTACCTGATAAGCAGGGAATGGATTTCTATGTAAATACATATTTATTAAATGAGCTAAAATTGGTACTAATTTGCATTATCTTCATGTTTCACACTGTCTAGAGTTGAAAAATGCTAGGTACTTTTATTTTTCATATTTTGGATTTCGGTACATATTTAAATAAAAGTCCGTATATTTTCCATATTTCTTATAAAATCGGTCCATATAGCATATTAAGTTTAATAGTGAAATTTCTTTAAATATTAAAAATGTATCTGAACAAAAAGAGCTTAAAAATTTTCAGTAATTCCTTAAACATTAGAGTTCTTTTTGAAAATTAGGGAGAATTGACAATGTTGTGTCTTTAGTTGCTGCCATAGTTGTTTTTCTGTCCTTTCTTTTGTCCTTGTTAATTAATACTTAAATGCAGATATTTTCAACAAGTCATCAATTCAAACTGATGTTTATCTTTGATTCTAAAGAATCACAGAGAAACATAGGATGAAAAGGAAAAGGTACTATGAACAGAAAAGGAAATCAAGATCAAATCACCTGCAAACATCCATTCATAAAGAAAAGTTCTTCGTTGGAAGTTCATCGGATTCAGATAATAAAACATCTTGCTTCCCTTTCTTCAGAAAATCAAGATATGGGAATGATTCTAAATCTGTATGTAAAAGTATTAAAATAAGATGACATTAATAACTTGAAGTAACCACTTTTTGTTCTTAAAATGAGATTAAATGAATGCTAATAAAATACTTGGTGGCATTTCTCAGAAACCTGGCAACAAACTGACAAATACTCCGAGGGCATTTGAGTGTAGTGATCTAGAACCACATCCATCACTACGCAAAATTTTTACAAACTCCCCCTCAACATCAGGAACTCACAAGGTATTATTTTGCAATATGTATTCCCCCCTCATAAAAACATGTTGTTTATAAAATTTAACAATTTCTTGATGTGAAGGATCAAGACAAAACTGATTACTACAGTGACGAGGAAGAGGAAGTGAATGAAGAAGATACTGATGTCGAAGAAGATATTGGATCTTATGAACGAGTCAAGCGTGCTATGCAAATATATGAAGAAAAGAAAGCTTTGAAGAAAAAACAAGAAGCAGAATATGCTTTGTACCCTCACAAGGTAAGCAAAATATCAGTCGATATGTGTGTAAAATTTCATTTATGAATTTATTACTTTTTTTTATTTAAAAATAAATTATATAAATTTAACATTAAATAACCTAACTTACATGAAAATTATATAAATTGACAATTGATTATTTAAAGAGAGAAGTTATGGTCCCAGCTGTTATTTCTAGGGTTTCTTTTGGAATCAAAATGCAATTTGAGACGACTGCAATTAAAATATCTTGATTATGAATTGGATTTCTTTACATTAATCTAGTCTAGTTTACAAAAAACTAGTTTACATGTGTTTAAATATTTTTCAGTTTAAATATTTTTCAATTAATATACTTATTGTAAATGGGTGAAAACATTCTAACTGACTCATTAGAAAAAAAAGAAAGGACAGGTATTGAAAAATTAAAATTATGAAAAGATAAAATTATTTTTCAAATTTAATGTTATGAAAAAAATAAAATGATTCATTAGATGAATCCTTTTAACAATTAAATATTTACAGCAAGTACTTACTACTACTTCAATATTATACAAAATTTGATATTAATGTTTCAGCTTCTTTTACATATAAGATATAAATTTGTTTGTGTCCTAAACATTAACATTAGAAAGGTTACAAAAGTGGAAAAACACTTTTGAAAGTAGAGCATAGTGGTACAAGATCCTATACAAATATGATGTTCTATCAATGCTCAAAAATGAAGGGGAAACCAGTGTACGTCACCTCCCTTGTACCTGGTGCAAATAGTGGTTCTGAAAAAACTAGCTGTAATATAACTATTTGTAATTGTTTTATGCGTATTCACATTTATTCTGAATAAATTTAACTAAATTTTTTTTGAGGATAAAAAAAATTCCAGTGTTTGCAAGTTTTATATTTTTTTATGAAGAGTTATATTAAATTTTATGTGAGACCATAATGCATTTAAATCCTTGTGGTTTCATTGTGAGCATTATTTATTTAAAGAAAAAATCAGTAATGTTATTACCCATTGACAAATGTTTATACAAAAAATGCAGTCTTGAGCCCCTTATTTACCTTGTATCTCAGGCCATCTGTAAACTTAAAAAATTAAGAATAATGAAAAAGATTTAGATTTATAATTTAGTACATTATGTTTTCAAATGTCTAGTTCATGCAGATTTTAAATGTTTGAGCAGTAATGCTATGAATCGGATTATTGAAAGAAATAAAAACTCAAGACTCATAGCTAATGAGCATTGGATATGTCACATTAAAAAAAACTCTGATAATACCACAACTATTGCTGGCCTTTCATCATTGGAGAACAAACTCAACTGCAACTACATAGCCACAGTTGATTGAGGAACATTTCTAAGATTAGAAACCAAATATTGAAGCAAGGTGCCTGAAAGCCAGGAAGTTCAAGGGAATTGTCAGCCATTCTGGAGACAAATGAAATTGAAATGGAAGTATTGAATAAAAACAAATTGAACTCATGTTTAACTCAAGAGCATAAGTGAAACTCAAGAGTGCTCCTGCTAAAGATGTTAAAAAAGAATGTTACAAGGAAATTATTCACAACTGATTTCAGTTCTTTGGGTAAAACTTCTAGTTTATAATGAATATGCAAATCCATTTGCATATTTATCATTCATGATTATCTTCTATATTTTCCTAATTTCATAAAAAAGGATCAGGGGTGCCCAACTTCCAAGGCCTCAAGGGCCACAACTAAAACCTTTAATATGGATGTGGGCCATATTTTCGTTACTTGATCCACACGAAACTTCATAATGTTGATCTTGACAGTTTCCTTCAGCTGCTCTGAAATGGGAAGACAGGGGTGGGGGGTGGGGGGTGGACGGAACTATGCGTGATATGAAGCCATACCATGCATAACACAGTGAAACACATTGGAATGATTTTAAATTTCTGAATTTATTAGAAAAAAATCTTAAATCTGAACTTAACAGACTTTATATTATAACCAACATTAAGGGGGGGTTGACCCCAACAGGATGTAAGTGTAAGTGTAAGATGCACAATGTTCTTGCCCAATATGAATGAAAGGGACATTGACATTTGACTAATAAATAACCTTTTGTGGGCCACAATAAATGATGCTGCAGGCTGCCAGTTAGACAACCTTGAGATAGGTGTTATGATATGCAAAGCCAGGTGACTCAAAGTACAAGGTACCATTGTACCTTTGGCCATATCACACATTTTTTAAATCAAAAATTTTATGTTGAAATATGAAATGGAAAATTATGGAATAATTACGATGAAAAATCATAGTTCATGCACAGAAAACACACAAATTTCCAACAACAAAAAAGGAAAACATGCCAATAAAGAGGTGAATGAAGGAGCTATCACCATACATTAAGTATTGCATCACATGCAATACAGCGGCACTATCCATAGCAATGTCATTGCTCACTCACGTATCCCTTGGGTTAAACAGTTTTGGAATTATTTGTTACTTCATTCAATACATCAATATATAGCACTTTTTAAGGGAAAAAAAATAAAAATAAATTATAAAAGTTTTGTTAGAGATTTTTAACTTTGGTTTGCATGTCTTTATTCTACAAATAAAAATGCAAATATCTAAAAGTGATGTGTAACATTCAATTTATCAAAATCCCAGCTATGCTAATTAAATGGGTGCATACTTTCCATAAAACTGTTTTTCTACGCATACATTCAATACTGAGTTCTTGTTTCTTTCTTTTTCTCTTCTCTTTTTTTGTAGTACTACCATTTTGCATCAGTCTTTTTTAAGGTTTTGTTGTTATTTCACTATTTTTATTGACAAGTTCTTGTATTTTTTATTTTTATTTGATTTTCTTTCTTTTTTGGGGTGCAATGAGTGCCTTCATTAATAGCAGACCTAGGGAAAGGGGAACCCATTTGTTGTATGTACTACCTCAAGCAACTTCAATATCAATTCCATCTTGTAGCAACTAATGGTCGCCTTATTTTGTTAGTGGGATTATTAAAACAAACCCTCTATTAGAACATTATTTTATTCAAGTTATAGATCTAATGTATAATTTGATTACAATAAATTATTAGCCTTCGTTAATAGTATCTTTTCAATCTTTACCTACACCTCTATGTTATGCATATGAAAGAGATGTTATTAAACATAATTGTGAAAAAAACTATTTGTTTTTTGGAATTTTTAAATATTTTAATAGTTATACTTTTTATACAATTTTGTATGTATAATTTTGTTTTTATACAATTGTGGTAAGTGACATTATTTTCTTTATCTTCAATATGATGTCAAGATATAGACTGAAACTACCAAGATTTGATGACCATAACTCAAGCGCTGCTCTGCCCCCTTTGGGGATGTCAGTGGTCTAATTCACACAAATCTTCCAGCAAAATTAATGAGTCTATTCTATGTAATTTTTCTCAATGGTCTTAGTTTCTATCACCACAAAAATGTTATTTCATAAGGCACCATTACAATGTACACCAATACAAAGATGTAAGAAGGGCATTGAAACCATAACACCGTACCAAAGTCAACATCTTATTGCAATTTTACTTCATGTATTCAAAACAATTACCACGTATTTATCGCATGGCGTTCATAGGAGAATTCACGTGAACGTACATTTTTTATTCCAAAAGCAAATTCCACAAAATTATTGGAGTTTAACGGAATTGAAGCCTTAACATTTTCAAAATTTTCTAAAATGTTCCAAGTTTTTAGTGAAACTTTGTCCTCAGATATCGCAAACATAAAAGAATGGGCAGGACCAATTTTCGTTAAAATCTCTGATTGTTAGAAAATAGAAAATATTCCATTTTTTCGAAATCTTTGTACAACTGCAATATTTATGATAGAGATTTTTTACTTTCTCACCACTGCTTACGCAGTATAAAGAAAGTATTGTAATGTTGCGGGGAAAAGGTGAATTTTTTACGGAAAAACTCTTAGTCGGGCCATGGTAACGAAAAAGCGGATAAATCTTGTCCCTATACATAGCAAATTTCATCCTTTCGAGGAGTAGTCAGAATCCATGTCTTGTGAACCCGTATTACCGAAAAGTCGATTGACCGCAAAATGTCTGTCCTTCTGTCTATGAACAACGTTAGGGGCTAAACCGTAAACAGGATTTTCACCAAAATCGATATTCTCCAATCGATCTGGCTGAAGTCGTGTCCCCATGAATTTTAATTTTGGAGGTACTTTACATGAAGCCCCTGAAACATTATCAAAACTTTTTAAAAAATGGCCAATGGTCAAATTCTTTGATTAAATTTTAACCTCGTTTAGCGTAAAGGACGCTTAACTGGCACACATATTTTAGTTGCAATCCCTGATTTTTAAAAATGGCAAAAAAATTTTTTTCGACATCTTCCTACAATTACAATTACGAATAATTTTTTTCTTAACCTTATAGAGAACATGTTCAATTTTTCGAAAATATGAGAATATGTTGAAAGGTTTTAAAATTTTTTTTTTATTTTTTATAATTCTAAGGAATGTGGTGCTGGTCTCATTTTCGGGTCACTTTGTATTTTCGAAAATTGGAAAAAATTCGAAATGGTAAATTCGAATTTCTCAGCGCTTCATTTGCAGCGCTGGTAGTGCGCAAAATAGCAACACGGCAGTTAAATAATAATAATAATAATAATAATAATAATAATAATAATAATAATAATAATAATAATAATAATAATGATAGTAATAAAAAATTCACAATTTCTTTTCACGATTAAAAAAACTGGAGGATGATGGCGCAATTCTGGCTTCAGATTCTGATTCAGGAAGTCGAAATACATATAAAAACATGTGTCAAGTCTTTGGGTCTGGCAACTTTTTTTTGTGTGCCTGTGTAATCGTCTATCTTAACTGTTTGAGAGCGACTGCGAATGAAAGATTCGATCCAAGTGGTTACTCTTGTATCAGTTCCTGTATTTCGAAGTTTATTAACGTAGCTATGTACCCCAAAATGATAAAAAATCGTTAATTTTCATGTTTTTCAATTTTTATTGGGCCGTATGCTGGGTTTCAGTATCTTTTAAATGCTTCATACCATTTCCTTCTACGTTTCTTAGTTTTTGAGAAAATACTTTTTTTTTTTTTTTTTTGAAGCGAGTGTCTAAAGTGAAGCCCTTAGAGAGTGAACTCCAGAGGCATTTTCCGAAATGGAAAGTTTGAGCACATTCATCGATGTCAAACATCATACATCATAAACTATAAAAGATAATATTATTCTTTTGCAGCATGTAACCCATGATTTCATCTAGTAAATGAACTAGAATAGTTAATGTATCACTAAAAGTTTCAGTTATATGATCTGAAATGTCCAGAATAAATTTACAAACAATTACTTTATCTCAAATCCTGACTCTTTAGTTTTTACAGTACTTTTTCCATTCACTAGTTCATTCACTACAATAGACAATTATGATAAATTTAAAAGAGAATTATCAAAATATACAAATTTGTTGAAGAGTTATGCTGTTTGAAGTAAAACATGCATTTTGGCCAGTTATTTATTAACAAATAGAGATTTTTATTATTATTTGAACTCTAAAAGCATAAAGAAATCAGATGTACAAGGAAAACAATTTCTAGATTTAGTTTGTTCATGTAGGCAGCTACCTTAAGTAATCATTCGCAAGGCACTATGTCAAATGTTTTTGTGAAATCGATGACTACCGCGTCCATTGTTTTCCTGCATCTAAAGACTCGATGTTTTGGCAACTTAGAAGTTGGGATTCGCATGAATAGCCTATGCTGAACCCCTGCATACAGCCATTCGCTGTTTTCCCAAACCGCTCTCATGTATTCTGCAATGATTTTTTCCATTTGTTTATCTACTACAAATGTTAGACTAATATGGCGATAGTTTTCGACGTCATAGCGGTTTCCATACTTGAGGATTGGAACAACTACGGTCTTTTCCACTCGTCAGGGACAGTATCGTTATTAATGGATATTTCAAACAGTCGTGTGATGTAACGCACGCTGATTTCTACCCAAGCTTCAAAATCACCCGTGTACACTGTCGGGTCCCATCGATTTATTGCGTCCTATTGTTGCTATATTTTTCTGATAGTTTTCACATTAATTCTAAATGGCGAGATGTTTAGAGAGTTTTCTAACGGCATGCACTGACGGGCGCTTGTAAATACAGATACAAATAACGATTAAAGGCTTTTTAACATTTGTAAAACCCTTTTAACATATTTGTAAATTGGGCCCAACTATTATTGGCTTGTAACAAGTTTGATAAGAATGTTTCCTGCGCGTGTTTATTCGAATCTAGTAATTGTTTCGAGAGTTGTTTGAAAACTGTTTTAAGATGTTAGTTACTTCTGGATCTACTGTATGCTTTACGAACTTTTGCTTTAAGTCGCTTCACGGTTTTGTTATTATATTCGTGATCGGAATTGTTTTTCAACGTTTTGCATGGTATGAACAGATCCATGCCTTAATACTCCTAAAATGTTCCCAAATTTCATTTAGACTTTTACAAATAAAGCATCCAAAGTTTTATGACAATCATTTATTCAGAATTCACAACGTTTCGTAACTCGTTTTGTTACATCATCAGGTGCTAAACTAATGGACACAGAGACTGTTATTCTACATATCAATTAGTGTAATTACTACAATAGTTCACAAACACTACAATTGTCTCAAAGTATAAGTCTATTGAGTAAAATTATCTCAAAATCAAACATATCTATACAAAGAGATCCTTTTAAACTTATAATTTTATACAAACAACCAAAGAACAACACAACAAAACAAAATCAATACAATCAAATGGACACTCACCTAGTGAGGAGCGCTATCCCATTGAATTACCTCATCAACAAAACATTCAAGGGAGTGTCTGTTCGTAACGGTTAGTTATGTGGTATCAACTGAGTGAGAGTGAGGTATTTCGTAATGTTTCCTTGAATGTTCTGCTGATGAGGTAATTCAATGGGATAGCGTTCCCTCACTAGGTGAGTGTCCATTTGGTATTGTATTGATTTTGTTTTGTTGTGATGTCCTTTGGTTGTTTTGTATAAAAATTATAAGTTTAAAAGGATCTCTTTTGTAGTAGATATGTTTGATTTTGAGATAATTTTACTCTTGAGACAATTGTAGTGTTTGTGAACTATTCAGTAATTACACTAATTGATATGTAGAATAACAGTTTCTGTGTCCCATTAGTTTAGCATCTGATGATGTAACAAAACGAGTTACGAAACGTTGTGAAATTGCTGAATAAATGATTGTCATAAAAAACTTTGGATACTTTTATTTTTAAACACATATTGACAATCAAGAAGAAATATTAATTCATTTAGACTTTTGTTGTTGCTGGCCCAATACGAATATTTGCTTTCGAAAAAAGATTGGAGCCCCAGTATATTTTTTCTATAGCAAAATGCGCCTTGCCCTTCAGAAGTCTGTGGGCTTCGGTAGCCATTCTACTTCCATTACTACTGCGTGGTGGACACTAATCCCTTCCACTACGCTGCACTCAATTAGAGACTCAGCCGGTCTGAAGAAAATGTCTAAGAGCGCGCCACTGCGGGTCAGAGCTCACGACATGTTCGAATTTTTTTCTTTTCCTTCGGCGTAGGCGAAGGTCGGTTGGATATTTGAATATTTTCAGTTTGCTCGCTATTGTTTTTTACTGATTGGTAATTTGTTGTTGGTGTAGGTTCGAAGCGGACCTTAGTCGTTTGGCGAAGGCCGGCGTTTGGTTTATTTTTGTCAGTTATGAAAAAGTCATTTTAAGTGTAAGGGGATCACACTACGCTCTCTCTATATCTGAGAGAATGCTTGCCTTCGTGTTCCTGTTGTAAGAATGGTCTTTGAAATTGTTTCAGCGTCACTGGTGCTTCGTCGGATTGGAAAGACTGATATGTTTCGCTACAGGATAGACACCTCAGGCACTGCGTGAAAGGCTCGATATCGAGTTCCTTTCGGAGTTCTTTACGCCGTTAACTATGAGATGTAGAACTCGGTTCTGAACGAACTCAATTGTGTCCTTGTGTTTTTGTGGTCCACCAGGTCGCTGCAGAGTAGGTGGCCATTGGCCGACAGCATGTTTTGTACAGCGCGAGACGAAGATCCAAGAGAAGTGATGGTTCTTTGAGGAGAGGGTGTAGTAGGCGTACTCTTTGTTGGAATTTTGATCGAATTCGTCTGACACAGAGTTGCTAGCGTATTCTTCGATGAAATGTGACGCCGAGGTAGGTGGCCGAAGGCTCCCACTTCAGTGCCTGAGAGCCCAGTGTCATCTGTTTGGTTGGTGTGTAACGTTTTGTGTTTTTGTTAACTCGGCGTGTGAAGCAGATGGCCTATGACTTTTCCGCTGAGAAAGTCAAGTGTTTTTTTTCTGTCCACTTATGCGTTAGGTTTATTTGTTTTTGTAATGTTTTAAGTTTGTGGTCTTGGTTTATCCCTCTCGCTAGGACAGCGATGTCGTCCGCATAGAGGAATAGTCTTATTCCTGGTATCTGTGGTATGTAGTTGACATAAGGCGAGAATAGCAGCGGGAAGAGCCCGGAGTCCTGAGGGACTCCAGCGAATATCCCGCGCTTCGAGGATCTCGATTTTCCCACTTTTACCATCAACATGCGGTTTGCGAGGAACGATGTAATCATTTCTGTTACATCTTATGGGAGGCATCGCCTGAGTTTGGAGATTAGGGTTCTGTGTGGCACTATATCGAAGCTTTGTACCATGTCGAGGTAGACGACTGGCACATTCTGTGAGAGTATAGGACCAGCGGATATCTGTTGACCCATACAAGGTGTCTGTAGTGAGGATGAATGACCCGGTCGAAAAGCAAATTGTTCTTCGCGTATGAGGTTCCGCGAGATGACAATCGGTTGGATTCGCGCGAAGAGTAGCTTCTCAAATTCTTTTCCCATGATAGAGAGAAGACTGATTGGCCTGTGATTCGTCGTGAGAGTAACGGCTTTACCGGGTTTCGGAAGCATGGAAATACTAGCGTTTCCAGCTTTCCGGAAAGTACCTCTGTGTGATGCTGCTATTGTAAAGGTGCGTTAGTTCCGAGCTGATGACCGGCAAAGCCTCCTCGAGAATTGGGGGACCGATTTGGTGAGGACCCCGTGCCTTGCAACTACGCAAGTTTGTGATTGTTTTCGAAATTTCTTCGACAGTGCAGTGTGTGAGTGTGGTGTGGCTGTCCTCTGTATTATTCTCGTCTTCTGTTTATGAGGTGTTTGTAAACCTTTCTTCAAGCACATCGGCGAAGAATTCCGCTTTTGCGTGATAGGAGAAAAGATATGTTGGCTTGCCTTCCGTGTTCTTAGGTTCGCGAATGGCAGTTTCAGTGTTTGGTACAGACCTGAGGGCCTTTTGGAGTTAGAAAAGGCCGGTGCGTGAGTGATCAGTGCCGATTTCTCCCATGCGCTTATTCCACTCGGCTGCGTGGTAGTCTGCGAGCGCCGCTTTTAAATGCTATTCGCACAGTAGAAAAAGTCTCCGAGCTTGTGTGCATTTTTTTTTTTTTTTTGCAAAGAACATTTCTGTCATCGGCAAACAGAACTGTTCTTCCATTTTTAATAGATGAGGGCATATCGTTTACGCACATCAGAAAGAGGATAGAACCTCACTTCGAACCTTTGGGACCCCATGTTCAATTGGCAAAGAATTGGAAAGATAAGTAAATTATTTCCTTTCACGCCAGTACAGTAGTTCTACTCTTTGAGATCGATGTTTAAGGTACGAGGCTATCCAGTCTACGGCAATACCACAAATTCCATAAGAAGGTACTTTTGAGAGCAAGATGTTATGGTTAATAACGTCAAAAGCTTTCGAAAGATCTAAAAATATCCCAACGGGTTCTTCATTTTGGTCTATTGATGAATCCTGATCTATTAAGGGCGCAGGCCGTCTCTTCCCAGGTCCCTGTAAACCAGGCACTTGTTTGAGACTACAAAAGACATTTTTTTGAACACGTGCTACCCACAATAGTCTGTCATTCATTGCACAGGGCATCTTTGGTGAAACATCCACTCTTGCAATTAACCCATTGAGTACAAGTTATGATTTCGGGAACTTGTTTTGTACAGTCGTTGCGAGGTCATACACTTCACCCATTTTCATGTCTAAATCGTGCCTACCCTTTCTGTTGTTAGTACCAAGGTGTTGTACAATTACATTGGGCTGTGAGTTTCCATGTTGTCGATAATATTTGACAACTGCCTGGTTCTAATTCCGCGGAATCACTTCACCGTGAGATTTTCGTGTTTACCGATGTGCCGGACGATAGAGTCCCCCAGAACGAGATATAGCATATCCGCAGAATGAGCAGGAGTTGTAGGATCCCGCTGATTTCCGTCATGAATGGGTTACCTTCCCGCGCAGCAGTTTCTGTCACCGTCAGCGTCACCTCCCGCGCAGCGAATTCAAATGCTCATCATTGTTGCCGGTCGCGATGGTCGTATGATATAGATGGGATTCGTATGAAAGTAAATAGATTTAAGAAAGGTATTTAGCGTAGAACTAACAAATACATTTCTTTTACTTTAAGAAGTTCTGATCGCTGATTACGGAGTTCAGAAAATGTTCGCTCACTTCGACATACTCAATGTAAGCTTGTGTGAAACATTATTCTTTTTTCTGTAATATGCTGCAAAAAATTACAGTTAAGTTTATTTATGTAAAATAAAAATGACTACTCTTCCTGGTTATCGAAATAACCGCAGATGTGCATACCAGAAAATTGAATTGGTTGAATTTGATATTTTTCAAGTTATAAATGAGTTTTTAATATGGAAGAAACGACAATTTCTGCCAATATAAAAACAATGATATATTTCAACATTAAGTAAATATTTCCAATAAAGTGAGAAAGTACTGTGCGGAATAAAATAATGCTCTTGTAGCACCTCTAGCTTATTGAAATAGATTGTTCAAAGACAGATCTGAAATAAAGCCAAGCTTTACGATATCCGTCAAGGTTAGCGCACTAATATGCGGTACACTTTCTTGTCGCCGGCTGGGTTTGGCTCAGAACCAGCATTGCTGTTGTCTTTGCAGCGACTGTGACCGGAAGGTCCTTTGCTTCAACACTTCGACAGAGGCCGAGTTTCGACCCTAGCTGAAGAGCTAGGCTCAATTCAACCGAATTCAACCGAATTACAAAAAATTAACATACAATACATGTACATTATTTTACAAGACTTTGCCAGATGACATTAAACGATTAAATTCGATAGAAAAGTTTAAATCCCAAGTGAAATCGTTTCTGCTGCATAACTGTTTCTATACAATACTTGTTACCGGTTGTTTATACACATTTATACAGTTCAAACGGTAAATAATGCATGTATCATTATTAAAATTAATGTTACTTTTCTACTTTTGCTCAGTATAGTCTCTATACTGAGCATCACAAGAAAAGTAGAAAAGTAACATTAATTTTAACAATGATACATAATGCATTATTTACCGTTTGAACTGTATAAATGTGTATAAACAACCTGTAACAAGTATTGTATTGCACCCTCCGGGTCAATGACCCCCATCTCGATCAGGTTTTTCGTCCAGTTTCTCTGATCCATTGAGAAAATGCTGAGATGGCCCCTTGTTTTGCTTCTGGACATAAATGTAACTTCATTTTCTGTGCACGTCTTCTAGAATTCAGAGGGAAATACAATTATTCAAATTATCGTTTCCATGTTGTCGCGGCAGGAAGTATTATTCCGAAGGACAACATGGATAAGAGCCAAAATTTATTGCCTTTTTATTCTTGAAAATAGATTTTATTACATGGGAGCTTTCTTTCCCCAAAATTTAAGTAGTATATGACTTAGTGTAGGATCACAGAATTTTGAAAATGTGCACACAATTCACTTTTCCCCATAGCAGGTCATACGCAGTTTTTAACTGCTTTTTGACGTAAAATAAATAAATAAACTGTCATAACTTAACAAAGAGTTCACACTAGGCAATCGCAAAGAGCCCACCTGGGTATGTTGCTTGACTGTTGTGGTAAGGTGGGCTCTCCTAATCGCCGTGAATCAGTTTCCTAGTACTCGCGCAACTTTTCTTGAACAATGACCTTGCTTCCCCCTCCCTTGAGCAATAAACAGTTGAAGGCGAAAGCTCGCAGCGAGTATTGATGACAACATTCCAAGCATTAAAACTTCGTTGGCGCGAAACAGAAGCTAGTCAAAGCTAGCTGCTTTCATAGTCGAGAAATTCTGTTCAATTTTGTTACCATTATCTAAATAAATGGTTGAGGGAGATCCAGGTCCTTCAAGGGAGGCAAAAATCTCTATCTAGTGACGCTGTTGCTGCCTATCCAGAGCGATGGACCTGGCCGCACACGTAGCAGGTTTGACTTTGATTTTTTCAGCGGTTGGCATTACTGTAAGTGGCTGACTTTGTTACTAGTACCCCCACTCCGCCCGGATTTCTTCAATCCATCGTTCAAGAAAAGTTACGCGGGTAGTATACTATTTATATCATTCCTTGCCGGTCTGCCAGTGTTTTGTGACTCTTGCGTTACACCAAGGAAATGGGTTTGAAACCCGAATAAGGATTGGCGGGGATTTTCAATCCATTGTGGATCAATTTTCAAACCTCTTACCTTCCAATTCTAGAGATATTCATCCGCAGAGCCACTGTATATAGCTGAGATGAGGACTATTGGTGCTTCGGCAACACGGTAGCCCACGAGAACTGACTGAAATAAGCCTACGGTTCACCTCTGAGACCCGAGGTGGGGAGAGATCCCAACTCGTTATCGTAATAGGAAACATGAGAAGCGACAGGGCTGAGTATCTCGGAAACTCGCGGAGAACGGGAAATTCGCGGTAAGCCGGGATGGGTGTATCCTCAAAAGAATAAAGAGATTAAAACAAACCTATTAAAATAAAATACATGCAACATGATAAGTCAATAATACCACATAAGGCTTGAGCGGAGTCTGGGCTCCGCGTACTGGGATGCTGCTGGAAGTCCCTGCATAATCGAGGTCGGCATTATGTACATATCATCAGCCTTATTCGGTCCTTCAATAGATTCTGGTATCTTCCTCGCCTGTGTATGCTAATTATGAAAGAGAAGGTAGTTTCTTGCGGCGGTGATGCAATGGTGAAGGGAGGGATGGGAAATGAATGGAATGTAAAGAAAAGATTGTGCGTAATTCGTGGCCTGTTGGCGCTCAGGCTTGCGCATAAAACCGTTCAGGGAAAGCACATCACAGCACTCGAATTCTCAGGAGGCTGAGGGGGAGGGAGAGAGGTTCAGTTTGTGGGGGAGGAGTGCGTAAAAGTATTAGCTGAGGGGACAGTGGGAAATTAGTTTAATCATTGAGGAGAGCTTCAGATTTTTGCTTGGATTGAAATACGTTAAAGATTTCTAAAGAGCTTGTGTTCCAGAATTTATTTTCTAATTCAAGAATTTTAATGTCTGAGTCGGGATGGAAAGTGTGTGTTAATAAGAGGTGTAATAAAGTAAACACAGACAACACTTTTCACTCCCTCTCAGACATTAAAATTCTTGAAATAGAAAATAAATTTTGGAACAGAAGCTCATTAGAAATCGTTCACATTTTTCAATCCAAGCAGGAATCTGAAGGTCATCCCAAACTTATTTCCGTGTGTTCTCTCTGCTAATAATTTTACGCACTCCTCCCCCATAAACTGACCCTCCCCCGACTAAGGAGGCGGGGGAGACATTTCCAAGAAGACAGAAAACCCGCCTCCTCCGACCCCTCGCCGGAGCTCCAGAAAGCTACAAAAACTCCGTATCATATTCTCACTGCGCACAGTCTCTCAACTTTTGACACACGCGGTGAGGTAAGCAATTCAAGCTCAATTTATTCTTTCCCACTTTTTGTAATATCATTTGCTATTGGTTTATTATTATTATTATTATTATTATTATTATTATTATTATTATTTTATTATTATTCATCCTTTCTTGTGTATTTATTGCAATTTCATGAGTATTTTCTTTATTTATTAAAATAATTAAATATCTTGTAATTTTGGAATTACAATTGCTGTATTATAATGTTAAATGTATCTATTACATGTATAATTTAAAAACAAATTCGAGCCCCAGTTGGTGCGCCATTTTGAAATGAACTAAATATATTTAAAACAAACTCCAGCCCCAGTTGGCGCGCCATTTTGAAATAATTTGCAATATATTCAGTGCCATCTATACCAACGTAATCAGTTCCGAATTTGTATAAATGGACGCCAGGAAAAGATTACGCTGAGACTATTATACACGTCAACCTTCAACTCTGTAATAAATTAGTTTCCGGCTACCTGGGTCGATGGGTTTTATAGAAATAATCACTATTGTATGCTAATAGATGATTATCCGATCTGCCATCTATACAGAGTGGTCGAGGAACCTGAAAAGCAAATATATTTCTATCTTGCTACTTCATTGCTAGAATTGGCTCAATGAAAATCATGTATTCATTTCACAAAAACATGGACATTTATTAAACAATTTTAGTATCGTATAATTTTACCCAAAATAAAATTAAACCTTTGTCATGAATGGTTCCAACCTTATAATGTCTTCGCGCGCTTTTGGACCATCTTTATTCATCTCCGACGCCGCCGTCCTCAGGTCCAGACACCATCTTCTCTCTTCTTTTCTCGGAAGCACACTTCAATCACCGTTCATCAGATCAATAAACTATTTGCTGCTAGCATTCCAGTCCAATCACTGACAACTTCGCCCAATGTCCCTCCAACTCGTTCACTTGAAATATTTTAAGCTCCACTGTCACACTTCGTATTCAAATTCGATGTTCTCTCAATATCCATTCACTAGTAGATGCTTACAAGTTCCCAAAAAAACTCCTAACATTAATTGGAGCACGATCCGTTCAAGCCAACGACATCAGTCAGAATGAATGCCTCTCGTATTCTTTCAGCCCTGCAAAGCTCGGTCCATTTTTTCGATTGTTTATTTGCAGATAACATTTGATGTACCTTCGTACCTAGCCAATCCCTAAATTTCTTGCAAAACGAACTAGCCGTCTTCACGACTGTCACTGCTTTTTTTGGCCAATCCCTGATTCTATACAAAATTAACTAGCCATCTCCGCGATTGTCACTGCATGAAGATGTTGACCTTGACGACGCCGCTTACTTTGTATGCTAGCATATTCACATAATTTATCCCCTTTAATTGACGCCATTTATAATAAATATTTTACAATATTAGTCATTTGGTATTCACTATATATATATATATATATATATATATATATTATTCAGTGACATATCGGTACGAATCCTCTTATGTTCAACAGATAAAATACATATTTGAATTTGAAAGGTTCTCGTTTTCGGTTATCGTTATCGTTCTTCATCAGGGCAGTGTGCGAGTGCAGAACGATGACCTTTGCATTAAGGCGGCTCCACACATTCGTTATACGGCGAACACCGAGCAACCGCTCGCCGAATTCCGAGTAGTGTGGATGAGGTGCTTGCTATTTGAGTGACGATTCGGGGTTCGCCCTACCCACCGCGTGTCGGTCTTTTGGACACATCAAAGGGAGCGAACATTCGCCGAACACGTCAGCTGCTCGAGATTGGGCGAGCGCTATTTATTTATTTATTTATTTTATTTTACGTAAAAAAAAGTTTAAACTGCCTATGACGTGCTATGGGGAAAAGTGAATTGTGTGCACATTTTCAAAATTCTGTGATCCCTACACTGTCATATACTACTTGAATTTTGAAGAAAAAAAAACTCCCATGTAATAAAATCTATTTTCAAGGATAAATAAGCAATAAATTTTGGGTTCTTATCCATGTTGTCCTTCGGAATAATACTTCCTGCCGCGACAACATGGAAACAATAACTTGAATAATTGTATTTCTCACCGAATCCTAGAAGACGTGCACAGAAAATGAAGTTACATTTATGTCCAGAAGCAACACTAGTGACCATCTCAGCATTTGCTCAATGGATCAGGGAAATTGGACGAAATTGGACATTGGAAGAATGTGTGGAGCCGTCTTTAGACACACGCACCGCTGCCTCCTTCCACCGCAAGACGCGATCCCCCGCGCGCAGGCGCCGCCGCTTCCGAAGGGCCCGCCGTGGGACGACTCGGACGACGACCCGGCGGCGTACCGTCCGACGATGGTGCCGTGCGCGTCGGCGGAGGAGGACGAGAGCGGCGAGGGGGAGGAGGGCGAGGAGGCGGCGGCGGGGGCCTGGAGGCGCGCCGCCCGCGCAGCCACAGCCACGCCCCCGACCCGCGCGCCTTCTGACCCACGCCACGCGGACAGCGGGGTGAGATTGCGCAGACTTCGTACACACACAAAATGTACATCTTTGACCACGTGAATAAGCTGATAAGTCAAAAGAACTTAATTTTACCGGGGAGCAAAAAACAACTTGCTAATGGCTGCAAACTAATGGCTATACATAAGAGATAAATCATATTGAAACGTAACCTACATAATAGATATATATGTCACGAGTCCTCTAAACGAGTCTTTAAGGACGCAGCCGGAAGGTTAACTGCGAGGCGGAGCGATAGCGAAGCCGATAGTTAACCTTCCGGCTAAGTCCTTAAAGACTAATAGAGGACGAGTTATATACAATGATTTTTGTTATTTTTTGTTATTTTAGTTTATCGCTTATTAAAAATAAACTTTTAGCACTTTCGCGAGTTCAGAATTGTCATTACTCTTGATTTTCTGTAGCAAGGGTTGGTGGTACTGGATGCTTTGTTTGTGATCAGACAGTTGAATGTTTTTTCTACTAATGCAAGCAGAATCTAAACCCGAGAGTCCATAGTGTTCATAGCAACGGCCGCTAAAATGATCGAGAGTCCATTAAAATATTTTAGCGGCCGTTGCTATGGACGCGCTCTTAAAGCAGTATTTAGATGGTTGGTTGCTAAGGGGCTAAGTGCGTGTTTACTAACGTAAATAACAAAAAAATAGTTTTGTTTGAATATCGCCTTCGTTTGAATATTATTAATTCCTAATTTAATTCATTTAAATGTTATTTTTTGTTCTCCTGTAAAATTAAGTGTGTATGACATCAGCTTATTCACTGGGATGAAAGACATTATACGCGCACGTTTTCTTGAGCCCCAGAACACCTACCTCCACTCCCTTTCCAATATTAGTTGAGTTAAGAATAGATGATAGCAAGTAGCGTCATGAGTAAAATCTGATAACCAGATATGTTCGCACGCATGTAGTAAAAACTATTTTGCATCCAAAAACCAACTACGAAATGATGTCAAAATAACCAAACTCCCCACTTCTCGGGCAACGAGCGAAGTGAGGGCTCAAGAAAACATGCGCGGATAATACAGTCGATTCCGCTTATAGTGAACTCAGAAATAATGAACCCTCGGTTATAGTGACCTTGAGTCGCTGCTCCCGTTTCACGTACATTACAATTAAGCATAAGAAGACTCGGTTATAGTGAACTTGAATCTCGGCAATAGTGAACGTAGGAAATTCAACGTCCTGTGAATTAATTCCCTCCTAGCAAAGAATATATCACCTCAGTGCCAAGCAAAGAATATATCACCTCAGTGCCACAAATTCCAACACTAGGCAGCATGAAAGAATCCGGGATGCGGAAACCAAGGCCGTGCCCAGCATGGGCTACTACAGGCGACGACGCGCGCGATTGCTAGCTTCAGTTTCAATCTTGATGTTACTTGATATTCCGGAGGATGTATCGCGGAGAGTCCTACGTAGGCGTTCGGACGCACGCGACTGGCATAGCCTGATGATATCCGCCGTGCCGCGAAAAAAAGCGATCAGTTTCATTAGCCACTTGCGCCATCCCGATACCGAAAGCATCTCTTATGTTATTAGGCAATTAAAAGGCCTTCGGAGAGTGGGACGGTGTTTCAAGTGCAAGACGCATTGAAGGGTGTTGAGACTGCATTACGATACTTAGACAAAGAGCACAATGCAGACTCAAGCGGGGAGAAAGCACGAACTCTGGAGAAGACATAGAGAAATTACAAATGAAAAAGAACGAAACAAATAATTGACAATAATTTATTTTTAAGGACAAATAAAGATATTGAAATTTTCAGTTCGTGCTGTTCATATATTTTGCTGCATCGCTTACTAATAGAATCAATAGTTATGGAGAAATTCTATTGAATATTGACATCATCGGATAGAGTGCACCTCGGATGTAGTGAACCAAGAAAATGTTAGTCCCCAGAAGTTCACCATAACCGGAGTCGACTGTACTGCGTCGACTGTTTAAGTAGCGTGGCGCCGGGGGTATTGCCTTCGCGATGGAATATGGCACGGCTTTTTGCGTCTTTCTCGATCGTGCCGCCAGATGTCGCATGATCGTGACCGTATCAAGCAGTGTCTGATATCAAGCGACATCTAGCGTCACTACCGAGAAAGACGAGAAAAGCCGTACCATATTCCATCGTGAAGATAATACCCCCAGGCGCCACGTTACTAAAACTCAAGTATAACTGGGATACAATGCGGATAATTTAGGCCTGTGTCACACAAGCGTTGGGTTGACACGCGTTAAGTAGCGCAGGTCATAGATTAACATTGTATCTCATGCGGAACGGCCAAGGCGCTAGGGTGCTATTTTAAATAAGCTACAGTGTGTCGCGTGTTACATAACGCGCGTCAACCCAACGCTCGTGTGAGGGCCCTTATCTATCTCCTCTCGGTAGGGGTGGGATGCGTGTCACTTCCGCCGCGCGTAACTTATCCCAGAGATGCTCGAAGTGGTGCCAATCGGTTTGAAGAATTCTTGGCACGTTCATAACATAATTTGATTTACTCTTGGAGCAAATCTCACCGGATTGCGGCGGTATTCTCACTAACAGAGCTCTTCCTCCGAATGAAAGTTTCCTGCGTACGCCAGATCTGGCAATTATCCACAAAAAACAAACCAACAAAAGGTAACTCACAACCAATTAATCGATCGCCACTGCTTAAAAACTTGGATAGCTGAATTACAACGAACGAAGAATGTGTCATAAAGAAATAAAAGAAAATTTAGTCACGCCTGCAGCGTTTGAACGCCTGGAGTTCTCGGGACACTGCGTTATGGAGTTCACAGGTTTTCGAATAACACGTCACAGTGGGTAATTTTGGCCATCTGCAGAAAATATTTTAGACTGACGTAAATAGTAAAGTTGTTAGATTTCTGTGTAGTAGAATGTCCCCGATGTGAGAACGTCGTAAGTTTCTTCTGAAAGGTCACTGGAACCCGGCGGAGCATGTTCAAATACGTCAATTGCCGCTCCGGCAATGAAGAGCTCTTAGTGACCTTTTTCAGTCCGTGAAGTTCTCTTGGTGAGGATACACCACACGTCTTATTCTGTGATTTGTGTGTTTATGAGCAGTAATTTACATGGTTTTAAGATTGTTTTTGTGTGTATAATATTTAAATATTGATTTTTATTGAGCATAAAAAGGTACTGGAGGAAGTTTGTGGGTTGTATGATATGCGCTGTACGTTTTCAAAATCCAGTAAAGTTTGGGAGTAATAAACACCATTACACACCTACAGACCATATACACATTAAAACTAGTACCTTTATATTCATGAAAAGACTAACTGATAATCTGAATAATTATAACTTTTTTACAGAATGACTCTTCAAATTACCTGTGCGTTGTTATGTGATACATGTATAAAACAATTGATTGATGGAAGATTTGAAATGTCTCAAATACGATAGTTTGGAAATCGAGATCAGCCGAATGTGGGGCGTAAAACCCAGGTCGTCCCAATAGTTATCGAGGCTCTGGGATTTGTTCCGCAAAATTTGTGTGAGAACTTGGCTAAACTTCCAGGTCATTCAACGGACTGAGAAGTGCAAAACTTTGGTTTATTGGGAACAACCCATTTTGGCGCAAACTACTGTAGAGGCATCGATAGTCTTAGATCTGCTTCTCAGGAATCTGGTTGCAACCCGGAGTAGACTTCATAACCAACCGAAACATAAGATCTTTGGTCATGAATAATAATAATAATAATAATAATAATAATAATAATAATAATGTTATTGCTTCCAAGAGGACTGCTGTCCTGTGGCAACTTACAACTGCAATAATCTTTAAACAGTATTCTAAATTTAGCCCAGTTACGAACAAGTTTGTTTTAGGCGAGAAAAGAAAAAAGCAAAATACAATTCAACAAGCATTACAAATTCAATAAGCAAAATACCATAACCATTCCAAAGGAACGTTGAAAGTAAATAATACAAATACAATACACACATTAATTATTATACAAAATAAAATACTATAGATACTAAACAATGTTACTAGCAAATATGATTAGTTATTTAAATCATTTTTCAATTTAGTAAACGTTGAAGGATATTGAAATAGTACTGCGCGCCAACTTCCAGTCTCGTATCATTCTGTTCACAAATGTGAACTTACCCACATTTTATACTTGAGATTATTTTTGTCTATGTATGATCCTTTTCTAGTTTGTTTCGAAGTTATTCTCAAGCTTTCCCTTCTCCCAAATACGCTCTGTGGATTGCCAATCGAATTAAGTAATCGTAGTCACCGTTTTCTAATGTTTCCCAATCAAGTGTAGATTTAATGTCCGATGTTGGTTGGTTGGTTGTTAGTGATTCCGGGCACGTCAATCTTTAATGGTCTGAATCACTAACGTCAATCTTTTATGACGAATATTATTAAAGAATGACGTTAAATTTTAACGTCATTCTTTAATAAATTCATTCATCAAATTTACTACTCGTTTATCTGCATCTGATTATGCTACTTTATGCAAGGGAATTTCATGCGAATTATAACACTTACGAAGCATACTCAATGCTCAGTGCGTGGAAAGGGACAGGTTGTAGGCAGCATAGTATCGATAAGTACAGTTGTAGTTCGAGAAAGAATTTCACGGGGATTTAACTTCTGTTCCTCCCTCTCTTCCTTACCAATTTGGAAATAATAATAAAAAATTGTTAGCTTGAAAATGAAAAAGTGTATTCATAATGGGAATTCGTCTTTGGAATGTGATACTATCAATACGTGGTAGTTTTTTTTAAAATAAACTGAGTCAAATTTCAAAAACATGTTGGGTATGAGGGCATGATCCTCCTCCTTCCAGATCAGCGACTGCTAAAATGCATAGATGTGATTCCGCGAGGATGAATAAGCCAGTATTGTTTAAGGAGCTCCAAAGCATATTTACGGCACTGACACTGCATTTTTGGATAAAATCCAAGTGCTCGTGAAGAAGGTGCAGTTCAGTGACATCACAGGTTGCAGGAAGCGCGTGGTAACAATGCACTACCCAAAGTGTCGTTTGCGCGATGGATCAAGGAATTAAACGCAGACTGAGAGGAATCAGCAGCTTAAGATCATCCAGGTCGTCTGCATCATACGAAGAAGTGGAGTTGCGTTCACACACTCGCCGAACAGGTTGGAGTTTCTGCCTTTATTACGATTCCAATGCCTGAGGCTCACAAGGAACTTCCTGGGCTGATGGATTCAATAACCCAGTCCAAAATAATGTGTGTTGTTGAATGTAAACAATCTTTAAGGTATTCTCGTTGAGGTAAACTCTTTAAGACATTCTCGCAATACAAATTTCAATGTTCATAAGTTGGTTGGCTGCATGGATCCGGGATGCCAGTACTTTTTGACAAAGGCGAGAGAAGTCAGACAAGTTGACCTATCAAATCGTGGTGGCAGGTAACGTAACATGAACAACTTATTGTATCGTCTGTCTGATTATGATACTTTACAATTAGTGACAATGACACCGGAACTAGGGGGGCAGAAGAGGTCGATTCAATTCAATTGGTTACTTTTAATTTAATCGTGAGCGATGTCAGTTGAAGTCAGATAGTGAATTAGGAAAACCCAACAGTAAAAATTTAGAACTCTTAAAAAACGCGACAATCGTAAATAGAACAATAAAACTAAAGAACTGAAAAACACGCTCATATCTTTAGCCGCTCTTTCCGCCCCCCCCGCCCTATTTAAAATTTCTATCCCATGCCATTGATTAGTATCTCATCGTAGTTTCACATGACCTGGTAGCGCAAATGATCGGAGACATCGTTCGTTTAAAAATCTTCCAAGAGATTTGATATTACTACAGAGAAAATCAATCTATTTTTTCTTCAGAGACATTAAAACATGTGTATCAGTAATAGAAGCGTAAGACTTGGAAAATGGGTAATGGAATTTTTCAGCTAATGTTTGCAGAGCAGTCGGGTACAGCAGACGCCGCGTAATAGTTGCGAGAATAACTTTTTATTTTATTGACCACAAGGGTGGAGTAAATGATATAGAAAGACTTCTGCTGACTCGAAATTACTGTATGATAAACTATCGTAAATAACTCTTAAATAATAGTTTTTTCTCTCTCCTTTCACATTCGTTAAATAAGAAGGCAATAATAGCAACAGGGAATAATATTTAATTTAATATTTGGGCTACCTTTTTGCAACAAATTACCAATTACAAAATACTTTTTTTCAAAATTTTGAATAGAATTGACACTATATCCTTTTGCACTCATGAATACTTTAGTGTACTCTATCATCCTATACGATCAACGAGGACTCACACTAAATCATAACTTAAAAAAGTTAACCTTGTGAAAGAAAGGAGGCGGAAGAGGTATTTACGATTATAGCACTGCGGCGTTCTTGTTTTGTGGGCCTTACATGACATGGTCCTTCAAAGCGAGTTTATAAGCCTCACGTGCGACTTCGTAAAAAATTTAAGGATGAACATTTTTATAAAAAAAGAAACAAATTGTTGAAATTTAAATTTATTTATGCAAAAAAATAGTACAGCTTCATTTCATTGAATTTTATTTTAATTCATACATTCTTCGAAAATAAAACATCTAAACAATATTTTTATTAAGCTTTCTGTTTATTTTCCTATTAGAAATATTTTGAATTTAAATTCGGTACCAACGTTCAAAAAGTAAGTTTATTTTTAATGGTAATCAAATAAACTTAGAAATATACATTTTCAATCATATGTATTTATTACTTATTCAAAAATTCTGCTGAACATTTTCAAAACAGCCCTCGATATTCGCCCTTCGTGCTCCTGAAGCTCATACATCGTATGGCCAGTAGCGAAGGGTCTAAGCGACTAGCTTTACGCGCGGAAAATGTGGAACAGAAGCAGTAACACTCAAGGTTTCCATTCAAGGAAACCGGTCTGGACAGGTCTGTTAAGTTGTTGCGAACTTTATGGTGCATTCAGCTACTTTCGGTAAAGGGCGCGTTTCACCATAAAAATATCATTTCCAAGTGAATTTGATATGTACGTTTCAAACCCTTACAATTAAGAAAGGTTGCTACCCTTGATGCTACACGTCTGTACGAATAGTTGAATCAACATCTACATTACTCTTACAAATGGGGTTCTAAACTGAAATATGAGAGGCAGGGATACACACAATAAAAAGTAATTCTGCTATAAGTTATAAGTCAGTATTGTCATTTTAATTCCCTTCGAGAAAGATCATTTTGAATTTAGTCTCAATTATCAGATGGGATATCTCAGAATGAGATCCTTATCGAAAAGAAAAGAAATCCCAAAACCTGCTGTTGTCAGAGTACCAAGCTCACACGGTCATATTTTAAAAGGATTTTGTTGCCCATAAGCTATATTATTGACAATTTTATTTTACAAATTCTACTATTTTACTTAATCTGTACACATATTGCTCTACTTATCATTTATCTCGTCTTTATATTACTTGTCTATTGCTTGATCTCGCGTTCTTCTTGGCTTTCACTTCTCCGTTTTTCCGGTTTTTACCTAATTCATTTATTCACGTATTCACTAATCTAACAGACACACTAATTCATTACTTAACGAACATGAACATCGCAAAAATGAATTGCACTGACTAATATAACCTAATAGAATTCGTTCTAATAGAATAACCTAATAGAATTCTGGCTGCGGCGCCAACTTAAGACATAAACGTTTATAATTTGGTCCGCTCTCTGTGGTTACAAAAAACTTCTACAATTTTGTAATCTATCGTAAGTATTTTCATCAGGAATTTGTCTAAAACGGGTATCACAGCGGTCGCCAGCGAATAAAGAAAGGTTAGTTGAATGTTGTGTAGTTATTTCGAAATGTTTCACGTTGAATGTTTGTGGCAGGAAGGGAGGGGGAATCCGATGAAAACCTTTTCCAGAACTCTTGTGAGGAATGCAAGTCCAACAGGTTCGCTGGACCTGCATGTGAAGTTCAATGTTTAAATCGTTAAGTCGAGAAAATATTTGATTCATTCATTACCAGAGTAGTATTTATTTTCTAATATGTGTTTCTCTTCAGCAGATGACACATAGACCGCATTGTCATCAGTGCACAATACAAATGGTTCTGGTGACTGAGGTTTTTCCAAATTCATTTAATACGTACCTTTATCGCTATTGAAATATTTTCGCGCGCCTAAAAAGATGAATGAAAAAAAAATTAAAGTTGTAATTTATCGAATTTTCAATACCGAAGTGACAAGAAAATTATTCCGGAACATTGAGAACAAAAAGTTCCCGCAGGGTTCGCATACTTTAAAAAAGTGTATAGATTAAGGAGCCAAGCCTACATTACAGGCCTGCAGGCCTGCATTAATGGTCTAAAGTTTCACTTTCTCCTCCTTCACCTTCTTATTGTGGGTATTGAATGCATTATTTATGATGTTGGGAGAATTTGTTTTCATTTGCCATTAGTTTTGTTGATTCAAAACGTACTTTTGATGAGTTTTTTGTGTAAAGTTGGCCGGACGTAAATTTCGTAACATTACCAACTAAAGCTTGCCAAGTTCATGTTACCTACCAATCGAACGTACTTATGCCGGAAGTGTATTAACATTTCCACCTGAGGATGATTCCGCCTATAATGTTACGTAAATCTAGTATAATACCCTTGAAAGGCAGAAATGACGAGCAAGAATAAATACATCTTTTTAAAAACCTTTTGTTTGTGAATGCAAAACATTCCATAGTAACAATAATCACAATTTTGTAAAGTTAAAATATGAAATATAACTGGTAACAATTCCAGTTCATGTGTTCTAAGAAAGCGAATTTTGTTTATACTACCTTCATAGAGCAAACACTATCCCCCAAAAGATGATCCCGATTCCCTGGTATTTCCTACGGCTTTTCCACGCAGAGAGGCAGCCAACGCTTTCGCAATAGGTTAAGGGCCTCCCGCCTTGCCGCATTCTTCCATTCTTCAATGGCTGCGAGCTGAGAAAGCTCTGACCAGATGAGATGACTCTGAGAGCTCAGGCTTTCAGACTCAGTTTTGTTAATTATTCTCTTCATTTTTCGGTTTGTTTTGCCAGTTAAAGCTTTATTATTTAAATTATTAAACACGGCCTCTCTCAAATTAAATGCTGCCTCGTAAATGTTAGAGGTTACTAAACTACTTTTAAAAGCATCAATGGTTGCTTTTAACGATGTACGTATTATTATCATTGATGTTTTAATTTTCAATACTGATGTTTTGAAACGTCGATAAATTATATCACATCTCTACTACACATTTGTCACATCATTGAACGATCTGAGAGAGATGAGTATTAATGTGTGTGTGTGTGTGTGGGTGTGTGTGTATTAATGTGTGTGTGTGTGTGTGTGTGTGTGTGTGTGAGAGAGAGAGAGAGAGAGGGGGGGAAAGGGAGAGAGACTAAAAATCAAGGGGAAAATATAATAGACTATTGCTATGTGAATTACATCAAGCAATCCATTCTAAAATCCTTCAAGCAAAGTGGACTTAATAATATGTACGAACTGTACGAAACGCGTAAAAAATCGTGCGTTCTCTGAGGTATTTTATGCGTAATTTGTGAGTTCTCTGAGGTTCCACCGGTGCGTCGAAATTTACTCTTTTCGTTATAGCTCCGTTATCCTGCCACCATTTTTGGAAAACAAGTCAGTGACAAGGCATCGTATTTCAACTGGAAAAAATGTTCCCACCCCAGTCCTTTTAGAATCGTTTAGAGTATCGCAGTTGTCGAGACCCAAATCAATCCTCTCTCCTCCGTCACAAACACGCACGTGATTTCGTAAAAAGTCACTCTGGTGCTAAGGGTCCTACAGATCCTTGCGAGGAGGAACCTACGGATGGAGCCTTTGGCAATATCAAACACGGATGGTCATATTCCTAATTATCGAAAACCAATAAAATTTGTAAAGTCATTTTTACGACAAAATCTCGTGATTGATTTTTGGTAGGATTGCAATTCTAGTAAGTCAATTAGGTTTACGTCAATCAGTAAAAAAAATGTACGAGGGCACGTAAAATCTTGTTTCCTGTTGATGTTCATTAAATGTCAACATAGTGCCTTACTTAGTGTATTTAGTATATGAAGCTGCCTTTTTATATTTTATTTCTTTTAGGTCACTTTAACTAAGGTCATAAGGGATCACTATTAACTACATTTCAATAACAGTTACTCTCACCTCAACATTTTGAACAGGTGTCTGGTTCGGTTTTTTAAAATTAAAAGCTACCTTTGTTTCTCCTAAACAAACAATACAAGCTATGAAATTGAAAAATCTTGAAATATAGAGACTGCCTTTACAAATTTGGATGAACTTGAAACAATTTATTGTTACTATTAATTTAACTAATAGAAGTAAAGCAAATATCAGTTAATAAGACGAGCTTTTCTTGACGCGAGAAGTAGAGAACAGCGACCACGTATGCTGGAGTCTAAACCGACACTATTGATTTACGAAACCTTGTCTCCTTGTTCAGAGTAGATACTCCGAAAAGGCAGCTCTTGTCTCAGGACACTAGGAGAGCCCATTTGAATGCATTTTATTAAAGCAGAGAAGGGAGGAAGAATTATGCAAGCAGATAAGCGAGATTCTCTTGTGGAGAATCGAAAACAGCATGAGTAGAGAAGTCTCATTTTCCATATGAAGTACTTCATTATACCGCGGGTTTACTCTGGTCAAAACTCAAAATCACTGACCTTCTAACATTAATCACATCTTGATTATGTGCTTTTTCCCAAATATTCGCACTTTTGACGATTAAAATTCTTTTTTTATGATTGAGATGAATGTGCCCCATGACGATGAAGGAAAGTGTAATTTCTAATGAGTTAATTATGCGTTAATAACTTGTGCACAAATGGATTAGGTTTCGCTCGAATATTTTCTGTATTCAAACCCAATGAAGTTCAAACTTAGTGGTAATTTTCTGATGTAAGCATATTTTTTTTTGATATTTTAAAATTTTAAGGTTATATTTCGTATAAGCTAGATTTCATGCAATAGGTAATATATTTTATCAAATTGAGGTGTATGCATAAAAATATATGTATGAGGTTTTTGCACGATCCCTTCTCCTCCTCTAAATTAGTGAAAACACATATTGAGTCGTAGATGGTAAATAAGCGATCATTTTCTGTTCGAACCAGACAATATAAATTGTAAAACTACTTTTCAATTTTAGTTATCTGAAATGTAACACAGAAGGACAATAGCTATCGAAAAAAAAATTCAATCCATCTGCGGAAGAATACACAAAACGTTAATATATTAACACGCAACAGAATACTAGAAGTACATTTTATAAAACAACCTCTCTCCTGGTCTTCCCGTACGGCAGCGAAAGCTGGTTACCAACACACACGCACGCGCGTGCCCAAAACCTAGCCACATGACAAGATCTAGAGATTGGCTGGTTATTTACGCGTCAATACTGTGATCATTAGTCGCGTGAGAGAAGTGCTTGTTATATTCCGGGTGGTAGCGGTGATACTCCTCCATTGAAACGCGAGATCCGCCGCCCACCTACCCGTCGCCATGCCCTTTCAGATTTCCCTCCAGCGGGGCACCACCCCATCCTGGGACCAGCTCTGAGATCCCCACTGAACTCCCAACTCCCGCCATTTACGATTGATTGATTGATTTTTTCGTGTTTCCGGGCGCGTCAACTGCTTCGGTCATTAGTCCCGTTAGTGTAGTGCATTTTTTTCTCGGGAGATGGCGTTATCTTCCCCCGCCGGATGGCGAGATCCGGCGCCGACCTACCGTCGGCTAGTGGGGTTTTGCCCCTAACCAGGACTCTCCCACCAGCGGGGCACCGCCCCAGTCAGGACAAGCTCTAAGCTCCCGACCGGTCTCCCGGAATATGTGGTAGTGTAGTGCATGTTAGTGTGTGTGTAAGAGGAGAGGATGGGACAAGGAAGAGGAAGGACAGATCGCGCGCGGTCCGTTTGTTAGGGTACTGCTCCGGCATTCACCTGGTGTTGATCGGAGAAACCACGGAAAACTACCGATCAGAGTAGCCGGCCGCTAGAATTCTCCTCTAGGCAGCGACTGAAAGCTGAAAAGCTGAAAGCTAGTGTCGAAAATCCTGCCGCCGTCAGGACTTGAAGCTAGAATCTCCCGGTCAGAGGCGCTGCAGTGACATCAGTTGATGCACTGAGCTACCGCTACCGGTCCCCGCCATTTATGGGAATGTAGGTCATGCAAGTGTAAGTGCAAGGGTGGGACAAGAATGAGGAAGAGAAGATCGAGCAAGGTTCTTGATCTATTTATTAGGATACTGCTCTGGCATTCCCCTAGTATTTATCGGAGAATATAAGGAAAACTACTGTTCAGTGCAGTCGACCGCTAGTATACTCCTCCAGACAGTGACTGAATTCGACCTACCTAAGCAATTAGAATCGAAAATTCGCCACCTTGGGGACTCAAACACTAGGATCTTTCGGTCAGCGACACTGTAGAAGCAATGGTAATGCTGACATTGAGCCATGTTAACTTGTAAAAATATCTAAATGTTGACAGCATATTATTCAACATAAGATGCACTTAAAGGCAAATGGTTGAACCACATTGACAGTCTCATACTAGTGAAGAGGGGAGGGGCAACGACGGATCCTAGTGTCGTTTTTACCATCGTTGTTTAGGGAAGGAGGTATTGTTTAATAATTTGGGACTTTTATTATTACAACCTTTCTGAACCCTTAGCGACTATTTCACTCATGTCTGCCCGTGTCGTAAGTAACCAATGCTAAGCAAGAATATATTAAAAATAAACCAATCTCTGATGTCTATCGCCATGTGTTTATCAATATTGCATTCAGAGAAAGTGTGTGGAAGCAATTTCAAGAATTTTGTGAAGAACGAAAATACAAATTGACAGCACAAACTATAAATGAAGACATTTTGAAACATTGGACAATTAATTCGCGAAGGTTAGTTGGTGAAGAGTGCAAAGAATAAGCTATCAAAAACTATATGGAACATTACAGACACAATTATACAGGAAAATACTTAAATGAATACAAATGTATGTACACCCCATTTGAAATTGACGAATCCCGCTGATAATTCTGCTTCTACGTCTTCATCTTTCAAATACCCCCACGGAATACCAAGACATGGAAAACTCAACTTCCGACATCTTTAATAATTGTGTTTTTAATAAATGTTCTTGTAAGTAGTTTTGTTTTAATTGTTTTTGAAGGTTTCATTACCATAAAAGTGTAACATAGTTGAAATCATTTTCAGCATTAAAATTGTTATTAATATTTCCCTTGGATATATATTCTTCTAGAAAGCAGTGATAACTCAAAAATGAATGAAAGTTTCACATAATACGATAGCAGTTTTAAGTAATATTTATCTTTTTCTCAATTCCTATGATTTTAATTATCCATTTGATTCATTTAATGCGTTAATTCGTGAAACAGTCTCACAAAATATTACTTGAAGTGCTGCGATAACCGTTAAATTCACTCCTCGGCTTACCGGCTATCACAGCACTTCTCTTGCTATTACTTGTGATAGTTTCATCTTTCAACGCTTATTGGATGTTAACAAAACAAATTTGAAACTGTAGCCATGCGCAATCTCTTCATAGAAATCCCAGCGTTTTCTTACAGCCAGGCCTGCCCATTATTACATTGAAACCTTATTTCACTGTCTGTCGATGTAGAGAACAGTCGTGCAATCGGTGCAGCAAAGTGGATGTTGAACTAATTCTTCAAAAGCGGACGTGGGCATCTACATCGGATATCGGACGTGGGTTTCTTCGGAAAGGACTGCAAGGATACAAAATGTTGAAAATATACCAAAAGACATAAAATGTCCTTCCCGTACCTCAAAAAATGAAACTATTTTAACAAAAACCTGCAGAACCTGCATCGTAATAAATTGCTAAAATTATTAATCCTTAAATACATCACATTTTCCTTCAATTATGTAGCAATTTACTCTTTGGTTCATCGTTGACCCCTTCTCCTATTGGTGTTCTCCGGGTGTTTGCATTGGTAGGCTGTTAATAGAATGAAAGGTAGAACACTGCCCAGGGATGCACTCTGCAAAAACCCACGACACACCATGAAGTAAAGAAGATACGGAATAAGAAGGACATTTGTCTGATCTAGTAGCTCTCTCCTGCAACGTTTGGATTGCTTAGCACGGAAGAGCCCATCGTAAAGCGAATGAGCCCGCCAGTCATCAGCACCTCGTAGCGACCCAAGGCCGGTTCCCGGTCGTGGGTTTCGATCGCTCCCGTAAAACGGCCCTGCGAGTCAGGATGGCTTCTTCCCAGCAGGACACATTCAGGGGTATGCAAAGGAGAGCCCGAGACTTGCGGGAGACTCGCCTTAAGACTGCTCCATCTGACCGGGAGGTCCTAGGTTCGAGTCCTGACGGCGGCAGGATTTTCGACACTAGCTTTTCAGCTAGGCCTGGAAGAGAATTCTGCTGGAAGAGAATTCTTGGAAGAGAATTCTAGCGGCCGGCTGCTCTGATCGGTAGTTTTCCGTGGTTTCTCCGATCAACACCAGGCGAATGCCGGAGCAGTACCCTAACAAACGGGCCACGGACCGCGCGCGATCTTTCCTTCCTCTTCCTTATCCTATCCTCTCCCTTACACACACATTTATACTCACATGCACAACACTACCACATATTCCGGGAGACCGGTCGGGAGCTTAGAGCTTGTTTTGACTGGGGCGGTGCCCCGCTGGTGGGAGAGTGCTGGTTAGAAGGGAAACCCCACTAGCCGACTGTAGGTCGGCGCCGGATCTCACCATTCAGCGGGGGAAGATCACCGCCATCTCCCGAGAAAAAAACATGCACCACACTAACGGTACTAATGAGCAAAGCAGTTGACGCGCCCGGAAACACGAAAAAAACAAACCAAACCAAACTTAAGACTGCTCCACACTTTCGGCATTCGCCGAGCAGCGAGCTAGTGCTCGCCTAATCCCGAGCAGCTGACGTATTCGGCGAATGTTCGCTCCCTTTGATGTGTCCAAAAGATCTCTAGTCTCATCTCATAGTACACTAAAAACAGTGCAAATACTGATCTCCAAATAACTCTAATGACTTTTGGGAATCTGGCATCGTGAATACAACTGCCAGTTTAGCCCTGAAAGCGAATTTTTATTGTTTCTTTACCTTGAATGAATGTTTCACTTGGTCAAATTTCATCCCAACATCCCAAAAATCCTGAGAAGTTACGCAATGGTTGAATCCAGTAGCAACCAATTATAGAATCACTATTACTGATGGTTGCATGTGGAACACCTAGATATTTGAGATTAGTTTTTTGTGAGGATTACCTATGTTTGTTAGATTAAACGTTATAAATGTACAATCAACAAACAACAAAAATAATGTAGTATATGCTGTTTGAAAAAAAAAACAAATACACAAATTATAGAAAGGATATATTAAAGGTTCACTTGCAATTAATGTTTTTATTTAGCAGTGGAAAGAGACATTTTCTTTCTGCTGATTTCCCTGCGTCAAAGGACCAGAAGAGTCCTTTTATTACGAGTTGCGGTTGACGTAATGTCCTTTATTACTTTACGGAATGCAGTTGTACTTGTTACTGTCATTCAATGTACGCAATTAATCAACTGTAGTACGCACTTAATCACCTTTCACAATCATCACGACCAGACACTAAAGTTTTGTTTAACCTTCGGTCTCTCGCAACTAATCTAACAGCCACAGCACTCATCTTTTAACACGTATTTCCCTTTCTCGATATCATACCTTTTAATTGTCATAGCTACCTCATAATGTTGTTTGAATCCATAAATAAAAAACCCCCTTATACGAACTTTTCTGTGGTTTCTATATTTGGATTGAACGTAATTAAATAAATTACGTTATTCATTTATTAGAAAACAACATATAATGAACGAAGAAAATGATATTTTGAATCAATCTGGTGAATGGGGAAATAAAATAGATGTATAAGAAAATGTGCAGGAAAATAGAAAATCCGGTGTCTCCAGGAGAGACATTCACTACTAAACCTTAGTATCAGAAGAATTTAGGTTATGCATTCAAAAACGCAATTTTTATGTAACAAGCTTAGTTAGAAATAAAAAATCACTCCCTCCCCTCTGAGCGAGACGTTAAGTACTTCTTTGGCAATTTCTTTATTTTTTAATTTGTGTAAAATGCACTGTAGTTTGTTTATTTAGATTTATTTTATTGCTATTTCTCGGATAGTTTTCATGTAAAGAACTTAATAAAGAAAAACATTTTGCACTTTACTGTAGTAAAATGTTTCCAGATGAAATCCTTTATACATATATATATATATATATATATATATATATATATATATATATATATATATATTACACACACGCGTGTGTGTGTGTGTGTGTCGTATGTGTGTGTATGTGTGTGTAAATTCTGAAGTATACAATAATAAACTGCAACAAGAAGACTGAAATTTTATTCTTGTATTTACTTTTATAAACTTCAATTTAATACCAGTCCTTTCTTTAAAACCCTACAACATAACGACACAGAAATTTTGGGGAAATATTCGTAGTAATATGGAATTATTTTGTACTCCAAATGACTGCACGTTACCCTACAAGTTATGCATTTATTTTGTTAGTATCTACGTTGGTTGTAAGGAACTTCATTCAGCCTTCATTACTCCTAGTCTGAAAATAGATCGTTAGCGATCAAAATACATTGATCGATACAAAAGGTTTGAGTACGCGGAAAACTCTCACAAAGAGCTCTGAAAAAGCACAAATCTTCTTTCTTCGTCCAGGCGAGCAAAAAAAGGAAGACTGTTTGGTAGGCTCAAGGTATAGGAAGATTCGTCAATCTGTGCCGTGTTAACAAGAGTCACTTCTTTGTAACGGCTTGCTGACGGGCCCAACGCAACCCTACCTGGCGGGCAACCGGCCCTTGGAAGTCTCCCGCAGAGGATGGGACGGGGGACAGGGTCGGGGGGCGGTGCTTCTCTCTGCCCACGCGAGGCCATCCGCCCGCTTCGTCCTGCTTTGTCCCGCCCCGCTCCGCCTCGCTCCGTACTGCTCCGTCCCGCTCCGTCCCCAACCGCCGCCCGCTCCGTCCGCTCCGCCCCCCCCCCCCGCCCGGCCCCCCCCCTCCCCGCCCCCCGCGCCGGCCGCAGGCGAACGAGGTAGCGGGTTACGGCCACCCGTCCACCTGGTCAGACCGGAGGAGTACGCCGACGCGCGCGCATACGCCGGAGAGGTCCTGTTCAAGATCTGGCGGTCGCCGCACACGCCGCCAGCGCCGCCGCTGTCGCCGCCGCCGCTGTCGCAGCCGCGTCCCGGTGAGTGCATTGGTCGCTCGCCGACGCGACGTCTGGACCGCCCCATGCGCCCTTCCGGGCCGCGTCCAAACCTCCTCTCTCTCTCCAGTTCCTTCTTACGTAACGCGCTTCATCTTACATAATGCGATCTCGAAAACTGCTCTTCCAAAATTAAATTTGAAATTTTTGGGGAAATGGTATGTTTAAAATGCACTTAACGTAAAAACTACACGTATTTCCTTACATCTGTGTTATTTTAGACCCCAAAACTTAAAAAAATAGAAGTGTGGAAATGTTTAAGACGAGATATTTGTTAACGAGAAAAGAGCATCTCAGCTCGTTCGTCAATAAAATCCTCGAATATTTATCTTGTTTTCATGTAAACAATCCTTCACGTACAGCGCTAACATTTTTATGTGATAAATTGGTAACAGAATAACTGTATTTTCTGGATTGTATAGAAAAGTTATTTTTAATAATGCAGATAATTTGAACAATTTTGGGACATAACACAAAAAGTACGAACGTATTTCTTAACGAAGTTTAATGGTACTAAAGCTGTTCGAACAGCCAATAATAAAAATAGACTTTCAAATAACGTCTACAGCCTTAGTATGAAAAAAGAAACATTAATTAAAAGATATACACAGTAAAAAGAAAAGTAAATGCTGACTTATGTCCAGACTTATATTATTGAAGCACAACTACTGATTAATAGTAGGAATGTCTGCTGTGTATGTTAAGATCGGCGGACTTTTTAATAAGATTACCTGGTCCCGAAACCTTGGTTTGTTTTGAAATACTTTTAAAATGTTAAAACTATTAGTAATCGACTTAACATAATTGAGGATATAATTGAAGTGCACCTACATCCACTGCGATGACTCATAAGAGATCTTGGTGCATGTCTGTTCATGAGGGTCCCTTACGTAACGTGCGCCCACATCCGTAGGGAGTCGGCGCCGTAGCGGCGGCCATCGACGGACTCACTCGCAATCCTCATAAATAGGCGAAGGGCCGCCATTTGCAATAAAAAATAACTTCAAACTCATTCCAGTCCATTAACTCATTGCAACTCCACTGTATGACTGTTGTACGTAATATTGTTCAAGTCTTCATGGAATAATAAAATCATCCGTTTTCCTATTGGTAATATTCGACTTGTGCGAAGTGAAATGTAATTTTTATTTGTAGTATAACAGAATTTTAGCGTATGTAATCATATACTACATTTTAATTCTTAAAATATGATCTTAAATCGAAACAATTGTCCGAAAACATTTGATATGAGGTAATTTGTTTGTTTTTTTCTCCCTTTCAAAATTCAAAATTTATTGCTTATTTATCCTTGAAAATAGATTTTATTACATGGGAGTATTTTTGTTTTGTTTTTTTCTCCCTTTCAAAATTCAAAATTTAAGTAGTATATGACTTAGTGTAGGGATCACAGAATTTTGAAAATGTGCACACAATTCACTTTTCCCCATAGCACGTCATACGCAGTTTCTTAACTGTTTTTTTGACGTAAAATAAATAAAAATAAATAAATAAATAAATTAACTATTTGAAAACTGCATATTTATAATATTTTGTAGCGCTACTCGTTATGAATTAAAACTAGTGGTGCTAAAACAGCACATAGTTTCTACACCGTATTTTCACGCAAAATTACGGGAAAAGTACTAAATTTTCGAAAAATTGTATATAACCTTATTTGAAAATTATCGTTAAGAAACAGATTTCATTAAGGCATTAAGGCAAAATCTCTATATTCATAATTCTAGTTGTAAGAGGACAACGAAAAAATGTTGAAATTTTGCAAAATTCGAAAAATTAGGGTTTTCAACGAACATGGTACCTGCACCATTTTCTTAAATGTCCTTTACACTATCCAACAGCAAAATTTGATAAAAGAAATGGTGTAATTTTTTGAAAATTTGAAAAATGTCCCAGGAATTTTATGTAAAGTACCCCCTGAATTAAAGAATCGGTTCCAAATTCAAGGGACTGCGACATCACCTAGATCTATTGGGGAATATCAATTTTGGAGAAAATCGGCTGAACAATTTAACCGCTAGCGTTGTTCAAAAACGGACAGAGACGTATTGCCGTCAATCGATTTTTTGCTATCGAGAACCCACAACACATAGATTCTGGGTACAGCAAGTGTTAGAGAATTTGTTTCTAAATTCATCATCTGGATTTATCCACTTTTTCGTTACCAGGGTCCAGCAATGCGTTTTTCTGCCGAAAATTCGCCGTTTTTTCGCGCAGCATTACGTAACTTTTTCTCTATTCCGTAGCGAAAAAGTAGAACTAATCTATAGTTTCTCCCGTTCCTTCATTGTTTATAAATGACATGCCACGACCACAACTTTTAAGATTTTGCAAGTACTTGATAATTCGAATACGAAGTGTAATTGGACCAAACGTCCTTCCCGTGGCTCGCCTGCGCCAGAGTGGGGCAATGATGGTGGTGGCCCCGTCGGGATGTGAAGGCAACGGCGCGGCGTTCTTACGTAAACACTGATCGGTTTAGGTCGAAGAATGTTTATATAACAAAGAATGGACAGCGGATTCGTCCAGGGCCGGTTACTCTTTCGCGCTAATCTCAAAAAATGACCGCGGCTGCCAATTGTGAATGCCTGGGCAGTTGGCGGTCGCCGGGTACATGTTGAATGTACTTCAAGGGTCTCCAAAAAGAGTTGCTCAACAAGAAAGGCAGCATAAAGGAACATCAGACATCGTGATTATGATTGTGAATTGTTCAAATCCAATCAAAATTTTTGTAAAGTCTATTACAAACTCGATTACTTTAATTATAACTCTATTTCATTAAGCTTGTAATCGAGATTTATTTTTTGAAGTTTAAGCATGTTTATTGATTAAAATTATTTTTATTTATTTATTGGAGATTTAGGGATCCTTCGACTATTGAGGTCTGTGAATGACGATCTAATGAGATGATGGTGTGGAATGAGAGGCAGGGGAAACGGAAATATCTAGAGAAAACCTGACATGAATTGGTATGGAATTTGCGGTAGAAAGTGTATCGCTAGACATTTTGCCACGAACCCCCTTCACATTTATTTCAAACTTTTATTTTTTCCGTCTACAAGATTTCAGTGTGTGGAAGTGCTTAATAATTCCAAAAGGGCGTGTTTTAGAATAAATCACGTATTGCGAGGATTGTTTGATAAAGTACACAAACCTTTTTCAAACATACATACAAAGTCTGCAATTGTGTCGAAAACCCTGTCGATTTAGTATGTTGAAGCAACGTGCTTTGCGGGTTGCATGAGTGTTTGTTGCCTCTCCTACGCCGATGTTTTCTTTTGAACGACACTCAACTGTCATTGATTAATTAATAATTCCGGGATCGTCAACGGTTAAGGTCATTACTCCCGTAAGTGTAGTGGGTGATTTTTAATCTGTGGAAGTGGTGGTGGTCTTCCCCCGCTGGATGGCGAGATCCGGCGCCGACCTACGTCGGCTAGTGGGGTTTCCCCCTAACCAGGACTCTCCCACCAGCGGGGCACCGCCCCTTCCGGGACAAGCTCTATGCTCTCGACAAGTGTGGTAGTGTAGTACATGTGTGTGTAAATAAGAGATGATGATAGGAGAAGGAATAGAAAGGAAAGATTGCGCGCGATCCGTCGCCCGTATTCGCCTGGTATTGATCGAAGAAAAAAAAACACGGGAAACTACCGACCCGAGCAGCCGGTCGCTAGAATTCTCCTCCTGACAGCCGCTGAATTCGACTTAGCTGTCCAGCTAGTGGCGAAAATCTTGCCACCGCGGTGCACCATAAGGGACTCGAACCCTAAGATCACCTGGTCCACAACCGTCATCTTTCCGTAGCATTGTGTATCGAGAGGATTGTACTGAAATAGGGATACCCTATTAGTCATGACAGAAACATTTTCAGCAATAAATGTAATTTATGGATTAAGAGGTATTGATTATAATTTAATGAATTGGTGTAAAAATGTGGCTGTAACAATAAGTTCTTGCGACAAATATGCATGATGCTTTAACGAGCATAAGCATGCTAGGATATGTTCGGTAGTGCGGAATTTTTGTTTTGTACTAATGAGTACACAAATCCAAATTGGAAATGAGTTATGTTACAACTTAGAAAAAATTAACACAAATTTTCAAAAATTAGATTATTTGATTGTCTCTTATGAACATTTGCATCTTTATTTTTTACATATCCTTTCTTTTTAATTCAATAAAGCTTTTGCAAACAAGTTTTATTTATTTATTTACTTATTTACATATATATTACATATTTATTTATTTGTGGTCTTTTACGAACAGTAAAACTGTGTGTGACATATGGGAGAGATGTATATTCAGTGCACTTTTATATACAATAAAACAATAAAGGTTTTGTTGAATTTTTTGGCATTGCACAGTAGTTACTAGTCATTGCGAATGCTGATTATGAAGACACATTAATCATATCCTTGTAGTAATTTCAAGAGAAAACATGGATTAAGTTACTTAATCCATGTTTTCCCTTGAAAACAGGTATGTTACTTAGGTACTGGCTGCTTGGTGTTCTGTTACAATGAAGTCACTTGACTTCATTCTAATCTGACTTCACGAAATTGTAACAAAAAGGGTCTTTAAGATTTCAAAAAACTCACAGAAGCAAGGATTTTGTTGAAGAATTCAGTGAAGAAAAGTAGATACATAAGTACTTTCCCACATCAAAAGAGAGGGTAATGACGAGAAAAGATGAGAAATATTCTTATGAATTTTCCATGTATGCAAATCAATATATGAATGCATGTCATTGACATGAATTGGAAAGAATTATCAATGACCTATTAAATTGTCAGAATCAAAGCAGGCATCATACAGTAATTTTTAATGCAATTAAAAACACCACAACATTTGGACAAGGATGCATTGGCATTCCCAGGACCACCTAGGGCGTCTGAAAAATATAAGTACATGGATCGTTGTAGACACCCACAAATGTACTATTATACCTAAAAAAAAATTTTTTTTCCGGGGTTTTCTATCTGGCACATTCCATTAATGGTACCAATTCCCAATGAACTAGTTGCAACATTCAAGTCTGATGAGACAATTAATCGGAAGAGGCTCGTACAAGGAATGGGTTTTCAAAGATAGAGCCTTTGCTGGAAATATATTAGAAAATTAACAGAGTGTATTTGTCTTGAAGCGTGTAATTCTACAAAAAATACTTGACAAGTGGGATGTTGATGTGATAATGAGAATGCTTTGATTCATTGAACTGCAGTAGTAGGGCTTCCTTAAAAAAATCACTTTCAAAAAAACTAACTTTTCACACTCAAACTAGTTCTTTGTTTTTTCAGATGATCCAGCAGCTCCTCTATTTGTAGAATATGGTAACCCTTACATTAGTTCCCCTTTTATTTTAGTGTGTGTCACTTGATTTACTGAATTTATATGAGATTACTCTTTTTATAGACAAATGTTATGCATTCTACCACAATGGAGCCCCTCATTAATCCAGAAAACCTGCTACAGCAAAAGGTGACCCATACTACAGTGACATGGAATGATATATCTGTTTGGTATAAAAAAAGAAAACAATCTGTACTCTGGAAGAGAGAACAAGTGGAATACATACAAGTGTTGAAAAATGGTGTGGTATCCCATGCTCTAAATAATATTTTTGTGAATAAATCTATTGTTTCATCGTTCTGAGAAACATGAAACTTTATTCTCTTTCAGTTTGTGGAATAGCAAAATCTGGACACTTATTGGCTATCATGGGAGCCAGGTTAGATTTTCACTACCTGCTTATTCTTCAGCATGCTACTTTTAGACACACTAAAGAAAACTAAAATGATTATAATTTAAAAAATATTTCATTTAGTGGTGCAGGAAAGACATCTCTGCTAGCAACAATAAGTTTGAGAGTGAAAGGTGCTGTTGATGGAGAAGTTCTAATAAATGGGAAGGCTGTGGATCAGAATTTCATGGCACATATTTCTGGATTTGTTCCTCAGCAAGATCTTGTCATTAATTCACTGACAGTTCAAGAACACATGGAATTCATGGTACAATTCTATACAAAACTATCTACTTACTTGTGGAGAAATTTGGACCATTAAATAATATGCTATTTATTCAACAGGCATCCCTAAAAATGGATTCTTCAACCACAGCATTACAGCGTAGGAGGCATATCAGCACTTTACTGTCAGAATTAGGTCTTGCAAAATGTCAAGACACAAAATTGTCATTACTTTCAGGAGGGGAGGAAAAACGATTATCTCTGGCAGTACAGGTAAAATTGGTTTCATTCTTATTTTTCTCTGAATCTTCATGAATGGGAAAAGAAATGAAGGTTTATTTTTATTACTATCTACATTTATTTTTTTTAATTCTCAGTTACTAAATGATCCATTGATACTATTCTGTGATGAACCAACAACTGGTCTAGATAGCTACAGTGCATCCATTGTAGTGGAAAAACTAAGTTACTTGGCTCATCGAGGCAAAGCTGTTGTGTGCACCATTCATCAGCCAGCATCAGGTCTTTTTGATATGTTTAGTCATGTATTATTGCTAGCTGATGGTCGTGTTGCATTTTATGGAGATACTGTATGCGCAGCTCAGCACTTTCAAAGGTGTGAATTTTTGTAAAATGTGTAATATTTCCTTTTCTTTTTAAGAAAATACTAATTTTGTTTTGTTAAAATATTTCAGCTTAAACCTCATTTGTCCCAAGGCTTTCAATCGAGCTGAATTTTATATTTCACAATTATCAATTATTGCTGGCAAGGAACAAGAGAGTAAGCGAAAAGTAAAATCGATTTGTGATGCATTTGAATCTTCTACTTTTGGACATGAGCTTGCTGAACAATTGTCATTTTACAATAAAAGAATGAACATGTTTCAATTATCATCTGATAGGTCTTCAAGGCTTCAATCATCACATTCTTCTGATGTAAGTATTCTTCTGATGAAAAGAATACACATTTCATTCATCAATAAAATTCAATTTACTTATTGAAAATATTATGACACTAATAAAGTTAATGTTTACATTCTAGAACATTGCTGATTTCCAGAAATACACAGAAATGTAAGTTTGTCATGTGGAAACTGTATTTAAAAAACAAAAACAAAGGTTTTTAAAAAAAATAGAAACTTGGGTGAACAAAAATAAATATATTGAAAATTAAAATTTCATAAGAAATATGAAAGTTTTAATAAGAATGAAAACTCCTTTTCTCCTTTTTATATATTGTATAAATAATATAGTAGAACATTTTTATGTACACACAATTTTAACTTCCATTTTTTCATTGATAGATGTAGACCAGGTTACTTAAAACAACTTTATTGGCTGACATGGAGAAATGTGATTCATCTGTTAAGAAATTCCTCAAATCTTTTGCTTCGTGCAATTTTGTACCTGGTAAGGCATCAATATAATTTGGGTTTTATATTAAAACACAAATTAATTAACTAATCAATAACACTATTAACATTCCTTATTTTTCAGTTTATAGCTCTAATACTGGCTACACCTTATACAAATTTACAAGTTGATCAAACTGGAATACAAAATGTTCAAGGATTAATGTATCTCATAGTAACAGAAACAATATTCACGTTCTCATATGGTGTGTTTCATACCTTCCCAAGTGAGATACCAATTTTACTTCGAGAAATTGCTAATGGGATATACAAACCTGGTCCGTACTATGTATCAAAGATGCTGGTTTTGGTAAGAGAATAATTTTTCTCATTATTCAATAGAAAACTTAACATGTCTTACATTTTTTTTCTTATTTTCTTCCTCAGATACCTAAAACTATAGTGGAACCATTTTTATACTCTTCTCTCATATTTTGGATAGCAGATTTACAAGGAGATGCTCGGGTGTTTTTGTTATTTTGTTTAACTGTGATAATGTGTGCAAAATCTTCAGCAGCACTTGGTGTGTACTTCTACATCTCATAATTGTACTAAAAAGATATTAATTACATATTACAAACAAAATGTCTGATTTTGCTTTTACTTTTTATAGGTTGTGTTATGTCTGCAGCATTTGAATCGGTAGCAACAGCATCTCTACTATCTGTGCCAATAGATTTTCTCACATTAATTTTTTCAGGCCTGTTTCTTCAACTGGGGCAAGTACATTAATATTGTATTAAAAAGCTAGTAGCAGCCACTGTCCATCAATTAATGTATGTAAATATTTTTGTAGGAGTCTTCCAGCATATTTATCTTGGCTCCGTTATGTATCACAATTTTATTATGGTACAGAGGCAATTTCTATTCTCCAGTGGGAACAAATTCATAACATTAGTAAGTAGTAAGGCCTGTATTCAGTTCTGTTGCTAGTTTTTTAGTTTTATTGATCAGCTTCATAACAAATAATTGACATTTTATAGAATGTCCTGATAATCCTGATCTACCTTGTATCTCCAGTGGAAGAGGAGTACTAGAAAAATATGACTATGGTCCAAATAACTTTAGTATGGATTTACTAGGACTTTTTGCCATCTACAGTATATCTCATATGGTAGGCTTTTTAGCCATTTGGATTCGCAGTACAAGACAACCTATTTATTAAGTCACATGAAATTTTGCTGATATGAAGAAAAGTGAAATGTAAAATAATAAAACTGGATTTTTTTTATCTATTGTTTAATTGCCAAGTCTTATTACTTAAATGTGTTTTTCCTAGCCTGTCTGCATAATCCCAACCATCCAATCATATTCAAAACACAAAAAATTAATACAAGGGCAATTAGATCCCCGGAAACATTTCCTGGAGAATATCCATAAGCTTGTAACACCTCAGTTCCATTTCTTAGACATGGTAGCGATTTATCTTCGGGGCAATCTGTTTAAAGAAAACAACACTGGTATAATTGTAATACAAGATGTTATAATTTGTTATAAAATGTTATAGTTTTAATTAGTGATGCACATCAAATAAAAATGCACAAAAGAAAATGAAGTCATTTGTATACTTACCAATATAATCAATATTTTGCCAATGGAGAACCAAAAGCACTTCATTTGTATAGTGGAGCTGAGACAAGTATTTTATCCAACTGATTACTGATGGTAAACTTCTGAAAATTGTGTGAAAAATTCATCAGAGTAAGGAATGTTTTCATGAAACTTTTATAACTGAACTCTAATTCAAAATATCCTTAAAATATTTCAGAGAATGATCTGGATTACTATGAACCTGATATTGAAGAACATCCCTGCCATTAACATGGTAGCAAGATCCACAGGCACAGATATCACAGATGCAATGTCAGGTGACTGAAATACAGCAGATAATGCACAACCTGCCCACAAACAACAATTCATAATGTTTTTCATTGTCCTATTCATAACATCCAATAAACTCTTAGAAAATTCTATGTTATTTATCATGAGCAACCATTCTGAATACAACAAAAGAAAAGTTTAAACATCATGGATAACTAAAGAAATATATGTGTAACACTAAAATAATTCAAAGAATTTTTTAATTTGAATTTGCTAAAAAACTCACAACGTATATTTTACATTTACATTTCCTTTCTTTTTTTTTTTTGGTACTTTGTAAGTCAATATCAGCTTTTGTTGAAATGTTGATCAGTTTTCCATAACAATTGGTTTGATTAATAACATGTTCTAATACTCACAAAGAAGAAAGAGATTGGGAGGTTGAATTCTATGATTTTGGGTGGCAAAATTAAACTTCTGATGTCGTAGAATTCTTCTATTTGTAAATGAGTGGAGGTCCCATTGATCTACTGCCAACCTTTGCCCCAATGATAGCAATGTGTAATTCCTCTCCCAAGTATTCCAACAAAACCAAATTATGACAAAATTGAGGAATTATTCATGGTAAGTACATATTGCAAGGTAATTTTTTTTTTTAAAGAGCTTCCACCAAGAATATTCCAGTAAAATGACTGGGAAAAAATGTCTTTCATAAACAGCACATTCCTTTCTTTAAGTTCAAGTAGAATTACCCTATTTTTACTTCAAAATTTAAAAGCTTGTTCACTTTAAAGACGTGCATTTTGAAACATTTTATAATTTGGTTAACAGTAAAGAAAATTCAATACACTACTGATTCACTTTATTCCATAGATTGTTCTAATAGAACTCTTGGTATGACAACCACGCTCACAACATAAAGAAATAACTTGTTGAATATAACAAACTTACCATATGCTGAAGCTGAACATGCTGATATTAGTAATGGACCAAGTAATGTAAAGTATGATAAAACAGAGCATCCAAAGAGATATTGAACACTGCATATAATTGCTAAATATATAGCTGGTTCTATAACAGTTCTTGGAATCTGGAAACATTAATTTTTAATGCATTTTTATAATAGAGTTACTCTAGAGAATAAAGTACCAAATTAAAGGAGTTATAAAAATGTTTTTCACCGTTGTAATTATCTTGGCAATATAATATGCAGAAGTTGGGTAGAAATCTTTTTCCTTTGTAAATACTGAAATTTCTTGAGGAAATGTATTAAGGACTCGATATGCAGAAGTGAAGTAAACTTCAGAGGAAATCAAATATAGCAAACCATGAATATCCTGAATACCTTGTTGAGTATGTGTGAAAATATTTGCATAAAATATTGCAAGCATTAAAGAGGTTACCTGTAAGGTAGAGTAGGATTAAGAGTTAAATGAAAAACATTCAATTGTATTTTATAGTATTAATAATAATTACCTACAAGAAAAACAACAGCTTGCTGAAAATGTCCAAGTTTTGTTCTTAAAGAATCCATTACATTTCTCCATATTAACCAATATAATTTGACCATCCAAGGAGACTGATTACTGATACAAAGAAGAAATTGTTATAGAACAAGTCTCAAATTCCTTTCCTTCTTTCTTTCTTACCAAACATCAATTAAATTATCTTAAGGGTATTTAAACATAAGCCTTACTGTATCTTTTAAATTGATCTAAATATTTAACATTCCTTACTTAAAGTGTTTAGGTACTTGTACACATGATTTTCAAGTTCACAATATTCCTCCTCTGCTTTCATGCTGATGTAGTTATTATCCCTTCTTGAGATGATACACTAAGAAAAGCTATGATGAATTGTATGACATGAGATTCCATCAACAATAAACCCAGTCAATTTTCACTACTGTTAAATAATAAATTTCCCCTCAAGAGATACATCAAAGAGATCTACCAAAATAATGAAGAATTTTGTAGATTATACCCTCAAAAAATTAGCAGGCAGGCATGCTTACATAAATGCAAACAATTTACAGCACACATTACACTGCAACAGACATTACTGTTCTGCGTGACTCAAAAACAATCTATGCCCCAGACCTTGAAAACCTGGATTAAGGGAATGAGTGATGTATCTTAGGTAGTAATATCCAAAATGAGACCTTTCTGGCTCTTCTATTATTTTTACTACTTTTCTATCACTTTTTTTAGGTTTAGCTCTTTTGCACATGTAATCAGAATGGTCTGAATTTCTGATTTAGAAATATACAATAATGTAGAAATATTTTTTAATTAACTTGACTTTTTGAAATTCTGTACAATATAATCACACAGTTCTAAATCTTCCTGTTTGTTAATACAAGCTTGGCAATATTAGAACATTTACCTATGCATTGTACTTTGCCTGTGTACGATGTAATACAGAGTCAGGGACTGGCAGTTCAAAATTGGGTTTCAATAAAAAAAATATTACTACTTTTAAATCAAACATTTACAAAATACAAAATGTTAATATAGTCTATTTATTTATTTATTTATTAATTTTTTATTTATTTATTTTACGCAAAAAAACAGTTAAAAACTGCGTATGACGTCTAATTGGAAAAAACAAAGAATGAGTCTAGTCTACTTTATTTCATTTATTTTAGTTCTTGTGCACTAGTTTTCTAAGCAAGAACCAATACTATAATATCAGAACTTATTATTACAATGAATGATATTTAGTAAAACTTACAATGATTTATTTTTATTCGCTGACTGGTCCTGAAAACACATGATTGCAAATGATTATACAATGTTTGAAAACTCATAATATTTAAAAACATAAAAAATAGATCATTCAATTAGCTTTTGCTCTCACTTGATTGATCTGATCAACTTCATTACTTCTTAAACTTTCTCCAAGGTGAGATTCAGCAAATTTTTGACAAAAATATTCATTAGAAGCAGTACATGAATCCTCATCTCCAGGCACTATTGCAAATTTCATTATGAGAAAATCTGCTGGATTATAGTTGGAAGGGCAGGGAGATCCTAAACTAAGTATCATTATATATAACAATGTTCAGCACCAAGCACAATAATATCACACAATAATAATGCAAAACCCAAAGAGGCGGACGAACAACTTTGTCACCTGTAGGCATGCGAAAAATTGCCCCCCCTCCTTTTTTTTTTCTTTTAAATATTCCAGGGAGAAAGTTTAACATAATAAGAAATATAATTTAGGTTATTAATTGGCCACACATATTTATGACTATAATTATATATAATCCCCGTTCCCTTTTTCTATTGGAAATCAATTATTTTTAAATCATATATTTCGATGCATACTAAAAAGACAAATTCATTATGTTTGTTTTTTCATAGTGAAGTATATTTATTATTATATTATTGTTCTCCCTTTAATTTTAATGTCTATGAAAAAAAATTTTTTTAATTGTATAATTTTTAAAACATATGATATGAAAAATTTATTCATATTATAAATTTTAGCAATTTATAGATACAAATTTAGTACACAATTTTTGACGCCCCTGAAATTTTGCTGCTGTAAGCACATGCCTCGTGTATCTATGCGTAAATCCGCCCCTGGTTCTGAGAACCCAAAAAGGTATAATTCTTACTAACCTTGAAAAGTAAGCCAAGACATTATTAGTTGGTCCATGATATGCTAATTTACCACTGGTCAGAAGAATCATTTGATTAAAGCAAGTGAAAATATCAGATGCAGGTTGATGGATGGAACATATAACAATTTTTCCTGCTTTCGCAATTATTTGAAGTTTTTCAATAAGAAGCAAAGCATTGTAACTATCAAGCCCTGTCGTGGGCTCATCACAGAACAAAATTAGTGGATCGTGGAGGAGCTGCAGGAATATACAATGACAAATTGACATATGAATTTTAACTATTGTAAAAATATTTAAATTATCAACAATTCACCTCCACTGCCACTGACAGTCTTTTTCTTTCACCTCCTGATAAATATTTTAGTTGAGTGCCTTCTTGGCCAGAGAGTCCCAGTTCAGTCAAAAGTGCTGATATTTTTGTTCTTCGTTGATTTGACTTTATGCTCTTGTTCAACCTCATCTGTGACTGCAAAAATTTTGTTCCCTCAAGTGAAATGGTAATATTTGGAAAGCAAAATTGCCCACATTTATCTTACCACAGTTTCCTACCATAAAGAAACTATGTTCCATTGCTGTCAGAGTTGGGATTGCAATGTCGTTTTGTGTAACAAAACCAGACACGTCTATTAATTCATTTCTACAAACAATATGAGAATTAAGATAAATGACACCTTCCACTCCATCTGCAAAATGAAACGAACCTTCACTCAAAAGGTTATGAATAAAAAACACTTCTTGTAATAGAAACATACACAAGAAATCAATTGACTTAAAGAAAACCACCTAGCAGTTGTGATACCTAGAAAATTAAATCAATCATATGATTACAAGTTACTTCACAATTACAATAAAAATTACTTTAATATTTCATTCACTTTCATCATATCTAAAATCGACAGATTAACACTTATATTTCTGTGACATTCTTAATTACAACTGTTCGTATTGAAACATAATTCTTATGTATTTATGTTTGCAGATGTATTTCAATAGGAAAAACATTACCTTCCACTCTTTTACTGACTGCATTGAGCAAAGTAGTTTTTCCACTGCCACTGTAAAAAGACCCAATACTTGATTAACAATTCATTGAGTAAAGATTTAAGAAATGTCTTCAAAATAATCATACCAGATTTATAAATTTAATGCGATTTAATAATGTTATAAATAAATAACTTCTCATAAGTGTATAAAGAAAGAAAGAAAGAAAGGAAGCTGATGAAAAACCGATACAATAACATGCAGACACTTCTTTTTAACATTGTTATCAAAACTTATCATTTTTATCATTGACTTTTAACAATGAATTGGAAATAAGTCAATATTGTAGCCTAAAGGTATTTCATTACTCAATTTTGTTTATCGAAAAATAGATAGAGAGACTTTACCTTGCTCCCAACACAGCCACTAAAGATCCACTTACAGCTCTCCCATGCACTATAAAAATAATTATACAAAACACTTTTTATTCCAAAACACTGAAATAATGTAATATTTTATAAATGCATCACCTCTTATTTACCATTATCCAAGATTCTGAATTCTTCACATATTCTGGAATAATTTTGTTTTTTTAATAACTGTTTAACAAATTCCATCCTACCCACATTCCTTGGAACTTTAACTGTTATATCATGCCAAGAAAGTGATAAATGACTATGATATTCATTCATTACAATGTCATGATTTCTTAACTGAGGCAAGGATGAATTCATTGCTTATATAAAATTTAATATTTTCATTAATACCCAGATACTATATCTACATGAATACCCATAATACCTAGACACTATATTAACAATAACGAAACTTTCCGTGAAAATCTCCCAGGTTTTCTCAGGTTCTCCCAGGAAAATCTCCCTTATTTTACACAGGTTCGTACTATCTCGCTCTTAGGTTCTACTGTGCGCAGTAGAAAAAGTTAAAAAGAATGGAAACAGCTCGCTGGCTTACTCGAAAGGGGGCCAATGTAAATAGCTTTATCAAGATACTCAAGCTTCTGGTATACTTAGTGTTTTCTCCGTCAGACGTGTCTTCGTTTTCTTCGTTCATGTAGCCACCATATTATGTTTGTTTCCTCACTCATGCAACCCTAGTTCAACCAACACGGTGAAATTAAATGATCGAAAGGTTGAATGCCTACTGGTAATTCGCGATTTGAAAGTCTGTCTGTGATTGTATTTCTTTCATTACAATAACAAAACTATTATCATTCGGAGAGAGTACAAATTAAATACACTTCTACATTTTCCTTCGCTGACATGATATTCCTATTAAAGATTATTAAAGAAATTCGTGGTAATTGAGTCGAGCGAATAGGAGTGTCTTTTATGAATAAGCTTGTTAGATGGCATATAATGTAGTAAATTACACTAATGGGACTGAAGATCTGCACTATCAGCAGTCTTGCTTTCACGAAGGCCAGTGCCAGATTACCCAATAGGCTGACTAGGCTGCAGCCTGGGGCGCGCAATTTTGGGGGGCTGGCGAATTTCGGCGGATGCAAAATTTCATAAGGCGAACTTCTGAATGTTTTTATAGAAATATTTCTTTCCACATTTGCAACAAAAGAAACTGTTAATTATCCGTTGGTATATACAGATAAAAATGAATACAAAATCATCGTATATTTATTAAATCAATATCGAGGTGAGAAATATTTACACGTATACGTATAATCAATTATGTATACGTATATTTACACAATATTTGCGTCGGTTACAAATATCGTACAACATTTTTATTCAAAATATTATAAATAGCTTTAATGTTTTTTTTAAGCAAATTAAAAGGGCGCTAAAACATTTGACAGCCTAAGGCGTGCAAAAGTCGAAGTCAGGCACTGACGAAGACCCCTATGTTTGCATCTTATGTATAACTACGGTAATGATATCGTTGTAGATATTATTAGAGTCAGTAAGGGTTGGCAACACGCGACCTTCAATAATCAATCTTCGGCCTTGCAGGAGTGTTGGAGACAAGTGAATTCGTGAGTGCAGCCACAAAAGCTACGCCAAAAATAAAAGATTTATTGTGAAACTTCACCATGTACTCGAAGAAGGCCTCGAACAATGATGCGGTTTTCAAACTGAATGTAATGCCATCTGTTTGTTGATTATTTTAGACTTTTTGACCGTCTGAGATAGCTCAGGACAACTGTTGCGCTTGAAATGTCTTTGGGATGTGGTAAGGTTAAAGTCTCGAAGACAGTGACGCATTTTTCACAGCAAAACGCGGACCAAATCAACCCTTTTATCGAGAGAGATGGCTCAGCGCATCAACTGATGTCACTGCAGCGCCTCTGGCCGGGAGGTCCTAGGTTCGAGTCCCGACGGTGGCAGAATTTTCGACAAAAGCTTGTCAGCTATGTCGAATTCAGTCGCTGTCTGGGGGAGAATTCTAGCGGCCGGCTGCTCAGATCGATAGTTTCCCGTGGTTTCTCCAATCAACACCAGGCGAATGCCGGAGCAGTACCCTAACAAACTGGCCACGGACCGCGCGCGACCAATCTTACCTCTTCCGTGTCCTATTCTCACCCCTTACACACACTTTCACTAATATTCACTACACTACCACGCATGCCGGGAGACCGGTCGAGAGCTTAGAGCTTGTCCTGACTAGGGCGGAGCCTGAGCGGATACCTGGTTGGGAAAACCGCGCTAGCCGACGGCAGGTCCGCGCCGGATCTCGCCATTCAGCGGAAGAAGAGCACCACCACCTCCCAAACACAAAAAAAACCGCACTACATGTACGGGACTAATGACCATAGTAGTTGACGCGCCAGGAACCATGAACAACCAACCAACCAACGACCCTTTGACGAACATACATGAAGCTAGGTCGAATCCAGCCGCTGTCTTGAGGAGAATTCGTGAGGTCAGTTGCTCTGATCGATACCAAGTTACCATGGTTTCTCCGATCAACACCAGGCGAATGCCGGAGCAGCACTCCAACCAACCGGACGCGACGGAGCGGACCGCGCGCGAGCTTTCTTTCCTCTCCCTTGTCCTATCCTCACCCCCTACACACTTACACTCCCTATACTCCTAATTAAACAGAGTGGCAGTGCAAAGTCATGATCTGGATAGTCGTTACGACGTTCCCATTTGGATGACAGTGTTCTGGACAGTCACTGTCTTTGTCGAGCTGGCAAACTTGAAGTGCCACACTGTTTAAATCGGAGTAGACACTACACATGAGTCGGGAGAGAATTCCGGATCTAGAGCTCGCTGTGGCTGGAGTAGACATACCACTCCGACGTGAGTCGGGAGAGAATTCCGGATCTAGAGCTCGCTGTGGCTGGAGTAGACACTACCACTCCTGACCTGAGTCGGGAGAGAATTCCGGATCTAGAGCTCGCTGTGGCTGGAGTAGACACTACCACTCCTGACGTGAGTCGGGAGAGAATTCCCGGGATCTAGAGGTCGCTCTGGCGGAGTAGACACTACCACTCCTGACGTGAGTCGGGAGAAAATTCCGGATCTAGAGCTCGCTCTGGCTGGAGTAGACATACCACTCCCTGACCTGAGTGGGAGAGAATTCCGGGATCTAGAGCTTGCTCTGGCTGGAGTAGACACTACTACTCCGACGTGAGTCGGGAGAGAATTCCGGGATCTAGAGCTCGCTCTGGCTGGAGTAGACACTACCACTCCCGACGTGAGTCGGGAGAGAATTACGGGATCTAGAGTGCTTGGCTGGAGTAGACACTACCACTCCCGACCTGAGTCGGGAGAGAATTCCGGATCTAGAGATCGCTCTGACTGGAGTAGACAAACCACTCCCGACATGAGTCGGGAGAGAATTCCGGATCTAGAGCTGCTCTGGCTGGAGAAGACTACCACTCCGACGTGAGTCGGGAGAGAATTCCGGGATCTAGAGCTTGCTCTGGCTGGAGTAGACACTACCACTCCCGACGTGAGTCGGAGAGAATTCCGGATCTAGAGCTCGCTGTGGCTGGAGTAGACATACCACTCCCGACCTGAGTCGGGAGAGAATTCCGGAGCTCGCTCTGGCTGGAGAAGACACTACCACTCCCGACATGAGTCGGGAGAGAATTCCGGGATCTAGAGCTCGCTCTGGCTGGGCCGGTGCTCCGCTGACGGCGATTACTGGCGGGGTACCCCTCCCTTCGCAAGCGGACGTGTAGTTCGGTGCTGGATCTTGCGTTCTAGCGGGCGAGGATCGCCACCTCATGGAATATAATGTAGATTACCCTAACGGGTAACAAGCAAGAATGAACAAAAGCACCTAAATTTCTAGGCGTAACTGTACAAACGAATATCATTCACAGTGCACTTACACAACAGAATAATAAGCAGTGATAAAGAGCATTGCAGATACCAAATATATCACCTGGATGTCACTAGACAAAGCAACATAGCTGTTCAACGCCAAAGTATTGCCAACAGCAACATATACAATAGAAATAATATGGGGACACATAAGAACCAAGCAATTGCTGATGCTTGAAAGAATAAAATGCATGCATCTGAAGAAAGCACTTTGCCTGTCAAAATGCACATCTTCTCGATACGACTACTGCCTTGCAAAAGAACCATTTCTACTCGAACAGCTGCGGATACGGTTTCTACTGCCCAACATGAGAACACAACACAACGCCTTCAAAGAAAGACAACTAAAAGTACACGAAATCGAGGAAGACTTCTTTTCAACTAAAGCAATGGTGAATAGAGAACGGACAAAAGCAGGACAGGAATTACGACACCGGGCGACACGACTTGCAGTCCATGGTTTTCATCATCACATGTGAAAAACAAAGGAATACCACAAACCATCAAGAATGTGTACTATGTAATTTATGAATGTGTGAAAAATATTTAAGTGCAAACGGAGACAAAAATCTCTACAAGAATACGCGAGACAGTAAATGAAATAACTATTACTTGTTATATAAAATGTTAATAATGTCATTATTATTATTATTATTATTATTATTATTATTATTATCATTATCATTAATTGTATGTCTGTATGCTATTTCCTACAATACATTACATTACTGGGACTGAAGATCGTAGCAATGGGGGCGCCCGAAAAGAGCATTTCATTAACAATAATACGAAAGCACCGTTTCAATAGGCAAACGTCGCGCCAATTCACATACACTGAGGTGACAAAAGTCATGGGATAGTCCTATGCAAATATACAAAAGGCAGTATTATCGTGTACAAAAGGGCAGTGCTCTGTCAGAGCTTTCATTCGGACTCCATTCGTATGGAAGGGTTTCTGAAGTGATTATGGCTGCACGAGGGGAATTAACGGACTTTGAAGGAAGAATGGTAGTTGGAGCTAGACGCATGGTCAGAGCAACCGGCCGCTAGAATTCTCCTCCAAACAGCGACAAAACTCGACTTAGCTATGTAGTTTGTATCGAAAATTTCTGTCACTGCACAGCGTGTTTTACCATGAGTTGGAAGAAAGTCAGTTTTCCAATGTATTCAGAAGAGTTATCTGGGGTATTTGTTTGATTTCAAAAGATCCATAGTTCATAAAATGTGAAGTGATTTTCTTCTGAATCGCTTGAGGTGGCAGTAGAACAAGCTCAAACAAGCACGTTCTTGCCGTGTCACCAGACTCCTCTGTCAGTTGCATTTTACTTTATCTCGTGTTGGAGATTAATGTGCATCAATTGGCTCTTATATCACGGTAGTCATTCACGAATTGTGTTTTAGAATGTTTTTTTCTTTTAGTAGTGTCCCAAGATAAGTAAAAAGTGTTCTAGATTGGTCTTGGGGTGTTTTGAAAAAGTATGTAATTTTAATGTTATTTTCAAGTCATTTTACAAATTTATCTAAGCTTTTAATGTAGAATTTACCATAATTGACGCTTATGACTATAAAGATATTAAACCTTGTTATTTTGACTATCAGAATAATGAACGATCAGCTGTACATACCTGCGCACTCCGCACACATAGTTGTCATACGCCTACAAGGCCTCAAGGAAGAGCCCCGTAGACAATATTTGATACTCACGTGTTGCATTATGGAACAGCAACTTTTTAAAAATAGTTTTGGTATATAAAAACACCGTTGTACTCTGTACGTACTAGAGTTATGTTGTGCTACTGTGATTGCAGTATTCATGGAGACCGTTTTTATTTAAATATTTAATTCATTATTGATGTATGATAGAGTTTTATTTGTTGTTCTTGTGCAGTGTGCTTGCTACTTTTTAAAAAGCCATTTTCTGTGGTTTTATCCAGCAGTAGCTTTGAAGCTACAGGCCACTAGTTTTTGTTATTCGAAATGGTGACTAAAATGCGCTCTAGACCAGTGACGCATTCAGTGACAACGAAATCTTTCGAAATTTTTTATACGAGTTGTGAGTAGTCGCGTGCGCTGCAAGCTTCACTTCGTCATTTCACCATCATGCTTGCCTCTTGTGCCGAAAGAGAAACTGGTACAATAAAAATAATGACAATGCTATTGTAATCTAATGCTGTCACACAAGCGTTGTGTTGACGCGCGTTAAGTAACGCGTCCCGTAGTTTAACACTGGATCTCATACGGAACAGCCAAAGCGTTCATGTGCCGGTTCGCATAAGATAGTGTTATTCTAGGACGCACATTAGTTAACGCACGTCAACCCAACGCTCTTGTGCAGAGGCTCTATCATGTTACTACCTATAGGTATTCAAACTCTCTTGGTCAGAACATTTACTGGACATGTCTCTTATTGATCACGCAGAAACTCGTTGGGGAGGTGTCTGCCCTTGTTTAAACTGTTGGCGACAAATCGAGTTTATTTCCACTTCTGAAGACAACCTCGTACAAAGTCTAGGCAAAATTAGTGTGCTGCTTTTGGGATTAGTCTTTTGAGAGCCTCCAAGTGAAAGTGGAAGTCTCATTAAATTTTACGTCGAAAAGTTAAAAATTGATGAGCTATGGAGAGAAGTGAATTCTGTGCATGTTACATCCGAGGAGTTACTGATATTGGACATTGTCTTAACATTCACATTTTTTACTTCCCTTTTTAAGCATCTTATCACAAAAATGAGGGTTTCCAAATTGTAACTATTCAGCCATGTTAAATGGAAATCTTTTCCCACCTCCCAGTTTCCACGGCATTACAAACTGATCCGAAGCAATCGCTTTCAGCAAGAATTTTGAACAGTTTAAGGTTTCTGTTTCTTGAAAAGATTTATCCATTTTTCAGAGGACGGACTTTAAGGGTATTTTAAAAATGTTGGACAGTAATTCTAAGACAAGCATACTGATTGCCATTTATTTTTAGAAATAATTTCTTTTATTTGTATACATAGTGCAAAACATAACAGCTGTACAATTAAGAGTGCATATCTTATTCTACACATTGGATTGATTGGCACTTCCATAAAATTAACATCTTGATATGATTAACTGACACTGATGGTTAATGGCAACTACACAATATGATTTGGTGGAAACTTATAAATGCAGGTTCATCTTATGTTAAGTTCATAAAATTAAATGTGAAAAATCCAAAGTTTAAATATGTACTTTTATAACTATTAATATTATATTTCAGTCTCCTTTTGAAAGAAATTATCTAAGAACATTGCAATAAAAATATGGCACTAATAAAACTAATTTAAAGTAGCTTTTAAATAATCAGCTCTATTAGCTCTGATCTAAAATTTCTGTATCATTCTTGGTTAATGCAACTGCACAAGAAATCCCTTCCTTCGATTTCGAAACGGCTAATACTGCTCTCACTGAATACCTTTTGGAGAGCAAGAACACTCCACATTCTTTTCGATGGTTTAAGAAACTTATTTTAAAGAATGATGCAGAAACTTAATTTTGCAGACATTATAGATTTGTAACAATGCATCTATATTTAAGTGTAGTCACTTTATACTGATTCAATTATTACGTCCTGTTCCACTATACAAATGTGTGCCCTGTATGGTAACAACCATTTAGCCACAAATCACAACACTTTAATGAAAACTTGAGCATTTAGTGATGCTGAATACTTCATATTTGTAGGTAAAGTCAAAACCAGTGAAATGTAGGTTTTAAAAATCCATATGAAAATAAATTATGGTATTCCATTGTAACTTACAAATTGCAATTTAACAATACTCCCAATTTCAGGAAAAGCAAGCTATTATATTTGTCAAAACATTAATCAAAACATGCAATGAACATTCACAAACCATTCAGCACATTCATAAACTATGATTTTTCTGTACAATCACATTCTATAATATTTCACATTCTGTCAAGAGTTTGAATGATAAAAGAATCTCTAAATAAAAAACGGGCGTTTGAAAAATTTAAATCCTTAACAGTGGAAGATCACAAGAAAATAATGTTCATTCCATCTGTCTTTACGAAAGCTGCCCACACTAAAACAAATCTCAGCTGCTCTGTTCAGTTCACTTACTACACTGGTGGTTTAGCAGTTTAGTAGGTAACAAGTTAAGTACACACATCAAATAGTTCACTACTACAAAGCAAGCGTACTTCATTTCAGTGTGACTCTCATAGCGAGATATTAAACATGCATTATATCTTCAAAATTTTTTCTGGGAAAGTCCAGTCCTTGGTGCACCATCATGTTATATACTGTTGCAAGATTGGAGAGTAAATCGATGTGGTCCTTCGCCCTCCAACTATTGGGCTGCTTAAATTAAGGGCACTGTCAGCAAGCACAAGATTTTCCGCCACTCTTTTCATCTTTTTGTGCTTTGCCATCCAGAGCAAACTTGTCATTGTCCTTTCCATTTTCATTGTGTATCAGTTTGTCGTTTTGAAGGATCTGAAACGATAAAAAATAAAGCCTTTAATTTTTATAATTCCCATCACCACTTATTATAGAAACCATGAATTTTATGTACCTTAGTAACTAAACACCTCGCCGCATCTTCAATATTTATATTCTCCTTAGCTGATGTCTCAAACCAGGCTGAAAATCCTTTCTCTCGACAATACTCATCCATTTTGGCAGCGTTATTTACAATGCCTTCTTTTTGCTGGTCACACTGGAATACAAAAAGAAAATTGCAGTGGACATTTGGAAATAAAATTCGTAATTTCACACGTTTGTCATTACAAAACAATGCTTGTCAAGTGAAAACTTTCAAATCAACAGTGCTATCATTCTGTTAAAGTTTTCAGAAAGAAAAGCTTCATTCACTTTCAGACTCAATTTCAACCTTACTATCCACCGTTTCTGAAGAGTACTTGTGATTACTGCACGATACGCGTGATTTATTTTTATTTATTTAGTCGAACAATAAAAACAATATGACATGGGAGAAGTACCGTCTGCGTACTTTTTCTTGAGTCCCAGAATTTAACTATAAGTGGTTGAATGATGAGGTAAGTTAAAAAAGCTTAGTTGTCTACTTTTGAAAACTATATTTTGGCTCCCGATTTACAGAAACATTTGTACCAGTAAACTATCTAAAATTTTATTTCTTTGTATTAACAAAATAGAATCACACCCTTGCTACTCTTACCACTACTAGCAAAACGTGGGCTCTACGAAATTACGCATTGTGAAGCTACATTGATGTCCAGAAGCAAAACAAGGGCCTATCTCGGGATTTGTTCAATGGATCAAAGAAACTTGACAAAAACCTGACCGAGATGGAGGTCATTGACCCGGACCATATGCTTATGCATGGTAACTTATAATTTCGAGCTTACAAAGAATTTGCTTTTTAGGTATTAACTTTAGTTACAGGGTACACTCCTAATTTTAAAGAAGTTATGTGGACAAATAAACTACGTCGAAAAGTATGCATGAGCTACGCACCTTATTGGCCAGGAGGACACATGGAATAGGCGAGCCGTCAGCCAGTTGCACCTTGGCATCCAAGTCTTGCTTCCACTTTATAACTGCATCGAAGGTGGCTGCTCTCGTGACATCGAATACTATGAAAGCGCCAACTGCTTCTTTGTAATACACCCTGGTCATATTGCCAAAGCGTTCTTGCCCTAAAAGAAAAATGGTCAGAAGTTAGAGAAAATTGCAGCCTGAAGTGTCCTCCATGATGTACATTTGAGTCGATTCACGTTTTCTGCGACTTCAAGTCAGTATTGAGTACATAATACCGATTTGTCATTGAGAAAACTTGAGCAGAGGAAACAATTTTTTTAAGCAAATTATATAATTTAGAAATTTACGATTACTTTCCAGAAGTTAAAATCTTTAACATTTATTTTAAATTAATATTGTAACCTTTATTAAAGAAGGAAAATGGCTGAACCACTACGTCTCCGACATTACGATATTTATTAGACCTACCAGCAATGTCCCATAGTTGCAGTCTGATTACGGTGTTGGCATCCCAGTTTAGCACCTTCAATGCGAAGTCGACACCGATAGTGGCGCGATAATGTTGTGAGAAGAACTGGTGAACATAACGCTTTATGATCGACGTCTTGCCGGTGCCCAGCTCGCCGATCACCAAGATCTTGTACAAGTGTTCGCGTTTTTCATTCACCGGCTGCGTCTGAAACAATTTAAATTCCACCGTTACACATGTTTAAGCAAAAAAGGTACATTACAAATTCATTACTGGTCGTCTAGTTCCTATCTCCACATTTAGGTCTTTTTCATAAAAAAATTGTAAGTATGCACTCTCAAACCGTTGGGTTCACATTTTTCTATGAGAAGACCGACAGAAAACTTAGGGTCAAAGAGAAAATGAAGCCATTGACAATATCGGAATTTAACACAAACCGTACGGTAACACTTCATGTCTGTTCGTAGAATATTTCGTGTGGCATATACAATGGAGAAACGAAAATTAAGAGACTGCAATAGTCCAATCTGTCTTACAATTGTGATTTCGCATATGAATCATTTGAGCTGTAAAAGAAACTGTTTGAGAGCACTATTTAGTTTACTGCGCGTGTATTTAATAAAATTCATGACTTTTCAAACTAAATTCCAAGGCTTAATTACTTAAAAGATCTTAAAAATTTAACATTTATTAAAAATGGCAGATTGAAACAAGTACAGTTCTCTTGATTTTTAGACATTTTGTTAAAGAAAGTTATTTTTTTTGTTAAGATTATAAAATTTACAATTCAAATTAAACTGGCTTAGCTTTTTAATGAGCATAGGCAAGTTTAGTTACATTAAGTTTATAAAAAGTATTTTGGTACTGCGCCCACAGAACTTTGGGAGAGCACCCACATTCATTCTCGTACGTGTATTTCCGATCATACAAGCTTTGAAACTGCGCCTAGGATTTTGCTAAAAAAAGTCTGCTGTGAGGATCGCTCTGGCTGAAGACCATGAGCGCCCCGCGAAGCCGTTTGTTTTCGAAAAAGTAAATCCTGTTTCGGGTATCTCCTTCGGTTACGCAAGGAAACCTGACTGGTTCACGCTGCGGTAGCGGGAGGGCGCGGGGCGGAGATGGGGTGGGGGAAGCCGGCGAGCTTACGTAAAGCGCGCGAAAGACGACACCGCTCTTCCGCCCCCAACCCCCAACCCCCCTGTGGGGTGGGCTGGGCTGGGCTGGGCTGGGGGGCAAGGAGTCTCTTGCATCACGCTTCTTCCTACCGTTCGCGGTGGCGGGGTTCAGCATTAGCCTTCCACTTATCCTCGAAATTCCATGGTACAAAATTAGATCTACTTTTCACTTGCTTCCCGAAAAAAAGCAACCCTAAACAAATTAAAATGTAACAATATATCCATAATAATTCTTGCAAATATATTTGCAAGTACTTCTACAATAACCGTTTGAAACCAAGTTTAGATAAAACAAGAGTAAACTAAAGAGAACAAAAGACTAAGTTCTAGTGACACCAACTTCATTTGCTTATTTTAACGGTACTGAAACTTCAATGTTATTTTCATTATCCCATACACGCAGATGCGCCCTTTCGACAGCCATTTACACTTTCTGCTACGGATGCAATGTACCCATGTGTATATACACCGTGCATCGCATGCGTATGTGATCAATAACACTTTCCATCGGACGCAGTTTTAGCAAAAAGTGTTTTCTCCTTTGACCTGGCGAGCATGAAAGAAGTCGTTTTAAAGCTTTGCGACACGAGAAGTGCACTGGAGGCGTCGGGTGCGCCTCCGGTCGCGTTTCGCGGCCGGTGGGTGGCTCGTTCTGCCAAGCACAAGCAGCCTTCCGCCGGACGCCCTCAGGTGAAAGCGACCTTCTGAACAGGGCCGCGCGCTGTCATAAAAGCTCTGTGATACCGAGCCACATGCGTCCTTGTGCAACCGCTTGCGCCAGATCGCGATTTTTAGATATTTATTTTCTCAAAAAAAACCGTAAAACAACTGACGTAAAGGGGAGAAAATCGTCTGCACACGCTTTCTTCAGTTCCAGAATCCCTTCCAACAATTTAACTATTCATGGTTGGATGAAAAAAGTTTAAAAAATACATTTAAAAAAGCACGAGATTAATATTTAAAAGCTTTGACGGTTTTCGTTCGAGTTATTACTTATTGGCAACGTTAAACTGCAGATTTTATTTTTCTGTATTGCCAAGGAAGAGTTAACTCTCCCTCAGCTCTGCTACCCCTACAAGCAAAAGGAGAGCTCAACAAAACCGTGAGCACAGTGAAGCTACATTACCAAGATATTACATGCAATGCGCAGAGCAGAGGGTGGCACGAGTTCCAGCTGAGGTCCCGTCTTCTCTTAATGTGCAAGGGCAGGAAGAAAATCCACGACCACTTCCCAAAATACTGAAATTTACTACAAATTGCATGGTGTTCGGGTAATGGGAATTAGTCGTTTCTTCGAAGGTGTTATCGCTTTGTAGAGTGAAATTATGTAAAAATCTGCAAAAACTATGTTAAAATGTAAATTCAAGATTTTTACAAAATCCGTTTTCAATAAGAAAACGAAAATTTCTACGTTTATTTACTTAAACAATTACTTCATATACCTGAAGCCTGAAGATCATATAAAATTTATACAACTTTGAATTTTCTTTCTCATATATAGTGTGATTATTTGGGATACGTTTATTTTGAAAGAAATTGTGGACATGATTTTCGTTAATATACAAGTCTACGAAAGCATAAGACATTTCTTACAAATTTGATTCGCATGTACTCATCTCCAAGCCAAAATGGAGCGAAACAATCCCGTAATGTCACTGCCACTCCATAATTGAAGTTTCTTAAAATGCAATTTTTTCCGAAATACCTTCTAAATGTCAAATTTGTCAAAACTATGTACAGATTGAACTAATAAAAAAATAATAAATCAGAAATACTCTTGCCAATCATGGCTACTACAGATTCATGAATAACATTTTAAAAACATTTCAGAGTCTAAAAAACATTTCAGAGAATTGTAAAACACTAGAACATACTATTATTTTGTTGCTTACTTCGTTGACCAAACTAATGCAATACAAGTTCATTAAGCGTTCCAGTTTCAAAAATTCTAGTCCTTAGGGTCATGAAGACTGAATGCAGATCCTTAGTATTCGTTTGTACATTTGACAATCGGGAAATTTATATTTCGTGCGTTGGTAATTTTACTTTTTTTGCCCACTTGCAGACTACGAGCACATTTTGCGATATTGCGATCATATCGTGCGCGTATTACGTCGATTTTCCCCCTTCTAGTATGGAGATCGTTTTGGCTCTCCTCCAAGTATCCATCACTCAAGGGCATCGCACCTGCCAACGCGCCAAGCGTTGCAACGCGGCGATCTGCTCGGCGCAGGGGGGCGCGGCGGGGCCGGGGCGGACCGGGAAGGGGTAGAGGTGGAAATTTCAAGCGGCACATGTTTACGAGCTCGCTGTAAGAGGTTCTGGCTATTCCGCGAGGGCGACCGCATTTCGAGGCTAAGCTACCGCACGGAGCGCGCGCCTCCCCGCCCCGTGCCGCCCCACCACGCCACGCCACGCTCCGCACCCCATCGCACCGCGCCGCACGAAAACACGAGCGAAGCCAGGGGGAGGGGAGGAAGCAGGGCGAACCTATGCAACCCTCCATAAATACGCCCGTAATGGAATATTCAGTTGGCCCAGTACCTCCGGCGAACGCCGCTCTACACGAAAGTTTGGACACGTAGCGGAACGAAGTCTCAAGTTTTAAGACATGGGTTAGAAATATAGATATTCCCAACTTGAATTTCAATGAAAATTTGAGGACTGGAGGGATTCGTCACACTGGGAAGGAGAGTTCAAACACGAGGGGTTACTGTCAATCCTTGGTACTGAAAAATTTGGAGAAGAAATCCGAAGCTACAGACTTTATAAAAAGCCATTGAGAGCCATTCAAGTATACTCGAGTTTTCGTAACGTGGCCCCTGAGGGGCTTTTCTCAACGATGGAATATGGCACGGCTTTTCGCCACTTTCTCGGTAGTGACGCAAGATTTCGCTCGATCTGCATCACTGCAGATACGTTTGCGATCATGCGTCATCTGGTGGTAGGACCGAGAAAGACGCAGAAACCCGTGCCATATTCCATCGTGAACACAATGCCATCCTCACGCGCACCGTTATGAAAACCCAAGTATATAAAAGAAGCTAGATAGGATTTTGCAGCATGTCCATGATCCATCAAAATACGAAATTTACAATTTCAAATTTAGAGAAAACGCAAGAGTTACAAAAATATTTCGAAAAACCCTTCACGGGTTTATGTTCGCAACAGCGTTGGCCTAATATCCCTAGCCATCCCGTTCTTCACAAAACCCACCAGGAGAAAGTTTGCAGACAAGATGTTCGATAGTGGCAAATAGCTTCCTGGCACGGCTGCCACCTGAAGGGCCTTCGCTCTATCTCCTTCGCGATCTCCTGCCGCTGGCACCACAGGCCCCGCGGACCGCGTTTTCTCCTCGGGCGAGCCTCAATATTTATGAGCCCATGAATACTGGCCCAGGCGCCGATCGGCGTCACCATACCGAAAAGGAAAAGGCCATTGCCAAGCGACAGACAAATAGGGAAACGCGGAACACGTTTATAGAGCAGCAGATCAAAATTGATGAACGCCACAATTTGTTTCAATAGCCTGAAACGAAGTCTTAATCTAATGTAAACTTTAGTATGTAAATCGAGGACGTGACGAATGAATGTCAATATCAAGTTCGTTTAAAGAATCAATAAATAATTATCGGATCAGAAAATGATTAATCTCAGGAAACTACCATTTAAAACTATTTTATGCTAGCAATAAGTTTTCATCCCACATACTCCCGCCTCAAGGAGTATTTATGGCAAATTTATCCGCCTATTTTTACGCTTTTCACTAACTAAAGTACACTAGAAAGTTCAGTCCAAACCAATTTGTTCCCTTTATCTCCCAGACATTAAAAAAATCTACTCGTTAAGCAATGTTGGCATGCATAAGTAATTTGTCAAAGTTTTTATTCGATTAATTACCAAATTACTTCAATTCGCGACATCAAATACATCTCCTAGAGTGAAAATTTCTTTCTAATAGTGTAATCGACTCTCCCGAGGCCAGGTCTGATTATATTTTATCAAAAAGCATTAATTTTTTGTCCACTGTTTATAATATATACACACACACCGACACATATCCACTATTTTATGTAATTCATATTTGAATGACCTTATTAGCACACATTTTCCAAATCTTCTCTCGAAAAATCATTATTTGCTCGAATATTCATGACCTTTTCTATTTTGGAAACCATACAACACTTAAAAGCCAAAGAAAGATACAAGCAGAAGTAGGGAAAGTGTTCTTTTCAACGAGTTGCCCGGCAAATGGCTTTGCTGCACCACCCCAACTCGTCAATGGCCCCGGGCGTTCCTGGGCCACCCACTAACAGCCGCCCCGCGCCCAGCTGCCCCACCTGGGGCGTTTTGTTTACACTCGTTAGTTCCGGCACGGGGCAGAGCGGCGCGACTGCGCGCATCGTCTGTTAAAATAAGTTAAGGTTCCTCCTCGTTACGTAACAGCCTCCAACCAACGGGAATTCCGGCTATTACAAGCCTTTTGAGGTGGTTTGCTGACGTTACACGCTGCAGTGAGTTCGGTACCGACTAAACACCGTTTTGTCCTTATCGCGCGAACTGGGCGTCGAGGGAAACCTGCGAGTAGGAAGCTTTGGAAACAGTCACGGAAAATTACCTTCCGACTATCTTATCTACTGATGCAGCATCGCTACGTGTGCAATGCATTGCTCATTCAGAAGTTTCCCAATGGGAATTAATTCTGAGAGTTAAGTTCGGAAAGATTACAGAACTTTTCCGGGTTGAGAAAGCAAAACCAGGAATAATAATATTCATCCATTTCAATAAAAAAACTAGCACTGGACAGTCACGTGAATTAAGTTACTTATTCAAGCAAGCACTTCCCCATTCACAAAAAACAATTTTTCAATATACTTTCACTTTTCAATGCAATTTTGAAACTCCATTCTGGGAGCAAAATCTAATTTAAATAATTGAATACGTATGCTTTTCAAGTAATAGAGTTGCAAAATTCTATTACCATAGTAAATGATCCCAATAAATTAATATTTTGTTGTTAAATGAATTTTTTTGATAAGTTACATCATTCCAACCATTGCAACAAAAAACTGCAAAGGCAAATGAAATATTTAATAAAGCTGCACAACGATTTTTACACAAATCTTAATCTTTACAACTTTTGGCTCAACCGTTACAAAATTATCTGTAGGAGGCTCTTTTCTCACATCTTCATGCGAAAGCGTTGAAGTCCTCATTCGTTCCCACACTTTTTATTTCGCCGCAGGACCGCTTTCGCGTGCACGGCCGTCGCACCATGCAAGTGGAGGTCGCGTGACCTATGAGCAGCGCTTTTACTACTCACTGCTTCACCTTGAGAAGCAACTTCAACGACGAGAGAAACCACGTGTGGTCCTGAGATAACACACGCTCCACGCGCTGTTTCAGAGCTGAGAACTGAACAATGGGCTGCTCAAAAACTACCACTTTCACTTTCCTCCAACGAACAATGGAATAAAATTTCACATTTATTTAAATGAATATTAAGAATATTGTATGATAACCTGAATTATGTTTTAAAAAGTTGAAGCATCAGTTTACATCCATAACCTCCATTTCAGTTAATATTTAATGTAAATTAATACAAGAAAAGTTTCCACAATTTTTAACTTTTAATAATTAGTACGAGTTATTTTTTCGTTTGTTATGAAAAATGACTGAACGGGGAAAGTTAGATCTAATCTTTAAAACCGTTTTAATTCAGAATCTTAATTCAGAATAGAGGTTGTGTGAAAGCAATTCATGTAGTTTCTATAAAATTGATCATCCATAATATTACTCCCAATAGCAAATTCAGTATATTAGTAAAATTCTGTAATGCACTAAAGAACTAGACACTAAGTCGCAATTTTACACTACACCAGACAGGATGGGGAGTTTTTTTAGACCATAATAGAAACGTAACGCGGAAATTAAGTTGTGCGCCAAATCGGAGTGCCAGCAAAAGCCCAAGCAGCTCCGCCACTTACCGCCGCTTCGGGGCTGGACGAGCCGCCCAGGCTCTGCGAGAGCCGTGCGCGGGCTTCCGCCATGACGGTGGCGGCGGACGGCGGCGCCGACGACATGCTTTCGGCCGGTTTTTGCGAGTCGAGGTAGTCTTCCAAGTCCCCGAACTGTTCGTCCTCGGGATCGTCCACCGACGCGGGCGCGGGGGCGTCTGAGGTGCTCGCCGACGTGGACGGTTTAGGGCCGGGGACGGACGCGGCTGAGTCTGCGGCGGCGGCGGCGGAGTTGGCGGCCGCTGCAGCGGCGACGGCGGCGGCGCGCACCTCTTCGAAGGCCTGCTGCTTCTTGAGAGCGGGCGTCGTGATGGATAGGATCTGGCTCTTGGTGGTGGCGACGTCCACGGCGGAGGCGGAGGGGAGGGGAGCTCAGGCGCTGGGACATGAACGCGGCGGAGGCGGCGCGGCTACTGCCGGGCGCGTCGGTCGGCGGCGGGCTCGCCGGCTGGAAGGCGGGCGGGGGGGCGCTCGGCCCCGGGGCGCCGGCTTCCCGGGCTCTGCGCTTCGGGCCCGTCTCCAGCAGAGCCGGGTCTCTCTCCTTCCGCGGCGCGGCGCTCTCGAGTGATTGTCGGGGCGGGGACGCGACGGAGGTGGCGGCGGCGGGGAGGGGGCCTGCGATTGGCCTGTGAGCCCTTTATTGGCGCCGCCAGCAATTAGTCTCGATTGGCCGGCCCCGGGTGGAGGGGGTTGCGGTGATGACGGCGTCGCCGGGGGCGGCAGGGGGGAGGTGCCGGAGGGCGCGTCGCCCAGCACCGCCCCGTCGTCGCCCTCGGGCCCTTGGCGACCCTCAGAGGTGGTCGAGGAGGCCACGGACGGCGCTTCGTCTTCGGAAATGTCGGTGCGGGACGCGGCCGGGGACAGCTCCGGCGACGTGGACGTCGGGGACAGCGCTCTGGTCGCCGGCGAGGAGTCTTTCGAGTTCTTGTTCCGGTAGCGACCGATACTCAGCTTCCGCACGAGAGACGTCGCTTTACTGACCTTTGACGATTTCGTCAGGGACTCCGACGAGGCTGAGATGTTCGGTGATGTGACCGAACCTTGAGGTTGTAAATTTGTAGTTTCAGGGGGCGACTTTCCACCAGTCGCTGCCGCTGCCGCGGCCGCCTCTTTCTTTTTGTTCTTCTTAGACTTTTTCTTTTCTTCCTTGGCGCCTTCTTCGCCCGTCTTCTTCCGGCCTAGCTTGAACGAGCTGTTTCTGCTCACTTCGCGCAGACTGCTGCGGAAGGCGTCCAGTTTGCCTACGCTGCGGGACTTGGGAATGGCTCCCTTCGGCTCAGCGCCCACCTCGGGGGTCGAACGCGCACTGTCGGTGTCCGGGGAGTCGACGGTCGTCGGGGACGGTAGCGACGGCCACTTCTGCTCTGACGCTTTGCCCTCCATGCTGGCGAGGGCGGGTTCGAGCGACGGCAGGTGATAGACGAAATCGAGCACGATCATGAACGTCCGCAAACTCTTGCGCACCGGCCGGTCGTTACGTCATCACACGCCACAGACAAAGCTGAAGATGCAGCAGCGGGTGGTGTGCACACATAAGCCCACTCGTGCACTGGCGAGCGCGCTCTGGCGGCGGCGCGGGAGACTAGCGAGCGGCGCTCAGGTGGCGAGCCGAGCGAGTGCCGAGGTGGAGAGGCGAGGCCCGCGCGGAGAGCCACCCCGGCCGAACGTGACCGGGGCGGAGGGGAGGGGGGCGCACCGAGGAGGGGAGGGGAATGGGGCCGAAAAAAAAACCGCAGAAGGGCGACAAGGGGGGAAGGGGAAGCAGGGGGAAGGAAGGGGGGGGGGGAAGGGGGCGGGGGCCGCCGCCGCGGGCGGAAGAGGCCGCGAGGGAGACGGGCGGTGCGAGGGCGGCGAAGAGGGGGCGGACACCGCGCCCCCGGAAGAGAGCTGCTGATCGGCATGCCACGTGCTGCGAGTCGCGCGAGGGCTTCGCGCCCCCGTCCCGCCCCCGTCCCGCCCCCGTCCCGCCCCCGTCCCGCCCCCGTCCCGCCCCCGTCCCGCCCCCGTCCCGCCCCCGTCCCGCCCCCGTCCCGCCCCCGTCCCGCCCCCGTCCCGCCCCCGTCCCGCCCCCGTCCCGCCCCCGTCCCGCCCCCGTCCCGCCCCCGTCCCGCCCCCGTCCCGCCCCCGTCCCGCCCTGCCTCGCCACGACCAGCCCCGCCGCGACGGAAGCGCGGGGGCCGGTCGCAAGTGGAAGAGGCGGGTAGCCACGGCGGATCACGAAGGAAGGAACGGATAGGGAAGCGCAGATAGTGCATTAGGGTGTCAATAACCCGTATTACGTGGGATCGGCCCCTTCCGGATTATCAAATTGTCTGAATTCTCGAACTGAACCAACAAAATGGGCCCAGACATCTATATGTAAAAACAACGTCCTCAAATTGTCCATAATACACTCTGATGTTTCCGGAGCAGAAAATAATAGTCTGCAATATACTTTCAATAAAATTAATAAGTCAAGTCAACGCATTTAAACAAATAAACCATTCACTTCATACATTTTTCGTCGTTAGAATCAAATCCGGATTATCAACGGTCCGGATATTTGACGAACGAATTATTGACGCTCCACTAAATAAAATAGGTGGAGGACGGGGGCGGGGCGTGGGTGACAAGAGCACAGGGCGGGCAGACGGTAGTTGAAAAGTTGGTAGTCGCGTCAAACACTGTAGCAGATACTACGTACATATAGTCAGAAATTACTAAATTTAATGTAGATGTAATGTATGACTGTACACGAATTTTAATGGACCTTGTACATTAAAGGGAGATTAAATGTACCTTACATTAAATTTAATGTTTAAATTAAAATAATATAAATTTAATGCACGACTGTTAACTTACTTGTGTACATTACATTTAATGTACACGTACATTAAAATTACTGTACGTGTACATGGCGTTCAATTTACGTCCATGAAAATTCCTTTTAGGAACTTTTCCATTAAAAGTAATGCAGAAATGTCTGACAGTGTGCAGGGAACGGTGGGTGTGGAGGCGGAGGGGCGGCGGAATCCAGCGAGTCAGCGCCGCCTCGTAAACGCGATCTACGCGCCCTTCGCGCCCCTCCCCGGCGCCTCGAGTGCGGGCGATGAACGATTCCCTTGCGAACGCGCGCCGGGGCGCCCTCTTCCCCCGTGCGCATTACGTTCTATTTGGGTCACCGAATGCCAAGAATGAAGGGGGCAAAGTCCGCTTCCTGTTCTCGAGAACATCAACGTACTGCAGCCCCACATCAGGTGAAAGGAGGACACCCGTAGAGTAGCTTATTTTTTGATTGATTTATGATTCCGGGTGCGTCAGCTACTAGAGTCATTAGTCCCGTAAGTGTAGTGCATTTTTCCTTCAGGAGGTGGCGGTCTTCCCCCGCTGGATGGCGAGATCCGGCGCCGACCTACCATCAGCTAGCGGGATTTTCCGTATTCAGGTATCTCCCACTCGGGACTCGACTCGAACTTCTGTCAGATGCACGGCAGTGACATCAGTTGGTGCTCTGAGTGACCTCCCCGGAACCTTAGGGTTATGCCCAGGGCGCTAGCTTTCCATCTAGGATCCATTGGCGGATCCTGAAGGGGCGATAGTAATGCCCATTTATATGAAATGGATGGTGAACAAAGCAGGTATGCAGCAGTTTCCTAGACTTTTCCAATTTCTTCCTACTTTTATTTCACCATTGACCCAAAGTATTTTATCGTCGCCATCATTATCATCTATATACCCATCTATTTACAACCCCAATTATGGCTAGACAGATGTAAGTATTACTTAAATCATAACAAAGGGAAGCCCTCCTTCAGTCTCCACTTGTATTCACAAATTCAAAGTCTTGAAAATGCACGTGATTTACAGGTAGTTCCATATAATGCAATAGTCAATAAATTTACTTATTGTTCTCATGCATGAACAAATTGTAAATAAATGTTTAATAATAAAAATCCTATATATTCCTTTTGATCAAATAAACAATAAAATAAGGCTAATTTCGAGATAATTTCGATGCATTGCATCAAAAATCTCGCATCAAATCACGTTAATTGCATAGCTATGAAGAAGAGAAGAGATAATCCAGTGTTTTCAGAGCTCACTGAAGAGATTAGATACGGAAAGTTGGCATGTTTGTTGCAAGATAATCTTGAACGTGAAGTCATTGGTAATCTAAGACGGTTAAGTAGATTTGCTCTTCACACGCACGAATGATACTGTCGTAAATACACATAGCCTTCGAGATTAGTTGATATTCTTCTGACTTAAAGAGAATGTTATTAAAATAATCTTAATACTACTAACATCAATGTACATTCAAGGAGATATCCTAATATTGTCTGGATGCTCTCCACGATAGTGGTCTGAAAAAATAATAAAATAAAGTATAACTGAAAAAATTCATAAGAATACTGTATTGTTCTGCAGTTCCAACTGACATTATTATTATTATTATTATTATTATTATTATTATGGTAAAATAACATATTCCTACGGAAATGATTCTTGTAAGAGGAAAGATATATTCCCAGCAAGCAAGTAAGCACGTACAAATTCCTTACTTTTACATATAATACATTGAAAAATGTAACGCATGTTGTTTCTTAACCTGTTTTCAAGTGAATCTTGCAAGTTTTAAAGTAGTGGGTAGATGAATTTAGGTAATTTCAATATTTTAGTTAAAAATATCAGGCATCGACAAAGGCATGGCATGCCAAAGAAAATAAAGAATAGGCAAGGGGAACCTGTATTTTAGTTTTCTAGTCCTTTGCTAAAGTTCTTGTTGAATTCCGTACATGAGATAATAACATTTCGTTATATTTTTACTATTCCTGCTCAGTTTGGTTAGAAATTTGTACTTCACACGCACTTCCGAGAAAGATCTAAATAATGAAATTATTTTTGAATAATAATTTTAAAAGATTCAACGATTGAGAAATTTTAATAATACTCATTACTCATACGTCGTCGGTGCATATGAAAAGTGACAAATCTAAAAAAAATGCGTTTTGGAAGAGAAAGAACGCACCAATATATTTTACTGCCAAGACTTTAGTATTTCCTTTCATAAAATATTTTATGAACTATTTTTGTAAACTTTCTACAAGTAAAAAATAGATTGTGTGTATTACTAGGCAAATTTCTTCACTTTCTAAAAATTATGTATTTTAACGTGCGTAAATTTTCCTGTAAAATAACATTTTACATGAACTCTGGGATCCAAGAATCCATTTCATATTGGTTAAACCGTTTAACTTCGTAATTGGTCTTGCAAGTGTTTACATGACGGCAAAAGTGTTGCAAGAACGTTCTGTAAGTTTATTGATTCCATTTAGTACGTGATGTTCGTAAGTCCACCTCATACAGAGGCAGAATATATGGAGAGTAGATAGAAAAAGGTCAAAAGGGAAGTGAAGAAGGCTTTGAATCTCATCATAGAACTCTACGGGTCTTGAAAACTACAGTCAATTTCATATTTTTCTCTTTAAAGAAAATATAGGTAACGGACCATAAATGTCACTCTTGGAACAAGCCATATAAAAACATTTAACAGGCCAAATAATTTTCAAGAACTATTAAGTTACGACAAAAGATTCAAGAACCATTAAGACAAAAGAGACTTTTCTTGCCTTAATTATTTACCTAATATTTTGAATTGAAAATTCTAATAAGGATTGTTCCGACATTCCCATTCTTTGGCAACGGACCGGGAGATGGCCGCTGACTAACAAGTGGAAGCGTCGTAATTCTCGGGGGCCGCAGGCGGTGGTCGGCGCCGCCGGCGGTGACGATGCCACAGAGAGAAGGCGGAGGGCGAAGCCGGAGGGCGGGCCGGAGAGCGGGGCCGGAGGGCGGGCCGGGGGGGGGCCGGAGGGGGCTGGAGGCGGCTGTAACGCGTTTACAGCCCGCATCAGACGCCGATCGACAAGCCAGGGTGGGTCGGCGGCGAGGGCGAGTTTACAGCTTCACGCAAGATTGATGCGGCCACAACTGACGGAAGTAAACAAGCGAAGGGCGCTTTTGAGCCGTGCATGCGTCGCTAATGGCCGACCGCTCCTTCCGCCTCGCATTGTATGTGCTGGTTTCATATGTGTGAAAATTAGCCTTTAATAACTTTATAATCTCAGTATTTGAGTCAAACTGCTTCTCATTGGGAGGGCGAAATTGAGACGTCACAGCTCGAGTTTGTAACCGGTTAGTAAGGGAATTTAGGTAAACTGGAATAAATTTCAATAATTTAATTATGATGTAGATATATGATCAAGGCGTATCTCTCCTTGATCATGATATATGATCAAGGCGAGATAATTAAAATCGAGAAAGAAGAGTCGAGGAGTATCGTATATTTTTGTTTCTTACTCCCTCGTTTAAGTTGAATTCCACCCAAGAAGTAGAAAGTCTTGTTACATTTTTGTCATTCCACCGACATTGAACGAGAATTTGTTTTTCTCTCACTCGTACACACGAAATGAAATCGCAAACAAAGAAATTGAATGCTCGCTTAGGAAACGCGAAGGAGTTTACTTGAAGTGAACAGGTAGATCAACATATATGGTGCTTCCCGCTCTACGTGGAATTTAAAACACAACGGTTTCTGAGCTTTTTCTGTTTTCAATCTTTAGTCTTCTTTTGTCTCTTTCCATCTTTAGAGTAATGGAATATTGAAGAGATTTACTGTATTGAGAAGCCATACTGTGATTACACAGCTTTTCGCTAATTTCTGAGTTATTGTTAATAACAAGAATATTAGTTTTAGAATTCATGAATGTGTGATCTAGTGAATGCCAGAAAGAGTCATTCAATATTCCTGAACAAGCTTATTTAAATTAAAGTAAGTTAAAGTTAAAATACTAAGTTTCCAGGAGATTCGAAATCACAGGCAAATGCAAATTTTTCACTTTTTGCAAGAAGTCATTTGTTCAATTGATTGAGATTAATTGTAAATTGCAAGGGCTGAATGATTAAATGTGGCACTAACAGTGGCAAGAAGACCTCTCGCATTTTGCCAGTAACCTTCTAACATTAATCTCTTTTATAGCTACAATTTAGAGATTTCATGTACTTTACTTGCAAGTGTTCAGAAAATTTTAATAATGAATAAATAGTAATAATGAAACCTCGTAACATTTCCTACATCAGTCAAGTGTCTACTGATTAGATTTCATCATGGGGAGAATTACATTTTGAAATTCCCAAGACCCTCGACTATTCAATCTTCCATGTCTTGTAGAAACGATAGTTCGTTTTTCTTTTCTTATTCTTCAGGCGGCTCAAGTGTCCACATGACGTTTAGTGCGTTGCGTTGGCTACGTGTGACGGGTTCTCAGGAATGTTTGTAATAGGCTGCGAATGTTTAAACGGGAGAAGCCAGAAGGACGAAAGAGACCAAAGCGGATCGGCACAAGAATGATCGAGGAAGCGTAACATAAAAAGGGCTGATGAGAAATTGTCTGATGAAATTTCGTCATAAAAATGGAAACATTAACTATAATAATTTGTAATTAATGTTTTTCTGTTAATATAAAAGCAGAAGAAGCAAACCGTTAATATCCACAATTTTAATTAACATATACTGAACATTTACAAAGTATAATTTTAAATCACTGCATTATACCTATACAACAAGATCAAAATATCGATGAAATTAAATTTGAAACTCGTAAAATTTATTATTGCTTGCTCAGGAGAACTGAATATGGAATGCTTTACATTTTCAGAAGTTGAATTTAGAATTCAATATACTCTTTAAAACTACCAAAACCTACTTTCGAATTATCTCAGTGTAATTTTTAAAAAATACAATGAAACACTAAATTTTTAATATGGATTTTGAGGGGAACGCTTAATTCAAATTATATAATTTCGAATTGATTGTAAATGTTTAATCGTGGAAAATACTTAACGACTGTCGTAACAGAATTTGCAGACATACGTCGCGCTGAATTCTGCGGTAGCGTGCACTTTACATTGAACGAAAGGTCGTGGGTTCGAATCCTATATAAGGTTTAAACGTTTCCAATTTTTTTTAGACAAATCACCAAGGCGAAGGCAAAAACCCAATGATATAATATCGTCATTGTTTCTTTCACAATTCTCTCCAGAATGTCGTACGTGTACATCAGTCATAAGACCAACTGGAAATCAATAACTAATAACATTTGGTCCTTTATTCACATAAAAGCGAAAACGCGAGAGGGCGTATCACGGGACGTGCGGTGGTGTACCAGTCAGACTTTTGTTTTGCACCGCTTGACCCGAGTTCAATTCTCGTTCGGCCTATGTGGAATTTGTTGTGGACAAAGAGGATTCGCGGCACATCTTCTCCGCCTCTCATTGTTGCATCGTCATTCAACTTTTCATTAACATCCACCCACGCGTCAGTTCTTCTCAGAGAGGGCCGAAAGGCGTTGTTCGAATCAAAATAAGATAGTTGAAAGTGGCATTGTAATCGAACAGTTTACTTCAGAAACAATGAAAGTCAATCTAAAGAAAACATTTCAGTTTCGACAAAACTCCGACGACGACTATATATCACAAGCGAGTCAAGTTCTTACAAGCTCGGTTCCAAAAACCCTTCAGAATCACCTAACTTATAGTAAATCAGCCACAAACAACATGTACAAGTACTTACACAGAATATGACTGCATTAAGAAGACAAAATAGTAAAAATCTAACTTATGTTGTTTCTGAAATAAACCATTCAATTGTGGTTAAGAGTGATTTATGAAACACCCCTAAGGGCCGGCGGGCGACCAATGGGGTAGCAGTCAGGCCGCTCAGCTTCCACCGCTGGGTCCGGGGTATCAAGGTAAAGGCAATGGAATGGAATGGCCCATGAGACGCCCGCCAGCGACGAGGCAAAGGCAGACGCAACGCCGCGCCGCGCCGCGCCGGCATCAAAGAGCGGGCGCGTCCTCTCCGGTTACGGCTTCGCCGGGCACCGCCATCGCCCCGTCCACAGCCGGCAGCGCGCGCGGAATTTCTGGACACACGATGGACTAAGAGGCTCACGACGTCGCGATGAACTAATCGAATTTATTCACGGTCACCTTTACGATTACGCAGCAATGAAAGGAAATGTGGCGAGAGGGACATCACTATAATACGACTAAAATACTACGTTTGACTACGTGCTTTGAACTGAAGGTCATTAACGAGCTTAAACCGAAATAATGGGAAGAGAACACGTAACTGTTTGTTGTAATAAAGATCAGAGATATAAGAGAAAAATCTTTCATCAAGTGTAACGTTGGGTAATGTTGTATACGTAGTGGAGAGACAGTGATTTGGAAATTCGAAATCCACGTAGTAGTAATACATTTTTTTTCGTTTTGTATGACACTGTTCTTTACGTTTCTCATTTGCTTTGGACATTATCTCCTACAATCAGAACAACTAAATTTAAGAAAATATATCTAATTACAAGAAATCATTTTGTTCTGTTTTCTGTAGTCTTCACAGGTGTTGCATACTATAAAGCTTACTGATGTGAAATAAAAATGAGTTTCTGAAAAATATAGGTAATTGTAACATGTTAATTTTTTCAAGAGAGACAGTAGATATAATTCAACAGAATATTATTATACGTTATATACGACAAAATGAGTTAGTATCGTATGACGTACGAAACGATATATATATATATATATATATATATATATATATATATATATCACACACACACACACACACACTTCATTCTGTACTAAACTCAACTAATGTAAACAAAAATGTAATAATTGTTCATTGGCCAATAATGCAAGTATGTGTAGTGAAATTATTTAATAAAATTCAAAAGGGCACAAAAAGTTTAAAGAGCGTAGAACATTTCAAGAAAATTGTAGAAAATAATAATTTCAAAACGCCAAATAGAACGGGTGGGTTGTTTTCATGCAATACTGCGAGGATCGCAATCAGGGACTGGATCCTCGGATAATCAAATGTAATAGCAATTCTTTGTAAATCAATATTTCTTCTTGATTGTCAATATATGTTTGCAAATAAAAGTATACAAAGATTTTTATGACAATCATTTATTCCAGGAATTGCACAACGTTTCGTAACTAGTTTTTTTACATCATCAGGTGCTTAGTCAGGGAACTGCTATCCCATTGAATTACTTCTGCAGTAGAATAATCGAGGAAACATTACGAACCTAACTCACACTCACTACAGGTGATATAAGAAACTAACAGTTGACGACAGACACTCCAACGCCAAGGAATGAATCTGTCCTTGGCATTGGAGTGCCTGTCGTGCTTGCTGGAATAAATGATTGTCATAAAAAACTTTGGATACTTTTATTTGCAAATAGCAAATCTTTCCAATCAGTAAAGTAAAAAGTCTAATACTATGTCAATAGTTGATTCTGTCGCACAAGGTATTTATTACACCAGCAACACCTTCTGCCGCGGTGGGAAAAATTATGATACTAGCCTTCCCTGAAATCTTCGACATCCGCAGCGCTAATCGCATAACGAAACGTGCCCATTAAAACGCAATCAGGGCGCAAGACGCGATCCCCATTCTAACGGTTGGTTGGTTGTTAGTGATTCTGGACGCGTCCACTACGGAAGGCATTAGTCCCGTAAGTGTAGTGCATGTTTTCCCCTCGAAAGGTGGCGATGATCTTCCCCTGCTGGATAACGAGATCCTGCGCCGACCTACCGTCGGTTAGCAGGGTTTCCCATTACAGGTATCTCCCACCAGCGGGGCACCTCCCAATCGGGATAAGCTCTAAGATCCCGACCGGTCTCCCGGCATGTGAGGTAGTGTAGTGCATGTTCGTGTGTGTGTGTGTGTGTGTGTGTGTGTAAGGAGGTGAGAATAGGACAAGAGGAGGAAGGAAAGATCGCGCGCGGGCCGTGACGCGTTTGGTAGGGTACTGCTCCGGCATTTGCCTGGCATTAATCGAAGAAACCACAGAAAACTACCGATCAGAGCAGCCGGCCTCTAGAATTCTCCTCCAGACAGTGACGGAATTCGCCCGTTCTAACCATGGTCCCCATTTCAATTGCGCAGTGCTCCGCGCGTCCGCGGCAGCTGCGCGGGGCGGAGGGGGCGTGGCAGGGCGGGGAGCGTGGCGGCGCGGGGTCGCGGGTTGGCGTCCGGGCGGCACCGTTCCGCGCGGGCGGCGGCGCGGCGCGGGAAACAGAACACCGGCGCTGCCGCCCCCGGCCCCGCCCCCACCGCCACGCCTCGCCGGCCAAGCCGGTCGCGGCCGCCGCGCAGCGGAGACGCCGCGACGCGGCGGAGACACGAACGTGTCGCACGAAAAAAAAAAGGAAAAAAGATAATAAAGAATTGATGGATGCGTGCGAAGAATGCGGAGGGCCTTGCCATTCGGACGTTGCGCTGGAAGTGCCAACTGAAATAAAAGGAATTGGGTTGTGGGCGAAATATGAACACTGGCGAATCGGAAAATCCAGAGGTTAGACTTTTGTCGCCTAACCAAGAGAGCCAAGGGTCTCTCGAACAATTATTTTTTTCATTATAAGATGGTAATGTATCTTCTGTCGGAGTTTTTTCAAATTTCGTTTACAGTACACTCTTCGTGATTTAAACGTTTTATTACAATGAGCATAATTAAATGTTATTATATTTACATTATATATTATTATAACAAGGTTTGTGCCATTGATAATATCACGAAGTGAAATGAAATAAGAAAAGAAGGAAGGGAAAAATCGATGTTGAAACAATGACGCTAAATGGTTAATGAAACAGTAGAAGGAAGTGACGACAGCATGCGACCAAGGCCCTGTCCGTGAAGGTGAACTGGCCGAGCACAGGTCTTACAGTGAGAAGATGGAGTGCCAATGTGAATGATGACTTGCAAATACCTGGTGACTACGGTTCGGGTACATGACTAGAGAAATATATACACTCTCAAGCAGACACTGAACCCAACGATCAACAAAACGAAGACAACATTGACAAAGCGACATTCAGTGAAAACGAACTTGATCCGTTAAGCTGAATTTAAACAGGCATAACGGATCAGCGAAGTCCGATACGGTAAGTTCCAGAGGTGCAACGTTAACAAAGCGAAATTCAAACGAAATGTTGAATAGAGAGGTAATATTTCAACTTCAATAACTCCATTTATTACTGGGAGTTACTGGATTTTCCTAAATAAATTTGCTGATTATTTAATATTAGCAGCGAATACCCAAAAAATGCTTACAGGTTTCATAACAGCTTCAACCGGCCCTAAAATAGGCAAATTTACCACTCTAAACAGCGCAGTGCTTCTGGGCTGTGAGCGAGGGAATGCAACGCCCCAGCAAAAAGAGCCTCTCAGAGACGAGGTTTGGCTGCGGTGGCATGACGGTCACCTGGGCCGCGAGGCGCAGAACGTTTCGCAGCAGCCGCCGTGGAACCGCGCTCCTTGACTCGCGGTCCGCCGCCCGCCCATTGCCCAAATCGTTTTCAGCCCTATCCAGTTACGAACGGAATGAGGCCGGGGCGAACGGAATGAGGTTCGATACACGATCGAGCAGTTGAAAATCGATACCGCTCCGGCACCAGCGAGATGAAACGGGAGAGTCGCGTGTGGTGTATGAACCAGCTTGACACATGTGTTCTCAGGCGCTGGAGCTGGAGGTTTGAGAGCATGATAGTGTTTCAGTGGTTAGCAGAAACTGACGTTCCCTCGCTCTGGAGTAAATATACAAATGACGCAATAATGTCTCAGCTACCTTCTTGCAATGAAAGGTTTCAAAAGAAATTGAGAGTGATTATATCTAAATTACTCATGTTGTCTCAGTTGATGACAGAAAATACTACAAATAAAATTGTAGACAACCTTAGAGTCATATGGACAAATATGGTATTTTGAAAATATTTTATAATATTGGTGGTAGTCAAAAGTGACTTTATAACTCAACGAAATTTCTAGAGTTTTTCAGTGACATAAAAGAAACATATGGGTCATCTTATTATATTTATCCAATTACTATTTTTCTTTAACTATTGTCTGTATTTTTAAACACAAAACAGCACAGAATTAAATTTTTCAGAATAAGGAAATTTACCACAAAACATTGCAGCTGGGGATTGAACGGTTCTTTTGAGTCTTGATTATTTTTAATTCCTATAAACTTTTATAAACTTTTATTACTAATAATAACAATTCTATATTTACTTTAGACATAATATTAAATATTTATTGAAAAATTTGATATTTGCCAAAGCCTTCATTCAATTTTATATCTCTGATGTTGACTGGGAGGGAAGCGTTCGTGCATGCTAGAATATGACGTTATTTCACTAAGTTCATTCGACTACACATTGAGTTGACAGAGGATAATTCTGTATCTTATGGAGAGTTTAAATACTTACTAGCTGTTTCTGCTCTTTTCATGGAAGAACAAACAATGCGCTTATCTCTTGTGCCACAGTTTCAGTCAATGGTCATGGATTACGACAAGCCTCTTGGAAAAGTAAACAAAGCCTAGCCGGTTATTCATTGCAGTTTTTCAATCGCAAGCTATTGGGAAACTTCCCAATGTACACTGAAAATACGAATATTATTGACTTTAAGTATCTCAGTTATCTAAATATTTAAAATGGGAAAACTTATCTTATTTAACTTTCTCGTGTCTATCTAACCACTCTCCTTGCACGTCAAATACTCGCTCTAACTAATTTGTATTGTTCTGTTGTGTGCAACAGTGGTAAAGTAAAAAAGAAATGCAGAAGATTTCGAAGAAATAAAAATATTACTTTTATTTCTATTATGATCAATTTGTTACTGTTTTTCACGAAAAACTTACAATTTAGTCCTAACAGTCTGAGAATCCCTAAATTTAATTTTTAATGCTTCTCAAAGGAATTTCCTGAACCTTACAAATACATCGGCCAACTCGGTTCTTTGTTACACGCCGAAAATATTACAAGGTTTAAATGAGCGTAATAAGCATTTTGTTAGTGGTAAAAATTCCTCTTTCAAACGTTTTTTCCGCTTAACAGTGAAAGTGCAGACGAATCGCGGGATCGGCTGGTTTCAAAATATAACTATGCAGTTTCAGCTCTTTAGCTTGATCTTATTTATACAGTAATACAGTCAAAGTGAAGATTAAGTCTTATTCATATTAAAGTTTCGAGATCATTCTTAGTTTTGAAAGAGTGTGTATTATGCATTCGCTAATGACCCAGATGTTGATGCGACCTTAAATAATAAAAAAAGATGAATATTATTCAATCAGAAGCTACAGTTATACCATGAAAGAGCTCCCTAAAAGTAATCTTTCTAAATATAAAAAGCCCGGGAAGACTCTGAGGTGACGAAACAAATGCTCTATTCTCAAATATCTCAGCGCTCGTACCTTCTTCACCGCGCACATGACCACATCGCTGAGGGGTTGCGTGTACGCCGTCTCTAGTGACGGCAAATTTTACCAAAACATTGATTCATCGATGTTTCGATACATGGCTAAAGGGTTTTCGATATCGATGAAAACATCGATGTTGATTGATTGATTGATTGATTTTTTCGTGTTTCCGGGCGCGTCAACTGCTTCGGTCATTAGTCCCGTTACTGTGGTGAATGTTTTTTTCTCGGGAGCTGGCGGTGATCTTCCCCCGCTGGATGGCGAGATCCGGCGCCAACCTACTGTCGGCTAGTGGGGTTTCCCCCTGACCTGGACTCTCCCACCAGCGGGGCACCGCCTCAGCCGGGACAAGCTCTAACCTCCCGACCGGTCTCCCGGAATATGTGGTAGTGTAGTGCAAGTCAGTGTAAGTGTGTGTGTAAGGGGAGAGGATAGGACAAGGAAGAGGAAGGACAGATCGAAGAGGAAGGACTACGTGCGGTCCGTGGCCCGTTTTGTAGGTTACTGCTCCGGCATTCGCCTGGTGTTGATCGGAGAAACCACGGAAAACTACCGATCAGAGCAGCCGGCCATTAGAATTCTCCTCCAGACAGCAGCTGAATTCGACCTAGCTGAAAAGCTAGTGTCGAAAATCCTGCCGCCGTGGGGAGTGGGAACCTAGGACCTCCCGGTTAGAGGCGCTGCAGTGACATCAGTTGATGCACTGAGCTATCGCTACCGGTAAAACATCGATGTTTAAAACATCGATATTTTAATTATATACTAATAAACATGCTATTTTCCTATAAACTTTTAATTACAGTACGTAAAAGGGAGATATTTTACTGTTTGGTTAACAGCACGTTAGTAGTATGTAAAAATTATTATGGAATGTAAAGAATAAAATTAACAATACAGAACATGGTGTTTTGCTATAGATTTCGTGTTTCACTCTCAATTCAGCTAATGACACGCCGGCAATAACATACTTTTTTAAATTTATTTCAACTCTTTCGACCTAAGGTCTTTCGAGAGATTTCAGTTTTCCATGCTGATTAACATACATTCATAACACGAGCAGCTCCCAAACTTCCTTAGATTGCACAGGCGAAATATGCAGCGTGATAAAGGAGGATGACGCAAAACAACGATATTGCTGTGGATTGCTGCTACTCTACGACGTGCTTAAACCCATTTATTAAAAAAATAAAAAACCGACGTTTTTGCAACAAAATATCGACTGAAGAACCCATTTATTAAAAAAATAAAAAACCGACGTTTTTGCAACAAAACATCGAAAGCAAAATATCGATGTTAATACATAGATTTCTCTGGTGGAAAACATCGATGTTTTTTGCCATCGCTAGCCGTCTCCGCGAGCGTGTCAGTGCCCGGCGCGGCGGCGTCACCACCACCGCCACCGCCGCCGCCGCCGCTTCCGTTAAGTACCGATGAGCGCGGTGGAAAGGTCAGCGGTGACCCCGGGCCTCTACACCCAAGTCAGCACGCGAGAAGCGCCGCTCAACGCGGGCCTTTCGTGATTCATCGACGTGGGGATGCTTTAGCTTGTTGCTAGGAAAACACTTTCTGTACAGGTAAGCCGAATGAAGTTGCTTATGTTACGGGTAAGTTATACGAAGGCTTGTGAGTCCGTAGGCTTCCGCGGCCGGAGTCTTTGTACTTTTTGGCTGTCCGGGAAGAGCCGCGTCTCTGTCGGGGCGGCTGACGTTTCGGTCATTTTGTCAGGAGTAGGCCGCCTATAGCTCTGAAGAAGGCCACATGACGGCCGAAACGTCAGCCACCACGACAGAGACGCGGCTCTTCCCGGACAGCCAAGAATACGAATTTTGGAGGCCCTTTCATCACGTTTAATTCGACTACTTTTCATTTGTTTATCATTCATTTGATTTACCCCCGTTTTATGGTCATCACATTGCACGTGTGTCCACGAAAACAATTTGGTATCGGATAAATTCAGCTTCTTAGTAGCATTTTTGCTGTTTCGGAGCGAAGATCTAAGATAACGATCCATGAGTGTATTCATGGCGATTTATTCTCTTGTCAGGGTTTTGATATAAGTGGCCACAGAACGCCACAATTACATGAAACTGTAAGAGTTGTCAGAAACTCAATCCATAAAATATACCCTCTCAAAAGATGAAAGTCACTTCATTAAATCTACATACAGTTACATTTACTCAATTCTTTAAAAATTAAGGTCGAGGCTGTAATTTATTAAATAAGCATTTCCTCTCATAAAGAGAGGAATAGAAGAACGAGTTATTTAATTATCAACTGAAGATTAATTTTAATTTGTACGAAAGAAGGAACTGTCTTCGGTACACAAGAAAAAACCCTCCGGCAATGCAACATTTGTGAGAACGTATTTACCCTGAGCGGAGTCATTGATTTTGTAACCAAAGACTGTGTTATAGTCGTATACCGGCTGTTTTGTGAAAAGAAAATTATTAAATTTTCAATAGCACGTAAATATACTATTTTCTAAACATATTCCTTCACTCAACTTAAAAAAAAAACAAAGCCCCTTGGGTGGCTCATGGACATCGTGCTAGCTTTCCGTGGTGCGTTCCAGTTCGGGAAATATAGAGCTGTAGGTTTCCATTAAAATCGTCTCAGTTTCTCTGGGTGTGTGACGAAATAAAAGCTCAGGCACGTCAAGTATACAAGATACGGTCATGCTCACCATATATCTCCCTTGTCCCCAGGCGTGGATAATGAATAAAAACATGACCCAGGCCTGGGAACATCGCTAGCTAACAAAAGTCGGATTAATCGGGCCCTAAAATACCAAACATATACGAAGACCTCAGAGCAATAACATTCTAGGCGTTACGACGTTTTAAGAAAAAGTACAGTCAAGGATTAAACAGTTATGTTCATAAGTAAGATAAAGCCATACATATGATATTTATTTTTTACAATCTATCAACATTCATAAGATGAAGTAGCCGCAACATCTAGAGACATCTATGGGGCACCGAAATATATAAATATCTCAATTTCATCAGAAATTTGGCATAACATTTAATTGCCGCAAGGTCTTCATACGCACTAAAAATGACATTTTTTAAAGATATATCTCTTTTCTTATTATCTAAAGATTTAGGCGGGTTTACGTATTACTCTTTATATACAGGTGTCCTACCAAATGTGGTCCACCCTCATAACTTCTAAACGGTTTGCGATATCGAAATGTAGATTTCGCTCAACAATGCAGAATTACGGGGCAAGTAATATTATGTATAACGTAGCTTGATACGAACGGCAGCGCCGCGAAGCGAAGTCCACCTTCCCCAAAGGCGACAGTTGAAAGGGTTACTAAAGGAAACAATGTCCGTTCAATTTAAAATCACATGTCAGTAAGTATACTTTTATACTAAAATTTCTATCAAAATACTAACATATCATACATCATTGGATTCCTCTTTTTATGATCTATCCACTGCTGATGAGAACGATGTATAGTTCCATTTAAAAATTCAAACTGATTAAATTGATGATTAAATTTCTCGAAAACTAAAAATATTTCAAACAATTCCTATACGGCATATTACTTGTCCCATGCTTCCGCATTGTTGGGAGAAAACTGTACGTCGATACCGTGAATAGTTTACAAGTTATGGGGGTGGCACATAATTCGTGGGACAACCGGTATAGTTAGTGTATTATACGTTTTCTAACGTGGTAACTGAAAGCAGAATCTCTAAGATGGAATGTGGCACGACTTTTTGCGCGTTTCTCGATCTTGCTGCAAGATGTCGAATGATCGCGACCGTATCAAGCATTGCTGCAGATCAAGCGACCCTCGCGGCACGACCGAGAAAGACACGAAAAGCCGTGGCTTATTCCACCTTGGAGATACAACCCTCAGATGCCTCGTTAAAAAAAGCAAGTATAAGTAGTTTGAGAAGTTGTGGGCGGGCGTCCGCTTTCTGTCGAGTAGAGCAGTGGCGAATTTTCCGATACACCGCGTATACTGCCGGTATACTGAGTAATTCGAAGTGTATAATAAATATTTCAAAAGTTTGATGATCCTCTAAAAAGTTATTGAGATTTTGAAAGCTTTAAAACAGGTGCGAAAAAATAACTGTTTTGCTACCGGGAGCGAGTCTTCCGCATCAATAAGCGCTATAAAGGGTGAGTGACACATTTCAAACAGTTCTTAGCGCTGGCCAGAGAATTCGCTAGGGCAGGCGAAGGCACCGCATGCCAGCTGCGATAACCTAGGACTCCTCATGTTTCAAGGGCGGGGAGAGGTGAGGATGCGCTTCTGTGCGGTCGGTAGGCACCGCAAAATATTGCGGTGAACAGTCCTTCTCTGGTCGTTCGTAAGTTACGCTTCTTTCAATTTTTTATCAAAATGGAGTGTGTTAATGATCCAGAAGTTAGTGGTGTGCAATTGTCTTATAGAACAATTATTAAGGACGGAATTTCATTGTATTGGGATTTCAGAAAAGCTCAAAATAAAAGACAACGGTAGAGGTAGCTTCCATAAAATGCGGTGTACTTGGAATAATGTTGAGGATTCGCCACCGGAGGAAAGTGCAGAGGAGTCGGCGAGTGAGCGCCGGGCTGTGCGTGTCGCATTAACGGCCCACCTGCGCCGGGGGGCGGGGCGGGCGCCGCAGCTGGCGCGTGTCCTGCAGCGGGGCGGAGGCCTCCTTGGGGGCGGATTAGGGCGAAAGCAGATGCAGCGGATCCAATCAACGGCACACGACCCGCCCTCGGCCATGTCCTCGTCCACGCAGCTGCACCGATGCTTGTCTCGCTCTGCGCGGGTTGTTGCCAGCTCTACTACGATGCTCGTTTTAGTTTCTTTCTCTTGTTCGCTACGCATTTGAGCCACCAGGCCGCAGATAATATTTTATTTTAACGTCTTTGACGTGGTCAATTATATGACCCTTTTCTTGTATGCATTGTGATAACATTCTTTATTATCCAAGGACATTCACAGATTTAAATGATTTTTTTTTCATTTTCTATCTTAATGTCACTTCATTTTTTGAAACGACAAACGTATACCACTGATCCGGTTAGGCAGTCAATTTAAAGATTTTATCTGCGCTTTCAAAATTCTTATTTACTTATATCTAAAATCTGATTTCTGTAACTTTCATAATGATAAAAAATCAATTGAAATTTCCCTTTCGTATATTAATCCTAACGTTAATACAGATATTTTCCAGAGACATGAATATTGCACAGTATTTTTAAATTTTAGACATGAGGATCTGATCGTTTATCGTTACCTTCGTTATCGTTATCTTTAAAATGAAAAAGATAATCCTCACTAAAACACCCCGGAAACAAAATTAGCACTGAACGGAAACTACAAATAAGGTCAATTGATAAGTAAAAGACAGGCAGTAAAAGATTTACAAGTAGAAGAGAAATCCTGCGTCGAAATATCGCGAAAACAGCACATAGCCCGAGCCGCGTAATTCGCTCAGGCGGCCGGCACATTCTATTATCCGGCCACCACCATTTGAACAGCGCCGCGAGCCCGGAAAGGCCATTTCCCGAGCGCAGCCCGGACTTCCCTCAGCTCAGTCGCCCCGACTACGCCGCCGCCGCTCGAATTTCCGGGCGCGTGGGTGGTTGTTGCGGCGACGACGGCGGCTCTGCTGAACCGGAAACCCTTTGGGAAGTGGTGGAGTCGGTCGCGCAGAAAAGAGTCGCTCAAAGGCTACGCGGACCCGCCCGCCCCCGCCCCGCCCTGTCCCGTCCTGCCCTGCCCCGCCCCGCTCCGCCCCGCCCCGCCCCGCCCCGCTCCGCCCCGCCCCGCTCCGCCCCGCCTCGACCTTTGCTCAAGCGGTTCGCCTCGAGATGCGGGTGGGCGGGGTCAAGAGCACCGCAGGATTAAGAGCTCGCGAGACGAGCCTTGTAGACTTCCCTCTGACTGCGAGCAAGCGGAAACGGTCTACGTCAGTAGTTTTACTCCCATGTATTACATACAGATTTTACTGTTTTTGGAGAAAATAATTACAAAAAAGAATAATGTGATAATAAATCGTAGTTTTCAGAAATTGTTAGTTTTTCTTGAGCTCTTGAGGGATGAATTTTCATGTTTTTGAGTTTGAGTGAATGAATGTAGATTTTTTTTCTACCATGGCCTAAACTCAAGAACATCAAAATCCATCTCTTTAAAGCGTAGTTTTGAAATCTTTGATTTAAGCCGACCGGAAATTTGTTTGTGATCGTAAGAAACACTCAGGACATCAAGTGTTTGACATCTGCACTTCATTACTGGCACCTTCCAGTTGGTGCACGATAAACCATACCAGATTAGCACATATTTCATTAATTAATCGTTATCGCCACACCACACAATATTGCCCATGAGGTGGCAAATCCTTCAACATTCATTAATGCAGGTGTGTTAAAGATAGAGAAAGTCAGCTGTGCACACGGCTTGCGGAAATTATTCGAAACCTGAAGCAATTTCTTCGCCAGGCGTTGCTTTTGTCTAGCTTAATTGAAAGTGAATCAATCTTCGCCAGCATTTCATTCTCCATATGGAGAAGTCACTCTGCTAATTTCAAAATTATATAAGATTTGTTTTGGTAAACCAAACATCGGTACACAAGAAAACAGACATCTCAAAATTCTTTTTGACTTAAAAGACGAAATGTGTATAGAAAATAAGTTTTGTGTAGTATGTTTTTCTTTGCACAGGATACAACCGTTCTAATGCAAAATGACAATTTTTTAGATGTGTCACTGTTTGTGTACACCGATGATAAATCCATCTTAAATCAATACCGCATATTACAGTTGTTTCCTACATAAAACATAGTTCTTGCTGTTTGCTGCCGCATGACACGTTTTGTAAGTAACTTATTGTACGAGTATATAATATTATTATCCGTACAAGATGTAGAGCGTATACCCCGAATTCAGAAGAATCTCTGATAGAATGATCAAAGGGAAAGAACATAGTCAAGTGATTTGCTGAAAATTGTAAAATTGTTTCCAAACCTGCATTAATTTAGAGAGTGTTAATACAAAAAAATATTTATGACAAATAATAAAAAGTTAACTTCTGTATTCTTGGAATGCATCCATTCCACACCAGTACCGCCTGCCAACATGTGTACGTGCTAACTGTGAATCAGGATGTATGCACAAGGATAACAATTACTAGCTGTGGTTCAAAAGAACTGTGTACTCAGCCTGCGAGGGTCAACCATTTCATGGCGGAAAGCTTTCAAGTTTGTATTTTGACGATCCTTGGAGAGGCAACCGGAACAATTTTCCGAGAGTTTACAGACATACAATGTGATTCAATACGAATCATCGCAAATGCAGCTTTATCGCAATGGGATGATTCACTTCAGCGATAACTCCTCTTGAGCTTTATCTCTCCAACTTATCACATTCATAACACTGATCACTCATGGAAGACTTACTGGTATTCATTATGCCGAGGAAGATATTCAGACTTTATTTACTGTGTTCATCAGCTGATGAAAATATCTTGCTGTTTTCGGGGTAGTCTCAAACTTTCCACAACAATTCCAATACATTGCAAACATGCGTAACTAAACTAAGTAGATTAATGATTCATGGTGTGGGAACGGTATAATACAGACGAAACATGGTAAGCCAATATACACCTATTGTATGAAATGTTGCTGGTCAAAACGAGTTTTGCATTTTACCTGATTTGAAAGGCGATCAGAATGCTTTCTCGCCCCTCCCCTCTCTAACGTACAAGTATCAAGATTTTAGCGAAATCTAGTTTCTCTACGGTTTTCATATTTTAGGCTCGCTGGGGAGTAATTTAGAATAAATTTATCTTGAAACTATTTCTTTATCTGTTTTTAACGAACGTACACCAAAGATATGCCGGATCACAGCAAATTAAGTTCATTTATATAACAGAGAAAATATATTATTATATAAAATACTAGTTAAATGCTGTGACATCACTTCAAAACCCAATATAATTTCCCTTGGAACGTTTTAAGTTGTCACTTCCCATACACAGACAAGTTCCGTTCACGTGAAAGCTCGAATGTATCACGTGAAGGCTATGTTTATTAGCTTCCTGCAGAAAATACAACAGCTTTGACCTCATAAATTGCAGATTCTATGAATTTCACCATTCCTTTATCTCTTTTATTGCTACTAGTACGTCATTTACTTAGCTAAGGTCAACGCACAGACTACGCGACCCCTAACCTCTTTGCCCCGAGCGAGCGACGGCGGCAAATTGATGCAAGGGTAAACAACTAAGTTTTTTGCCCCTACATTGCAACTTGACTTCAATAAGCTGCTAAAAAGCTACGCAGTTTGATTTGTGACACACGCAGTTCAATATCCGCGAACTCGCCGGAATTTTCCTCTCCTTCTCCTTCTGTCCTTACGATCGAGAACGCTTCCCGTACAATTTCAACGATGTTATTAATACAAGCCTCATCTGTGAAGATGACGCGGACAAAAACTTTTTCCATCTATGCGATTCTGTAGTTGAAAAAAAAAATCATTATTTCACATGAAACGGTGCAACAAATGCCATTAGTATTACTGTCAAAATATTGTCACATATAAATGCAACATAATTATATTAGTTAATCCAATATAAAACACACTATTAAAGTAGTACTTTTTCTAACGCCTGTAGATTAAACGTTTTATTCTGTAATTGTATTTTTCTCACTCAGCTTTGCGCTTATATTAACTGTTTCTTGGTAAAAAAAACTACAACAACCGGGGCGTGTGATAAATTTACGTGCGTACGCTTGCGCAAGAAACATCCTTCCGTTTAAAGTTCGAGAAAGTGCTAAGAAAAGCAGAATATTTTGTAGAATACTTAGGCAGTTTTTCAGTGACACAGTTTTCTTATGTAAAGCATTCATAGGAAACAAATTGTTCAATTAAATATACTACTTAAACAATGAGCACCAAACTCCTGGAATATCTGTCAAATTCTAAGGTTCTCAAAAGTGATAAACGTTTTTCGATATCATAGACATAGTCATTTTCAATCAGTCATGAATAGTCAGCAATTTTTTTTGTGAAGAAATTCCACAGCGTCACCACGGGATAAAAATGCGTGTAAGGTAGATAAGCTTTAGTATTTGACATTGACGTACACAAAACAAAAATAATTCTCCGTTTTTAGTTCTTATTATTCTATTTTTTTTTCTCTTTTATGTTATAGTCTTTGTATATTGATCCTGGAAAGTACCAATGGGGGACTTTACTGTAATTTATTGTTTCATTGATCATTTTATTTTGAATGATCATATTTACTTATTATTTCGAATTGAAATAGATTGTAAATTTTCATTGTGTTAATAAAAAAAAAGGTAGATAAGATTTGTTGTGGCATAAAATAATTTAGTATTTCTTTTCTAAAAATTCTGGGTAACATTTATTCACCAAAAATATAGTACATTTTAAGCTACTAATTCGTTCAACACATACTACCACTACAAGTTTTACTTTATTTCATGTGTTCAAATCCAGATCATATTTTGCACTGCAATCCCTGCGAGAGTAGCAACTATCGATCGTTCGTCGTTTCCACGATGCAGGCGGGTGCGGTTGGGCGTGGACAATGAACCAGCCTGCCGTGCGTGAGCCGAGAGCGTTTACGGCCCGCAAGCAACACGGACTCCATTCAGATGTCCATCACACGCTCCCACCGCCTCTCCGCCACCTCCTCCTTCCCTTGGTCTTCGTTCGACTGCGGGTGGGCTGCACTCCCGACCCGACACGTGACTCGGAAGATTTTCAGTGATCATTCAAAGTTAACACATTTTTCCTGAACAAATAGAGAGTTCAATAAGTACTACATCGGGTAGTAAATGGAGAGCAACTTTTTCAGAAACTCGATTTTGAAATGAGTAATCTTCCCGTCTTTACAAAAATGTTGGATTTATGTATTTAATACTCATTTGTCAATCTGGTATTTCATTTACTGCACATGTTTCTTTCATTTAAATCATACTTGAAAATTCGGATATTGTTTTTCATATTTGTGTATTACTCTCCGTAAAACAATTAATTGGATTGAATCAGCTTCAGATCGGAAAGAGATAAACTATATTGTAATATATTCTGTTAATTAATATTCTATTCCCATATCATCTGTATATTTCATTGTAAACAAACATTCAAAATGCAAGTATTAAGTTACTTTGCATATAATAATGCATAAATACGCTTTTGTAGCAAGGTTCTTCAATCTTGCGACGATATGATACAGCGTTAGCTGTCTGCAACACTAAGATGTTCTGGATTCTCAAAGTGACATTCATTGAAGTGTTAGAGACCGTTATTCAGATACGAATTCGGATGGAAAAGTCGCAAGTGTTGAGTAGAAACGACCCTCGAAGCAGAAATCTGTTCTCCGTTGTTGGGGCAAAGTTCGGACTTCGCCTGGAAATAATCAAAGAAAACACAATGGAAACAATGTTCCAGGACATCCAGACCATGGAATCCTCTTCACCCGGGGACAAAAAAACAAACAACAGTAAAAAAATTCAATATCTACTTGATGACTAATACATTTTGCAATGAAATTAAAAATGGGCTGTCGATGTAGATAAAATATTAAATATACACGTTCGATATCGAAATGAAAACTATTTTATTATGGAATGATGATTGGCGGAATGAACAATATTTTCGATAGAAATGATAATAAATAAATAAATAAATAAATAAATAAATAAATAACACCGGCCGCGGCAGCCGTCGTCTGGGCAGAGAAGGAGGCTGCAGGTTCGAGTCCTGCATAGGAATGGTCGAATGTGTGATTATCCCTTTATATTCCCATATCATCATCATCATCCTATCACCTCATAATTCACACTTCAAGGGATAACAACTTTGTCATACCAACGGATACAGCTGAATAGCTGATCCAAAAAGTTGCGCACGCTAATCGTGTAGGGTTGTCAGAAACGGCCGATACGCCAATAATAATAATAATTATGCTACTAACTTTCAATTAAAATGAATTTTCACCGTACCCTTAAATTTCATTGTATATATAATAATGGTATACTTAAAACTAAACGCTAACTGTATAAAACCCTTCTCCCCAATTCTGGATTAAAAGAAATTCTCGGTCGTCTCAGGCCTGTGATAACCCTCCGTTGGCCCTTCGGAAAGAGCCCCCGTGACACAAATCTGCCTTGTGGACTGCCTGACTCTTCCACGTGGCCCCGATTGGGCACGAGGCCGGTTGGCTGAATGGCCTCCGCCTGCCCTTGCGGCCTTGTGTTCGATTCGCCATCCACCGGCAATAGGGCGAAACGCAATAAATCGTTTCTTGAACTGTCGATATGTAGTTCGCGAGTTACTTCGGTTCACAGCGAAGCGTAGAGATAGTCGGATGCAGTGTCAGATACTATCTGCAGCGGGTCCGTCATGTAAAGCTCAATGAACGAGGCTGGGAGAAATGTGCAGAGTCATGTTTGAGACAGAGAAGAGATGAGTTTCCTTTTTAAGGTATGTGGTATCCTGACGTTTCTTAATTTTCGTTTTGTAGGCGTCAAGAACTGTCATTTCCTTGTCTTTACAATAATATGCATTTGAGGTTTTCAGCAACTAGATGTTTAATGTATTGCAAACGATTTCATTTTGTTGACGGGCCATCATTTCATTTTACTCTTTAGAACAATACATTACATTACAACGTACACATTACTTACTACGCGTTACAAAATTTATTCCTTTTTTCCTTTTTTATATATGATAAATAGACTTATCATCACGAGGCAAGTGGATGAATATTATTCTTGTCGCGACGATAAGCAAATAATTTGACTAATTTGGTCGCAATCGCGTAACAAACAGGACAACAACAGTAATACATGCTATAAAACACACTTATTGATAAAGACGCAACTCTCATTAATGTGGGTTATCTGAAGACAGCGTATTGTAATACTATTGAAATAAAAGGCTTTCAAGTTGCGAATGTTCTAATTAAATTGAAAGACATAGATTGGTATGAATAAAAAGTAAGCAATTACTCTTTGCCTTCTCAATTTCGTTTGAATAAAGTGGATGAGCAATTGCTCAGTCTCTGAGCACTTGTTGCTTCTCTGAGCGTTCTATCAACCGGCGAGCAAATGCTAAGAATTTGTATGAATAAAGTTAGGCTCTAGATTGAGCACTTGTGAAATTTCTGAGTGAAGCTGACGAGCGATTATACAATAATACAGCATTTTCAATTAAAAATATTAGAATATTGATTATACTGAAAACTAAGATACATTTTTTGGCAACAATTGTTTCTAATGGCAAACTTAAATTGTTAACAACCGGGAGTTCACACTTGGTCTATAATGTGTGAGTGATTCTATTTCGTTCATCATCACCCTTCATGCCGAATGTTCCGTGTATACTAGTATGCTCGCTATAATATAATATTTCGTGTAAAAAAAATTAGGGCCCACAATCCAGAGAAGGGGTTAAGCCACGTACTAGCTGATGTGCATTTATCTCAGGTCTGAAGCCGCTCTGCGACGAGGTACGGGCCCGAGCGTCACGCAAAAGCGTGCGATTTTGTAAATACATTTCCTCGACTATCGCGCGGTCGCGACAGTCGCGAAGCGGCAGGCGCCGCGCTTTCGCTTATCTGCCCACGCAGCCTCCGCCTGCGCCGCCGCCTTCCGAGTCGTAAATCTCCGGGCTCGCGACGCAGCGTAACCCCGGGCGCAAAATCGGCGGGGCACTGCCCGATAGCCGCGGCCCGGCCCCGCGCGGCACCGCCGCCGCTTGACCTGTCCTACGCGTCACGCGGGATGGCGCCGCGTCGCGACGCATCTAGGAACGCCGGCGCCGCCGACGTCGCAACCCCTACGCGGATTTCCTGGTGGCCGCCAGTAATGGGAAACGTACGCGAAACTAGTAATTGGGTTCGATTACAGTTATTGATCGATTGTTAGTGATTTCGGGCGCGTCAACTGAGCCCATTCGTTCCGTAAGTGTAGTGCATGTTTTTCATCGGGAGGTGGCGGTGATATTCCCCCTCTCGAGAGCGAGATCTGGCGTCGACTAGCGGGGTTTTCCCTAACCAGGTATTTCGCAACAGCGGGTCACCGCCCCAGCGGGGACAAGTTTTAAGTCCCCGACCGGTCTGCCGGCATGTGTGGTAGTCTAGTGCATGTTAGTGTAAGTGTATGTGTAAAGGGAGAGGATAGGACAAGGAAGAGGAAGGAAAGATCGCGCGCGGTCTGTGGCCCGTTTGTTAGGGGACTGTTTCGGCATTCGCCTGGTGTTGATCCGAGAAACCATGGAAAACTACCGATTAGAGCAGCCGGCCGCTAGAATTTGCCTCCAGGCAACGACCTAGCTGAAAAACTAGTGTCGAAAATCCTGCCGTCGTTAGGACTCGAACTTATGACCTTCCGGTCTGAGGCGCTGCAGTGATATCAGTTGATCCACTGAGCCACCGCTCCCAGTCAGTTACTTGTCAGTTACAGTTACTTGTCAAATATTTCACTCAATTACGAATACAAATTACATTTTCGCATCTAATTAGTAAAATTACAATATCAAGTACAGACAGAGGTGTGTCGTTCCTGAAAGAACTATTTCAAACGAACTCATTTTTGCTCGGTGTGCTAGGATGGAGCCAGGGTATAAGATTTGGTTCTTACACCCTTGTCGGAGACACGACAATTCTTCTACACCGTGGATGAGGCTTCTCGTTCAGTCTAGTTCGTGAACTAAATGAACTTTCCCACTCATTTAGTTCGCAACGAATGAGGTATTTCACGAGCGAAAATAACGAAATAGGCATATTTAAAAAATATTCCTAATTACATACGATGTAACGATTAAGTACTACAAAGTAACGATTACCATTTCACATCACGGGGTAAATTAAGAGTAAAAAGTACATTCAGCTGAAGGTAACAAAACATGCTAAAACTACTAACAAAGTAATCGTTTCAAGTAATTGAATTACTTTTACTCAATTACTCCCCAACACTGGTGGCCAAGGGATCCTGCTACGCACAAGCGGTCAACAGCTGCGTTTCTTAAAAACTGCTTGGAATCGACTTTCGTCGCACAACACGAGAGTGCACTTGATTGACAAATCTTTTTGGTTTTCGTCATTTCTTGATGTCCACCATTGGGAAGTCTCTGAGGGCACGCATTTACAGGATTTTATAATTGTACTCGGAAATACCATCCATTCAATTTTTTCTTTTAATTTTGCTTCCCCACGTTTACACTGATGTTTGGCACATAGCCAAGAGCATTCTGTAATTCATGGTACTAAATGTAGGAACATTATAGCTACAGAGTTCTAAAGCAATTAGTTTTGTTTTTTCCCCCAAGTTTGGTGACAAACGAGATGATGAAAAGTATTCATGTAAATTAATTTCATTACATTCTGTTCACGAATACAAACAAATCTATCAAATCAAACATTAATTTTGACTCCAATGTGGGCATTCAAAAGTGTCTTACAAATTAATAAAAATCTGACCAATTTATTTTGAATGTTTACGATAGTTTTTTAAAATTAATTATAGTGCTATTTTTCAACATTCCTGATAACTTCTGACATTTCTGATAAAATTTGTTCTGTAATTTTCACACATTGGGCGAAGAAATTTAGTTAATTTCCTCGAAAAGTAGGCAGCTTGTGGTTTCTTGGAAAAGGGACAAAATTAGATTCAAGATAGATCCCTGCAACGTTTTATATACTTTGCTTTCACATGTAGATGTTCGACACAAAAGGATATTTTATAGATAAATGTTGCAATATTAGTTTTCGTTTATATTATTAATCTTCAAGAGCTTTTAACTTGACAAAAGAAAGATATAACTAGTAAATAAATAATCGGAGTGCCTAATTTTTCCGTAATTGAATTAAGGAATACATTCACATTTTCAAATTTATAGTTAATCAAAAACTTTCAGAGGAACGCTCCTAATTTAAACGTATCTAAATCCTCTTTGTGACCTGGAACGTCCTCTTCTCAAGTTGCGTTGCGGCCTGAACAAACTTTTCCTTCATCTCTCGAGAAACTTTGCACAGAGATTACAATGTTTTTAGATATACTTTTCCTTCCAGTTTTATAGGTGGCTATTTCATCCTCGAGATGCAAAAATACAATCATTCTCACCATCATCATCTTCAACAGTTGTTAGAGAGAAAAATAAATTAAATCAGGTTTTTGTACAATTCTTTAAATCTATAGCTTGTCGCAGAAACATAACGAAAATGTTTCACATGTTCACCTTAAATGAACATTACAATTATCTTTGCGCAAGATATAGGTATTTAAATAATATTAAACATCCATATTACGCGCGGAAAAGTTGGAAAATTGATATAAATATATTTTCAGTTTAGAGAGCCAATACATCTTAAAACTGTGCTGTTAATGTAAGACTACTTTTTTGTGGTGTTCATGGAGCCTGACAAGATGCATCTCCTCCTTAAATTACGTCATTACTGAGTTAATCACAAAATTCGATTTCCATTACTGTTCATTATCTTGTTCTCTGGGAAAATATCGAGGCAGTTGCTGGGGTAGTTAATGGAGGAAGTGTTTGCGTTACAAAGTTTTGTTGCTTCAGAACATTTAGACCATAATTGATAATTTGATAATTTTGCGAAATATCCGAATTAGTAAATAGAACTAACGAGAGGACCACAATAAAGTAAGAGAAACAACGGGAAAATAAATGGTCTGTAAAACAAGAGAAGAAAACAGTATATAAATAAGCACTATATTAAAAGAAAAAAAGGAAAATATAAATATAAGGAATGATTGGGATTCTCAATATAATACTTTTAAGAAATGGTAGATTTACAGAAGAATTATTATCCAAAAACATTTCATACTTTATTCTCAGTGGAAAGTATAACTGGAGAGTACAATACATAAATAAACAAAATCCAGAAAGTTTTAGATGTGTTACAAAAGGATTCTGAAGTTTTAATAGGCTGTTAACACCCAAGGAATACGGAAAGAATTTCTAGAATAATAAGCAAATCTTTCGGATAATGTCTTAAAATGCGCGATGAGACGTAAAGCAACATGTGGGGAGTGACTTTACCATTTCACGAACGAACTAAAAATACATATTTCTCTCTCCACGAGGTTCAGACACGCACCATAAAGATTATGAATTACAACAGGACACTAATGATAATGTAGCAAGAGAAGAATGAGAAGCAGGGGAAATGAGTGTTCCCGAGAAAATCTATCGCGAATCCACAGTGTTGGCCCCTATTTCCAAATGATCTGACCGCACATGTATCCCAGAACTCACTGTGGGTAAGTCGGCGCGTAAGTGGGTAATTGGCCATTACCAATGCTACAACACACCACAGAAAAAAGGGACTGCCGCTTGAGCATTGCCACAAAATTAACCACAAAGTCCTGCAGTTAGCCAAAAGAAATGTGTTACATGCAGCGCCAGCCATCCCTTGTGGGCAGGGCTGGCAACGTTAATCCAATTGTCCGATTTCTTTTCCCGTCCTCCATTTATAAGTATTGTTCTCTTTTATCATCCATATGAAAGAAAGTAAATTATAACTATTTTTCAATAATGCTTCCGGGTTTAAAAAATCCATAATTACGAAATTTTTAACATCTTCAATATTAAATTTTGATCTACCTTGTTTGTTTTATATTTTTATTATATCTGTTATATATTTATTATATATTATTTATTTTATTATATTATATCAAAATTCATGAAGTATATGACTTAGTGTAGGGATCACAGAATTTTGAAAATGTGCACAGAATTCACTTCTCCCCATAACATGTCATACGCATTTTAACTGTTTTTTGACGTAAAATAAATAAATAAATAAATTTTATAATATAAAATATTTATCCTGTTTAAACTTTATAACAAGTAATGTAAAATAAACATAACTGTTTAAGTATTGTTGAAAAATAACTATCCTGCATTTCAGAGTATATGTTTTCGGAATCGAACAAGACATGTTAACGTCTTCTAAAACAACTACGGCAGTGAGATATTAATTCCATACAATAATTCCGTACATTAATTCCAAAATACACCATAAAGAATCACTGAGTTTGCAGTACAGTCAATCAATTGCCAAAGGCAATCCCGCTACATATTTGATCTTAAAACGTAGCTATATATTAATGCGTGAAGAGAAAACTTTGTACCCCTTTTTAAGAATATTGCGCGCACAGAGGAGAGTAACATTTGATGTATTCATTAAAGTTAATATGGAGAAAGGGCGCAGAAGGTGGAAATCTGTATGTAATATGTGTTACAAATATATTTAATTAAATAAAATAATACCGCTTACAGATGCAACCCGCTGCAACACGCTTCTAGTATATCATACATAACTCGGAAAATATGAGTTTTAGAGGCTTAAAACCTAATTTTCGTTATCCCTAAGGGTCATGTTTTGTTTTCTTTGCCCTATCTACAAAATGAGACATTTTACACGTTTTATCTCAAGCTTAGTGTTTAAGAGAAAAATGCATCACTCCATATTTTCATTTGTGTATGTGAAAAGGATATTAATAAGAACATTCTAATAATAATTGTAATAATAATTTTCGCACGTAAACGATATTATTTTTCACAGAAGTTAGTAGAAATATTATTATTTTTTTCCACTTAACATTACATTAAACATAAGCAAAGGGTATTAGAGAGCTCACTAGCTTCCCTTGGTGCTATCCAGAGTTCAATTCCCGGTCTTGGCAAAAATAGTTGTAGGTTTCCTTAAAAAAAAAAAAAAAAAAAAATAGACTCAGTTTCTGTAGCTGTGTGATGAAGGAATGGTTAGGCAGGCAGAGTTTGCTAGTTCTGGTGAAGAGAATACGTCGTGTTCGCCACATTTCTCTCTTGCCCCCAAGCGTGAGAATTAAACTAGGCTCAATCATGGTTGTATTTCTCACCCATGCGGGAGGGGTGAAAAGCCTCCTCCTGTTTTCATAGGGTTTCAAATTTCATAACAGGTAATTAAGGCACACAACACACACTAATGATGTATCTGTACGCGCTCGGGCAGATGACGTAATAGAATAAATTTTTAAATAATGTAATAATTATACAGGTATACTCTTTGACAAAAGAACCATTAAAAATTAAAAATTTAAAGAATTACGGTTGAAATTCGACTACTGGGCGGCCACATGTTACATTGATGTCGTCGTATTTCTTAGAAGGAAGTTGGCAACCCTTCAGGGGTGCATCCATCCCTACCAGAGGCACAGAGAGGCAGTGGTTTTATTCTCATTCCCGGGCGAATTTACGGGGAGGCAGCGTATTTCATGAAAGACACACAGCCCCACGTGGCGTTTTCTCTCCGCGCCGCGGATACATTGTTCGCTACTGAAACTTGCGGGCAAATAAAGCGCCTTTTGTCCGTTGTACTGTTTGTCTGCAAGTTTCCCTCCGTAGTTATTTGAATTGTAAAAAAACATTAAGGTTGTGTAAATTTCTGTTAGGAAGAGCATTTATACCTAGACACTCAAACTCAGCTTGCTATAATAATATTTTATCGAAAATTTTATTGAATAAACAAAACAAAACCTTTCCGAATGTTACCAAATGTATCTTGTTAAACATCGCTGTTTCTGTGTTATTACACTCTTAAGAGCTGGAAATAGTGAATATTGGAATATTGTAATTATTTTTGAACACTGTTACTTTCTATGATAGCTAGTAAAAGGCAATAGTAGCTAATGACATACAACTATACGAGGCAATAGTGTTCATACAACTACCAGCGTAAATAAACTGAAAAAAAAACCTTCATCGTTCTCCTTTAAGAAATCCATCTTCTGCTGAACCCACAGAAGAGCTAGGAGGCGGATGGAAAGCTTGGGCCGAGCTGGCGGCCGCCCCCACGACACGTGGCGACCCGTGCAGATGCTGCGCGACTCGGCGCTCGGATGTGCAGGCGGAGCGGAGCGGGGCGGGGTGAGGCGAGGCGGAGCCGGCGGGCGGGGACACGTGGCGACCCGTGCGGAGGCGGGCGGTCGGGCGGACGAGTGGACGGGCGGGGGACGGGCGGACGGGCGGACGGGCGGACGGGCGGACGGACGGACGGACGGACGGACGGACGGACGGACGGGTAGACGGGCAGACGGGCAGACGGGTAGACGGGTAGACGGGTAGACGGGTAGACGGGTAGACGGGTAGACGGGTAGACGGGTAGACGGGCAGACGGGTAGACGGGCGGGCGGGCGGGAGCGGGCGGGGGCGGGGCAGGGCGGGGCGGGACGGAGCGGGGCGGCGCGGGCGACGCGGGCGGCTGGGCGACGGTCAAGGGCGCCGCCCCCGCGCGTTATCTGCGGCGGCGAACCCCGACGCTGCCCCTCGCCCCTCCCGCCGCGCCGCTTTGGCGAAATCCAACAGAAGAAATCGCCGCTCACTTTGCGTCGCGGAGGCCACCGCGCGATCACTTTGCACCTTCAGCCCGCAAGCTTCCGATGCCGGTGATGCAAAATCATCGCTGTCACCTCATGAGATATCGTCGTTTATCCCTGGTGTAAGTGAAAGTTTAGTACAAGAATTATTATAAATATATCATTTGGAATATATTGTAATGGGGCGTCCAGCGATAATTTTCCACTCCTATTTATCGGGGTTCAAATTCCGAAGACTGTGTGGAGTTTACAGTCGAATGGAATTCGTTGTAGTTTCACTAGGTTCTCCCGTTTCCTTTGAATCTCAAATCACCATTGGTCTCTTATCATTACAGTTATTTTTTCTCAAAATCATGGACGGTTTTTGGTATCAGAAGTACCTAGCTCGGATCCAGGGACTAGTAATAAATAAATAAATATTAAGGGGACAATTGTAGCGACCAGTCTGACATCCTCGCACTTATAGTTAAGGGATGTTTATCACTTCCTGTAGGACGTGATGAATAAAGCGAGTTTCCACCAGCTATCCTGGAGGTTCCCACATCTCCTCTACCTCTCATTCTACAACTATGCCAATTTACTTTTAGCTATCACAATCGTATCAATGACCATCCTTGGAATCCCAAAAGCTTGGAATGTTTACAAACGTAGCGACTCGTCGAGCGGTGGCCAAAACGAAGTGGCTTCCTAATTATTGTTACTATACTTTAATAACGATTGTATATTGTATGCTATTTGTATAGTTGTATGGTGGATCGTGTCAGGATTTGGAAAACAATTTGTTGATTTAAACTAGGGGAACCAACCACGTTTTCACACCGCGTGAAGCGGAAAGCCTTTGCCAATAGTGGGATCTATTTAGGGTATAATAATAATAATAATAATAATAATAATAATAATAATAATAATAATATTGAACTTCTCGAACAGCTGGGATCTTGCCGCGGTCAGGAATATGTGCTTGTGTGGTTGGGCTCTCTCCTCAACCATACAGCACCTACCATTTGAACCCTTTTCCTTCCCTCTCCTCATTTCACCATCAAATAATAAGAACGTTTCCCATTATGGGCCTATGAGCTACAGGCAACGCGTACCGTTAGCGGTAGCTCACCGCACATACTGATGTCACTGCAGCGCCTCTAACCGGGAGGTCCTAGGTTCGAGTCTTGACGGTGGCAGGATTTTCGACACTAGCTTTTCAGCTAGGTCGAATTCAGTTGCTGTTTGGAGGAGAATTCTAGCGGCCGGCTGCTCTGATCGGTAGTTTTCCGTGGTTTCTCCGATCAACACCAGGCGAATGCTCGAGCTGTACCCTACCAAACGGGCCACGGACCACGCGGTTTCTGTCCTTCCTCTTCCTTGTCCTATCCTCTCCCTTTACACACACACTTACACTGACATTCTCTACACTACTACATATTCCGGGAGACCGGTCGGGAGCTTAGAGCTTGTCCCGACTGGGACGGTTCCCCGCTGGTGGTAGAGTTCTGGTTAGGGGGAAACCCCACTAGCCGACGGTAGGTCGGCGCCGGATCTCGCCATCCAGCGGGGATGATCACCGCCATCTCCCGAGGGAAAAAATGCACTACACTAACGGGACTAATGATCGAAGCAGTTGACGCTCCCGGAAACACGAAAAAATCAATCAAATACAGGCAACGCGCATGAGGGTGCTGCTCCCCCACTTCTTAAAAAGTGAAAATACCGAGATGGGTCAAGAGGCAAATTCGGGAAATACGACAAGTGACTGACCAAGCTGGTCCTAAGAGCTACTTCGTTCCCAGGAAGTGGGAACACACTGAAATTCTGAGTCATGTACACTATGTATTCCGGAAATATATCCCCGCAGAATGCCCAGCAGCTTCGACGCGGAAGGGGGGGCATCACGTGAGAAGTAGAGGAATGGATAGTTTAGTGGACTAAATGATAGCGGGGATGTGGGACGTAAATACCTTAGGAGATATTTAAAATAGGAAAACTGCTATTCCATATAGAATTTGAGGTTAACCTTTGAGGTTTAAGTTAAACAACTTATTTGTGTATTTGGATTTATCCTTTCAATTTTCATATCTTTTTTAACTTTCATTTAACATGAAGTCGTAGGCTTCCGCCGCCAGAACCATGAAGATTATCTGGCTGTCAGGGTGACGCCGCGTTGAAGGCTGTATTTTCATTTAACATGTTTTGGTAAGTTCTCTCCTACATATTTATATATAGTTTATACTACAATGTTTTACTTATACTTATTTATTCATAATTTCATCTATGATTACTGTGTAGTTATATTTTTAATATTATCGTTCTAAAAAATATCATAAAAATTTATTTTTAATTTTATTTTCAGACAAAAATATATTAATTGTTTGTTCACACCTGATGATGCTTATCAATATTATCTGAAACCTCGTGTTCTAGTATTATATGGACAATAAAACATTTTTTTGAACTTTGTTTGTTAATTGTCAAAAGAGAAAAAATAAGGATACTTCTATGTTTAATTATTAATTATAACTTCTTCGGTCTAAATAACATCTTGGGTAAACTGAGTCCCAATAAACAAATCTGTAATTTAAATCTGGATACTTGCAAATTACATCAACTGTTTGAGTACTCGTGTAGCAATTTCACTGTGATTTACATTTATAAATTAACATCAGACACAAAATATTATAAAGCTAATCTGAAATGTTTTCAGTCATTAATGAGAACAAGTCTTTATACCCATTATTTTCGATGTACTGAATGTGAAACGAAAATTAGAGCTTCCACGAGTTTGAAGATACTCAAGAGTAATATTTAAAATGTATGGTACTTTTTGAATAACCATAACACTTCCTTTATTGCATTAGTGTCTCCCATAACGCTTACGTGTCAGAATAATATTCTGAAACATGTAAAGCCACCAAGTTAAGAGGCATAGGGGTCATGGCGACTAAATTCATAGGGAAATTGTGCCTAAAATATCAACCAAAATAAGCGAGAAATTTCTAGATATGTCTCGGGTGTCAGTTAACCACAAATATGCAGTTAAATACCACGATAGAGAAGAAATAAGTAAGTCGACAGCCGCGGGACCTCTCATCACAAAATAAAAGTGGATCATTGGACAGCTCATTAGAATAAGAGGCGACATCAGGGAGGTCGTAGAAAACCGGTTTCTACGCCAGACCCAAGGGTCCTGGAGACCTTCCCGCCCATTTCGACGCGCCCAGAAAACCCACACCTCGTTCTCAGAGGTACATTGAATTAAAAGACTGTTGAAAATTGCAAACGAGGCAGACACGTAAATTACACTCGTCCTTTCTTCAATTCTCTTCCAGACTGTGCTGACGGAGCTGCGAATGGCGAGGAAAACAAGCTTAGAAATTTATTTTGTATAATTTATTACAAAACAACTTATTTCATTTGTTTATAATTGTTGACTGTTATTGAAAGTGTAACTTCTGCTTCATTTAACATTTAGAATTTCTATTACTGAAAATTACTATATGATACTCGTCATGTTCGTAAATTTTAACTTTTGTGTATCAAAATGTTGCCAGAAAATATAAAAAGGTGAAAAACAAACTTTTGTGTATTACAACGCCCAAGGCACGATTTCTGGCGGAACGCGCCGGAACGGCGTTCCGGTACTTCGGGAATAATTATAAAATATCATTATGTAACTATTTATAATACACTAATAATTAATTTGGGGCGCGATCCGAACCTACAATTTTATAAATCAAACACTGACAACGCCAATGTGTAAGAAATTATTTACACGACACAGGCTTATAAATTAGTATTGGAAGAGAGAGGCGCACTCCGCTGCTCTGAATTATGTCGCTATCCACTCGTTAGTTCAAGTAATAAATTTGAATTAATTACCTTTAGAAGGTAAGATTTACATGATTGGATTTCCGCCTTTCAACAGGGAAACTTATAGGCCTAGGATTTATGGAGATACGTTCATCTAAAATAGGAGAAATCATGTTTCCTAAACTTCGATCCATCCTCGTCTTTACAGGTTCAGATGAATTATTAGTCCTCTGCATTATATTAATTGGGACTACAATACCTTCCCAACATTTTCTAACGTAATCGCGCTTTCCAAAGTTAACCGACACATTGGAATACTTGTATGTGATACGTTGAATTCACTAGAAGGTAAGAACTATGAAAATTAAATTTTCTGTTAAGTTAATGGCGAAAAGGAGAAAGAACATAAATAAAATACAAACATGTATGAAAAAATACTAATACTGTTTTGAGAGACAGATCTCCAATTTGGCCCCCTTTTGATGTCGTCCATTTTGTACAAAAGTCATTGGATTTATTCGACATACATTTGTACAAAAGTTATTGGATTAGTTTAATACAACAATTTGTACATTTATGTTGTTTACATAAAAATATTTCAAATTTATGTTTATATTATCAATATTTTAGAGGAACGTATGACAACTCTTTTTTGGCATATTAAAGTAAATAAAATGCTGTATTAGAATTCTACCTCATAAATTAGGTGTGTGATAAAGTCTGTGTCGCAAATTAGTTCCAGACAAATATATCTGCCAACGACATACATATGCCACCAAAAACATCTTTTTCCTTAGACCTTTTCTTTTACTTGCAAATATAACGTTTAGTGCGCCACTACTTGTTGTAGAGTTTGTAGAAGTATTTTTATATGTAATTTATTTCGTGTTCCACCTCTGAGAATCAACCCATCCGTTGGTGAAACTAATAGAGGTAGTACGTTTTCCTATATTTAGAAGTATTTCATATTGCAAAATACGTTAAAAGATGCAATATGTAATATAATGCAATGATGAATGATGTAATATTGCGAAATAGTTCAAATGAAAGTGACCAATCGTAACAAATAAAGTTCTGTGTAACAAGATGATACGCAAAGCCTCATTGTGGTTGGTTCATTGTTTTAGAAAGAATTTAGATAAAAAAAATAATTACAGAAGGTTTTAACAAAATTGATTCCATTTATAATATACTAACAATGCGTTCTCTCAGACACAACCCATCCGCTCGTGATACATTTTTTCACCCATCTATTGCCGGGTTAAGATCTTGGAGATGAGTCGTGTGAGGCGGTTACGAGGGTCGAGGCGGAGGTGCATATCGCAGGGTGCAGGGTTGCCCCAGATGCAGTGGTTCATCGGATGCCCGGGCTGCAGAATGACTCGGGCTGGAGCCGTCCCGTCCCGACCCGTCGGGGGCGGTGGCGGCGGCGGAAAGGGCGCAGACAATACCTAATCAAAGGATTGGGGGCGGCGGCGGCGGCGACAGAGACCTCCCCTGGCGTAGCGCCGACCGCCGCCCCCGCCCCGCCCCGCCCCCGCGCAATTACCGTGTGCTCAGGAGCGCGGCGCGGGGCGGGGCGGCGAGGGGCCGGCAGGGCGGGGTGTCGCGGGTCCCCGTGCTTTGATTATTCATTGTTCGCCCAGCGACCTTGGCTTTAATTGTGTCCCATTAATTATGGACTTTCGTGCCGATAGCACGGCCGCCCCCGCGGCCCACCCTGTTGATGCAATTGAATAAGGGGATCCGCATTCACTTCGCCAAGTTGCTTCCTTCTTAGCAGTGTAAGTGGTTTACCTCATTCCGGGTATCAATCAAAAAGGAAACACCTAGTTCATTGCTGTCGGGTGTACAGCCAAGAACTTTATAATAGCTACATATCTCAACGAATTACTCGTTCAAGTTCGAGAATACTGCTGAACATATTAAATATGGACGATACTTGCCATTTGTCATTTTTAAATACTGTTGTTAGTTCTCTTTCCCACGGGCCAAAATCCATTTTTCATCGACATACGCTATTCATTATATTAATAATTGGTTGCTCTCTTTTGAGAATTATTAGGTAATACTGATAGAAGAAAAATTCAGTATCACCTGACCAATCCATTACACACTCAAAAGAGAAAACAATGTCAGACACAGAATCAGTGAGAGTACTAAAAATACACTCCTTAATGAATGTATTTGTTTATTGAAAATTATTTAATACAATGTGTGCTTAATTGCTTTTGTCGAATTTTCCAAGATGTACTGATTACTATTTCTATGTTCTAGTATCTAAATTCATCTTAATGAATTCGTTCGAAATAGTAGTAAAACCTTTTTTTGAAAATCTCTTGCACAATATTATTTGTAAAATGGAGAAAGACTGACGTCATTCAGTTAATGACGAGAGTTAAATTAATAGCCTGATTCGAAGTGAATAATACATGTTAGCAAAATATGTATTTTTTATGTTATTCCCAATGCGAATATTTTCTTCGTGTTTTAATTATTTACTCAAAAGGGTGTTTGAAACGTAACAATCACGTGATTCTCTTGCAATTCAAGCATATAATAAACAAATGTCTAGGATATTAAGAATGAATGCTGATGCAATAATGACATTAATAAATAACTATTTCTTCAAACTTTTGCCCTTGAGTGCTTCATTGGGCGCTATCAACATTTGCAGTTACGGTCTTTACTTTCGCGACTAATAGTTCAAGGAATCAGGATCCACATTTAGTCCAGAACCCTTGAGCTATTTCTCATTGCTTTAATCTATTCTAGAACTAACAAAATTTCTGTTTTGTTTGTGTATCGTCGCAACATTAGCATGAATATCATCAGCATTTGACAGATTTGATTTATGTGCCCCAGTTTGTCCAGACTATAATTGATATTACTAACACGAGACGTAACAGAGAGGAGTGTCTGATTAAAAATATCCGATAAGTTCCCGTAGTCAATGGAGCGTCAAACAGGGTAGGCTGCTGTAACACCCGTCGGAATCAGGTCAATTCGAAGGGAAGATAATCGGGATAATTTTCTTCCCGAGGCGCATGCTTTACACAAGCTGAGCGATGGACGTCCCCAGCTGTGGGACTCGAGCGTCACGCCAGTCCCTTAGCGACTAACAGGTGCCTGCGCAGTGCCATCTGCGCACTGCTGCCTCTTTGGCGTCGCTAACGTTGGTGACGTGCTGTGCATTAAAGTGCAAATATTAGGTCCTAAGCAAAGTGCATGATAGATCTTGTTTTCTCTGGGGGTAGTTATAACAACAGCAATTGCAGATTGAGAAGCACCCACATGATGAAACATACAGAATACGTCTGGAAAAGATACACACATTTTTGCCTTCTGAGAATACTCCCATTTTTTCGATATTAATAATGTATTTAAAACAAATATACAAGGTGGTACATTAAATTTACAAGCGCGTGTAAAGGAACGAATGCATGTAAACGATCGTATTTATGAACTGTTTGCTTATTAACTGTATATTCATCATTGATTTCTAAATGTTCGCACATTGTTGCCTCGCTCTTCCTTAAATATATTGATAACGTCCCTTTAATTTGCAATGTAAGCAAACTTATTAACGCCACGTCCAAAAACATGAAACGCGGCAGTTCAAATCCAACTTGCAACTTTATTTCGCACTTATGATCTCAAGCAGGGTACACATTTAATGTACTCTACGCTTGCTTAAGTGCTTACTCTTAAACATATGAGAAACATTTTCAGTTAGAAGCCATTACATTCACCAATGTAAAATACATAACATAATTATCGAAACAGCGTTATAGGATAAATTACTAATAACACAACTACCAAAGCATTTCCAGCGGCAGTATACTACGTAGGTTCGTCGTTTTAGGCACATTACTAAATTGTATCTCTTTGACAATAACATCTTTACTAAAAAGCAATCATTTAGTTGGAAAACAGCTTTCCAAAGAAATGATTAATATTATTATTACTATCATTTTTATTTATATTAATAATAATAATAATAAAAACAATTTCTTTGGAAAACAGTACACCTTTGTTCACCAGTAACAATGACATGTATATGTAACAATGACATATGAATCACATTGTAATGTAAATCCAGGAGAGTTAAAGCAGGCATTAATTTTAACCGAATTAATATAAAATTTTACTAATATATGAAATTAAAGTTGTAAAATTATTATATTATTAATACAAAATTAAATGAATGCTCAATAATAAAAATTAATTCAATTTTTATTGAAATAATATGAAATTTTAGTTTTTTAATGTAATAGTTAATTTTATTTAAGTAGGAAAGAGAGGGAAGTTCGAAATGGAATAAGGGGTTTTAATTGGGACTTTTATCTCAACGGTGTGGGGCTGGGATTGTTACGCAGGCAAGGGGTTTAATTAATTGATTGATTGTTAGTGATTCCGGGCGTGTCAACTACTATGATCATTAGTCCCAAAAGTGTAGTGCGTGCTTTTGCTCGAGAGGTGGCGGTGGTATTCCCCCGCTGTATGACGAGATCTGACACCGACCTACCGTCGGCTAGCGAGGTTTTCTCCAACCAGGACTCTCCCACCAGCGGGTCATCGCCTAAGATCCCGACCGGTCTCCCGGTATGTGAGGTAGTGTGGTGTATGTTAGTGAAAGTGTGTGTAAGGGGTGAGGATAGGACAAGGAAAAGGTAGGAAAGACAGCGCGCGGTCCGTGGCCCGTTTGTTAGGCACACTGCTCGTGCATTCGCCTGGTGTTGATCCGAGAAACTACGAAAAAACTAGCGATTAGAGCAGCCGGCCGCTAGAAACCTCCTCCATTCAGCGACTAAATTCGATTTAGCTGACAAGCTGGTGTCGACAATCCTGCCACCGTCGGGAGTGTAACACTAGGACCTCCCGGTCAGAGGGACTGCAGGGACATCAGTTGATGCTCTAAGCCATCATCCCCGGTCCGACAGCACCAGGCGAATGCTGGAGCAGTACCCTACCAAACGGGCCACGGACCGCGCGCGATCTCTCCTTCCCATCCCTTGTCCTATCCTCTCCCCTTACACACACACACTTACACCAACATGCACTACACTACCACATTTTGGGAGACCGGTCGGGAGCTTAGAGCTTGTTCCGGCTGGGGCGGTGCCCCACTGGCGGGAGAGTCCTGCTTAGGGGGAAACCCCACTAGCCGACGGGAAGTTGGCGCCGGATCTCGCCATCCAGCGGGGGAAGATTACCGCCAACTCCCGAAAAAAACATGCACTACACTAACGGGACTAATGACCACAGCAGTTGTCGTGCCCGGAAACACGAAAAAATCAATCAATCAATCCCCCGGTACGAAGGGGTTTAAAGAAGCTACATTTCTTGGTTTAGTGGTAAGTTGTAGTTGACATTTACATAATTGAAATGGTTGAAGGCGTTGTCATTGTCAACAATACTATTACAAATGCAAGTATTACCAATACAATACTATATATAACAATAGTATTGTTGACAATGACAACGCCTTCAATCATTTCAAAGCTACATTTCGCCATCTAATTTTTCGAGTGATCCTTAAGGCGGACGTAGCCGGCCCAGACTGTCGGAGCACCGCGTACTTCCGCACTTGGCCCGCGAGGGCGCACGCGACACGTCCCGGCGCTGACGTCACCGCCGCCGCGGATGGACGCTCCGACGGAAGCGGCGCGGCGTCACCCCTTAATGGCGGTTGACATCGTTTCGCGGCCGCCTTCGTCGCCGCCGCCCGCTGGCGGAACTGATGGCACAACTTGTGACTGATTCGGATGCGATCACTGTCTCTGCCCGGTCGTCACATGCGGCGGGGCACGCCCAGGATGGGACACCCGCTGTGACCGCCCGTACGTGGTTCAGAGGTGCGGCAGAAGCAGGCATTATTCAATCCGGAGTCGACGCTAAAGGAATTCCATTCATCTCTTGATAAATTACCGGCAGTGAGTGTGAGATGGGACGATTGATGGGACAGTCAACTTGTAATATATTCCATCGTTATTCGGTTGATTGATTGAGTGATTAGTGATTCCGGGCGGGTCAACTCACGTCATTAGACCCATACGGGTACTGCATGTTTTAAGTGGCGGCGATCTTTGCCCGCTGGCCGGGGTTGTTCCCCAACCAGATATCTCCATCAGCGTGGCGTCGCCCCAGCCGGGACAATCTCTGGTCTCCCGGCAAGTGCGGTAGTGTAGTGAATATAAATATAATTGTGTGTAAGTACGGATTAAGGATAGAACAAAGAAAAGGAAGGTAAGAGCGTGCGCGGTTCGTGGCCCGTTTGTTAGGGTATTGCTCCGGTATTGGCCTGTTGTTGATCGGAGAAACCACGGAAAACTACCGATTAGAGCAGCCGACCGGTAGAATTCTCCTCCAGACGGCGGTTGATTTCCACCTGGTAGCTATGTAGACCTATGTAGTTAATGTCGAAAATCTTGACACCGTCGGGACTCGAACCCTACGACCTTCCGATCAGAAGCACTGTAATGACATCAGTTGATGCACTGAACCACCTAAGCCAGTCCCAGTATTCGCCAGCGATCATTGTCTCTGCCTGGTCGACAAAAGAAGGAAGACAAAGAAGATGCGGTGGCATCTTGTTTGTCGTCCATCTTTTGATCGCTTATACAGACCTGTGAGGTACGGCCAAGACAGGAGTTTTTCTCCCGGAGTTGATGTTAAAGCAATTGCTTGGCATTTGCTTTATAATTATTACCGTTTCTGTGTCTAATTTGGGAATCTTTTGATGTTTGCGAACTTATCCTCTAATTCAGGGATTTCAGAAGGTAACTAAATTAGTCGAGTTCCTGAGTCGTGCGTCTAGAACAAGTAGCGCCAGATTTTAAAGCAAGGGTTGCTTAAATTGCACCGGAGTGGTGATACATCACAGGATATCTGAACCTAGTCATTTGAGGACATCAGTTGACATTTATTGCCCCAAATTTAATTATATTAATTTCCATTTCCTCTATTAAAGCAAACAAATGGTCCATTAATATAATAAATATTAATAATTAATAAATAATTAATAATACATCAGTCAAATTTCTGTCAATTGCGAGTCAAATGTTCAATTCTCAGTACCTTGATTTTGAACTCGTGGTCAAAGTGAGAATGCTATAATTACACAAAACTTCCAACATACACAATAACTTCCTACTTTCAGGTTAGAAGGATTAACAGACAGAGATTCTTGTCAATTAAAAGAACTGTCAGCCCATACGCAAGAATTGTGAACTTGTAGAGCCTTGTCAATTTTTTCACATTTTTGCTATGTGCAACACGTAACTGAATGATTTAATAACAACGTACCACACAAAGAAAGCAAGGAAAGAATATGCCATTAAAACATATTCCTGGCCGTTGGCAAATGTGTTTATAAAAGGCGGTATTAAAAAATAATATAAACATTAAATAGTAGAGAATATGAAGATAATTCAAGCCTCAGTTGTTTGTTAGACCAAATTTAGTAAACACATTTTTGTATGAAGCATCTATTCCCGCCTCACACCATTTCAGTTACGTGGGTACACCCCTTTCTGGATTTGCAGGGGAGATGAGAGCTGAGTCAGGGGAAGTTGCCCGTGCTCTTAAGAGCGCCGGGCTTCCCAGGCGGCCAAGTAGCTCGTGCGGGTGCAGTTTGACAGTCCTGCCTAATCAATACTCTTTTTTCCAATTTTGACTGTCTTCCTCTGTATCCTGCACTGTCAGAAATAACATTAAATTTAATGCAGATTTAATGTACGTCAATACATGAATTTTCATGTACCTTGTAAATTAAAGGGAGATTATCGCGTCATGAAATTTAATAGTAAATTAAAATCAAGACATTTTAATTTTATTAAATCTAATTGTACACGTACATTAAATTTAATTTACGTACATGATAATCACTTTCATGTACTTTACATTAAAAGTTATGCAGACATTTCTGAGAGTGTGTTTCTTCTGCTACGTACGCCGACAACTACATTAGCGTTTCCATTCAATTTCGTTCATATGCCATAATAGTATATTTGTTAATACCCGCCTGATGAGGCACGACTTCATAAAAGTAAGCCAAGAGCTTGTTGTGTGAAGGAATAGAAGATAATCAAATGAAGGTGATCGTGCCAGGTTCCCTCTTCGTGCGTCATGCAATCAATCGAAGATCCATCCCCATGAATCGTCACCGACTCAACCAGTTGTTACTGGAAAGAGATGGCACTAATATTTACGCCACGCCTCATCAGTTGCATACGTCACAATCAGAGCGGTTACGCAAGTGCCGAATGACACGGATCAGTGGCTGATCAGTGGCTACGATGGCGTTGGGAACCCCTCGGACGCCGGGCCGGCGCGCCGTCGGCGTCGCCAGCTCTCCGCGCCTGACGCTCCAATTCGCCTGGAAAATCCGCTGCAGTGCCTGATAAGCAAAAGTATTGAAGCAACTCAGACACTCTCCTTGTCCCTTTCAATGCGTGGTACGGGAGAAATTCAGTTTTTGTGACAGGATTTCCAGGGAATTTCCTGTTTCCTTTTCGGCTTACAGTATCGCTCTAGCGCAAGCATTTTAATAATCTTCAGAAGAAATTAACTGTAGTTATTTCACTCAAGTCACTTAGGATCGACGAGACAGAGAACACACAATTCTAGATTAAAAAAAAATGCAAAATACATTTTTGACACGAATGACTTGAGTATCATTTAAAATATGTAAAGCATGAGGAGTATATTAGTGTTGGTAATGATGGTTTACTAATTATGAGCGTGAATGAAACTCTCAGTTTCATTATTTCGTAACCAATTGATGATATTTCAGGAAAATGACTTTGAATATCTTTCAACCAATTAAATTCTAAAAACAGTCGTACTATTTTTTTACAATATGAACATTTTCCATCTTCAACTGATCGAAACGTGAAAATGTTCGGCAAGAACACCACACGATAATATATCTTATTTTGTGTCATTAAGGATGAAATTCTAGCTTGAGAATTGTTTAAAATAATTATTACAGATTTTTTCACATTTTTATTCACCACATCACGCAGAAGTATTACTAGTTTTATCACTTACAACTTCAATAAAACATCGACTGTAATATCCTTTCTTGCCAAGAGTCTAAAATACTTCCAATGACAAAAAACCGACGCTCCGGCGGAGGAAACCGTCTCGACGGCAGCACAAAAGGCCATTTCGCCCGGGGAAATGGAAGCGATATTAACAGCAAGGCGGCGAGACCGTGTTTAGGCGGGGAAGGGCAGGGCAGGGCGAGCTAGACGGAGAGAGGCGTGGCGGGGGGAGGGGGGAAGGGGGAGGGGGCGGCGAGCAGGACGGAGCGGGACGGGCGGGAAATAGTGGGGTAGAGGGCGGCGAGCAGGACGGAGCGGACGGGCGGGAAATAGTCGGGTAGAGGGCGGCGAGCAGGACGGAGCGGGACGGGCGGGGCTTGGTGGGGCATGACGGAGAGGGGCGAGGCAGGGAGGGGGGAATGACGGAGCGGGCCGGGCAACCAGGGCGGGGCATGGCGGGCTTGGAGAGTCGGGGCAGGTCGGAATGTGGCGGGGATGGGCGAACTGTGGTGTGGCGGGGCGGAGTGTGGCGGGGCGGAGTGTGGCGGGGCGGAGTGTGGCGGGGCGGAGGGTGGCGGGCGAAGTGTGGCGGGGCGGAGCGTGGCGGGGCGGAGTGTGGCGGGGCGGAGTGTGGCGGGGCGGGTGGCGGGGCGGAGTGTGGCGGGGCGGAGTGTGGCGGGGCGGAGTGTGGCGGGGCGGAGTGTGTCGGGGCGGAGTGTGGCGGGGCGGAGTGTGGCGGGGCGGAGTGTGGCGGGGCGGAGTGTGGCGGGGCGGAGTGTGGCGGGGCGGAGTGTGGCGGGGCCGGGCGGTGTGTGGCGGGGCGGAGTGTGGCAGAGCGGAGGGGAGCGGAGCGAAGCGGGGCGAGGCGAGGGTGGGACGAGATCAGCACTGCCAGCGTCATCACTTTTCATCGCCGGAGGGCAGTGCGCCAGCCGACAAAACAGCGAATTCTCGCCCCCCCTCCCAGAGTCCCTCGAGGAGTTGGCAAAGCGCAAATCGCCGCCAATTGGATCTCCAACGCTCCCACGCCCCCTGGAAATACAAGCTCTTGCTATGGTTTCTTTAACGGTTTCTGTAAGTCATTGCGATGATGGAGAGATCCTGTCCTTCGTTTTGTTTGGTGTTGTGTGGGGTAAAACCACTTGTTGAGTTTGAGAATAGTAATTACGTACCCAATTACGTACTGTCTCTGAGAGTATGTTAACGGTTTAGCTTGGAATTTTTCTTCAGTTGTACTTTTCTATTTGTTGAAAAAAGCCGGTGGCGTTTTGTTAAGTAACGTATGTCACAAATTGCGCGGTTTTTCATGGAGGTATTAAACATTCCAAATGAAGATACGAGATCCAAAGAAGCAACGATTGGTAATAAGAGAATGCTTAAGAGCTAGTTTATTACATAGCATCAAGAGCTAAATGGGTATTCAGCAAGTTGATGATAGTTAATGAAGTTACTAATCTGACAGAGCACAATATTTTTTAAGCTGAACGTATCGGATATAACATCGATGAAACCTTTCTCCTTCTAAGGCTATTATAGCGCATGCAATCTAAGAACTATGCAAACCTGCTCGCAAAGAGAGCCGGCACTGCTTATGAAGAGACCTACAGGAGAGGTCAATGTAAGAAAGTCGCGGCTTGGTGGGGGCGGCCGCACGTGCTCGGCAGAGCAAAGTGCCACCGGGAACCCCCAGAGAGCAAACGTGTCCGGACTTCCGACTTCCGGAAGAGGATGGCCCCGTTCCAGAGAAGCTAACAGTGTTTCACAGATGCTATTTGGCAGAGGCGAGAACAAATATTTTTAAATTACTTGTACTAAAGTTGTCCAACAAATATTGAATACGGACAAAATGAGTATGTGGTAGTTTTTGTACTTTGAACATTTAATCACAAATAATTGTTGTTAAGATATTTCAAAAAATTTTGCCCGAAATTACGTTCTCAATAAACATTTTCTCCCTCAACGTTTTTTTAACGGAATCTTCAGACGGATATGGTAATCCATAATGGTTTAATATGTCGGCTCGATGGTGATATCTTTAGTTTATAGAGAGCGCGAATTAAACTATATTGCTTTGCTCTTCTCAAGTAGCTTTTTTTCAGTCTTCTCATCACGTGTTCAAGACATTTTAACGCGTCGCATCAGCAAACCCACCCTGTATACTCTTGGGATCTCGACAGGCTGTTTATCTAGCTCCCACGGCATTGCATCGAAGTATTGAGCGAAGGATGCCCGCGCCGGTCTGTCCTTGAGCCCATTCGTTCCTCTAATAAAAATAAATCAAGATTTTCAAAGGACCTCGCGTTGACGTTCAGGAGGTAAGACTTTTAGTATCATTCACTACGTAAGTTGAAATTTTTTTGTGAAAAAAGTGACGAATATTTTCTTATTTTCGAAAAAAAGCTTTTTTTCATAATGTAGACCCTACTTTTATTTCTTTACTTTAACTTTTTTAATTTCTAAAATGTGGTTGAAATTTATTAATTTTTAGTTTGATCGTACAAGATCTTGACAACTGAAGTAATTAATATTCTCGAAGTACAAGAAAATACAGAATAAAATAAAAATATAATTCCATTCTCTTGAGGGTACCTCTATCTTTTATTGGCCATTATTGATTTTTATTCCACTCCAGAATGCTCCACCGCATCTTTTCAACGTATTTGTGAAGATCATTATTACTTTAGCTGCACACACGGGATGGTCATTGAGAATATCATATCGCGCGACACGAATGTTGATACAAAACAAAAAAATTACATGAAATTAAAAATTAAGAGGAAGAATCAGAATCAGAAGAAGGCATTACTTAAAAATGAGGACGTTAGCTTAGGATTTCGAATGTTGCTTGGTGCCATGCTGCTGCGAGCTTGTCTTCGAGGTTTTACGGAACTGTTTCATCGCGTTACGCCGCTGCTCAACCACCTCTGGAGGCGAAATGGCGCACTGTGAGACGCCCTGTCTGCCCCGCCTCGTCCCTCCCCGCTCCGCTCCGCCCCGCCACGCAACGCCTCGCCTCTTCTCATCCCGTCCGGTCCCGACGTCCCCGCTCCGCCCCGCCCTCCGCAAAGCCACGCCTCTCCCACCCCGTCCGGTCCCGACCTCCCGGCACACCCGCCGCGCCCCGCAACACCTCGCCTCTTCCCACCCCGTCCGGTCCCGACCTCCCCGCTCCGGCCCGCGACGCCCCCCAACGCCCCGCCCTGTCCTACCCTGCCCCGCCCATAGCCGCGTGTCTCGCCGACGACGGCTCGGCGCTTCGATCCTCCATTAGCGGGCGGCGCGGCGTCACACCGCGCCGAATCGGCGCCGGTAAATACAGCCGCCGGCCGCCCGAGCGCTGAGAGCAACAAGGCGCGCTCGCGGGGCACAGAGGCAATGTACAACAGGACAGTCAACTCGTAAACAGTTAGGATTCGTCGAAGTAAATGATTATGAGATTGTGCGAGTTTTACAAATTTTTTAATTTCCACGCACAGCATTTGTTTAATTCTCATTCTCTTTCAGTGTGAAATATATTATTTCTTCGTTTTACAAATACACTTCCTTCTTATTTCTACTTGTTAGTTTTTAAAGTGTGTAAAGAAATGAAGAAAAAAAACTGAGGTAGAGGAGATGTGAAGGAAATGCAGAGGAGCTTCGCGCGGCAGGAGCGATGGGGTTGATTGGAGGTGACGGAGCTGGCGCGTCCGGCGGAGCGTGGGGAGGACGGCAGGGGTGGGGTTGTAACGAGGAGGGGTGTATAGGTGGTTCGGCGCCAGGGGCGACGAAGGCAGCGAGCGCAACAAGGAAGGGAAGGCCAGGAGTAGCGGGGGCTGCGTCCGCGCAGGAGCAGAGAGGGAGGGATAAAAATACAAGTGGAGCCGCGAGCGTATGTGATGCGGGGCACGGGGGCGTAACGGCGCCAAATGGACCGGACGGGGCGGCGAGGGCGAGGGCCGAGGGCGAGGGCGCGACGCGGCGTGGCGTGGCCGGAGCGCTGCGCGACGAATAGCTCCGCTCTAGGCGGATCGATGACGCTGCTTCGGCTGGATTGGGAGGCGCGGGAAGAGACGAGACGAGACGAGGGCACTATCTGCTCAGGGACACGTGGGTTGCAACCTGCTCGAAAGTAGGCGGTGGCGAATACAAAAGTTGTGAAACACAGTATCTTTGCTTCTTAAAAATACAGGCGATATTACGCACGTTAATTTCGAATTATTGATTTGAACTACCTTGTGTCATTGCGTTTTAGCAAGTTGAAATTTCGGTGTACACAAAACACTAGGATAATGAATACTTGCATAGGGCAATTCGATTGATTGACTGTTAGTATTTTCGGGCGCACCAACTAATGAGATCAGTCCCGTAAGTGTAGTTTATGTTTTTTCATCAGGAGATGGCGGTGATCTTCCCCTCACTGGATGGCGAGATCCGGCGCCATTCTACGGTCGGATAACGGGGTTTCCCCAACCAGGTATCTCCCACGAGCGGGCCACCACCCCTGCCGCGACAAGCTCTAAGTCCCCTACCTGTCTCCCATCATGTGTAGTAGTGTAGTGCATGTTAGGTGTGGGTAAGGGTTGAGAACAGGACACGGAAGAGAAAGGACGCGTTCCATGGCCGGTATGTTAGTGTACTGCTTCGCCATTCGCCTGGTGTTGATCGGAGAAACCACGGAAAACTACCGATCAGAGCAGCCGGATAGAATTCTCCTCCAGAGAGGGATTGAATTCGACCTACCTGAAAAGTTAGTGTTGAAAATCCTGCTACCGTCGGCACCCGAACCTAGGACCTCCCTGTCAGAGGCACTGCAGTGATATCAGTTGATGCACTGAGCCACCGCTCCCGGAGGGCAATTCGAGAATGTGCTTTTAAGGGGTTGTAAGGAGGAGGGGTGTATAGGTGGTTCGGCGCCAGGGGCGACGAAGGCAGCGAGCGCAACAAGGAAGGGAAGGCCAGGAGTAGCGGGGGCTGCGTCCGCGCAGGAGCAGAGAGGGAGGGATAAAAATACAAGTGGAGCCGCGAGCGTATGTGATGCGGGGCACGGGGGCGTAACGGCGCCAAATGGACCGGACGGGGCGGCGAGGGCGAGGGCCGAGGGCGAGGGCGCGACGCGTCCACTGTCCTGACGGCGGCAAGATTTTTGACACTGGCTTTTCAGCTAGATCGAATTCAGTCGCTGTCTGGAAAAGAATTCTAGCGGCCGGCTGCTCTGATCGGTAGTTTTCCGTGGTTTCTTCGATCAACACCAGGCGAATGCCGGAGTAGTACCCTATCGAACGGACCACGGACCGCGCGCGATCTGTCCTTCCTCTTCCTTGTCCTATCCTCTCTCCTTACACTAACATGCACTACACTACCACATATTCCGGGAGACCGATCGGGAGCTTAGAGCCTGTCCCGGCTGGGGCGGTACCACGCTGGTGGGAGAGTCCTGGTTAGAGGGAAAGCCCCACTAGCCGACGGTAGGTCGGCGCCGGATCTCACCATCGAGCGGGGGAAGATCACAGCCATCTCCCGAGAAAATACATGCACTACACTAACGGGACTAATGACCAAAGCAGTTGACGCGCCCGGAAACACGAAAAAATCAATCAATCAATTTAAGGGAATATTCCTTCCCACACAAAATATACCGAGCAACAAGAGGAGGATGACTACAGAGGAGAAATGATTGGGTGATTCAGGTCGGAGTCGGAACGAGCGTCTTCGGCGAGGCGAGGGCCAGGCGAACTGGAGGAGAGCGGGCATCGAGGGCAGCGGCGGCGGCGCAGCGGGGGCCCACAGAGCGGAACCGCCCGCGGCGTCAGGCGGCGGCGCGTAGGGCCGGCGTGGGCGGTGGGCGGTGGGCGATGTGGGCGGCGCCGCCGCAGGTTCCATTCGCCGCGGGGGGGAGTCACGTCGCCGCCGGGTGGGCCAACGGCGGCGGAATTTGATAAGGGCATCGCGGAGTTTCTCGAAGGCGCACTCAATAGCCGAACCAGCGCCCAGGAGAGTGGGCGAGCCCTGTGTTTTAGACACGGAGATAAAACTCGAGGGGATATCGAATTCATAGACTAGAAAAGTAGATCAAGACGAAGATTTATAAGTGGTGATATGGTTATAATGCGGGTGGTTTATTCTTGAAAAAGGATTCGTGAAATGTATTGTCCGTTCGGTAATGCATAGTAACGTATTTCGCATTATTTTATTTTGATACTTCATCTGAAGATAAGCTGTCGGCACTTGTAAAATACTCTAATAACAAGCTCAAAATTAATAAAAATCAACGGTAATAACAAGCTCACAATTAATTCGAAGAATTGCTTATAGAGTTGCTTTTGAATATCAATGATCACGATTATTAATTCAAATCTATCCATTTGATCATAAATTTCTTTTCCCCAGGTTTTATTTTCATTTTTTTTCTTTTTGTGCGTTATTTTTTAAGCGGGCTTAGATGTTTCCACTCCATAATCATCTAACCACCTCCCAAAAAAAAAAAGTTTTTTAAAGGATCAAGATATATTTAGTTGATCACATGAATCCCCTAAATTTATACATGAAAAAAAAAACCCGGGGGGATTTCCCAAACCCATTGATAAAAATACTGTTGTAGCTCTCCCTAAACTATTGAATTATTTTTAGTTTGGGCTGGCACATATTTGTTTTTTTTATTTTATGGAATAGTTTGGTTATCGACATTAAACTAATGACAGGATGAAATTGATTGAGAAAGTGTCAAATAATTTCAACGTGAAGAAATGTGTTAATACTGGTGATGACTAGGATAATATAATAAATAAAGAATAGACGGAAAGTGCGAATCAGGAACAGTTAATCCAATTCCATTGAATATTCATTATTATTCCCTCGTTATTGGCGATTCATTTTTTTACTTTTCACCATTTATTACGATCTCTGAGTAACGAAATGGAAGCAACAAAGCGTAATTCGTTATTCCACAGGTGGTTTTGGCACACAGCCATTTTACCTGCTTCGTTAACCACGACTCCTGAGGAAAATATCACAGAGGTCATCGCAGCCTTACGTAACGTTGAACCGGAGAAAGAATCCTTCGTTGGTCATGATCCCTCCCACTGCTGTCATGTTTACATCTCCGTCTCATTTACTCGTTTCAACGTTTTACAAATTCATTGGCCATTCAGCAGTTGTTGAAAGCAATTTCTATAGTTTTGCAAAGTCAGATATTTTTACAGGAGGATTATGTAAGAAGGATGATAAAAAATGTTGACTCTAAGCCTCACTAAATATTCAGATAAAGAAATATACTTAATGACACACATTATGATTACGTGATAAATAAGGGGGTTAACATGTCATTATATAGTTTATCTTAACAAATGAAAATTATATAGAGGGTTAAGTTTTCAACGAAGTCAGAAAGTAGTGGTATGGAGTCTTTTTTATCGCAAGATCCTTGTCCTGTATATTCATTTCTTCCTGCGTTACGTATTAACGCAACTTAAAATAAACATCATCCTCGTCTATTGTGTTAACACAGAAGAAAAAATTAAAAGAAGCCACAGACAAAAAAAATTAAATTCCCTTATTCAAAAAACCCCCTTTTAGGCTCTATAAAAATTGTTTTGGTTCATAAAAATCCTAAAATGTACTACATATAAAACTTCATTACAAGGTATCGAGGGAAAAACCTACTCTCTGAATCTGAATCAGTAAAATTTTGTCGCTGATTAAATAAGTGGCAAAAGTCACTAAATTTCTTCAGTCAAAAGGGATGTAGTTTCGCTGACAACCCCAGTGAATATGGGGAATTTTTCAAAGGGAAGCATTTACTGGTTGTCAGTGGCCCGAAAAACTGATCCCCAAGTGCTCTTTTTCAAAGTCTTTTTTGTGTATGGAAAATAAAAAAAACCCCACGAGTGAAAAAAAAGTTTCCTGTAAAAAAAAACGGCCTGTGTCTGAAGTTTTTTTTTAATTGCGTTAGGAAAATTTTTTCCGTTTTTCGGGGTCGTCTTGTTGATAACTGTGAGCCCCGTTTTTTTTTATAGTGAACTTTGGGAAACTAAGATATGGTTATAAACCCGGGTAAATCCCCGAATTGTTTTTGTTATTCCCCAAAACTTCTTATGCTTAAAGAGTTTTAGTGAAATTTGATTGGTGATACCGTGGGGGGAAATATCTGACGTGCAATGTATAATTTCGTTTAAAAAAGTTGAAAAAAAGTCCAAAATGCTCCCCGTTACACCACAGGGGCCAGAAAACCTATTAACTCTTTCTTTTTTTTCCCCTTTGGTTTAATACCCCCAGTTCAGGAAGGGAGTTTTGAAGAAGTGTAAAAAGAAAGTGCGGGGAGCTAACTGGGGACTATAACACTGTGAATTTTTTAAAAGGTATTTTAATTTGCCAATGACTGCTGTAATATTGATTTATTTTTGATCAGTTTCCCTTGCTTTTTTTTAAAAGCCACTAAACATTATATTTTCTTTTACTTGGCGAGGCAAAATTTTTGGGAAAAGTGAGGGGAGTGCAGATGGTACATCAAACCCTTTTCCCCCCAGGCCATATCCAGACCTCATAATTTTTAAGTTAGTATGTTTTTGTATGTAATCTGAAAAAAAAAAGAACCTTTTTTCCTCACATAATTTCCAATCTATGTTTTTTGTTTTAGGAGGGCTTAATTTGCATCTGGGGAATTGGAAAGGAAAAAAAAACCTTCAAAAAAAATGTCCAGCAATATTTGATATGGGTGAAAAGGATAAAAAAAAATATTCTTGCTTTTTTCCCAGGGTGATGGTTTGGTTTTTTAACACTCCCTTTTTAAAATAAAATTTTTCCCTTTCCCCAATGGCAGCATTTGTTTTATTTTTTAAATTAATATTTAAAAAAATTTTGGGATACTCAACATTAGAAATTTTTTTCATTTTAGCAGTATATAATGATTATATCCTTTGGTATTTAATTTGAAAAAAAACTCTTTTGGGTTTCTGTAAAAAACCCCTCCTCCTGGGAAATGAACAATGTTTTGCAATTGTTCAATTATCAAAACCTTCTATTTTGGAGTTAAGTTTTGTTATATCATAGAAATTTGATTCTTTTTTTTTCTTTTCTGGTATTGACTTCATAGATTGACAAAAGATTGTCCCAATATCGTTTAGGGCCCCAATTCTCAATTCATCTAATTTTTTCCCATATTAAATTTTAAATGTTCTTTACAAAGATTTTTTTTAATTCAATTTGTCTCCTGTGTAGGTCAAAATATTTTTATTTGTTTTAAAGAGGTTTTATTGTATTCTTGAGTGCTATTTTCCCTCTCTCTCTAAATCTTCGTCTTTTCATTTTATTTTTAATTCATGTGGTAGGTTATTTATGGTTTTCCCCTCTGGGAAAGTATTTTTTGAGATTATGTCACTGTATGTTCTGTCTCATATTTCTCCATAGCTTTTTTTCACAATTTTTTGTCCAGGGGAATAGCACCCTTTTTTGTCAGTTTTTCATAATACATCTTTTTTTTATTCACCAAAGTCGGGTTTTAAATCTTTCATTGGGGACCATTGCCGCATCTATAGCAGAAAAAAATCTTTTTTTTTTTTTATTTGGGTTTTTTTAATTCTTCGGGAATTTATTCCTGGATATTGACCCTGTTAGTACCATCTGGATATCAGGGTTTTTTATTTATTTCCCCTCAGTTATTTTCCCCCAAAATCATCAGCTTTTTGATTTTGATGTTAAAATATAAGCATATCTTTTGAAATGGTCGCCCAGGGGGTGTGGGTTTTTTTTGTTGACCGGGGATCCTCCTAACCTCTGATGGTATTTTGGAAACTCTTTAAAAGGAGTACGTTGCTTGACCTAGGTGTGACATTAATCAAATTTTGATTTTCTTCATGATTTATTCTTTAAGCCGATGTCCCCAAGTTTCAAAAAATCTTCTCATGTTTATGTTTATTTTTTTGTGTAAAGAATGGTTTTACTTTTTTATCATCCGTTTTCCCAGGTAAAATAAGTTTGTGTACATATTTTAAATTTTTACAAAATTCTTTGATAATGAGTTTTCTCTTCTTTTAAATTTTTTATAAAAAATTTCTTTTTAGAAAAAGTTTTCTTATTTTTTTGTAGTTCTGTGCATCTTTTTTTGATCCCTTTTTATGTCTTCTAATTTACTGGGTTTACAATTTTTTTATTCATTTTGAATTTTCTTCAGGCCCCTAGAACTGGTCCCTTTTTTAAAACCCAGTCTCCTTTTGGGTTTTTAATTTTCCAGCATTATATTTAACTTTAAAATTGTAAAAGGGACAGATGGTATGTCAAATCCCCAGTTCTTAATGTTTTTCTTTTTTTTATTTTTAAAATTTTTTAAAAAGTTTTTAATTGGAGTGTACCAAAATTCTTTTCCCAAGTAGCCAATGTTGCCAATATATCAAACCTCTTTTATTGTAAAGCACCCCAAAGGGTAAGTGTTTTTTCCTTGTGGGCTTCCCCCAATTTTTGAAAAATATCCCGTTTTATTACCCCCAAATTTTTGTCGTTGTTTAAAACCCAGCTCCAAATTTTTTTTATGCTTTATTTTTTTTCCAAATTGTTCCATTCTGATTTTTGTTTTTTTAAAAATCAGTAGAATCAGTATTAAAATTTATTTCAAAATCAGTAGTATTAGTACCAATCTGTCGGGGAAAATTTTTAGAATTTCTTTTCCAAAACAGCGTTCACCTCATTTATCCTTTTGGCATGCGTTTGAGTTTATCCTTTGGGAAATATTTGAAAAAAATCTTTGGCAATTTTCTCAAATTTTTTACTTCAGATATTTTTTGCTTATCTTTAAAACTTTCTTTAAAAGTTTCTAAATTGTTCACCCTAAAGTACCCCGGGTGTTTTTCCCTTTTCCTCTGTAGTCTCTTCTATGTGTGGTTGTAAAATTAAAAATTTTTTCCTCTTTATCCAAATATACTTTTGATAGATTTTCTGATAAAGAAATCAAATTTTTCCGAAATTGATTTTTTTTTTTTTTGTTTTCTTCCCCCTCCCAAAATATTTGTTTGAAATTGGCTCCTTGTGAAGGTTTGTTTTTTGGGTTCATCTGGTAAGCCATTTAAAATTTTACCTCAAGTGAATTAATAGCTTAGAACTTGCCTTCTTGATCATCATTCATAAATTTGATTCCTGTCTTTGAAATCAGTGGGGGTGCCTCCTTTTTCCCGGTGTCAGGTATCAGTCATTTGTTGGGTACCATGGCAGATTCAAATTTTAAAACAATACACAATAGTCTTTTTTTTTTCCCCTTTAACATATGTGTATTTTAAAATGTGTATACATATATATGTTTTAAAACCCTCCTTGCAAAAAAAAGGGGGCGATGCCCGGGCCCAAATTTTGAAAGGGTTTTCCGCCCCCTGCCCCGCCCTGCGAAGTCAAAAAAACCAAAATCCTTTAGCTTCATTTCGGGGAGGGGGGACTATTCATTTGAACATTAAAAAAAATGGCGGTGATGGCGAGTTATATTAAAATAAATATTTGAAAAAAAAATATTAAATAAACCCAACATTTTTAAATAAATTTTTGTATATCATTTAATTACATAAATGGGCATCCAATTTCCCAGAAAAAACATATTTTAAAACTGTTATAAAAAAAGGGGGTTTTTTGCAAAAAAAAAAACACTGGACAACGCCCTATTAGCTCCATGCCCCAACATTTCGTCGTTTATTATTGTAATTTTTAATAAAAAATAAAAAATTTTTCTTTTAAAATGCATTTCTAACCTAGTTATTTTATTAGAAAAATTAATAACTTAAAGAAATACGTTTTAGAGTCAGTTTCAAAAAACACGTCCCCGGATAGCAGCTTTCAGTTGTGAAAAATTTTCATCATAAATTTTCTCAGATAAATTTAAAAAATTTCTTTTGGTCACTTGAACATTAATATTGTAATAAAATATTTTTTGATTTTAAAAAATATAAATAAATTTAAAAAATATTTAAAATTTTCTTTTTAGTCACAAAAATTTTTCTTCCCGGGCTTTATGATTGGTAAGTGCAGCTGTTAAGCAAATGAATGTTTTTTGATCTTTTTTTTTTGGGACCCAAATTTAAATTACCTCTTCAAAATCTAACATTAAGGGTAATTGCATTTTACCGAGTTCTTTAAAATATTAAAATTCATATGTGATACCCTAGTCTTTGGGGGTTTTTTCCCGTGAGAATAAAAAAACGACATAGGGCTCTTATATAACTTTTTAATATCTTAATGTTTAAAGGTGAAAACCAGCTTTCGTCTGTGCGTGAACATTGGGGGAACACACACACACCCCACACACACACACACACACACACACACACACATACACACACACAACAACACACACACTCATATCAATATATTACTTACATTTTTTTATGTTGTTTTCCCAACCCAACAAAATAAAATTTATATTTATATTATTATAAGTATATTTTTACATTACGAAAATTTTTTTTTTCGAAGACGAGCAATGCACAAAAAGGTTTTTACGTTAAAATTTTACACCCTTCTTCTAGATAAGCAGACCTATGAAAACACTGTTTTGCTAATCCATTAAAACCCTAGATATTCCCCTGCCCAAAATTTTTTTAAAAATTGTAATTGTTAATAATGTTTAAAATTTTGTAAATTTGGAAATCTTTTCACGATAATCGTTAAAAAATAAATGGGGATCCTTTTCCCTTAAAATTTTTGAAAAAATAAAATTTTCTCTATTTTCAAAATTTTTTAAATTTTATAAAAAAATTCCAATTTTTTTGGATATGTGTTACTAACCATCTTCAGTAATATTACTGCATATTCAAAATTTTTTAATGAATTGTTAATAAATATTGTAAACAAAAAAAACAATTAATTTTTTTTTTTTGGGGAAAAATTTCTTTTTAAGTTATAAAATTTTAAAAAAATAATTTTAAATTTAAAGGGTACTAAAAATTAAATTTAAAGGTTTAAATTTTTAAAAACTAAACCAAAATTTTGGAATTGTTAAAAACGCTTTACTATATTACAATGTAACTTTTTAAAATTACTGCCCATTGATTGATATTTTGTTTTCTTATATAGTATATCTCCCCAAGAACGATTTTACAAAGAAAATCTAAATAATAACAGAAATAACCTCAAACTTATAATTCTTTTGGCATTTGGTCCGCACACTTCGGCGACCATTTTAAATTTCCCAGTCGGGAAAAAGGGAAAATCTGCGCTGGGTTCGTAACCAAACCCTTCGGGGCCCCTTGCGTTCCTTTTACTTAAGTCTTGGGTTAAAAAGTGATACTAGATATTTCAACATTAACTTGAGAATACATGTTGCATACCAGAGAAAAGAAATGAGGGAACAAATGTCTGGAGTTTAAAAAAATCTCCCTTTTTGGAATCTGCATCAGAAGCCCCTGCTGGCTATTTAAATTACATTTTCTGTCATTCGTCGATAAACTCCCGAACATTTTCCCCGGTGAATTTTTTTATCGCCGCTAAACCCAAAAATTTTCCCGGGTTAAAAAACCCCACATATATTTTTGGTGGATCGAAAATAGATTTTAATTAGGGAAAATTGACTTTTATTCATTGGTGCAACATACAAGAAATGTGAATTTACTAGGCTAGTTTTCTCTTTTCACTTCAGCCCCGTAAATTTTTTCAAAATAAATTAAATTTTTTTCCAAAATACAATATTTATTTTTAAACCTGTCAATTCGGAAGAATAGTTTTTTCCCCTTTAAAAAAACGTTTTAATGGTAAATGGACAACGTTTACAAATATCATAAATACCAAATAGGTAAATCTGATATTTGTTATCTAAAGGACCCCCCTCTAAAAAATAATAAAAATTTTCTTTTTTTCATTTAATTTTTTAAAAATAAAAACGTAACTTTGGTTTTTTTTTGGGTTTTTCCCCGGCAAGATCTTAACAGATCTTGCCCCCTCTGTGCCAACACAAAAAACAAACTTCTTCTGGTATCTTCCATTGGGTTTAAAAAAGTTTTTAAATTAATTTTTAAAGCAAATTTTTTTACAGTTCAATGACCTTTTTTCGCAATCTACCCCTTGTTTTTTTTCCCGTCAAATTTTCTATTTTTGGGCCCTTCTTGTCAAATCCATGACGAAACCCACAAGATTTTTGGCCTTCCTCGTTTTCTTCTTTCAAAAGGGATTCACTCCGGGAAAATTTTTTGATATTCTGTCAGCATCCCGTTCTGCCCCATACCTTTGGGGTTGTTTGGTTTCCCTTTTTCACCATTTTCTAAAAATCATTATTATCTGTCTAATCTCTTCGTTTAGTATTCTACCCAAACAGTATCTGACAACATCGTCCCCAAAATTCATTTTCATAGCATTCAACCGGGGTTTTGCATCTTTTTTAATTCTAATTTCCGATTCATAAAAAAATTGTCCACCATTGTCTTTATTTGTCTCTTGGTTTTTTTTCCCAAAAATGTTTGTTTTATAAAATATTAAAAGGGTCAAATAATTTTTGGCCTTCCAAAACATTTTTTTAAAGTCAATATTATTAGGCCCCCTTCAAAAAATCACTCCGATATATTTAAATTCCTTTCCTACTGGAAATATACCTATTTCTGTTCTAGATCATATCGAGTTTTCCCCTACAAACCATGTGTTTTTTGATTTTTAATTATTTTTTTTGGGGTCTCCATTTTTATTTTTTTATTAATTTCTCATTAAATGTTACAGAAAAAAAAAATATTTTTTTTCTACCTTTTTTTCAAGTGATCCCTGACTCCAAAAGCAGGAAATGTATGAATTAAAAAGGTTTTTTAAGCCGTTCTAAAGAAGTCTTAAACGATATCCCCAACATTTTTAGTTATTTGGATTATGCATAATAAACCTTTCAACATTTTTTTTTACCAGTCTTGCTTTTGACTTATTAGTGTCCCTAAAATAATGTAACAAGTTTTTTCAACGTCAAGTTAAGGGGTAAAACTGTTTCTGATGAAATAATATTATATAAATAAAAGATCTTCATCTTCATCTTCATTACTAGTTTACCACTAGTTCTTTTGAGAAAAAGAATATTTTTTAGGGTGAAGAGAAAGGGGACGGGACCCTGATCTTTTTTTTTTGGATCCGCCGGGTTTGGGGTGGTTTAAGAAAATAGTTTGAGCATACTCTTGAATGAATGATTGGGAAAAATTTTAATAAAAGGACTTGTTTATTAATCAATATCATTCACAACAAAGTAACCTTTCAGAAAGTTAGAAATGGGCATGATAAACATATTTACTTCAACTAATAATCGAATATTTGTTATATAAATACATGGTTTTTAAAAAAATTATTTTTTTTAACTTTTCACTAACTTATTCCCAAAAAAATTTTTTCTGCGTGAATGTTAAAAAACATTTTTACATTTTTCGTTACTTAAAATTTAAAGTAATATGTGTTGAAAAATGTTTTGTGAAAAACGCGCATTTTTGCAAAAAAACAGCCCCTCCCGGGCAAAAAAAGAATCAAAAATTTTCTAAATTAAAAAAAATCCTCTAACATGGTGAAATTTTAAATTAATTTTTTTCCGGATGCAAAAAACCCAAATTAAACAAAACGTGTCTTGTCCAACCTAGGCCCAAAAAATGCAAAAATTTTTCCCAAAATTAAAAAACCCCGTCGTTTTTGCCTGAGCCAAAATATGCGATTTTGAAAAACATTCATTAATTTTTGGGGACTATTTCTAGCCTTCCCGGGCATTTTAAATTTTTCAAAGCAATAAATTTTTTCTTAAATTTCTTATAGGGCTTTTCTCTATAGTAAAAAAAGCATGGGGAGAATATGTCCAATTTTCACAGTTAACTCCCAATTTTGAAAAAAACCCTAAAATTTGAATATTTTTTGGGCGGTCTTACTCCTTTTCAAAATTAAAAAATGAGATTTTTGCTTCAAAAAGAAATTGTTTTATAATTAGATCTTTTTAAAAAGGTAATGCAATTTTTTTTAAAATTTTAGTTGATTTCCCCAATAAAACGTGCAATATTTTTAATTTTAAAAAATTTTCATAAAAAGATTTTCTCAAAAACCTTTAAATTTTTTTTTAAATTTTTGGGGTTTAGGTAATGCCAAAAAACAGCATATCCCATGACATAAAAAGAGATATTGCTCTATTTATTGTTTTTAAAAAATTTCAAAATGAAAGAAATACCTCTCCCGCTTTAATATGAGCATTTGAATAGATTTGTATAGATTTTTAACTTGTGGTAGGGTCTTCAAAAAGACTTTAAGGGTTTTTAAAAAATCAATAGATTCCTGTGAAAAAAGGCTATTTTGGGAAAAGTTGGGAAAAAGTCAAAAAAGTATTTTGTTTCGGCGATAGATGTCCCGCTGGGGAGAAGGGGAAGAACCCTTTTGTGAGCCCGGCAAAAACCTTAAAACCCGTCCACACATGGAAATTTTAAACATTTTTCTCAAAAAAGTCTGTCCATTCTGTTGCATCTAGTTCTTCATTTTTGGTATTGGAAGTGTAAAACATTTCTTAATTTTTAAAAAACAAAAAAAAAAATTTCCCGCTAGAAAAATTTGAAAAAGTGAGACACAAATAAATAAAATTAATTACAAAAGGGCTAATAATCGTATTAGGGAAAAATTGGGGAAAAAACGAACTACCAATGTAAAAAACCAAAAAAAGGCCCATGAACAGGAAGAAAATGGAGTGGGGAAATCTGGTAAACGACCGGGAATCAAAAATTTCATCAAATTCTTTCACCCCTTTTTTTAATGGGATCTTCTTGCAAAGAAAAGGAATGTTTAGAACATTCTCGACATCGTTATTAGGGAAATTTTTTTTCATTTTCGTCAAGTAAAAAAAACCCTTTTATATCGTACGGGATTTGAACACGCGTTCCTCTATTGTGAAGCCCGCACCTAAACGTTGCGCTACCAACACAGTCGTCGTAAGCATTTTCCTGAACACTCAATTTTTAAAAATCTTACGAATTTTGTCTTTTAAACTCATTGCTTTTCCCCACTTCTGCAATTTAAAAAATTAAAAAAAATTACCTCTAAGAGAAAAAATAAGAAAGCAAAAAAACTGCGGGACTATAAAATATTAATTCCAAAAATGTTTCCCGTTCAATTTCTATGAATTTTGCAGGCGCTTCCCCTTCCCGTGACGCTTAACCCTTATTGCCCCTGCCCAAGGTGGGAAATTTTTAGACTGATAACGTTGGGCAGAAAAAGTTTCGACACGGCCCAAAAATTTTAGAATTCATTTTCTGCAAAATAAAATTTCTGAATCTAAAAAACATTTTTTGACTTTAAAAAAAATCACATATCATTACCAAATTATTTTTTCCTTTTTTTTCACCCAAATCCCATTTATATAAAAAAAAACTCTTATTTTTTTGTATTTTTGGTAAATTTTTTAAAAAATAAAAACAAATGTTAAATATTACCAAATTCATTCGTTTTTTGAAAACTCTCAAACGACAATCGTAAATGCATACCTTTAAAATTTTTGAAAAGGAAAAATTTTTAAATTTAAAAACCACCTTTTTAAAAATAAAAAGTTCATGAACCAAGGACGTAAACTCCGGTCTTCCCGGTTCTTCAAACAAGCACCCCCGAATACCGCGTCCTCCCCGCAGTCACTTATCTGTTTTACATATTAGAAAGGGGTTGACGAGTGATTTCTTTTTGAGTTTTGCTAGCTGAAGACAGGGATGTTTCTTTTTCCCAAAAGGGGAAAAAGTAAAAAATACGATTTCGCCCAAAAACGGTTTTGAAACTTTTAATAGTAAAAAAAGAAAAAAAGGTTTTATTGCAGTTTTCATTTCAAACCATTCTTTAAAAAATTTTAAATATTTTCACTTTTTCGAAAAATGCCTCATTTTTAGAAAGCCTACATGAAATTTTTATGCAAAAACGATTATGGACAACAAATTTCCCTTTGAAAGAAAAACTTTTTAATTTTGTAGTTTGTAAAAAACCCCAAAATATTTTAAACTTTTTAAAAATTTTCCCAAAATTCAAGGGTTTAAACCCTGAAAATTGGGAAATATTAAAACCTTCTAATTATTTTACTCTATTTTAAAACCCCGAAAAATTTTTGGAGCCGTTTTTTTAAAATTTTGGAAAAAAATCAAAAGGGTTTGTAAAAATACCCCCCAAAATTTAAATTTTCCAAAATTTCCCAAACTTCAACTACCCGCCAGAAAAACAGGTTTTTTTCCCAAATTTTGGGAAAAGGGTCGTACGTGTGGTTTTTGGCGCTTGTTGTCCCAGACGGATGGACGGACGTTTTGGGTAAAACCCTTTTTCGTCCCAAAAAGTGTACCGTTTAATCGCGAAATCGATTTTCCGCTGTATTACATAACTTTTTTCTATACTACGTATCCCCAGATATCTACGTATATGCACATACGAATATACTACTTATACTACGTATATTCGTGCGTATTAAAGTAAAAAGGGGAAATTTCAAGTTTTTTTTTTGTGCTGAGATAACGGGTTTTCATAGTTCAAAAAATCTAAACGTATTTTTAAAAAGGGTTAAAAAGGGGAGATACAAAAAACAGTACTGAAATTTTCAAATTGCAAATTGTCATTTCAAAAGGGGAGTTTATTTTTACATAAATGATTCATATTGCAAAAATATGAATGTATTTATCTAATCAAAAAAAAAGAATTTGGGACAATCTGGGCCAATTGTGTAAAAATCCCCCAAATTTAATTTTCTTTCTTAAAAAGGGCCCAAAAATCCCCCCATATTGATTTCGTAAATGGTAAAGCGGTGACAAATATCAAATGCGTGAGGGAAAACACGAGCCCAAAAACCCCCCTGTAAAAACATTTTTCGGAAACTCATTTGGGCAGAGCAACCCGGTCGTAAATCCCAAAAGCGGGTTTGATTCCTGTCGAAGGGGAAATTTCATCTTTAGTACTCAATTAATACGGTTATCAGGTCACAATATGGATATCACTAACGAACGGGGTAAAAATTTCCCCCTTTTCATTTTCCCCTAAAAAAATGGCAAGTTGTGACCAAAAATTTTTTGGAATGAATGCAAATATTTTTCCCAAAAAATTCACTATCTTAATTCCCAAGGGGTTAGATTAAATTCTTACCCAACTAATTATAAAAAAATGCACGTTTGTATAAATATTTTTAATAAATTGGGGATCAAACTAATTACACATTATATAGTATAAAAAATTGAAAGATCTTATAAAATTGGAAAAAAAATACACCCTATTTTCCCCTAAACATTCTTATCTTTTAATTCTCAGACTTAGGTAAAAAAAGAACTGGAACAGAAAAAAAAAAGGCATCGCGCGAACTCGATCCTCAATCCTCCGTTTAAAACCCGGGGTTAAACGGTTTTTGGGTCAGAGGAAAAAATTTTGGGCTTTCAGTAATCTGCAAAAACCTTAAAGTATCTACGAATACAAAAAATTTGTTCCCGTAATTTCTCCATTTTCTTAAAAAGTAACATTTAAGACAATAAAATCATATTCTCTAAACATATTCGTTCTCAACAATTTCAAATTTTAGGAAAATGCAATTTAGTGCAACTGATGTTTTTAACAATACCCTGATAATATGTTTTTTTCGAATCCCCTTATCATATTTAGAAATTTTTTAATAAATTTAATATTTAGATTTAAAAAAACGACTTTATCCAAGACTTTTTGAATCCCAAAATTCCCCCTTTTTGTTTTTCCCATATTTAAAAGTGATTTGTGCATTGGATCACCCCACAAAACATGGGGATTATCATTGGATATAACTAAATAATTAAAATTCCTTATTTTTTTTGTGAAAAAATTTGGGGCTGATTGAATATACCCTTAGTTCAGTCTACCCCCCACTAAAAAAGCCCTATCAAAACATTGTTTTTTTTAAAAATGGGTTTAAAAATAAAAAATATTTATTTCTTTTTTTTTAAACCGTCAAATCTCTTTTTTATGTTTTGGAGTTCATACATTTTGAAATGTGGCTCCACCACCGAAATTTTCATTAAAAAATTTTAAAAAGACCATAAAAAAAAAATTATCAATTGTTTCAAACAATTAAAGGGGTGCGTTCTGTTAGCATTTATCAAAAGGGACAAACACAAAATGGTTTAAATTTTAAAAAGGTTCGTAATTTGTCTCTAAGGAAATTTATTAAACGTGTAAAAAAATATTCCCTTTTTCAATTAATAAAAAAACGAAAAATTACCTTTTTGCAAATTTAAAAATAAACCCACAGACTTTTTAAGGATTCTGATTTCTCTAGAACTTTTTTAAATAAAAAAATTACTAGTGATTATACAACTTGGTACAGACTTTTTCATAATTTTCTAACGATTACATAAAAAAAATGATAATGATATTGCAATTGAGACACTGGTTTAAAATTTTAGCCCTCTCTTCCAAATTTCGTTTCCCTCACATTGCTTGGAATACAAGATACCAACCAAAACTTAATATAATCCCCATTTTTCGTTTTTCAAAATCAAATTTGTTCCTCCTTGCAAAAATTTTTGGGAAAGTTTTCTCGTGATGATAGTGATTAATGTTTTCCCCGGGATCAGGTAAAAAAAACATATTCGGGGGGGTTTTATCCCCGGCGTCCATTCCTCTAAACTACCCCGCGTTTTAAACCACGGGCTATTACAAGGGGCCTTCCGCACCGATGAGGGTGTTGTGGAAAGAATTCTATCTTGAAATTTATTGTTCTTATGATGTACAACATTTACTTCAGGTTCCCAAACTTTACTTTTTGATAAGATTTTGGAATCATCAGCGCGATACTATTCTATAATTGATTCCCAGTTAGAAATATTTGATTCAGATTCTTTTTTGTGTAGGGCTCTTTAAGTAGCTTCTATCCGCCAAATTCTTTTTCTTGCCCCCTCCCATATCTTAAGGGGATCTCCCCATTGCATTAAAAACTGAACTTTTTAACTCGTCTGAAACCCCCAGTCTAAATACAGAACCCCCCTATTTTTAAAGGAAATAACTATGTGATTTTTAAAACCAATTAACAAATAAGAGAATTTCCGGGAAAAATTTCATTCGTTATTCATAAAAATTTAACCCAAACTTAAGATATTTTTCAACAATATTTTAATTATCGCAAAAAGTTGATTGATTTCTTCTTAAAAAAATTATAAGTTATAATTTTAAACAACAAGTAGTTGTTTTACAACGCCTTTCCCTTTTTTCTCTAATGTCCGCTCCCCAATATTAAAAACTATTACATGAATTGGGGGAAAAGGAAATTTTTGTAAGGAAACTCTTTTTTTCAATTTTGTAGTTTTTAAAAAATTAACTTTTTTAATTTTCAAAAAATATATAGAAATTCCTCGAAAATAGGACGACCCAGCGCCTCGGTCAGATAGAACAAAAACGGAGGCTTCTGGTCGTCTCCCGATAGGACAAACCTGGCCCTTTTACGGCCCCCAAGTCTTTTCAAAAAAAATTTTTAATTTCAAAAATTGGACATGTACTCTGAAATCACACCATGGGAAAAAAAATATCACCTTCTGGATTCAACTCCGTTAACCAAATGACGGGGTTTCCTTGGGGGGGTTTAAACCCTTCGGGTAAAGCGGTTTCTGTTTCAGTTGCCCCCGAAAAATGGGAAATAAAAAAACCTATGCTAAATAAAAAAAATCCCTTTCAATATATTTTTTTTGTTTTTCCTTTTCAATCTTCAATCCTTTTTTAAAAAAATCCAAATTAAATCCTTTTTTAAATTTTTAAAAATCTGTGATCATAATATAATAAAAAATGTATAATATAAAAGGGGTATTAAATATATTAATATAATATAATTATATTTTAATAGAATGCGAACTTTTTTCTATGAAAGAAAGTACAATATTTTAAATTTTTTCATGCGTACTTCAGTGCCCATTGTCATAATAAAACTGGAAAAGGGGCTTGCAATTATTCAGGAAGGTCTAATGTCTAGAAGTAGGACAGTTTTTAAAAAATACTAGTGATGCTAAAAAAAGCGCGTACTTTTTTCACCCTATTTTCACGGGAAAATTATTGAAAAAAAACAAAAATTTCAAAAATTGCACATGATCTTTTAAAAAACTTTTTCTTTTAAAAAGTTTTATCAAGGGGAAAAAACTCAAATTTCAATATTTTACTTGTAGGAATAAAACGAAAAAACAGTTTTTAAAAAGAAAATAAGGGCCTTTCAATATTCTCTTAAATGCCTTCCCACTATCCAACCCAAAAAAGTAATAAAAAAAATTTTGGGGCCCTTTTTTTTGAACATTTGAAAAATGTCCCAGGAAACTTCATGTAAAGTACCCTCCCCTTTGAAATATCGGTTTCAAATTCAAGGCGCTACGCATCAACCAGATCGTTTGGGAGTATTAATTTTGGGGGAAAAACGGGTGAACGGTTTGGCCCCTAGCGTTGTTCAGGACGGACCCGGGCAGACATTTTTCCGTCAGTCGATTTTTTGCTATCAACCACCCAAAACATGGATTCTGGCTAACCCATTGGAGGATTTTTTTTTAAAATTTTGAAATGGATTTATCCATTTTTTTGTCCAAAGGGGGGGTAATATCGTTTTTGCAGACAATTCGCCGTTTTCCTGGGATTACGTAACTTTTCTCTCCTTTAAAAAAAAGTGCAGTCAAATATGGGAAAAATTTAGATTATGCGTTCACGGAAAAAATTTTTTGCTTTCACTGCAAAAAAATTTTTCCCAAATTTCCTTTTTTACAATTTTTTTAAATTCATTTGTAGAATTAGTTATACCAAAAGGGAAAAAAGAAAAAAAAAAAATTCCCTTAGAAATTTGAAACAGATTAGGTTTTTAATGTTGAAAAAAACCCCCGAGATAATTTAAAAAAAGGTGACAATTTTCTACAAATATTTGTAATAACGGTATAGTGTATTCAGATGAAGAGTGTAAAGTAAAAAAAAAAGAGTTCTTTTTCCAAAAAAGTTTCAATAATACCAATTGAAAATATAATGTATAATATAAATATATACATGGAACAAAATATAAATGGAAAATATAATGTAAAAACCCTCCCGGGAAAAATTGGAATATCATTGGATTCCCGAATCCCCAAAGAACTTGCTAAAAAAAAATATCAATTTTTTAAAAAAAAAACATTGATTTAAAAGTCAGTAATGTTTTAATTTTTTTTCGGTACCATGCGTACCAAGGGCCTTTTCCTACAACGAGTCCCAAAAATAAATACATGTTCGAAGTCTTTTTGGGAAAAATTTTTTGGGTTCGTGATTTAAAAACCAATTTTCCTTCAAAACCTGGAAATACCGTTTTTACTTGATATCATTGTTTCTGTAATTTTCTGCCCCATTCGAGAATGTAAAATAAATAAAATAAATGAAGTCTTAACTCAATAATTTGTTTATTTTTTCCGTCACTGTTCCTCAGCTTAAAAACTAGGGAAATATTGTAATGAAAGAACATTATTAAATTCAGTGGTACCCCAGTTTAATAAATATTTTTTTTTACCAACGAAATAGAAAGTTGAATAAATATGTATTGGCTACAATGAATATCATTCAATATTTAAAATCTCTGAGAGAGATGAATATTAAGTTATAAATAATAATCAGATTAGCTGACCATATATGAAAATTTCATTTGATTAAAAAAACTTCCTTTTTATAATACTATTTTGCCCAGAAATAAAGCCCTTAGGTTTTATTAGGCAACGATTATTGAAACCCCGATTTCAAATATGTAATTTCTTTGAAAATTTGGGAAAGTTGTTTTTTGTATATTTTTTTAATGTCTTTTTTTTAACTACTAGGTCATATAACACCACTGTTGCCTTTTATTTTTGGGGGTTTTTCTGTAGGGAGAATACGTAAGGACATCACAAACCCAACATCTATGTCGGGGCGGAACCGCCCTTCGAACAGGAAGCTACGGCCTTGTCGTCCATTTCCTCTTTCTCTCTATAAACCTTTGACATCTTATATCCAACATCAAATACATCGAAATTCCAATTCTCCATCATTTGATTACTTTTTTCCTGTGTTTCCTGGCCACGTGGGATAAGTGGAAATGAAACCTCTGACTGGTAGTAAAGTTGGCCTCGGAACAGAAGACATCTTTATGGTAATATCTACTCACTACCAAGATTTATCCCAAAGTTGCATTTTGAGTGCAAGCAAGGGGGCAGAACTCTTTCAAACTCACAAGGATCATAGACCCTTGTCTGGTCGCCCTGGCTCAGCCCCAGGCAGAATTATTATTTACCTTCGGATCGGGCACTGCCACTTCTCGGACATCTGTGCAGTTACCCACTATCCCAGAAATGAAGAACAGACCTTACTGTAAAGCATGCTCCTGTGCACTACGATAATGAAAAGGAAGAGGCATGCTTCGATTATAGAGGAGATGCGGCTACTTCCTCCCCAAACTCTTTAAACTTTCTTAGCTATGGTTTTTAAATCTAATACGCGTGAAGGGATGATTTTTAACATCCTTTTATAACTAATTTTGCGTTTTGATGTAACACTTCTTGTCATTTTTTTTCATTTAAATTAGTCATATTTTACTGTTTTACTCTTTTAATCTTGTAATTAATAAAAAAAATTTTTAAATGACTTTTATACTAATTTTCAAATTTTGAATAATATTGAACATTAATTGACAAGATATTTGGAACAATACCAGTTCTTTTTATTATTAAAGAATATGAAGTTTCATTTCGTGAAAATAATAAAGACTTAGTTTAGTTTTCAGATTTGAGGCTGAAACTATTGAATCTCTTGTGTTTTTCCCTGTTGATCTAAAACCAAATGTATTTTCAGGTTCGATATCATTCAAGTATTAGGATCTTATGAACACAAATTTTTGTCATCGTATATCTTACAATTTAAATTTTTTCACAATTAATCATTACAAAACAAGGACGGGGTGTTTCCCGTGAATAAAACCTTTCTTACTTCAATATCGATAACCTGTCAAAGGTTTCCCGGGTGTTTGAATTGCAGAGATTCTTGAAACGAACTAAACACTCCCGAAACTGTTTCTGAGGTCATACAAAACTAACATAAATTGGAAAGATAATTACGATTCAAACACTGTTCCATAAATATTTTAATTGGAAGAAAATTGTCCCGGAATTAGAAATTTTTAACTAATCTCAATCTCTTTAAGTTTATTCAAACAAGTTTTTGTTTCTTTCTTAGCTCGTTTAAAGTACATTGATTCATAACATTTAGGTTTTCAAATTTGTTCTCTTTTACTACGTAGTTCAAAAATATTTAGAAAATATTTAACTTTAAATGTGAATTTCCACAAGTTAAAAATTAAAAATTGCTGTTTATAATATTAGCTATTGTTAAAGATATCAATTATACAATTTGCTGTGTATATGTAATGTGATATATTGAAAATAATTAATTGTAATATTTAGCGCCTATTCAGGCCATATCAGATTTGTACTATTGCTATATTACCTTAAATAAATAAATAAATAAAAATATCACTGGGAAGGGATAGATATAATCTTCTCAGTGTAACAGAAAAAATGACAACTTTTGAAAAATATATGAAAGAATAAGACAGTACTTTTCAGAAATATTTCTATTAGAGAGTTCTAGTTCCTTTTCACCGATTATCACTATAAAATTGCATCAATTTTACCGATAGTCTAAAAAATATTAACAATACTTAATTTGCAATGATAATCTCACGGGACTGACAGTGATTTTAAAGTTGATTGAAATCCTGTTTATACTACCTATCATATAGAAAAATGGGCGATTACATTTCATAATGCGTAATAAAATGTGTGTATTGCTTGCATTTCCTTAATAAAGAAAGGCGTAATAATGTCAAAATACAAGTTTTTTAAATACGTGAACATGAATTTCAATTTGTGATAGAGGAAATGTGTATATTATGTAAATGCGTATAATGTGTTTCCCAAAATTATTATGTAGCGTTAGTGTTTCTTGCTCAGAACCATTAGCATTTAAAATGGTTGTAAAGCAAACTCCAACACTATAATTTAATCTATACAAATTTCTCACAATATTAGATACCATAAATGAACTTCATTTTCATGGTAAGACTTCGATAAAATGTCGGCCCCTTCCCGTGACCCGCTGCCTTGGTTCGTCAGCGTCGGGTTCAGAACAACGTCCAGTGCAATTGTGATGATCCTGCGCCCGCGCACGCAATCACGTTTCGTTTCTGTGCCCTCTCCTGGCCCCCTCCTCTTACTTCCTCACCTCCCTCTCCTGTTTACCCCTGCTCCACGTTAGCGAGCAGCGTCACTGACCTGAGTGCTCCGCCCTTTGAGATAACTGGAGAAATCTTCGAGGGGAGGAGGGACGATGTCTGAAACTGGGCAAGCCAATGATAAGAGCAGATGCGCCTGACGCCAGGATTAGTCAAGTGTCCATCGTGGTTGTCAGCTGTGGAAAAGCCAGATTTGGCCACACAGGCATGCCATATTCTGTGAGAGTGGGTATATTGCAAAACAAGGCATGCAGTGCTGTTAGCATTTTCAATTTTAAACTTAGCAATGCTGCTGATTTTAATTATGAAGTATAATTGAGGCTGATTAAGTTACCTAAAACTTACCACATACCTTAATAATACTAAATGTTTTATTTGTATTTTACTTTAAAGAGATTTTGACAGATTTAATGTTTTATTTTGTTATTTATTTATTTTATTGTAAATTCACATAAAATCCATTTAAATGTATTTATATATATTTAAATTATAAAGTCCTTTCTTTCACTACTTTCTTCCCATCTCTTTCAGAATTTGTTATGTGTCACCAAATTGTCAATAATGTACATGGAAATGAAGAGTGTTAACTACAGGTAATTTTCTCTGTGGTAGTTTGAAAGTTCCTGAACATCAGTTTTCTTCTCTGTTATATGTTTTCATTGGTTTAATGAAGACTTGTATTCTCTATCTCACTTGAGGCAGTATCTCCTTTAAAATTACCTTAATTCCAGCATATCTACACAGTATTCCTTTCATTTGAAAGCCAATTGTTTGTAAATGATAGTGTAACAAAACTCTTCCTACCCCAAAGGATAATGTGACTTAGGAATATCATAACATTAGGATAATTTTTCTATGTGATAATGTTGAAGACAATAAATGAACAGATATGGATTTACTCCTTATGAAATAGAATACAGGTCTATTTATTACCTCAATTTTCAATTTTTTCTGAGTTAGATATTGACTCAATATGCTATACATAATATATATTTCTATTATTATTTGTTTATGAGTTAATAATTGGTCTTTATTCAGTCATTTCCATAAAATCTTTCCAATAAATTTGCCCTAGTGCTTTGACTTTCTTTACACTATGTGTCCCATACCCTGTATAATGCCTCAAACCCAATCCTGCTATTAAGATATCAGGAAAAATATAGGCCCTGATTAAATTATTATTATATTTATTGTATTTATTAAATTTTATGTTTTTGAAGCATTTGTTAAAAACGATACAATGATTCTCAATGGTAAGTTTTGAGTTTGTGTAATCTAATCTGGAGAAACGATGAGATACTTCACTGATTCAAATAGTGAAGCCTTACTTTCACTGATTGCAGCAGCTATTAGTTCACTGGTTTCAGTGGTGTCACAGATTTCACTGATTCAAATGGTAGAGGTTTTCACTGATTCAAATAGTGAAGTTTCACTGATTCAAAAGTGGACCCGTTTTTGCTAGTTCATTCAGTTCAATTCACTGATTGCCGGTGGCAGTTGCTACAATCGGTGAATAGTCACTAATCAATCAATGGTTTCACAATTCAGGCTGAAGGAGTAAATATCACTGGTCTACTTACTAACCTATAAAACAGTTGTCTTCGCTACGCGAATCCAAGTTAGTAACGTGGATGGAGGCGCGGGCGTGCAGGCGCGAACAGTGCAGTGGTGGTGGTAGTGGTGGTGATGGTGGTGGTGAGTGGTGGTGGTGGTGGAGGTGGTGACGGTGGTGACCCGGAGGTGGTGACAGAGGTGGTGACGGAGGTGGTGACGGAGTGGTGACAGGTAGTGACAGGTGGTGATGGAGGTGGTGGAGGTGGTGGTGGAGTGGTGGTGGAGGTGGGTGATGGTGGTGAGTGATGGTGGAGATGGTGGTGGTGGAGGTGGTGGTGGTGACAGGGCGGGGCGCGGTAGGAACATGGGCGGGGCGTGGGCGGTGGCGATATGAGTGGTGCTAGCGCGTGCAGGGCAAGCAGGAGAATACGCGCTGATGAATGAAACGAGATCCCCGATACGCGCGCTCGTTCTGCGCCGCCTCGTACTTCGCAGATACAACGGAAACCTTTTCAGTACCGCCGCCACGGCATGCGCCAGCAGCCGCGCTCATACCGAAGGCGTTTGATCCGCGCCCACAAAAGAGGAAAAATAATCCGACTACTGGAATGCAAGTCAGACTGCTTAATCGACAGTTGAACGCAGTTGGTCTTAGTGTTGCTTCTTTTATAATGCAGCTTCGGTGCCTGCCAATTCGCTCTTATTTGTTCAGAACGTACCAGACAGTTTGAAGTGAGTAAATGGAATGCAAAAAGATGTTTTGGTGAAGTGAACTCCGTTTGAGTTGAATTGGCTTTGCCAAATTCAAAGAGGAACTATCGAATCTTGTTTCAAGGTTGAGAATACGAGTTATGCAATTCACTGCGGAATGAGCTGATTTCGTGCGTAAAAGACCGTCATCTGGGTAATTTGATTATCTTCCACTACAATTTTCCCACACCACTATATTATTCCTACATTCACTAGTGGCATTAGTGATCAATTATGAAGACTGGCTGATTGTTTAGATGACTATTATATTGATGGTGGGTATCCTTGTGAGAACACCGCCTTCGCAAGTCCTAACGTTGCAGTCCGTACATTGGAACCCGAATATCAGCGTCGTTTGCGTTATTCTTCTCAACAACATGTTCTTTTTTAAGTGGTTTATTAGGTCCTTTAACATCTAAGGTCGTGGCGACCACTGTTATATAACAGTATAACGTATATGGTGATGAAACGATATGGTGATTGATGAAGAGGGTGGGGACGAACACAATGCAACCATGCCGGGCGGGACTCAGACCCGCGACCCGCATGGTCGGATCACTGAGTCTCGGCCACCGAACATGCTCTTTATTTTACCGTTCCTGAAACGGGTGTACGTCTTACACATCAAAAGCCTTAGCTAGAAGCCAGTGCTAGACAATGTTGTACACAGTCAATGTTAAAAAGTATACCACCCCACACAAAATCACCAAAATCGACGAAAACCTTAAAAATGTGAAAGTTTGTAATAGAAACTGTATATTAATTTTGTTTCCAACAGTAAAAATTACATTCAAGCGAAAAATATTTTATAAATATATTTTAGATAATAGTTTTAAGTAAAGTATTTAATGATCAAATAATACTTCCAATAAAATTACTAATTAAATACATGAAATAAAATAAATATAATTCCACCTGAACTTATTTTAAAGGTATCGACTGAATTCATTTCTCATGAAGTCCCTAACATAAGTATTGACTATAATGCTATTTAGTGAAATTAATTGTGATTCATGAAATGTCAGACCACAGACATGACTTATAAGTGTACAACGATTTTTAGTACTAATTTGCTCTCAATTTTTATTAATTCTTTGTCGTGGGTCCCTGATCTTGCAGGGTCGGCACCACAGCTGCTGTAGCCATTTCAGACCTGCTTGGCGGCGCCTGTGATTCTCGAGGCGGCTCGGCCCCAAGCAACACCGCGCGCAGCTTTTCTTCCGAAGACGAGGCGGTGGCGGAGGCGCAGGCAGGGCAGTGAAAGGCAGGCAGGGAGGGGCGGGACTGGAGGGCCGGGCGGGAACGGCAGGGAGGAGCAGGAGGGCGGGGAGGGTGAAGCGGGATGGGGTGCGGGGTGGAGCAGGGTGCCGAGGCAGGAGGGCGGTGTCGGGACAGGAGGGGCGGGGCGGGGGCCGTGGTGGTGTCTCCCGGAGTTGTACGACTGCCTGCTTCGCGCCGGGGGCGGCGGCGCCGGGGGCGGCGGCGGGGTGCGAAACGGCGAGTTCCACCCCGCAGTCCCGCCGCCGCCGTCCTCTCCTCCTCTGGAAGAATACCGTCGGACGCGAGTCCTGTGGAGCGCGATCACTCAGGTGCCTCCTGATCGCTAAGCTGGATGCTGATGGCAGTCAGGCTATAAGCGCGATGAAATTTGCAGTGTACAGTCTACAGACGCCAAATTGGGAGGGCATTTTGCCTCAAGAAGGCCCACGTGACAATTATTTGCAAAATTATCATTTCAAACACCATTGTAAATTACGTGGGTCTAACATATGCTCTGATTCTTGTTAGGAAAATTCCTGAAAAACAAACCGACATGAATAACGAAGGCAGTTTGCGACCTTAACTGGACTACTAGGTTTTGAGTTTGAATAACTAAGGCATAAATGTTTCATTCCTTAGGTTATATCAATGGAACCAAAAAACAAATAAATCACATTCTTATCCTTACAATTATCATTCATCGTTTCATTATTATTCAGAATGCCAAATCTCTTTGCCAGTCTCCAATGTAGCAAGCCCCAGAACAGGAAGAAAACGTTTATGAATTAGTGCAATATTCTGTTCTACATCAAAATTACTGAATTAATTTGCACATACACTGTAACAGCCAATCCGCTCCGAAGACAGAGTATGTGAATTTTACTCACTACACACGATGGAGGAAAAGAAAATGAAAATAGTAGTTTATGCTATGGTTTTAGACGATCACTAGAGACCTGTTGTCCTCAGCCCAGCAACACGACCAGCGCAGTCCGAGAATTCGGTGTTCTGGTTTATACTTTCAAGGCCTGTTTTCATGTCTTCAATGGTTTTCTGCTTTACGAAGTATTCAATTGTTGTTATAAACGTTCCCCATTGCGGCTAACGGTCGAGCACTAGTTTCGAGAATCAATACTCGTTATTTATGCACCAAGGGCATTATAAGGAATCTAATGATCGGGTGGCAACAAAACGCCCGAGGAGCTTTGGCCCAAGATATTTACTAATTAACTAGTTGTTAACTTGACTCAGTAGGTCTTTTCATACCTCTATAGGGGAATAGAGCTATTCAATTGTTTTCATATTTTCTTCGTAATCACGTTTCTCTCGATCAAAGTAAATTATGCAGTGATATCGAATTTCGTAACGAAGACAATAAGAAACAATAACGAATCAGTAAAAATAAAATTCTTAGCAATTGCCTACACTGAATCTCAAGAAATATGGGGAGCATATGCGGGCGTAGATGGGTGGGGGGCACGAGAGCCATGACCTCCTTGAATATTTCGAAAGGGTCCATAGCTCTACGTATTAAAATATTTCATGTCCGAACATAAGATTAATTTATGAACTTTCTCCTTCTTAAGTTGACATTTGGGAAACTGATATAGGACATTTGGGGAAGAAGCCTCCAAATAAACTGGTAACTCTGTAAATGTCAACATAAAATCAATTGAATTTACTAACTATATTATTAAAATAATAATTGCATTGTCCTTGAAGTGTGTTTATTTCATAAAAATGTAATGTGTAAAAAATGTTTAATAAGAGATAATTTTAAATTGGTTGTCACCATTATAATTGTTTTTGAGTCCTTTTTTAAATACAAGATAACCACAATAAATACTTACAAATTTTTGCATCACATTTTTTTATGAAATTAGACATTTTATAAATTTTATGAAAGTCGCATTTCATAAAATAAAAGATACGATAAAAATGTTGGAAGTATTTATTGTGGTTTCTCAATTTAAAAGAAAGGAACTGAAAGCACTTAAAAATCTTTAATGGAAAGGGAACCAAAAAAGCCCAGAAATATACTTGCCCTCTCTTGTATTATGCTGTGGTGGACGCCATGTGAGATAGAGTTGCGTTAGATCCAGTAATATCGTGCGGCGTTCACTATTACATCTTTGTAACAGTGCTATCGTCAATCAAATTGGTCTACAATCCCAGTTTATACCTGCAATACTGTCAGTTAATACGTTGTTATTTCAAGAGCTGTGATACTGAAAACTGCTCATTTATAGCTCTAGGTAATTAGAATAATAACCCTGCTTATGTCTATAACACTCTTTTAATGTCCAACTAATATCCTGGGAGGAGACGAGGAAATCTTTATCAAAGGCCATTGTCAAGTTCTAATATAAAAGGTTCAGTAAACACGTTCTTAAAATTAAATGAAATGCACAAAAATATTAAATTATATTTGCTTTAAGTCAATGATAAATGTTAACATAACATGTGAACAAAATACTTCACGTTACAACATTCATTTTCCTCTCCACTTTCAGGGCTATTCATTTCTAAATCATAGTAAATGGATTGAAGAAGAACATTTGTCAAATTTTTTCCTAATAAATAATTATACGAACAGTTATATAACATTTCCTAAACAAATATTTCATACGCTTCAATTAGTTTCGAATACTTCGCAGACTAGTTCGTCTTGTCAAGTATTGCTCGCCTTCACGAGAGCAGGCAATGTCGCTGAACCGGTGCATTGCGTAAGTAGCCCCACGAAGGAAATTTATCGTGTGGTATAAAAAAAAAAGTTCCTCGCGAGCCAGACGACGTAGAAGCGCTCCACGAGAAAGAAACAAAACAGCAAGGGTACGAGCCCCATCCGGGCTGACCTCGCGAACGTCCATTTGGGCAGCCAGTGCACCATGCTTGGCCTTGGGACTCGTAGCCCAACAGCCTTGACCGGCTGGGAGGTTTCTTAGCCGTAAAGACAGAAAACGCCTGGAAAACTTGGAAATTATTTTTTTTTCTAGCTGCCTTTTGCAACCGAAGTTGGTTCCGCTCTATCCCCAGTGGAATGTACCTCGAACCACACAGAAAATACAAACGAACTTGGAGGCTCTTGGATATAGGGTCGGAAACGTGAAATACTGGCGGTCACAGCACACACGAAAGACCGAGTAAATATTAATGGACAGGGTAGGAATTGACCGCGACCTATCCTACAGTTGTAAGCACATCGACGTGCCATGCCAGCGGAAATAGATATTATTGCACCGAAGTGTTTGGAGGTCCAGAACAGAGATTATGCACTCTCATGAACCCGGCGAAGGATGATAGAAATATAATACAAAATCTAGAATTCGGGTAACGCTAGCCTCGCTATTTATTTTTTTTTACAGCGTTACCTCACGGTACAGCTAACCGCTAATTTACAATTCGTCCTTGTTCTTGCCACTTACGGAACACTGTCACGTACAAGAATTAAAAGTGACTATCTCCAGGGAAAGATTTATTAAATTCTATAAAAGGTCATTTGTACGACTCAGCTACAACCACTGAATTATTTCTATGTAGTATGTTTACACAACATTGTAAAATACTTAGTTTGCAATCGGATTTGCTAATCAAACAGCGTAGTAACTACTATAAACGTGACTCCAGTTTTTGCAGCTCACATAAAGAAACTAACAGCTGAAGGTTGTCCTATGGTCTCATTAACTGAGAGCACACCCAGGATTTTTCTAGAGGGGGGAGGGGCGCTGAACCTCCTTGAGCACCCTCCCTACTTGGATGCATCGCTGACTAGATTCGTTTATCATAAATCAGTACTTTCCTGCTTTCGCGCTGAATAAAACGAAAGACATTAGTATGATTTTAAATTAATAATAATAATAATAATAGTAATAATAATAATTTCAAATTATATTTTCGGATCACGAAATCAGTATCACCTGTGGTGTCCGATCATATAGTCAATTAAGGATGTTACTTGATTTTTCATATTTTTCTATTTATTAAAACAATCTAGCATACAGCTGTAAAATACATTTTTATAATAATATTTACATATATTACGAAAATACAAAAAATATTCTAAGATTTTCAATATTCGCATTAATACTTAAAATTTGAGGTCATGGAAAGGCTTTTAAAATAAAATTACCTTAGGAATTTGCGTATTGAGTGAAAGCAATCTGAGCTGAAGGAATTTTGTCAATTCTGTTTGACGGCGAGTCGTGACAATGTTGAGTCTGACCTCGACCACCTCAACATCGGTCTCACGGCTCGCTGACTCGCTTAATGCTCGATCTCGAAACTAAAGAACACCTTGCGAGCCATGCTAATCTCATCTTCCACATCGTTGCACATCATCGCCAGATAATGGGGCAAACGAGTTTGCATGTTAGGTCAGCCTACAGCTCGATCTCAGTTGCACACACTTTCTACGGACATTATATCAGTTTCATTCCTCCTTCCACTACGAATGAGCAATAAATTATTAATTTTATTTCAGTTTTAATATTATCATGTCTTTAGATACGAAATGGATTGCTTTTGTAAAGTTTATTGCTAGATAAGTGTTAGAACATCGTATACGTCTCCGAAGCAGAATTTCAATGTCGCATAGGTAATATATCAAAATACGCACCTCAGAATGTCAACTTTTATCCGCCCTGGAGAACAACACTGCATGGGCGTTATTCACGCCTACTTCAATCCTAATTCCTTAAACTAGCAAATGAATTAATAACTGCAGAGCGAAATCATATTATTTTTAAACTGTCTTTATTTATTTGAGCTTTATTTTTTTAGCCTGCCCAGTCCATACATTTATGAAGAAAACGGTGCACGAACGAAGACACACGAATTCAAAGAATAACAACAGCAATACTTGTGTATTCAGCACCATTACTGAGGAAATAATGTGATAGCATATGTACTATCATAGAATCTCAAAACCTGAACACAACTATGTTCTCCCCGTAAAGAGGCAAATGACTCTGAGTGCGTGCGGGGAGGGATAAGGAAGCACCTTGAAGTTCTTTTTCCTTCAGCCACAGCGTCTCAACGCCGAACGCAGAAGGAGCGAGGCCGCTCTCGAGCAGTGGTGGGCCGTGCGTCGAGGAGGCGCGATGGGAACCGGAGATAATGCGATCAGACAGCGGCGCTCGGCGGCGGCGGCGGCGGCGGCGGAGGCGGCGGCGGTGGGCGTGGCGGAGAAGGGGCCGAGCGGTTTATTGATCTTGTTAATTGCGGGATTCATCACTAGCTTGACTTCATTCCTCTATTAATATGCTGTTCTGAAGACGATGGGATTAATAACGTTTGACAAACTGTACAGTGAGTTAGGCAAACAGAATTATTTCTATAAAAGGGAAATGCAAGGGTTTTGAACGAGTTCTCTTGTTCTCTCTAATAACAGACAGATAGTAGTTTATATTTCTATAAAAGCAGGAAATAGCTGAATAATAATGAGTACTGACAATAGACTATGCAAAGAAAACATTTTTTTTTTAAATTTAGAGTATCATAAAAGTAATTTTCAGAAGTAAAAGCCAACAAACAGAAAACTGTAGTCTTGTAGAACTGTAAACTAAATCTCTACTGAATAACGTTCTAGAATAAAAAAAAAGATGTGACTGAAGTCAATGACCCGAGACTCATATAAGCACCCTGAAATGTGTCCTTGTACTCCTGAAAGAGTGAAGTAAAAGAGAAACCACTTACAGTTTTATGGCTTAATAAAAACTGTGTCGAAAGAAAAGCTTAGGAAGGAAACCATCCAAAGAAGCTTTTATAACTATTAAGTCCGCGCCACAAATATAATATTCGTCAAATGAGAATGACCACATCAGCATTCAAACACCATTTACAAAGTAGAATGAAGTTATTGGGAAAAAACAAAAATTCTTCAAATTCATTGCATTTACTCTAGATGAACTCATTACAAAATGCTTCTTATTTGCAAAAAACCAACAACTATACTTACAGAAATAAGATATTTCAGTACCGATTTTACAGAATAAAATTCTTTCACAACTGAACATCCAGCACGAATAACGAGCAGCGCAAATGGAGCGTAGGAGGCCAAGCTACTCCCTTCGAAGTTGCCAGGACAGGCAGGCATCAAAGGTCATCCAATTTTACGTAACGAAACACAAGCACTTGAAACACAAGAGACTGCAGACAACCCTTATATAATGCATTCACTGCTTTGTCGCAAAAAGTTCCCCAAAGAAGAAAATATGCTACTCCTCTTTATAATTTCCATTACAAGTCAACACCCCTAGTCAATTCCAAGAGATCTATCCAGGTTTAATGAGATTTAAAAGGTTAATAAAATTTAATGTAATTTTATTTCAAACAAAAGAAAATTTAATTATGTAAACTAAAGTCTGTGATAAAGTTGCTTTTAAAAGCATATGTATTTCACCGTTACATCCTGTTACCTAACGAATAAATGAAATAAAACAGTTAAAATCAATTTTTGAAAAAGAAAATAAGGCGAGTTTCTAATAATTTTCATGTTATCAATATTTGGTTTCGAGAGGTCAAATTTAACACATTTTTCGAAGAACTAAACTACATCTTTATTAAACAAAATTAAAAGTTACATACTTTTTTTCTGATTATTTGTAAAAGAGGAAACCAATAACTTTGAATTATTTTATTTTACCTTTGACGCCATGAAAAATATACATTTTCTAAACTAAGTGATGCAATAACAAAAGATTAAATGTCACAAGCTATATCCGAAGAGGATTCCATAGATAATACAGCACTCTAATTTAAAGGTTTCTGAGTTGTCTGGAGTAATAAGAAGAAGGGTCCTAGAATGGCGTTTACAATGGAAGACTACTGCTGCTAACTGTCAATCAAAAGAACATAAGATTTTCAGAAATGAGCGGGAGTTCCATTTCTTGTCCATTACCGCGTTGAAACGCTCAGATTAGATATCGTTCTACTCAGTGATAAACATTTCAAAGGAAATCACAACAGCTATTTCTTGAGATACTTTTGTCTTGACAAATGAGTTATTGTCAAAACTCACATGCGATTGAAGTTGATAAATATTATAAATTACCGTAAGTTAAATGACTAAATTACTATTTACGGTGCATTTATTAATACGTCAATTAGGAGCAGACAGGTTGCTAGTTAAATTAGTTAAACGCGCATAGGGGGTTGAGAAAAAAAACCAAATGACAGAATATACTAAATATTCGGCACATGCTCTTTTCTTCTTTTCGAATGAACGTCGGATGAAATCGCGTCAGCCAGTTGGAATGTCTCAGGAAGTCAGTAAGGAGACTATATCTGCACTTGCGAACAGCAGAGGTAGAGTAGATACTTATAGGCACAGGCGTGCGAATTCTAAAACACGAGGGGGAGTAACTAGATTAATGGACCTCCATTAAACATTTTTATTTACATTTGATATATTTTATAACTCAATAAACACTACTACAAGGTGAATGAAATTCTTATTATTTTAATGATACAATTAATAAATACATTTACATACTTTTATGTTGAGCCTTTTACGGGATTGCCAAATGACTAGGAGAATCTCTTTCCCATATGTATAACAATTCCCTTCCTTTCTGATTACTTACTCTCTTATATCTCTCTATATGTTAAAAAGGGGGAAATCAGGGATTGTACATATTTACGGAAATAAAGATTTTGTTACGTAAAGCCACGCAGCCGCTTTCAAATTTTTCGTCGTCTCTCCACTGAGAACGGAGGACAAGTTGTTTGGGCAGAGCCCGCGAGGCGGCGTGAGAGCTCTGGACGGTTGGTGTGGGGTGGGGTGGGGCGGTGGGGCGGGGTGGGGCGGGGTGGGGTGGGGTGGGGTGGGGTGGGGCGGGGCGGGCGGGGCGGCGGGACGGTGCGGGCTCGGTGGGGGCAGGGAGGGAGGGGAGGGGGCGTTGTGATACCCTCACGCAGGCGGCGCGCCGCCGCCTTCCCATTTACGAGCGAGGCGTCTGCGGTCCAGCTGACGTTTAGATCCCCCGCCTTCACTCCCAGCTGCGGTGCCGCGCTGGCAGCTCGGCCGGCCCTCAGCTCGACGCGCGCCCGCCCTCGCGCCCTCCCTCGCGCCCGCCCTCGCCCGCGCCCTCCACCGGGCATCCTCCCTGTCCGTCCTCAGATCTGTCTTCCGCAACCCACTACATAACTCGTTCCTGCAGGACGTCCCTCCTGACAGCTCACTTATTTCCTTATCTTCCTCTGCAGGTTTTGCTCCTCGTGTAAGTTCTCGCGGTTAAAGTGGCTTTCTCTTCCTCGCTTATCGCGTTTCTACCGTCAGTCTTGTTCAAAAGAAAGATGTCATTGAAAACATGTGAAAGATATAAAGATGAAGGACCGCCTCACCTCAACCTCTATCGAGCCACTCGAAAGCGATCCAATGATCAGTGCACCTCGGCAGACGCTGTGACATCGATGTATCTTATGATTCTTATCGGCTGAAGCTACGAGTACCACCTGCAAGAATATGGGCCACCAGAACCTCATTAGAAATAGAAAATGAAGATCAACTAATACGGAAACCCTACCAGTACCCTACCAGTACAAGACCAATTCCATGTCTCAGTCGCGGGTCGGTATTTGATTGATTGATTGTTTTTCGTGTTTCCGGCGCGTCAACTACTTTGGTCATTAGTCCCGTTAGAGTAAGGCATTTTCTCGGAGATGGCGGTGATTTTCCCTCGCTGGATGGCGAGATCCGGCGCCGACCTACCGTCGGCTAGTGGGTTCCCTAACCAGGACTTTCCACCAGCGGGTACCGCCCAGTTGGGACAAGCTCTAAACTCCCGACCGGTGTCCCGAAATATGTGATAGTGTGGTGCATGTTAGTGTAGGTGTGTGTGAGAGGAGAGGATAGGACATGGAAGGAAGGACAGATCGCGCGCGGTCCGTGGCCCGTTGTTAGGGTACTGCTCCCGGGATTCGCCTGGTGTTGATAAGAGAAACCACGGAAACTACCGATCAGAGCAGCCGGCCGCTGGAATTCTCTTCCAGACAGCGACTGAATTCGACCTAGCTGAGAAGCTAGTGTCGAAAATCCTGCCGCCGTGGGAGTGAACCTAGGACCTCCGGTCAGAGGCGCTGCAGTGACATCAGTAGATGCACTGAGTTACCGCTACCGGTTGGTCGGTATTTCATTTATACTTTTTCAGGGTGTGGACTAAATACAACTCTGTCGTCATAGTCATTTCTGCGGCGCACCTCGCGGAGGCCGCGTGGTTTCGGACTCTGACGGCACCTTTGTTCGTTCCCGCCATTCCGGAGTTCCAGGAAAGATATCCCTGGCTTGCGGTTACTGGTGAAACGAGATTTCTGGCGGCCATTGATATGGACATAAAGGTCGAACTCCTAATTGGAATCATAGGTGTTTTAACGTTCCTTTAAAACATTTTACTGGGATGTCGGCAATTCGGACTTTCAAAGAACCATATCAGTTACTTCGAAGTGTACTTTTCGTGCCTCCGTTGCATACCACCGTAACTTTTTACTAGCATCAAATTGATATCTATCTAATGGAGTGTCATGCTCAACAGTATAGTTACGAGCATTTAATGTCTATATACTAGAGAGTATCTGCATTTAAGTACCCTCGCTTGCACAAAATGGGCGATGTCTGAGCCGAACTTTACAGATTTTTCCGACCCTGCCCCGCCCTTCGGATCAGGCTGACCAATCCGCTTTAGCTTCATTTCAGGAGGCGGGACTATTCATCTTGAACATTACAAAATGGCGGTGATCGCGAGTTATATTATAGTAAATATTTGAATATAAATATTAAATCAACCAACAGTTTTACACAAATTTTTTGTATATACATTTAATTACATAAATAAAGTCATGCAATTTCCCAGTAAAACCATGTTTTAAAACTGTTATAAAACGTGTTTTAGGCAAAAAATAACACTGGACAACGAGTATTAAGCTCCATGTCTACATTTCGTCGTTTATTATTGTAATATTTAATATAAAATGCAAATAATTTGCATTGTATGCATTATCTAACCTAGTTATTTTATTAGAAAAACTAATAACTAAAGAAATACGTTTTATAGTCAGTTGCAAAACACGTCTCGAGATAGCAGCTTTCATTTTGTGAAATACTTCATCATCAATTTCTCAGATGACCGAATTAAAAAATACTATATGGTCACGGACATTAATATTGTAATAAAATAGTTTTGATATGTAAAATACTAAATAAAGTAAAAGTGTTTAAAGTTCATTTAGCCACAATGCAAGTTTTCTACTACAGACATTATGATTGATAGGTGCATCTGTAAGCAAATGAATGATTTTTGATCTTTTGTTTTGGGGATCACAATTAATTACTTCTTCAATATAACGTTAGGGTGATTCAATGCAATTTTTACTACAACATTAGATGATAGGTGCATCTTTACCCAACTATTAAAATCATATATGATACCTAGTCTTTGAGGTTTTTTGTAAGAATAAAAAACAAGACTCTGATATAACATTTTTATATCTTAATGTTTGCAAAGGTAGAAACACCAGCTTTTGTCTATTGCGTGAACTTTGGAGGAACACTCACACACACACACACACACACACACACACACACACACACACACACACACACACACACACTACCATAAATATTACTTAATGTAATTTATGTATGATTTCAATCAACGCAATGAAATTAATATATTTATATTATTATAGCAATTATATTTTTACGTTACGCTATTTTATTTTCGAGACGAGCAATGCACACAAAGTTTTTAACGTCATCGGAATGTACACCATTCTTCTAGATAAGCAGACCTATGCAAACACTGTTTTCGCTAATCCATTAAGAATCACTAGAGATTCTCATGTCATCAATTATTTCAAAATTGTAATTGTTAATAATGTTTCAAAATTTTGTCAAACTTCGGAAATCTGTATCACGATAATCGTTCAAAATGAATAGATATCCTCTTCTGTAAAATATTATTGCAAAATAGAATTTTGTCTATTTTCATACATTTTATACAAAATTGCCAATTTATTGGATATGTATTCACTAACGCCTCTTCTGTAATATTGCACTGCATATTTATAATTTTTTAATGAATTGTTAATAAATATTTAAACAAAATAGGCAATTAATTATTTTTGATTTGAGGAAAAATTTCATTCGAGTTATACATATTTATAAAGTAATTTAATTAAAGTACTATAATATGAATTAAGGTTGAATTTTAAAATTATATCTAAAATATTTATTATTGTTGAAACGGACTGCTACTGTATTATAAATGTAACCTTTAATTTGTACTGCCTATTGAATGATAGTTTGTTTTCGTATACAGTATATCTCACGCAAAGACGATTTTACAAAGAAAATCTAAATAATAACACAATGACCTCAAATTCATAATTCATTCACATTTAGTCGCACTCTTCGACCACTTGCGACCACTTTTGCGACCACTTTAATGCAAGGTCGGAAGAAGAAAAAATCTGCGCTATAGCTGTTGGGTTCGTAACCAAATCTTCAGGGTCACCATTGCGTTCCTTTTACTTAAGTGTTAGGATTCCGAAAGTGATACTAAATATTTCACCATTAACTGAGAATACATGTTGCATACCATGAGAGAAATGATGAACAAATGTCTGGAGTTTTAAAAAATCTGCCTTTGGAATACTGCATTAAAAGTCCTACTAGCTATTGTAATTATATTTTCTGTCATTCGTCGATGAAATGCTGTACACTTTCCTGTGAATTATGTTATCGCAGCTAAAGCGAAAGATTTCAGGCTAAAGCGACCCACATATTTAATTGCGGAATTGACACTGTTCATTGGTGCAACATACAAGAAATGTGATTTACTATTTGTTATAGTTTTCTCTTTTTACTTCAGTCCGTAAATTTTCGAAAACATAATTCAATAATCTCTTTTTACCTAAATACTACATTTACATTTCGACCTATAAATTCCGAAGAATAGTTGTTCCCATTGAAAAAGCGATCATGCCGATAATTAGACAAAGTTTACAAATATTATAAATATCAAATACAGTAATATCGGACCTTTGTTATCTAAAGGCCTTCACTCTAGAAAATAATCCCATTCTTCTTTGCTTTCATTAATCTTTTCAAATAAGAATAACTTTGCTTTTGGTTTGGAATTCCGGCAAGATCTGTTAGCGCCGCTTACTTGTGCCAGCCATAATACAGGCTTCTTCATCAGTTTTCCACTTCGGGTTTAAGGTAATTATTATTAATTCTTAAGCGAGTATTTTACAGTTCTAATGATCGTTTCGCACTCTACACGCTAATGTTTTATTCCATCAGGCATCTTCCTCTATCCTTGTGCTCGTCATTGTCAATCGATGACTGACAATATTTCCTTGGCCTTCCTCTTTTTCTTCTTTCGAAAGGGATCCACTCAAAAATAATTTTGATATTCTGTCAGAATGCATTCTCATTAGATAGCTATACCATTGGAGTTGTTTTGATTTTAAATTTCGATCACTTGTCTCTCAATCTTCATTATCTGTCTAATCTCTTCGTTTGGTATTCTATCAAACAGTATCCGCAACAACATCGTCTCCAAAATTCATTTTCATGGCATTTAACCCAGAGTTTTTTGCATCTTTTTTAACCCCAAATTTCTGATCCATACGTCACAGCTCTCTACCATTATCTTGTATATTTGTCTCTAGTATTCTTTCAAAATATTCTTATATCATAAAATATTATAAAGTCTACTAATAATCGGCCTTCCCTTGTTTATTTTTCAATAAAGTCATTATTATTGATCCACCTGCTGTAATAGTCACTCTAAGATCTTTAAATTCCTTCCTACTCAGAAATATACCTATTTCTGTTCTATATCATATCGATTTTTCCCCTACAACCATGTATCTTGACTTTTCATTATTTATTTTGAATCTCCATTTTTATGTTTGTATTAATTACTGGATTAAATATTACAGATACAAACAAATTATTATTCTCTACTTATTTCTCAAGTGACCCGCTGACTCAAAAAGCGGAAAATCGCTATGTATGAAGTCAAAAGCTTATGCAGCCGTTCTCGAAGTTTAAACGATAACCACCAACATTTGTAGTTATTTGGATGATGGACTAAACAAACCTTTCAACATTTTGTTTTAACCTGTCTTGCATGGCTTATTAGGTGTCTCCTAAAATAATGTAACAAATAGTTCAACGTCAAGTTAAGGGTTAAATATCTTTTTCTGATGAAATATTATTATCTAAATAAAAGATCTTCATCTTCATCTTCATTACTAGTTTCCCACGGGGTTCATTAAGAAAATAAATGTATATTTTCTAGGATCAAGAGAGGTCACGTGACCTAATTCTTTTCTTTTGGGTCCGGTTGGGAGAGTTTTGTAGAATAGTTGTAGAATACTCTTGAATGAATGATTGAGAAGAATATTTAATTATGAAGCTTGTTTATTAATCAATATCATTCACAACAATGTAGCCTTTCAGAATGTTCACAAATGGGCATGATAAACATATTTACATCAACTGATAATCAAATATTTATTATATAAATACATGGTTTTAAAAACCAAATTATTTTTTCAATCATTCAACTTCATCACTAACTCATTCCTTAAAATGTATCTACGTAACGCATGTTAACAAACCCTTTACATTACTATCTCGTATACGTACGTATATACAGAGTAATATACATAGTATAGAAAGTTATGTAATGCTACGAAAAACCGGCGAATTTTCGGCGGAAAAAGTCATTACGGCGCTCTGGTGACGAAAAATTGAATCAAACCAATTGCTAAATTAAAGAAAAAAATCTTCTAACACGTGGTGTAGCCAGAAACCCAGTTTTGTGACTCCTTGATGCCGAAAACCTAATTGGAAGCAAAGCGTCCGTCTGTCCGTCTGGTGTATGTGAACTACGCTGGCGCCTAAAGCATCATACGATCTTTCCAAATTGAAGAACCCCAGGTCGTTTTGCCTGAGCTGAGCTCCGCGATTTTGAAAAACAATTATTATATTTTGGGGGACTTTATCACGCACGGACATTTTCAACATTTTCTCAAAAACGCCTCAAATTTTTCTTTAAATTTCTTGTAAGAATAGAGTAAAATACAGTTATAAAGGTAGACTAGGTCCGATTTTCACGGTTAACGCAGAAGTTTCAAAATTGCGAAAGTTTGAATATTTTTCGGCGTCTTCTACAACTAAGAAATTAAAGATAGAGATTTTTCCTTCAAATGAAAATATGTTGCTCGTAATTGGTTCTTTTAATTAGGTCATCTAAATGTTTTGAAAGTTTAGTAGATTTCGACAATATGACGTGCAATATTTGCAATTTTAAAAATGTGCATAAACAAGATTTTCTCAAAAACGGCTCCAAATTTTTTCTTTAAATTTTTGCTAGGCACTAACTAGATGCACTCTATCCGATGACATAAACGCCACATTGCTCTATTCTTTTGTTTTTTCAAAATTTATTTTTGGGCTTGTCTCTCATATTGGTAATATTTACATTAGAGCAATTTCTTCACATACTTGTATGTGTGCTTTAAATAATGTCAGATAAAGTTTCTCGAAATCTCAATATGTTTTGTAAAATGACCTCACAATTCCGCATTTTCAGAAACGCTACAACGCCTTTTTCTCAAAAATGGCTCCAAATATTTCTTAAATTTTTCCAATGGTAAGTGCTAAATTGCACTGTTTAATATGACATAAAGTTCATTTTGTTGCATTCTTTCGTTTTCAAAATTTACACAAATGTAATTTTATGAAATATCTCTCACGCCATTAATATGCACATTTAAATAGATTTGTATACATTATTGAAATTGTGAGTAGAAGTGCCTCAAATGACTTTAAATGAAGTTTTTGGAAACTCAATAGATTCCTGTGCAAAGAGCTTCAAATTTTGCCTTTACAGTAACACTAACGCTATTTTCTTAACAACGGCTCCAAATTTTCCATGAAAATAGCTCTTTAGGACAAGATTTTGCCTTCTTTAATATTCTAGAAATAATATTTCGGTTCTACTATTTGAACCGAAAGTTACAAAATGTCAAAAATGTATCTTGTGCGGCGATAGATGGCAGCTGGCAGAGAATGGAGCAAAACCTTAAAACCAGTCACACAAGGAAATTAGAAACATTTGCTACAAGAAAGTCTGTGCCATTAGCAACCTTTAGTTTTGCACCTCTAGTTCTTCATATTTTGGTAGTAGATAGTGGAAGTTTCAAACTAAGAAAACATTTCAGCTAGAGACTTACAAAGGGCAGAAAACACAAATAACATTAATTACAAAGGACGTAATACTCGTATTAGGGATTGGGAAGGAAACAACGTACTAATGTAAAACCAAAAACGGCCTATGAAGAGGAAAAATATGGAGTAGTGAATGATCTGGTAAACGACCAGTAATCGAAAGTACGTCAAATTCTTTCCGCAGTTTTGTAATGGTATCTGCTTGCAAAGGAGAGGAATGTTTAGAATATTCTCGACATCGTTATTGGGAATTGATTTTTATTGCTCGTCAATTAAAAAACCGCTGATACACTGCCGGATTTGAACACGCGTTCCTCTATTGTAAAGCCACGCACCTAAGCGATTGCGCTACTACACAGACATACGTACGCATATCCGTGTATTTAAATTTAAAGAATCTTACAATTTTGTCTTCAAACTCATTGCTTTTCCCACTTCTGCAATTTAAATATTAAATAAATTACCTCTAGGAGACAATAAGAAAGAAAAGAAATCTACCTGACACTATAAAATAGTTAATTCTACTCAAGAATGTTTCAGTTCAGTACTATTAATTCTTGCTACCAGACCTTCAGTTCTAGCCAGACGCTCAGCCCTTATCGCTCGGTCAAGGTGAGATTATTAGACGTGATAACGTTAGCAAAATGTAGCAGACAAGTTTCGACACGGTCCGACATTCAAAATTCATTTGCTGCAAGTAATTATTATAATCTAAGAACATGTATTGACTTCAAGAAAAATCCCTATCATTACGCAGTTATTATCTTTTTGTTCACTTACTCACATTTCAATAAAAATCAGCTCTTAGTTTCTCGTGTTATTGGTAATGTTTGCTTAATAAATTACAAATGTTACACTATTACCACTCCATTGGTTTTTTAAAACTCTCAAACGACGACCACAAATACATACCTTAAATTATTGAAAGGAAAAGTTTTAATTAAATCTCCACATTTTCAAACATAAAAATTGCATGAACAGGCCAGGACCTGAACTCGAGTCCTCCGGTTCTGCAAGCAACCTTCAGTAGTACCTGAACTACATGACGACACCCCCCGCAGACACATATACAATGTTTCACATATTAGGATGTGTTGAGTGATACTTATTGAGTTTGCTTGCTGAAGATAGGAATGTTCCTTACAACGAAAGAACAATTTCACAAAATCTGTTTCAAACGTTTTATAAGTTAAGAAAGAAAAACGGTTTCAATGGACTTTGCATTTCAAACCATTCTTTAAAATTAAATTGCTCTCACTTTTGTTTGAAAATGCAATATTTCAAAAAAGCCTACATGACCGTTATGCAGAACGATGTAGGGAAAACAAATTTCATTTTAAAATCTTATTTCAATTTAGTAGTTGTAGATAGACGTCCAAAAATTCAAATTTTTGAAATTTTCGAAAATTCAAGGTTACCAGGAAAATTGGACCTATGTCTTCTTTCTAAGTGTATTTTATTTTATTCTTACAAAAATTTAAAGAAAAATATGAAGCCTTTATGAAAATTTTGAAAATGCGAAAGGTTTCATGTAAAGTACCCCAAATTTCAAGATTTTCAAAAATTCAAAGCTTCAAAAAGCAGCCAGAAGAACAAGGGTTTCTTCAATTTGGAAAGAATCGTACGTGTGGTTCACAGACGGACGGACGTTTTGAAGAAAACCACTTTTTCGGTATCAGGGTCTCCAAAACGTGTATTACCGTTGAAATCGCGAAATCGATTTTCCGCTGCATTACATAAATTTCTCTACACTACGTATATTACTCCGTATATACGTGCGTATACAGAAAGTAAAAACGAAGAGTGTAAGTATTGTTTGTGCTGAGATGTCGAATTATCATAGTTCAAAATCCATCTAAGTTTATTACAGCAGTTCTAAAAAATGAGATACAAAAAAAAAGTACTGAGAGTTTTCTGCATTACTGCTGTCATTTCAAGGTGGATTTATTTTTATATAAATGATCCATTTTGCAAAATATGAGATGTATTTATCTAAACAAGAAAAATGAGTAATTTGTAACAATCTGGAACAACGTTGTGTAAAGGTCACAACTTCGATATCAATTACAAAGGTTCAAACCTTCCGTCATACTTGACATGCGTAAATCATGACAAAGTGGTGACAAATATAAAATGCGTGGGAATACACGGCCCAAGAACCCAACTGTAAAACGCATTTTTCGGAAGCTCAGTGGTCAGAGCAACTGGTCGTAAATCGAACGATGCGGTTTGATTCCTGTCCGAAGGAATTACATCTTTAGTACTCAATTAATACGGTTATCAGGTCACAAAATGGATATCACTAACGAACAGGATAAACTTTTCCCCATACTTCATTTCCATAAAAGTGACAGAGTTATGACAAACGTTTTTGGAAGTAATGCAAAATGTATATCAAACCGTTCACTATCTTAATTCCAAGCGAGTTAGGTTAAATTCTTACTAACTAAATATAAATAAGTACACATTTGTATAAATATTTAATAAAGCGGGATCAAACTAATTACATTATATAGTATAAAAGTTCAGCAAAGATCTTATAAGCAATAAATAAATACAAGTATTTTCCGCTAAACATTCTTATCTTTTAATTCTCAGACTTAGGTAAAACAGAACGGAACAGAAGAAAAAGGCATCGCCAGAACTCGATCCTCAAAACCTCCGATTTAAAACCAGGGGTCAAACGATTTCAGCTACAGAGAGAGTTATTGGTCTTTTAGTAATCTGCAAGCCTTAATATATCTACAGATACGAAATATTTGTTCTGTAATTTCTCCATTTTCTCTAGAGTAACATTTAAGACATAATAGAAATCATATTCTCTAAACATATTCGTTCTCAAGCAGTACAATTTCTGGAAAATGCAATATTAGGGCAACTGATGTTTTAACAATACATGATAATATATTAATTTATCTACTCCGTTATATTTATAGATTTTATAATTAATTTAATATTTAGATTTAAAGAACGACTTTATCCAGAAATTTTGAGATCGAAATTCACCTCCTTGTTTTTCCTATATTGAGACTAAATGACAGGTGATTTGTGCATTGGATCACCTACAAGCATGGCGAATAATCATTGGATATAACTAAATAATTAAAATTCCTTATTTTCTTTGTGAAAATTGGGACTGATTGAATGCTCACCACTTAGTCTCAGTCACCCGCACTAAAGATAAGCCGTATCAAAACATTGTTCATTTAAAAATGGAATAATAATAAAAAATATTGATTTCTCTCACATGACCACGTCAAATCGTATTTATTATGTTTTGGGTTCATACATTTTGAAATGTGGCTCCACCTACCGAAGACTTACATTAAAAATTTTAGAAGACCATAAAAGAAATAAAATTATCAATTATTACAAACAATTAAGGGGTGCGTTCTTTAGCATTTATCACAAGGCACAAACACAAAATAGTAATTTTAATGAGTTCGTAATAGTCTCTAAGGAACTTTGTTAAACGTGGTAAAAAGTACGTATTCCTTTCTCAATTAATAAAAGAACTAAGAAATTACCTTTATTTCAAAATTTTATAATAATCCCACAGACTTGTTAATGATTCTGATTTATCTCTAGAACTATTAAATATATAAATTACTAGTGATTATACAACTTGAAACAGACTTTTTCATATTATTTCTAACGATTACATAAAATATGATAATGATATTGCAATTGAGACACTGTTAATATTTGAGCTATCTCTTTAGATTTCGTTTCGTCACATTGCTTGGAATACAAGATACCAGCACACAATCTTAATATAATCACATTATCGTTTACAAAAACAAGTTTGTTCCTCCTTGCAAGAATTTTGGAATGTCTCTCTCGATGATAGTGATTAATGTGTTCCCGGCATCAGGTAAAAAAATACATATTCGGCAGGATTTGATCGGCGTCCATTCCTCTATCTACTACGCGTTTAATCCACGGAGCTATCACAGAGGTACCTTACAGCACCGATGAGGGGGGTTGTAGAATGAATTCTATCTTGAAATTTATTGTTCTTATGATATACAACATTTACTTAGGTTACAGCAAACTCACATTCTTGATAAGAATGTGGAATCATCAAGCGCGATACTATTCTATAGTTGATTCTAGTTAGAAATCTTTCGATTCGAATGTCTTTTGTGTAGGGCTGGCGAGTGAGCTTCTATCCTGCGAACTGCTATCTTGCCCTCCCATATCTTCAAGGTTATCTCACATTACGCGATAAGACTGAACTGTAACTCGTCGTGAAACACCAGTCTGAAATACAGAACCGCGTAGTATTAAGCAAGTAACTATGTGATTTTAAAACCAATTAACACAACTAAAAGAATTTCCGGACAAATTTGCATTCGTTATTCCCTGAAAACTTGTAACCTAAACTTGGGAAAGATATAATGCTAACAATATTTTAATTATCAGCAAACAGTTGATTGATTGCTTCTAAAGAAATTATAATGCTTATAATGTAAATAACGAAGTATTGTACTACACAGCACATACTTTCTTCTCTAATGTCACTGCTCCGCAATATTATACTATTACATGAATTGGGAAAGAGTTTCAACCAGTAAGATCTCTATTTTCAATTTTGTAGTTTTGAAAAATTAACTTTTTCAATTTTCAAAAATATATAGAGTTCCTCGAAAATGGACCACCAGCGCCTCGGTCAGATGGTACAGAACAGAGCTTCTAGTCGTCGTACTGATGGACGACAAAACGGGCCCTTTTAGGGCCCTAAGTCTTTTCAAAAATTATATTAATTACAAAATATTGGACATATTACTACTGAAATCACACCGTAACAGAAAAAAAATCACCTTCTGGTTCAAACTCACATCGTTAGCAAGCCGCCAGCATACCTATGACGTTAACCATTCGGCTAAAGCGATTTGTGTTTCAGTTACCACTTAGAAAATAGTTAAATATAATAAAACCTATACTAAATAGAACATAATCGTTTGTATATATTTTTTTCGTTTTCAGAGGTCAATCCTTTTTAAGTTTAAATATATTGAGATATATAATATAATATAAAAATGTATAATATAGGGAATAATAAAATATATTAATATAATATAATTATAATTTAATAGAATGCGAACTTTTCTCTATAGAAAGAAAGTACAATATTTTACTTTTCTTCATGCATACTTCAGTACCACATTGTGATAATAAAACTAGAAAGGGACTTGCAATTATTCGAGAAGAGCCTAATGTCTAGAAGTAGGACAGTTTTAAAGAATACTAGTGATGCTAAAACAGCGCGTACTTTCTCACCCGTATTTTCACGGAAACTTATGCGGGAAATTCTAAAAGTTTCGAAAAAAATTTCCCTGATCTTATTTAAAATCTTATCTTTAAGGATAAAGTTTCATGAAGGAAAAAACTCAAATTTCAATATTTTACTTGTAGGAATACTTACGAAAAATCTGTTTTCAACGAACATGAGACCAGCAATATTCTCTTAAATGCACTTCCCACTATCCAACCATAAAATGTAATAAAAAATTATGGAGCCATTTGTTAGAACATTTGAAAAATGTCCCAGGGGCTTCATGTAAAGTACCCTCCCCCCTAATTGAATATCGGTTTCAAATTCAAGGCGCTACGACATCAGCCAGATCGATTGGGAGTATCAATTTTGGTGAAAATCGGATGAACGGTTTAGCCGCTAGCGTTGTTCAGGGACGGACGGACAGACATTTTACCGTCAGTCGATTTTTCGCTATCAACCACCCACAAAACATGGATTCTGGCTACACCACGATTTGGAGGATTTTCTAAATTTAGCAAGTGGTTTATCCATTTTTCGTCCAAGGGCCGTGTAATATGCGTTTTTCTGCAGACAATTCGCCGTTTTTCGCGTAGCATTACGTAACTTTCTACTCTTTAAGAAGAAGTGCAGTCAAATATGAGAAAATTTAGATTATACCTTCAAGGAAAATTTGTATGCTTTCACTGCAAAGCAATTTTCTAAATTTGGAAAACATTTATACAATTTTTTATAACTTCATTTGTAGAATTAGTTATACCGAGAAGAAGAGTAAAGAGTTCATTAGAAATTTGAAACAGATTAGTAATTGTAATGTTGAAAAATCCCAGAGATATTAATAAAAGGTGACATTTACTACAGTATTTGTAATAACGGTATAGTGTATTCGAATGAAGAGTGTAAAGTAAAAAAGAGAGAGTTCTTTTTTAGAAAGTTTCAATAATGCAATATGATTGGAATTATTGAAGGCGTTGTCATTGTCAACAATATTATTTATTTTACAAATAGCAGCTTTCATGTCAGCCATCATCATCGTAAGCTGCCATCAGAAACTGATGATGATGGCTAAGCCATCAGCTTTCTATTGTAAATAAATAATATTTTACAATAACGTTCAATAATTCCAATTATGTAAATGTCAACTACACCTCACCACTGAATCAATATCAAAATGCAATATGAGCATAATGTAACATACCCTCCAGAAATATTGGATTCTCATTGGATTCAGAATCCCAATGAACTTGCTAGTATAATATCAATTTTGAAAAAGAATACATTGATTTAGAAGTCAGTAATGTTTTAATTTTTTTGCGGTACCATGCGTACACAGGTCCTTTCCTACAACGAGTCTAAAAATAAATACAGTATGCTGCGCATTCGAGAATGTAAAATACAGTAAAATATTTAATGAAGTCTTAACTCAATATTAGGCCAATTATTTTCCGTCACTGTTCCTCAGCTTAAAAAACTATGGAAATATTGTAATGAAAGAACATTATTAAATTCAGTGGTACTCAGTTTAATAAATATGTTTATTTTACCAACGAAATAGAGAAAGTGTGAATAAAATATGTATGGCTACAATGAATATCATTTTCAATATTGTAGGAAATCTCTGAGAGAGATGAATATTAAGTTATAAATAATAATCAGATTAGCTGACCATATATGAAAATTTCATTTTGATTAAATAAATTTCCGTTTTATAATACTATTTTGCCCAGGAAATAAAGTCCTTAGGTTTTATTAGGCAACGATTATTGAAAGTCAGATTCCCAAAATGTGAAATTTTCTTTGACAATTGGAAGTTGTTGTTTTTATATATATTTTTAATGTCTCTTTAACTACTAGGTCATATAACGACCACTGTGATTTTTATGTTTGGGGTTTTCTGTAGGAGAATACGTAAGGACATCACAGACACACATCTATGTCGAGGCCGGAACCCAGGCCCTTCAGACCCCGGAAGCTAGGCCTTGTCGTCCATTTCCTCTTTCTCTCCTAGTAAACCTTTGACATCATATATCCAACACCAAATACATCGAAGATATCAACAATTCTCCATCATTTGAATTGTTTTTCCTTTTCCCTGGCCGTGGGGATAAGTGGAAATGAACCTCTGACTAGGTAGTAAAGTTGGCCTCGAGGAAGCCAGAAAGACATCTTTATGGTAATATCTACTCTTACTACCAAGATTTTATCCAACGTTGCATTTTGAGTGCAAACAGAGTGGCAGAACTCTTTTCAAACTCACAAGGATCCCTAAGACCCTTGTCGTGGTCATCCCGTGGCTCTAAGCCCGAGGCAAAATTATTATTCACCTTCGGATCAGGACTGCCACTTCTCGCACGGACATCTCGTGCAGTTACCCACCCCTATCCCAGAAATGAAGGAACAGACCTTACTGTAAAGCATGCTCCTGTGCATTGCGATAATGAAAACCGAAGAAGAGCAGCTTGTTGACTATGGAGGAGATGCTGGCTACTGTCCTCCGCAAACTCTTTAAACTTTCTTAGCTATGGATTTATAAATCTAATACCGTGAAGGGTATGATTTTTAACATGCCTTTTATAACTAATTTTGCGTTTTTTATGTAACACTGTCTATTTATTTATTTCATTTTAAAATTAGTCATTTTTACTGTTTTACTCTTTTAATCTTGTAATTAATAAAAAAAATTTTAACTGACTTTTATACTAATTTTCAGAAAATTTTTCGAATAATATTGCACTATTTAATTGACAAAATATTTTAGCACAATACACAGTTCTTTTATATTATTAAAAAAGGTATGAAGTTTCATTTCGTGAAAATAATAAAGACTGTAGTTTAGTTTTCAGATTGAGAACTTGTGATCTCATTGAATCTCTTGTGTTTTCCGTGTTGATCTAAAACAAATGTATTTTCCCGGTTCGATATGCATTCAAGTATTGGGATCTTATGGCACAAATTATTTGTCATGCGTATATCTTACAATGGCTAAAATTATTTCATAATTAATCATTAGAAAACAAGGACAGTGTGTTTCCCGTGAATAAAAACCGTTTCTTACTTCAATATTGATAACCGTGTCAAGGTTTTCCCGGGTGTTTGAATTGCGAGAACTTCTTGAATCGAACTAAACACTCCGAAACTGTTTCTTGGGTCATACAAAACCTAACATAAATTGGAAAGATAATACGATTCGGAAACACTGTGTTCCTTAAATATTTTAATAGGAAAATTGTCCCGGAATTGAAATTTTTTAACTAAATACTCAATCTCTTTAAAGTTTATTCAAACAAGTTTTTGTTTCTTTCTTAACAGCTCGTTTTAAGAAAATTACATTGATTCGTAAGATTTTAAGGTTTTCAAATTTATTCGTTTTTACTTCGTAGGGTTTTTCAAAATATTTAAAAAAATATTTAACTTCAGTGTAGATTTTCACAAATTAAAAGAATTAAAAATTTGCTGTTTATATTATTAGCTATTTATTAAAGATATCAATTATTACAATTTTTCTATTAATATATGCAATGTGATATGTTGAAAATAATTAATTATGTTAGGGCCCATTCAGGCCATATCAGATTGTACTGTCCTGTATATTACCTTTAAATAAATAAATAAATAAATAAATAAATAAATAAATAAATAAATAAATAAATAAATAAATAAATAAATAAATAAATAAATAAATAAATAAATAAATAAATAAATAAATAAATAAATAAATAAATAAATAAATAAATAAATAAATAAATAAATAAATAAATAAATAAATAAATAAATAAATAAATAAATAAATAAATAAATAAATAAATAAAAATATCACTGGGAAGGGATAGATATAATCTTCTCAGCAGTGTAACAGAAAAATAGTAACTTTTGAAAATATGTGAAGAATAAGAAATTATATTTTCAAATATTTCTAATGAGAGGTTCCTAGTTCCTTTTCACCGATTATCACTATAAAATTGCATCAATTTTACAAATAGTCTAAACAATATTAACAATAGCAATTTTTCAATGATATCTACTTGGGACACCCGGCAGTGATTTTTAATTGATTAACGAAATCACTGTTTGCATGCACCTGCTCATATAGAAAAAATGGACGATTACATTTTCATAATGCGTAATAAAATGTGTGTATTGCTTGAATTTCCTTAATAAAGGCGTAATAATGTCAAAATACAAGTTTTAAATACGTGAACATGAATTTCAATTTGCTTGATAGGAAATGTCTATATTATGTAAATGTATTATATTGTTTTTTCCGAAAATGATTATGTAATAATTTGTGTTCCTTGCTTTAGAACCATTAGCATTTTTAAAAAAGTTTGTAAGAAACAATACTTTCAATACTATTAATTTAATCTCCACAAATTTCTCACATTTAGATACCATAAATTAGAATTAATTTTCATGGTAAAGAACTCGATAAAAAATGTCACAGTCCCATCCCGTGACCCGCTGCCCCTTGGTTCGTCAGCGTCCACGGGGTTCAGGGCCAACGTCCAGTGCAATTGGCGGAGTGATCCTCGCGCCCGCGCCACCAATCTGTTTCGTTTCTGTGCCCTCTCCTGTTACCTCCTCTTACTTCCTCCCCTCCCTCTCCTGTTACCCCTGCTCACGTTAGCGAGGCAGCGTCACTGACCTCAGAAATTGCTCCGCCCTTTGAGATAACTAGGAAGAAAATCTTCAAGGGAGGAAGGGGACATGTCTGAAACTTGGAGCAAAGCCAATGATAAGGCGGATACACCTCGACGCCAGGATTGGTCAAGTGTCCAGCGATGGTTGTCAAGCTATGGAAAAGCCAGATTTGGCCCACAAGGCATCGCCCATATTCTGTGAGTGGGTGTACATTTTCAGGATGGAAGTATAATTGACAATTCCATGCTGCTGCTGCTGTTTTTTTTAACGAAGTGATTACATAATGACATGTTTTTGAAGAATAAACACAGTAATAAAATATACCAAGCAATCTTCAAAGCGACTCCTATTCAATTCTAATACAATTAACTCCTATTCATACAATTAGTTTGCCTTCATTCTTTACGTATAAACATAAAATAAACTACTTAATATCACTGAAATTTGACATTCAGGTATACTGGAGAAATATTTATTGAATAATATTTTTTACTGGATACGAGTGAATAAATTAAATTAAAGCGCAACTAAATTACAGCGCTTATAGAACCAAAACATATTTTCCTACCAATAACATTTATTGTCTCATCTATCCCCTCCATCGATCTCGTATCGACTACGTCAGTTGAGGAAGTGACAAAACTCCCAAAGATTTTTAAGATAATTAATTTGCGGACTAAAAATAAATAATAAAACATCACACTTTGAGCACGTCACATAAAAGCGGCATTGTCAGTTTTGTACTTTCAGTTTGGCACTTAAATACTACTTTGGTTACCTTATTTGCGTTAATATTCGTAGATTAAGAAAAATGAGGTGTAATACTTAATGTTATGTCACAAAAGAAATAATTAGGTATAATCCATTTACAATTTTCTAGTTAATTCCTTAATTTTATTATAATCAATATATGATTGAATCATCGAGCATTTGCTCAAATTTGAACTCACCAATTTGTTGGGTCACGCTAAAAAGACAGTTAAGTAGAAAATACAAATCAGGAACTCACCTGGAAAAGAAAATGTACATTTTAAAAATTGTAAATTATCATTACATAATCAAATAAATCACAATTATAATAATATTGTAACTAATAATGTCATAGAATTACAAATTATGTACGCAATGTATAAACTAATACTCTTCTATTATTGGCCGAATTTTAACTTTTCGTCGGGATAACTCAACCCGACGCCTTTGGTCAATGTACCGCACTTTAACACCATCAGAGGAAACATCATCAGTAAGGAAACCATCAGAGGTATTGGCCAATGGGACGACAGAATGTAAGAAGAGAGCCTTACAAATGTGACAGTGATGCCCCAAAAATGTTTCATGAGACAGACAAGAATCTAGGACTGAGAAAACAAATTTTACTGTGCAGCATCAGAAATCATATTTGGTACAAAAACTTCCAAATTTTTAGTGAATAAGGTGTCTTTAGTGATATCTTCAATGTGTGTTCCTTTGAATTTATTCTAACGTGATTTTATTCATTTTTTCTCTATTTTAAATACCTAAGATTCTTACATTATTCATATATCCATAAAACAAAGAGATCAACAGTGTCAATGAGATACATTATCTCGGTAAACCAAATGACACCTTTTTATCTCGTGACTCACTGGCTCTCGAGACAAATCGGCGAGTGAATATTTTACGAAATGTTCCCTGGAACCATTCCGACGAATGGACATCCATCCTACATAACGAGGCACGATAACGACCATGTGGTTCCACTGGTACTGCCTGGGGCCGACCGCCTTACGCGAAGCCAAAGCCGGAAGAAGAAAAGGAACCAAGAGGAAAAAGGGCGAACGGAAGCCGCCAGGCCAACGGGAGTGGCTGAGACTCAGATGAAGGGCGAGGGCGAGGGCGAGGGCGAGGGCGAGGGCGAGGGCGAGGGCGAGGGCGAGGGCAGTGCGAGGGTGAGTGCGAGGGTGAGTGCGAGGGTGAGTGCGAGGGTGAGCGCGAGGGTGAGCGCGAGGGTGAGTGCGAGGGTGAGTGCGAGGGTGAGTGCGAGGGTGAGTGCGAGGGTGAGTGCGAGGGTGAGGCGAGGGTGGGCCGGGAGGTGGGGGGCGCAATTACCTTAAAAGCGGCGGCGCCGAGGTGCAGATGGATAGCAGGGCCCTAGCGCATTCGTAAGCTTCCGCTTTAGGCGCCACCTGTGCGAGGGAAGAGGGCTGGGCAGGGGAGGGGCGGGGCCCGGCGCGGCGCCGAGTTTCGATCCAGCGGCGCGGCGCCCCTCCACCGCCGCCGCCATCGCCGCCAGCGTCTTGCATCGCCGCCGTAGTCAACGACCGCTAACGTCCCCGCCATTTCTATTATTGCTCGCTTATCCCCGACCGTGCAAGCTTTACGCCTGTGAACCCTCTAATATACCATCATCTGCACTCAGCGATCCTCCATTTGTCCGGGTAGGATTAGCGTTTATAACGGTTCCTCGTAGCAAATACTCACCACATGGGAATTAAGAATCCGGTACGCAAGATGGGACGTATTAGGCTATAAAAGATGTAAAGTTAGTCCAAGCAATTCCGCGATCACTAAGCCCTTGACGCGAAGATAACGTTATCAGCACAATGTTCCTGAAACAAGGATGTTACTAAGAAGCAAATTGCAATCTGATCACTATTACGAACTACCTCACTGGACAAAAATTCTTGCCATATCATTTGGATCTCACAAGTCCAGAACGTATGCTTTGAGTCAATAACTTCATGTCAATCGATTCCTACTTTAGTAACAATTAATCTTTCTTCCTCAATTCGTATCAATTGGCATGGATGTGTCGATTTTAATGTTTCATTCGTATTCTCTCTTGTCGAGACGCAACCACGTTTCTTTTAGGTTCTGCATCCATAAGACACTATACTACTTCGACTTTCTGCGTTTCCTACGTAGTATTCATCACAACATTTACGCAAGACCGCGCCGCTGCTTCTGTGGTACTTATATCTTCGCATCTCTAACTGAAATAACAATTTGGATTCGAATACCTTCAGTCTAGTAATATTATTAACATAAAATTAAAGGAAATAAGATTTCAAGTTATGGGGAAAACGTGCATAAAAAGATACTATTAAGTGATGAGTTAGCAATAAGTATATAGTTGTTTCTGATGGAGAAACTATCAATTGGGGCAATACCGACATTGGACCGTACTGCTGGGAATTTTCCGCTATGATCTTCCAATGATGCCAACTAATTATAACTCCGAAATTCGCCATCAGACAGAGAGGCCACAACAATCTCAGCAATCTTTATGTAATTAAATTGTAAACACGTTTTCCTCCTCGAAAATTGCCTGACAACTTTCTCCAGTAATGTGTTCGTTTCGTTCTTGCACCGAACCCTACTACACCTCCACTTCATTCCTAAAGCGGTTCTTCCAACATTTCAAGCCTCGCATTGATTCTTTGCTAATATAGGCTGCGTTGTTGGGAATTTTCATTTTGGTATCAAACTATTCGCGCACTTACCAAACGATTTCATTTCCCATATTTATCGCCAGGCATCAACAAAACAGTGCTAGTCAATATTTTACAATCAAATATTAAACAAGTTATCCTCCTCGGAGACTGCCTGACAACCTGCTCCAGCAAGAAGTTGGTTTCGTACTCCCAACACGCCTTGCCTCCACTTCATCCATTCCCGGCGCGAGTCTTCTGCCGACAGATTCCAAGCCTTCTGGCGGGCGGGGGCGGACGAGCGAGGGGAGCGGGAACGAGCGTGGGCGAGCCTGGGCGAGCGGGGGCGAGCTGGGGACGGTCAGGGGCGAGCGGGACGCGGGCGGGCAGAGGCGTGTGGAGGAGGGCGGGGCAGGCGGGCGGGCGGAGCAGGCGGGGGCGGGCGGGGCTGGCGGGGCGGGCGGGCTCGGGCAGGGACGAGCGGGGGCGGGCGGGGGCGGGCATGGGTAGGCATGGGCGGGCGGGGGCGAGCGGGGCGGGGGCGGGTCCTTCTTGTCCGCCCGGAGGGAGCTGCCTGGCGACGAGCCGTGCTCAGCCGGTGTTTACACGGCGCGGTGCGGTGGCGCGCTCGGGCCGGGCGCGCACGGGGGCGCCCGCGCCAGCTCCGTCTCTCGCTCGCTGCAGGCAAAAACGCCGGAATCGTCCTCCAGGGGGAGCTGCGCCGCTCCTCTGTGTTCACAAGCTCCATTACCTAACGGCTGCCGAGCGAGCGGTCGGGCCGGAGCGGATGGGCCGCTCCGCTGATTGCCTGCGCCGCCGCGGCGTCCATTACGCCCTCTCCCCCTCCCCTCCCCCCACCCGCCCACGCTCATCGGGGAGCGATCCTTCTTCGTAATAAAACTGTTCAACTGAAATCACCAGGAGTAATCCTTCTTTTTAATAAAGATTATATTTGGAATTACTGGCGGCAATCCTTCTTTCTATAACTAAGTGTGCAAAAGACGATTTCTGGAATCATGATGAGTAAATCTAAATACTTTGGTTAAGTGGCACGCGAGCACAATAACTTGTCGCACTTAATTTTTTATAAACAAATGCAAATCAAACGGAATATATTATGATAATTTAATGTAGTTGAAGGCATTGTATGCTGATAAGTCATTGTCGACATAGGAACATTCTATCGTCCCGTTTTTCTGTCAAAAAAAAGTACAGGACAGGAACTCAAAATAAGGGAGTGTCCTGGTCACCTTACACCAGGCCCCCTGCCCATCATTGCCGTGCGTTGGTCGCCCGGCGATGGGCGGCGCCGCCCTCTGCACGCGCGCGGGGCATCGCCCACCGAACCGAAGAGCTCTCCAGCGGCGGGTGGCTGTTATCTGCTCGCTTCGCCTGATACGAAGAAGATACGGCCTTCGTGCTTGTGTGCACATGAAGTTGCACGTCAACAAAACTGGGTCTTCGTGTGCTATGGATATCTCGGCGAACTCCAAGTAACATAAAAGCGGATTAAATTTATCGTTAAAAAGGGAAAGCATATCTCGTTGTTTTCAACTTCGTAAACAAAACATTCTTGTTGCATGAGCATGAAATTAATACACTTTTATGCTGGTAACATAATTTTTACAAAAATATGTTCATTTTCATTTTGCCTTTACCGATAAGTTAATTCCATGAAGATCCTGTTTTGCTGATGTAAACGCTAACTACTCTGTTAATGAGTTTTATGATACCGTAATTAAGTCAAGATATTATGCACGCAGTATTAAAAATATTTATCACTCTCTAAATGTGGTTAAGAGGTGTATTAAAATATAATTTAAATGTATATTTTTTGTTTCAGATGTGTTTTAGCTCATAAATATGACTGGTCTGTTACAACATACATACAACAAAAATAGTGCAGTTAAATTATTTTCTGATGTTATTTTCGAGGAATGAGGAAGTTGATTTTTTTTTTACACAGGCATCTGGTCAGTTCCAACTGAAGTTGCTGTATTTGGAGGAGAAGAGATACTACTTCTTGAGTCTCCCTTTCACCCAGATGCTGCTGATATCTCATTAACAAGCAATGAAGTGCAGCAGCTTGTTAAGGTAGTTAATCGCGCGCCATCAGCAAATGCACAAGGCAACTCAGAAAATGTTACAAAAACAGGTCCCGGATAAAATCAGCATTTCCGCTCATTCGCATTCGCATCTCAGCATCGCAAGTCGGACATTTTATTCCCATTTTGATGTCAAGTTATGTTATCCCGTATCGCTTACCACAGAAAATCAAGGGCAGGATCAATGTATAATGCCAACCAGATACAAGTGATACGTTGATTTTGGGATACATATGTGATCACATATCAATTCCAATTGAACTACAGGTAAGTTGATTTACAAATACAGAAAAATATTTTAAAACATTAAATGAGGGAGCATGAATTTTGGAAGCTTTTAAAAACTAATTCTCAAAAATGCAATTATGTAAGAAGTAATATTAATAGCTTTGTGTAAATTATTACTAAAAATTAAAAATCCGTTCCAAATTCGAGAGACACAATCCAGATTGATGAAATTTTCGTCGAAATTAAAGGTTCAGGAAACTCTAGGCGTTATTGCTATTATGCAGACAAATGCACAGACCCCTAAACACACACAGAACAACTTTTGCATCAGACACCCTAAAAAATTACGCGTCAAAACCTCGACATCGGTTTTTACTGCAGCATTACATAACTTCCAACATTCTACAAATACAAGAAAGTAAAAAGATACAAATAGAGAGTTGCCCTAACCAAATAAATTAATTCAAAACATTTAAGTACATAATTATAAGAACGAAAAATTGCTACTTATGTGCAACATTGCAATATTTGTACACGCGCAAAAAGCATACTCGACAGACATCATTACTCCAGCAGATCATAATTATACACATTATAAATGGCAGAAAGACCTGTTCGCACGTTCCAGGCAGAAATGAATAACTCTACTGCCGTGTCGGCACTGATTCTTCAAAGGTCATGCGTGTGCTGGGATGAGGCTTTTTATGCTAATGCTTACGCAAAGCATCAGAGAAAACGATGCACAAAGATGGCTGTACATTAGCGGAGACGGAGCAAGCCTAAGAACACAAGAATTAAATCAAATCTGCGAACGTCTAAATAAGAATGAGTAGGTAGCACTTAATTAAGAAACGGAATTAAGGAAAACCATCGGAGAAAGATTAAAATGAAGCATATTATAATCTGAATATTAATCACTCTACCGACACACGCAATTTAAAATGTGATCACAATCATGAAGGAAAATATTGAGTCATAAAAATGAAATCAAGCCCATCATCAACACAGATATACCGTACTAGCTTATTAGATCCCTGTTAATTCCATGTTTAATACTTAAAAAATAAGGTGAGTCTTACATAACCATATGTAATAGATGATATAAAATTGGAATAATAGTTCATTCGGGTGAATGTAGTATTCAAGGTTTAATTCATATTACGAAACCAGCATCTGATATGTAACACCAACAGTCATAAGCAATGCAGTTTAATCCCAAAATCTCAATTTAGGTATTGCAATGATATACCAGACAATGATGAAGATATATATATGATATTTTCTTTTACAATGTAGAAGTGAAAACAGAGTGTCCTATAAAAGAAATTCCATATTCTTGCCACGTTCGTATTTGGAGATATAAAAAAGTTGAAACTACTGCACTTTCAGGGGTGTTAGCGATTTGTTGGAGAGCAGCTCCAGGTTTCCAGTGAAATACGACCCACAACTTTTGAGACTAACAGGGGAGATGTTATGCTGTGACGTGGGCCCGATCGGGACCCCACGCCTCAGGATCTTACGTTTTGAGGGAATCGAGAAATTTAGAAAGTACTGAAAATAAATTTACTTGTAAAAATTATAATGCAAACAATAAATAAATGGAAATTTGCATCTGGGTCACTATCAGAAGACTTGCAATCCATTAATTATTTAATTTATAAAACTTTGCAGATTTATGTTTTAAAGAAACATTTTTAAAAAGAAAAGAGAAAATAAATCTCGGCAATATATTTGCGGGGTCAAAAATGGAAGACAATATTTCTTAATATTGTTGTGTTATATCGGCTGAACGCAACCAAACAGAGAAATGAAAAGGCATTCATCACGGTCGGCGACTGTTAAGTATTTTAACAATCTGCCGTCCGTTAACAAAATGAAAACATGAGTTGATGCTAAAATAACGTATCATTATTTCTCTTACAAGAAAAGGTACGAGTAATATTTCATTTGTTTAAATTGTTCTTACTACAAGGCGAAATTACGAAAAAGCATTGAACGACATGCGGCGGGCATCATTTATGACAGACTTGGGTTTGTATTCTTCCGTTAAGTGCGCCGGTTAACTACCAGTTAAGTTCTCATCTAGATAAAGTAGGAATCTCATATTACCAAAGCCGAGAGTTATCGACCTTCATTGAGGAATTTGTGTTGGTTGGCAATACTTTCAACTTCACTGTAATTAAAAAATAGCATCAAATCAGCTGTAGTAAAAATACAGAATAAAAATTGCTATAATCAAAAGTAGCGACGAAATAAATCGATGTTTTAAACATCGATGTTTTTTCGTTGACGTTTTCATGGACATCAAACCCCCTTTAGCGATGCATCAAAACATCGACGTATCGATGTTTTCGGAAAATTTGCCATCACTAGCGATGTGAAGCCAAGTGTGCACCTCCGGCGAATGTAGGAGCCACGCCCCTCCCTCCGAGAGGTGTGCGTTTATATAACGCGCTGCGTGATGCAAACGCGCGAACGGGTTTCGAGAGCCGTCCGCCCTGCCGCGCTCCCTTCGGCGCCAGGCGCAGGGCGCAGAAGGCCACGTTACGTAAAGGAGTCGCGGAGGGAAACTTCTTTGACTCACGGACATGCGAGTTCTTGCTATTAAGTATTTAGAACTTGATGCGTAATGTTTTATGTATTATCGTGCGTATGTGATGTTACATGTATTTTCTCTATCTTCGACGGGTTAATGCAAATGCCGGGGAAATTATGTCTTTACGCGATAATGTGATTCAAGCAAGAAACTCTGATATCGTCGATACACCAGGAACAGGGAAATCTCAAATATCGTCTTTTCTAGTAAAGCGAAGAAGTGAGTAAAGAAGGTAGTCCTTTATTCCTAGTAAAATTTTTTATAGAGACTCCACAATAATCACAATCAGCTATAATATTGAGTAACGTAATAAACGGAATAGGAAAATCATTGTTCAAAATGACAATTTTTCAGTTGCGGCAATTTCTTGTCCTTCGATGAAATATTCGATTGCAAGGTGACCATTTATGCATAGGTTTAATGTTTGGATTGAGGACGTATATGGAAGAACGGCTTAAGCCGGGCTATTTCCTTTTTCTGTTCCGTTCCTAATAATCCTCATTAGAATTCCGTGAGTATGAATAACTTTCCATGTGTTCAAATCAACAACCCTAGAATACAGAACACAAGTTGCGTGGAAGTCGTTGGTCCATCGAACTGATTGTAACGTTTGTCGCGAACTGTTCCCGCGCCAATTCATTGTGCTGGCTATTTTCAGTAAATCAGCTGGTCTTTATAATTCATTATGTTAACGTTTACGTTTACGTAAGAGTTTTAAGTTTGATTTTTCGTGTGTGGTTATATTATAATAGTTACAAATTAACATGTTATTGGACTAAATAATAATCAGGACAAGGCAGAAACGTATCATAAAACAAACTTTTAATCCAGTTTATTTAACGACTTTTCTTGAATAAAATGTTGATGAAAATATATTTGATTTTTAATTCCTAAGGCTACTCTGAACATGTAGTACCTCATGTAACGAGTGTAAAATGTATAACCAAAAGAACATCTTAAATGTAAATATGGAAAGAATAAAAAAGTATGGGAAAAACGTATGGGAAAAACGCACATTGTTTCTTACTTATGTTACTTTTATTGTTATATTTACATCGCGGATACCTTTCTTAAATTTAGCAACTGTAACGCGTTTAGAATGAAATGAACAAAACTAATGTACTACACATCATATTACCTAACGATGAAGAGTTACATAACAGATTATCTAAAAATGTGATATAAAATCACATCTGAAAATTTTAAACTCCTTTTCTCGAAACTGTGTTTTCGGGGTTAAGCCATTCTTTCATCTACTCGTAATTAATCAATTGTGAACATTGATATATGTACCTATTAAGGAGAACGACAAAATGAGAAACATCAATCTCTCGACAAATTTTTCCCACCTCAAAATACGAAACATTCACACGTGCGTACGATTATATATGGCTTCCAGAATCCAAATGGGTGAAACGGGTCAACCCACTACGTGGAATTCTTTGTCCAAGTTGAAAAAAAAAAAAATCTCAACATTGAGATGTGAGGTCAGGTTTACGGATTAAGAGACTGAGGCTACCAGGAACATTCCACATTGTTGAGGGCGAGCGGTGGGTTTTCTGGCCTTGCTTTGAAGGATTGCAAATTGTATTTTTTACGACATTTTTTACGGCGTGGTAGCGAAACAACAATTTTGGATGCAATAAGCAACATATTAAGGAAAATTTTAACCTCTCACAATCCTCCAAAAGTGGTCGGTAAACATTAAATCGTAAAGCAATAACAAAATACAGTTCTAATGAGTTCTCCGAAAGGTGAACTGATGTTGGATTTTATTAAAGAGCAGATGTCCTTAACATAAGTAGAAAAATGAAACTTACGTTAAAAATTTGCAATTAAACATAAATAAAATTTACTTGTTGTATCTGTAGTTTCATATTCGTACGAAGACTTAACAGAACTACAAAAATTAAGCTAAAATATCGCAGTTAATAATCAATTAAATTCATTTGTATCTGTACTTCCATCTTTTTAAAAATTAATTTCTATTATCAATTGCAAATGTACATTGGATAATTTTATTAATGTTGTCTAAAATTTATAGAACATTTTCTGAGTATTAAAACATTAAGGTAAAAAATGCCATCAAAATCCGTAACACTTCCTTCCAGCGTGAGCTTGCAGATATGAGTATCTATCTCCGAAGTGTTTTGATTCAAGAAAATTCCTTCGAACGCGGCAGCTCAGCCAAACTAACGAGCTGTGAAGCGACTTGGCGAACCGGTACCTTACGTAAGTCACCTCTTCAGCCAGCGGGGTAAGTTTTCGGATCACGAATCTCCAAGAGCACAGGAAAACTGCCATCTGTGCTTTTTATTTACAGTAGAACGCTAATTACTATTATATAATCATGATTACCCACGTTGAATTCCTCATGACTTCCTACATATTTCTTTCAATCATCTATATTTGGTACAGAATACCTAAACAATGGCTTTTATGTGCGTTTTATCTGATATATTCAAATATATGCATAGATGAAGTGTGACAAAATTATTTATTTAATCATTTAAAGGCGTTTGTCAATGGTCAATAAAATTCTGCAATTTCAATAACTCTTTGTCAGCTACGGGTGATACATTTTACTTTAGCCACTAGAATAAGCGGTTACTTTTAGGGAAAACACATCCCGATAAATGTTCAATTATTATCACTAGTGTTAAAATTGAGACAATACTCAAAAGTTCGGATAAAACTGTGAATGAAAAAAGAAAACAAAATACTTTTGTCGAATCAGCTACGACTGCTCTTAAAGATGAAACACGGCTCTGTAACATGGAACCCAATTAAGTGATTTGTATTCTTAAATTAAAATAAAAGCAAAGTCAGTAAGGCAGTCAAAAAACCGTGGATACCACACACGGTAAAAGTGATGTTATGTTGCTTGTAGGTAGTGGCTTGTAGGTTTGCGCCACTAATGTCGCAACGAATTCTACTCGCAAAATAAAATGTCACCTTTACCATTCGTATCTCAAATAACTTGAATCTCTCTCCTGAGTGCTCTGGGCAGTGGCGCATTCGCGACTAGTGGCGGCGCAGCAAACTATTTGTCCTGGCATAACCTATGTTTATTTTGTTGATTGTTTGATTTTCTCATGTTTCCGGGCGCGTAAAATGCTTTGATCATTAGTCCCGTAAGTGTCGTGCATTTTTTCCCCGGGAGATGGCGGTGATCTTCCACCGTTGGATGGCAAGATCCGGCGCCGACCTACCATCGGCTAGTGGGGTTTCCCCCTAACCAGGACTCTCCCACCAGCGGGGCACCGCCCCAGCCGGGACAAGCTCTAATCTCCCGACTGGTCTCCCGGAATATGTGGTCGAGTAATGCATGTTAGTGTAAGTGTGTGTGTGTGTGTGTGTGTGAGAGAGAGAGAGAGAGAGAGAGAGAGAGAGAGAGAGAGAGGATAAGACAGGACAAGGAAGAGGAAGGACAGATCGCGCGTGGTCCGTGGCCCGTTTGGTAGGGTACTGCTCCGGCATTCGCCTTGTGTTGATCGGAGAAACCACGGAAAAGTACCGATCAGAGCAGCCGGCCGCTAGAATTCTCCTCCAGACAGCGACTGAATTCGACCTTGCTGAAAAGCTAGTGTCGAAAATCCTGCCGCCGTCAGGACTCGAACCTAGGACCTCCCGATCAGAGACGCTGCAGTGACATCAGTTGATGCACTGAGCTATCGCTCTCGGTTTTTATTTTGTATTTTACTAAAAATTGATATGAAATAAAATAATACACACGACGAAAAAAATAATTTATTCAAGAAAGATACGACTCCTATCGTCGCTCGTGTGGTAATAACATATTTTACTATATAAAATATCTCTTTATCGTCTTTTATAATAAATTATTATAATTGTTGCATAATTTATAATATATACCAAGGTAATGTTCAAGGAAAATCCTGTGTATCACAAACTGCCTGCTCCGGCGATGGCTTAAAGTCTGACATCGGTGGAAAGGGTTCATACAAAAGCTTCAAGCTCCTTCATCGGCATGAAAAGTGATTCATAAAATCAGGTACAAAATGCAACAAATTATTAACACTAACAGACAGCATATGCCCTTTTACTTTTTTATTTACTGTGTCCTAAAAATGACAAAAATGTGAGGCTATTAATGAAGTTAAGAATAAAATTAAATTCTTTTGATTACTTAATATGTTTATCTCGCAAATATTCATCTTACTGCTGTTTTTTAAAGTTAAGATTCATTTTATTTTCCTATAATACGCAAGTAATTGTATAATATATTTGTTAATGCATCCGTAATATTGTTGCAATTCGTTAATACATCCGTAACACTTGTTACATACTTGTATTTGTTTTGTACTACGTACTTAAGTAAATAGTTGCAAAGGAAATATATCTCAAACTGCTTAATAGAAAATCAAACAATGTGAAGTGACCGACCTTCTCAAATGTTTTTAGGATAATTCTGTGTTCAGGGCAAACAACAATTACGTAAGTTGTTGACGTTCTCGAAAGCTACCAATGAAAGGCACATTTAATTGACATATTCAATTAAAACTGAAAAACCAACTTCCGTGAAAACAAGTTCATGTGATCAAAATAGAGTTTTCGCAATGAAGTGAAGATCATAGCAATAAATATTACCTATTTGATCTCAATGTTGAAATGAGAAAACATAAATAAAAAATATTCTAATTTTTAAAAAAACATTAAATGCAATAATTAAAACGAATAATCAAAAATTACTGAATAAAGCATAATCAAAAATTTCAAATATAATGTTTAAAAAAAAAAATAACTAACTAATTATTTTACACTATTTCTATGGTGGAGACATCTGCATTGTAAAACCAGTAACTATTATATTACTCTGGCAATAGTTTTGAGAAGAATAGTTTATTGTATATTTGAAAGTGTCAACTAATGATAGCATGTCAACTACCGGTGCCTTTATCTTACATTTGCACAATCACAATATTATCCGAGGAATCCTTTATACCAGAGCACAAACAATACCATTACATGATGTGAGTTCTTTGCAGGCCTGTAACCATTACATTTTAATTAACATTAAAATGAATCGTCAACTCTAATATATAGGAAGTACATAGGTAAAACGAAAAGTTATAATTATCATACATGAAGAGATATAACATGTAGATCTTCACGTTCATAGAATAATTTTTAATGAAGTTACTACAACTTTATGCAATATTTCAACGAAATTACAAGTACATACACATATGGGACAAATGGAATTACGGCAAAGGAGTCTAAAATGCAGAATAATCACAGTTAAGATGATTCCACTCAGAAATACGATAAAATTAGGAGGAAGCTGCTCCGTGAATATGTTCGCATTAATAGAATATTATTTCACAATGTTGACATCTCAATGGCTTACAGACATAGCTTATCCGCGTGGTGTAAATACGTGTTTGCGCCACCATTCTTTATATGGTAGTACACATTTCCTCTGCTTTCACTTTCAGGTTAATAATTATGACACTCATCAAAGTTATTATGAACCCATCTCCAGTAGTCTCAACTAGTCGCGTGTCAACTTCATTTCTTGTCACGAGCATACCATGTTTTTAAATTAAAAATCACGAATGAGAACACAATTAACGAGAGGGGCTCACATGTGCAGCATTAGGCTAATTTAAATGTCATATAGAAGAATTCATTTCAGGGAGAAAGCATAAAGAACGTCACTTGACAAGTAACGATGTTAAATGGCATTAATTCTCTAGGGGAGGGTTTTAGTATTGAAGAAAATGTGTTTTCAATCCACTACACGGAGGTAGCAATCAGTTATATAACTTATTTGGTTCCTCACCATCATTTATAAAAATTAAAAAATTAACCTCATGTTAAATTGAAAACCGCGCGATATTTTACTCAAGATCTCCCACGCGTGATCAGAAGTATATTTTCGATCCTCCGTCAGTTGCATGTTAGAAGTTCACGAATGACGCTCGATAAATACGGAGGAAGACAGGTTCATATATTATGTTCGGTAATGTAATATTAATTACAGCGTAGTATACACAAGCAAGTGTTAACAAGATGTCCGGGTGACCTTCCAATAAATTTTGTAAATAAAAAGGCACACAAAGTACGGATTACGTCGGTCAGAGTGATTATTACTGTATCAATGTCGATATCTTTCCAAACTACGCTTTCAAACATAAAACATATGATGAATATATATTTTATTAATTATTTATTACTTTGCAAATTAAAGAAACCACGAGTTTACAATAATTTATTTTTGCTAACTGCTTCGTTACCAAGGAACTTCCAGATCCAAATATTTAACTAACCTTTAACCTAACTTCTGTAACCTTGTGCAAGAATAGAATCAGTATCCTCTTTCCTCTGTTCGGTTAATTTACAGAGCTTCTCAGAAACTATATCGATTATCTATCTCATTAATGATGTAAATCCAAATAATTTACAGGCTCATAAACGATTTTAACTTTCCATGTCATACGCTAAGCAATTCATGCATTTGAATAAGGACGCATGCAATTTAGCAGCTCCACCGAGCCGTTAGAAAAGGCTCCACCAGTGACGAATTCTCCTAAACACCGCATATACCGCCGGTATACCTAGTAATTTGAAGTGTATAATAAATATTTCATAAGGTTGATAATTCTCTAAAAAGTGATTGAGATTTTGAAAGCTTAAAAATAGATGCGAAAAAATAACACTGTTTTGTTACCGAAAGCCAGTCAGTCTTCCGCATCCGTAAGCGCTATGAAATGCGGTGGAGTGATAAGTTTCAAACAGTTCTTAATGCTGTCCAGAGAATTCGCCAGGGCAGGCGAAGGTACCGCCTGCCAGCTGCGATAACCTTGGACTCCTCATGTTTCAAGGGCAGGGAGAGAGGAGGATGCGTATCTGGGCGGTCGGTGGGCACCGCAAAATATTGCGATGAACAGTCCTCTGCTCGTTCGTAAGTTACACTTCTCTCAAGATTTTGTGAAAATGAAGTGTGTTAATGATCCACAAGTTAGTAGTTAATGTAAATGTCTCACAGAACAATTATTAAGGAGGGAATTGCGTAGTATTGAGATTTTAGAAAAGCTCGAAATACGAGACAACGGTAGAGGTAGCTTCCATAAAGTGCGGCATACGTAAAATAATGTTCAGGATTCGCCACTGGGCTCCACCTGCAAGAGCTGAATCCGCCGTTGCGAAGGGCAACGCGGCCCGGGCCGGCTGCCGCCCACGCGCGCGCCGCGCCTCGCCTCGCTTGCGTCGCGTCGCGTCGCGTCGCCCCTGGCGCGCATGCGCTGTCCGCCGAGTGTCGCCGCCGCGTGGGCTGCCTATCCGCTGCCGCGCGCAGGCCGCCGGCCGGCCGCGCTCAGAAAACCACTATGTCCTTACCAACAAGAACTAAATTTTACAGTACAGCTACGAAACTGAATAAGCTGTTAGAATTTCAAGTTACACGATGGATAATTAAACGTAATATATATCGTTATTTTCGTTCTTTATCATTACAATAAATATAATTTGATATTGTCGTTGACGATGGACAAACTTCTATGTGACACAACTGGCGAGTTTTACATTTTGGTGTCAATGATTCAGAATTTTCTTCTTCTTTAGAGTGCTAAGAGAATTTCCAAAGAAAACTATAAATTTTGGCCTTAAAATAAAAAACATCCTATGTGACCTTTACAATTTATTGATGATATGGTATGTGGTATGAGCCACAATGTTTTTTTCCCCTAAGGTGCTTTCAGAAAAGAATTACAATAAATAAATATTTATTACTATTATAGAGCAAGTTTAGAATAACTAAACTTATTCAACTGTACATTATTAACATCAAAAAGTGTTTTCTCCTTTCCTGTAGAATTTTGTTTTTTCACATAGGAGGTTGTGTACCAACGGTAATGTTTTAAATGTTTTTAAATTACGTGGCATTAAACTTTTGTCCAAATATTACAAATTATTGGTATACATTGTTATTTGTGTTTATAAAATAGCAGGAAAATATAATTTTTGAAAGATGACTTTTGTAAAAAGGTGTATTCTTAGACAACGAACCTGTTGATATGTCAATTTCGTAAATTATGGGTTTACGATACTTTTGCAGTTTCATGAAAATAATTCCTCGATGAAATACGGCAACTGTCTACCCTAAAAAACGAAATGTTTAAGAGTTTTACCTGTTCAACACTCATAGGCGATTTTTTCCCTCAGTGGCTATTTATTTGGCGTTTTACCGATTTCGTGTTGTCGTCTGCACGCGCAGCAGCAGTATCGATACTCACTTTATAATATTACTGACGTTTCTGTTTTGGGGGTTACGAAGCTTGTCGCTGCAAACGAATATGTGACTCTTGCTAGATATTTTTCTTAACCAATGGGACAAAAATGGTGTTCGGGGTAAGAATGGGTATATAACGAATTTACGTAAATTTTAATATTATTTCTAATTTTTGCTTGCGAAATAATCTTTACAAATACCATTATTTCTTTGGATACTCCACAAACACTCATTTGTGGATCAGTAGGATGTGATTTGATTGGAAATTTACAGAGTACTCAAGGTGTTACGTTTGGTACATTATACACTGGGTGCGCTGTCCTTGGCATCGCCCAATATTATACACTCCTCGCTCTTACATTAGGGTAATTCCACCTCGAGAAAATCCTCGGGCATCTTTTTATCGCGTTGAGTACACGCTTTTTCGTTCTAGTAGGTATGCCATGAAAGTTGCCTTTACCTGGTCAACCTCTATTTTTATTACTCGACGTTTGATACTGGACATATAAACATGCTCAGTCCCAAACCACCACTTACAAATGTTACATGAAAAGATTATCAGGCTAAGAGAAAGGGAGGTTAGAAAGTGATCTTACTCCGTTAAAACATACTTTCTGAATTTTTGCCAGTTATCTTAGTCATTTTCGTAACCATCCATTTTTGATCTTCGTTTATATATTAATCTCTTAAAACGTCAAATTACGTTTTCAAAAAACAGAAAATTCATATTTTTTAAATACATTTCTCAAAATATTTCCCGAATGAAGAATACAAACAATAATTTTTTGTAATATTGGTTTTAATTTGGAAGCTATAATGATGAGAGATTTGAATTTTATTTTAAATTTCATAAAATGACATTAAAAAGTCACTTTTCAGTGTATATCTACTTGGTCAAAAGTTCTCTCTCTAGTTATTAGTACGATCAAGAAAACGTATCGAAATAAAATTTAATTTAAAAGATGTTCTGGTAACTATTCTTCCCGAACCTTAAGGGGAAATGGATACCTCATTACAGAGCGTTCTAAAAGAATATTGAGCGTGATTCCCATTTCAAACAGACCCAACGATCCACAGCAAGTTAGTACAACGACCTTGCGTATTGTTTTCACTCTTCCGAGTCCGACAAATTACAGTGGGCAAGGAAGGAGCGGGGCGGGCGGGCGCGGCACGAGATTCGTGGGAGGAAAAATCGATAGACGAGCATATCAGACAGCGCGGCGCTAGGGAGCGCGTGCGGCGGCGGGCGGCCCTGGCGACCTGCGCACGAATGCATAGGGCGACCCTGAGCTCAGTCGAAGGGAGTTTGCCCTGCGGGTGGACCTTGTGAGACCCCTCGGAAACATACATCTCTTTTTAAAACAATGTTAACCCTTTATTGCATAGCTTAACTCAGGGGTAACATAACGTTTTTCAGGTCATAAACGCATTCTAATGTTTTAATTATGAACTATTTTATATTACACGTCATGTACGTAATGCGTTTATGTCACCCCATGCAATGTTAGGCGGTAAACGCGATAAGATAACGAGATAAAGTGATAGTATTCTAGTGGCGACGTAAATCGGAACTTCCTGGTAACCTACACTGTTCCCGTATATCAGAAACGAAACATATTCAGGAAAATAATCAAACTAAACTACGAATAATACTTATTTTATCACATAAACGATTAGAAAAATAAGTAATTTTTTTTCAATTGTGAAATATAGCACATTTTGTTGGAGGAGTAACACAATTTAGTTTTGTGTATTTCTCGAGCAATATTTACTTCTGAATTTTTTATTTTTCCCTTAATTAAAATAAATAAATGTAATGAAAAATAATTATTGCAAGTAAATTTTTAAAAAAAAATCATGCAATAAAGGGCATGGGGTTTTAAGGAACGTAATGAAGTACAAAAAATGAACTAGACGTTTCCAGAATAGCAGAAACACTATTACCAGAAGTAATCATATCAGAAATTTCAGTCGACGTGAAAACCACTGGTGAAAACTAAAATAAAGTTGTCGTCAAGACATATGAAAGATCTCTAGTAGTTAGGGTTTGCTCACAATTATATGCAATCTATCTTAATAATGCTTTTATTGTTTTGTATGAAATATCTTAGTAAGCATTAATAAAACGAACCTGTATAAAAATGATATCCTTTTCATTTTTCATCTCTTTGCAACTAAGAAGGGAATAATAAATAAATTAAAATCTTTATAGGAATATATATTTATCACATAAAGTGAATTTTTTCATTCGGAAACCTTCAGTAATTAAATAGCAACCGGCTACATAAGATCCTTTTGCATTCAAGAAAGATATTTAAGCGTAGACAATTTCGCACATCGTTGGAGATCGGAAAATAATTACGGGGATAATGGGCGAGCATCTGGCACGAAGTACGGGCGCGCGGCCGAGCGGCCGCAACTGCATTTAGGCGCTCGAGTGCGCTTTCCAGGCACGAGGTTTTATTCGCAGCTTTTGCGCGCAGACCACTCCAGGAACGCCCAAGTTCCTGCTTCGAAGAGGCCATTTCCTGCAGCTTCTGGCTTACAGATAGGGAGAGAGGAGGGGCCTTGCAAACAACATAATGCTGCATTTCATCCCGTTATTTGCACATCGTTTGCGTTAATACCTCAGGGTATCATCACAGTTCGATTAGGACCATTATTTCGATACAAATAAATACCCGAAAAGGTCAATTTACAATCAGTAAAGAAAATTACAATTCTTGATATTCGAAAACGTTCAACTACGCCACTCAATTAATATGAACTAGCAAGTTTTAAGAACTTTCATTTCCAAATAAGAATGATCAGAAATGAAATTTTGAATTAATTTGCTTATGACAATTAATCCAATTCCTTTTGCTGGCTGATTGTGTTCTTTACTGATTCTGATTTTCTATGATTTTTAATATGAATTGAGTATAAATTATCGAAATAGCGTGTATTGTTTATCAATTTTGTGGAATTATTTTCATTCTCGAAATACTAAATTTATGTATGTCATATTTACCGTTATTGAGTCGGAAGTCTGACTTCGCCGGTCAGCTGCCGCTGTCCCCCATGCCTCGCCCTAGTCAAATTCCCATTGCTTGAAGGTAAGAGCAACGTGAGGGAAACATGACCTATTCTCTTCGCTGTAACTAGCAAGATCTGCCTACTTGAGCCTAATTCGCCACACAGCTACAGAAACTGGGACGATTTTAAAAGAAAGCTACAATCTATTTTTGCCTCGACCAGAAATCGAACCGCGGGACCACAGCACGGGAAGCTAGTACGCTGCCCATTAGCAATCCGGGAGACGTAGTAATAAATGAATCTTTAATTAATATACTCGTACTTTCGACATTCCTTGATACAATTTATCAGAAGCCAAATCTCTCTGTTATACGTTTAATTCGAAACAAATTTGTGGTTGACGGGTGGAGATAGTGCGATAAATCCAACGAGCCGTGAAGCGCCTCGCGAAAAGCGGAGCATCGCCGCCCGCCGGCAGCAGCCCGCCGCTCTCGTCGCACCCTCGCAGGCGGGGCGGGGCGGGGCGCGACGCCGAGGGCCCTCCGGCGCGGCTCCATTCACGCGCCCTGAGGCGCCGCGCCACGCCGCGCGGGGGCGGTGACGGGCACGCGGAGACGGAGCGGAGCACATCCACGGCGAGAGGTCGCGGCGCCAGGGCCCGCCCGGGCGAAACGATGCGAGACCGCCATATTGGTTGGTTGGGGGTTGTTAGTGATTCCGGACGCGTCAGCCAACGAGGTCGTTAGTCCCGTAAGTGTAGTGCATGCCTCTCTCGCTCTCTCTCTCTTCGGTAGGTGGCGGTGATCTTCCCCCGCTCGATGGCGAGATCCGGCGCTGACATACAGCGGGGTTACTGCCAACCAGGTATCTCCCACCAGTAGCCCTTTTACCCCCATCAGGTATATCCCACCAGTAGCCCTTTTACCCCCATCAGGTATATCCCACCAGCAGGGCATTGCCCCAGCCGGGACAAGCTCTAAGTACCCGACTACGTCTCCCGGTATGTGTGGTAAGGGGTGAGGATAGGACAAGGTCGAGGAAGGTCGAAAGAAGTCCATGGTCCGTTTGTTAGGGTACTTCTTCGGCATTTGCCTGGTGTTGATCGGAGAAACCACAGAAAATTACCGATCAGAGCAGCCCGTCATATTGTTTTGCGTAATGCTAAGATCAGATTTGAAATCAGCGACCTCGAAAACCCCCATGAACAACTTGGTAAATGAATTGGTAGCTATTTGAAGTTTTGGCCACGTTTTCACCATCTGGTCACACAGTGCGACGGTCGTGTTACAATAGAACCGACAAACGTGATGGTGCTAATGGGGATGAAGGTGGTGTGAGGTAGAGCTCGCGAGGTCGATCCTTGAGACGATCTTCTGTGATGAGCCGAGTAAACAACTTACGATGGGAATGCATTGTCGAATAGGTTTTAATGATGATGGAATGAACGGTGCAGCACAGCAATGACAGGATGAGATGCCCCAAAAATAGGACAACCCCAAGAAAACCTACCGCTAACTCACATTGCCCTTAAAAGCTTTACATCGAGTGTCGCGAGGATCCCGGTGCCCAGAACAGAAAAGGTAATGTGCTAGTAACTAAGTTACAGGTCACCACACTGCAAGGAGAAATACCTTGATGATTCTAGAGCAATGTTGGAAGAAAGAGACATGGCAAACGGGATATCCCGCGGAAATCTTACTCATTCCCGCTTATCCCACAACCAAGCCCACTATGAGATGAATTCTGACGCTCTGGCGTGCAAAGCTAACCACTGCGGTTACGTTTCGCTACGGTTCGCCCTTTCGCAGCGGGAGAGGGGCGTGGCGAGATGTGGAGATGGGCGTGGGCGGGGCGCGGGCGGCGCGGGCGAGCGCAGAGCATCGAGCGGCGGCGCCGCCCCGTCCGTCGTGTGCCGCCCACGCGCCGCCCGCGACCCTCGCCCGCTCGCCCGGGCCACGTTCCCGAGCGCCCCGCCGCCGCTGCACTACCGCCGCTGCCGCCGCCGCCTGCGGCGGAAAGCAGGCCAAGCCGATTACGGATGCTGCCGCCCGCTCCGGCTACTGGGATAACTGCGCCGCTCCGCAGATCAACGCCGTGTAATACGACTCTACAACCGAGACTTCTGAGTTTACATCGGGGAGCTACACTGGATGAAGGCTTTCATTTCAAGTCATTCGTGCCGTAAAATATATCACGCCCCCACGAAATTTGAAACACTTAAGCTAACATCATCCACGTTAGTTGCTTTCTTAATATTGTCCATCAAAACCCATTTGGGTATTGTGGTGGCAATTTTATGTCATTTCACAATTTAAATGGAATGTGTGATTTTAGTCGAAATAAGCGGTAATCAAAATTCTTTTCTTAATTAATTTTAATGTGAAATTTTCTTGGCCCAAAGTGAATTCTTTGTGCATACGATTGGAAAAGAAGAATGTAAACTTATAATTTTTCTGCAAAGATTATTTTCTTATTTCCGCTATAGAAAGCGTAGAGTTACGATGAATGTAACCTGAGGTTGGAAAATGATTTCCTTAAATAGCCCGTTGTGGTTTTGGTTGAAACGTTGAAGAATACATACTTATTCCAAAATACCTAAAGGTAGTACTGACCCCATAGCTAATATTGAAAATTTCGCCATTTACTATTGACGCTCTTATGTTGAATCAAGCGGCAAGGATCTCATACTGATCGCAATACTAGTTTTTAGGCAATGTTACACAAGAGATGATAAATATATTCTTGCTAACCTCAAAAAAAGTTTACTGTACTGATATCAGGTCTATATATTATATCGGCTTTATTCTTGGGAAGACATCCTAAGACAGAGCACCTCACATTATATTTGAGAAGACAGTAAACAGACCAAAGTCATTCCCGTTTACAAAAAAATGTAATCGTTTTGAAATTGAGAACTGTTCTTCAATATCAATTGTTTCACATTTCTAAAAATACTTAAGAATCATGTTTATGATATAATTTATGCGGCATTTTAATCTGTAGTCTCCGACAACCAGCATGGTTTTTCGTAAGATTCGCTCGACTTCGACAAACTACTTACATCTTCTGAAGTTTGTCAGAGACTCTTTGCAAAGAATTTTAATATAAATCAGTAGGTAATTATCCACCAAGACCTCAATACCTGTATTTAAAATTGAATTTTCAATGGTTGGGCAGACGTAGATGAATGTATTAAATACGTTTTCTTATAAAAAGTACAAGGAATAATCCAGTCATCTTTCTCGTTATCACACGCTAGACTAACTGTTCCTCAGTTTGTTTGTTGAAGTAGACTATTCCACAATCCTACATTGAATAACAGACACTCTAGAATATGCAAAATGGTGGAGCTAACGAATAGCTTTACAATTTATAAGAATAAAATTCAGATATGTTTGTTAATTCCATCAGATCTTTAACCAAAAGTATTGTTAATTATACAAATATATGTACGTGGCATATTAATATCATGTCACAAATAGTTCTGTCATTGGAAAAACACGGTCAAGTTTGTACATTAAAAAAAATTAAATAAGTGAATTTAAACATCTAACTATAATAAAATAATAAACATACTTGAGACTGATTATTTCTTTTCTTCAATTCCAGTATGGATTTTCCAGGACTTCGAACTCAATTCACCCGTAACATAATATTCCATCCCAATCTTTCACCCTGAACGTCGGGGAGGCAGAGCAGGGAGTGGCGGGGAGTGGCGGGGCGGGGCGGGGTTGGGCGGGGCGCTACTCGGAGCGCGGCTGCTCCGGGCGACGGGCCGAACAATTGGCGGCTGCCTGCTGCGCGGGAATTAGCTCCTTTGTCCTTTATTTTTGCATCTGGGAAAAACTGCGCTCTGGACGAGTCGCGGAACACGCAGTTATTCGCCAAATACAGAACCTCGACCTCAGTTGAATAACGCACATGCGCGAGAGAGAAAGAATTGTAACAAAGTGCTGTGGAAATGAGTATAAGCAGCGGGATTGTTTTGTGAACGTTCGTGAGGGATTGTTTTAAGAGTGACATGGAAATAAAATTGCATTTTGTTTGTTAAGGAAGGAAGAACCAAAATAATAACATTAGCAACTTCGTTCATTATGTAAAATATATTCTACTCCTGGTATCACATTCAGCTAAATATGCTATGATACCTTTGAATAAAACTATGACTGTAGTTTTCGCGAATCCTTCAGAACCCTTCAGTTACTTAATTTAATATCGTGAACCAAATAAAAACTAATTTTGATAAAACGTTATAGTAGTTTGAAGATTTCTTAATGATGCAAAATCTTAAATAAGAGCGAGAAGTGTTTACTTTCCGCCCAATAAATCAAGCTACTACTGTTGCTAAATTCTACTGTCACGTCATTATCACCAAAGTCATATCATTCAAGGAAATATGTCGATTGGATGTGTTGAAATATGTCCTAATTTTTTAAGTGAATGCGGATGTAAAGATGACCGTGCAAACCCTCCACACTTTTTAAACATTATATTTAAAAGTGAAAATAGCTTCATAATGAAAACCAACTTGCAACGTTATTGTCAGTCCGTGCTACGAAGTGGGAGTACTCTCCATGGATACAATAAAATGACCGAAAACGTCCCCTTTGTACGATTATCACATAAGAAAAGTAACTAGTGTTTTTTGTTTGTTTGTTTTTCGAACAAGAAAACGTGATTTTAAGGGCCTACGACTCATCTTTGCCGTGTTAATGCTCGCTGGTAAACTTTGATGCCTCTTAATGTTTTGCAGGTTGCATACACGCCCTAATATCAGCCGCGTTTAATAATTTTCGTTTTAAATATGTTGTTGCAGGACTGGAGGATCTGATTGCCTCTCCGGCAGTACACTTGAGGGGTTTTGTTAGGATGGTTTCTTATAAATCGTACAAATCGTCATCTTCCCTTTCATACACAAGAGAACTATACAATAAATTCCTTTACTCTCAACTATCAGAACTCATTTTATTTGTTTCAAGCAGGGCTTGATGTCTGGTGGAACGCGACGGAACAGCGTTCCGGTCCTCCAAAATTATTATTAAAATATACAATGAATATGTAATAATTTCTATTAAAAATAATAAGTAACTTGAGGAGCGTTCCGGGACCTAAAATTTTAGATATCAAGCACTGATTTTAAGTATTTTTACAAAATGGAACATTCCGTGGTTGTTAAACCATTAAACATTTTAGAGTAAGACATCTCTAAACTAAACTTATTGTGTTATTTTGCAATGCACAATTCTGATGTGCGCGTGCGAAGTGCACAATTCTGGTGTGTGCGTGCGAAATGCACAATTCTGATGTGTGCGTCGAAATGCCATTCTGATGTGTGCGTGCGAAATGCACATTCTGATGTGTGCGTGCGAAATGCACAATTCTGATGTGTGCGTGCGAAATGCACAATTCTGATGTGTGCGTGCGAAATGCACAATTTTATGTGCGTACGAAATGCACGATTCCGATGTGTGCGTGCGAAATGCACGATTCCGATGTGTGCGTGCGAAATGCACAATTTTATGTGTGCGTACGAAATGCACTATTCTGATGTGTGCGTGCGAAATGCACAATTCTGATGTGTGCGTGCGAAATGCACAATTCTGATGTGTGCGTGCGAAATGCACCATTCTGATGTGTGCGTGCGAATGCACCATTCTGATGTGTGCGTGCGAAATGCAAAGGAGGCGAGGGGGAGTGGGCGATGAGAGTAACAGGCAGAGCGCGACGCGCGAGCACAGGGTACAAATTGCAGGGCATCGATTGCGCTGCGTGGGGTCGAATGGCTTGTTCCGACAAGCGCCCGATGCGATTCATCCCCGTGACGCTATCGCTCGCTCCCCCTCCACCCCCTGAATGAATCGCCGCGCTCGCTTGCACGCCGCCAAATTAAATTTAACCGCGCGCGTTACATCGGTCGCGGCTTTCTGATTCCGCAGCGGAATCGTAAAGAATCCGAGAGCATTTGGAATAGCGCTGGCCACCGGTGCGCTAAACGCAGACGCGAACCACAAACTGTTATTTCGAGCAGAGGACCAGAAGGACGTTTTCGATACCTGTTACTAACGTGAGAAACGAATGTTTGCGTACTCGAGGAAAATGGAAATTACATTTCACTATTTTACAGTAGCACCTGAAATTTGTGTGTGTATGACTTGATGTCAGTGATTATCATTCTCCAGACACGAAACTACGCTATCATTTACCGGTTTCTGTTATATGACGACAGGGATCAGAAGGCGTTTTCTGTGGTTGTTATCGTCTATGTTTAACCCTAGAGGCACTGGAACTAATCTTGAAGTGCCCGTCCTTTGTGATGTCATTCGCAATGCCAGTTGAAACCGTCTATCTCTGTAGATGAACATTTTCTCCTTGAGTGGTGACCTGATATATGATATTTGTTTAATTTGTTCGCAATATATACAAATGTACGTATTTGATTGTCCCGTAGATTTTTTGAGGCTCACAATCAATTAATCTCAAATGTTATACGAAGACGTTTGAATACCTCCAAAAAAGATATGAGGTTTGAATCAACGTCGAAATGTTATCCCACATTTGGTTACATCCCGAAATGTTTTGTCCTGGGAACCCGCAAAGGCAATGTTACCGGGCGGGGCCTTTGTTACTAAGCGTTGTCGGGAGAAATGAGCAGCATGGGTTTGGGCCGGGCAGGGCGGTGCGTGCTGAGCATAAATAAAGAGGCAGACAACCTAGGCTACTTCAGCTAGTTTTGAAAGAGACATAAACAAAATAGGATACCAAATACAGTAAAACGTGCTCAACCCGGAACGTGTATAATGAGGAAATCTTTCAAATGTGAACATAAATCGCGGTGCTTCTAAATGTAAATTCTAGTTTTGCATTGCGTAATGCGGAATCCTGTCTAATTCGAAAAAAAATACTGGTTCCTTGAGATTCCACTTTGGGCAAGTTTTGCTGTACTACTTTAGCACATTCGGTTTCCGTAAATGTATCTGTTGGGCGGCGTTATAAACTGCACGCGAGCTGGGCTTCGAAAGAAGTTGAGACAGACGGAACGAAGCGAAGTAATGTGATGCGGATTCGTAAACATTCCGCGGCTCGGCGTACTCTTGCTCGTGCTCGGAAGGAGAACTGGATCCTGGCTGAGCGACGGAGATTAGGAACGCCACACACGAAGAAACGAAAAGCTAGCCATACGCACATTTATGAGTAGTGAAACAAGGCGAAGTGAGTAACTTCTTGAGTTCCTCGACGACTGAGAAGATTAATGTCACGACTTAAATCTTTTGGTAGGGGTATGGGTGACAGATCATGCAAGAGAAGTGTCAAGTAAAGTATGTTTGTGAGTTTTTGCACAACATCATTTCCCCAAGAGACAGAAGCGACGAAGAATCATCACAGATCCGATAGCTACTTTTCCTAAGTAATTACGAATAAATGAAATCTGAAATTTAATCGAATGTGTGCTATCTTAAAAATGAAATTATTATTTTATTATTATTATTATTATTATTATTATTATTATTATTATCATCATCATTATTATCATTATTATCGTTTTGTTTTTCCTCATATTTACAAATTGGTATGATTTTTCCATTAATTTACTGGGAAGTAATAAGAAGCATAACACTCGATACAAGAGAGACACTATATGGAGATACAGATTAAAATATTCATAAAAATAACACAGGCACACAAAAAATATCAGACCGTAAGTCTTAACACATCTTTCTTTTTGTATTTCGATGTGCTGAATCCGAATCTGAAGCCAGAATTCCACCTTCACCCTCCAATATGTTTTAATCGCAAAAGCCCTACCGTTACAATAAAGGGCGGTGGCGCAATTCTGGCTTCAGTTTCGAATTCAGCGCGTCGACATACATAGAGAAACACATGTCAACTCTTTGGGTCTGACAACAACCCCCGAAAACAAAAGAATACAACACAAGAAAAACAAAATAAAAATATGAGCCAAGTCGTGGGATCGAACAACTTTTTTTGGGGTGCCTTTGTAATGAATTGTCACTACAAATACAATAAATAAAATATTATTTTTAGCGCAATTATGTGCCGATATTGTAATAATAATAATAATAATAATAATAATAATAATAAATATTAAATGTAGATATTTCCTATTTTGTTACAACACTTCCGTCGGCTACACGGAGCACAGACAGCTCATTTTTTTGTCTCCCCGAGCAAGCTCCAAACAATATCCCCAGCGAGCCGGGCGAGGCAGGGGGCAACAGATGTGCGCGAATCGATGGCGGAGGCGGGGGGAGCCGCGCGGCACGGAAGGGCCGAAAGGGCGCAGGGCGCAGGGGGCACGCATCGTCGTGAGCGCGCCGCTCGTTCCGCCGAACGCTCGCGTGCGCGACGAGACAAGCGGCGGTAGCGGGACGCCGCGCCGCGCCGCGCCACGCCCGGCGCGCCCCAACGAAGCGGCTGACGGAGGGCCGGAGGAGGCCGTCGCATGGACGCGAGGAATCAGGAGGACGGCTCGTGGGCGGGGAAATGGGAAATAAATTTTCTTGATGGGGAAGCGGGAAACAAAACGTCTTCGCCAGGAAAGTCGCATGTGGATCGGTGGTTCACTCCGGGAGGCGTCGGTTCGTACAATGCGACAAGGAGAGGCAGCTTAAAAGTCGTCATTACAATAGAATTTTGTGTAATTAACTACCAGGTGTACGAGAATTCATTTGTCACTGCCTTCTACACGACCACCAGGCTCTATTGTTTAATGAGTGGCAGGTCTTTTCAAATGGGCAAAATGGGAGGAAGGCTACATCGTTTACCACGAAAGGCCGGCGCCAAGGAATCCCAACAACCCCCGGTAGGTTCTGTGTACCAGTGGGAGATGACATTATCAAAATCTAATAGAATGTTATAAAACATTATAACATTATATACATGTTTGAAGGTAAAAAGAAAGCTTTATGATATAAGTTTCACATTGAACTAGACACATACAAATCTCCAGCACATTTAATAATGAAAATAAAATAAAACTTTTGCATTTATAATAAATATGGAGTACTACAGAAACGTACGGGAATGTTTTGATACTGCATTTTGAGAAACAACTGCACTTTTTTGGGGGGTGGGGCAAAGGGGCGGTTCTAAAATACAAACTCAAATGTTCCGGTCCTGGAAAATTTACAAGTGCACCCTTTTGTAATTATAATAATCGAGAAACACAACAGAAGTAAAATAACTGTCCAAACCAACCACAAACGACACATTTCTAAACGAGCTCCCCCCTCCCCTTGCGTCACGCTCCCCTCCGAGCAACGGGTGTTGTGGGGCGGCCCCGCCCACGCTCCCGTTTCTCTTCCTCCGCGCCGCCCGCGGTTTCTATTAAACCGCCTGGGACATAAATTCCGCCGCCGAGGGGCTTCCCCTCCGCCCACCCCGCCCCCGCGCGAGCTCCGGGCGACTCGTGACGACGCGGGGGCGAGCGCAGTAATCTCGGCGCCGCGCCGCCCGCACTGCTCCGCTCCGCGCGACACTTCGCGGAAAATAGACGCACAATTCCCAGCCTCGTGGACCAGCCGTTGCGGTTCGGCGAGAGAAGGCGGGGCTGGGAAATGACCACCACGATAATAAACCGTGGTAGCGGGTTTTCTTTTGCGCAAGAAGGCTATTCCAGAAGCAATCTAGGGTGGCATAAGAAATTTAAAGACTAAACTAGAAATTAAGATAACGTTATACTCGTATTTAATTATACTTAGAATTGATGTAGTGTGACAGTCGGAATTCCAAAATTATTCTTGAAATTAAGATTAAAAACATATGATTATGTTGCGGTCATCGCTCAAGTATAAGATACATGCTCACGATATTGCGAATCTTACTCAAGTAAAATGTTCTCTACGAAATTCATGTAAAATGCACGCAACTTCATTGCAATCAGACATCTCGAGGGACTGGCAATTTCGTTGAGTTGATTAGCTACCAATCTAGGACGAGCCTGAAGTTTTTATTTACTTATCTTACAGCTTGAATTGATTGATTGATTGATTTTTCGTGTTTTCGTGGTAAATGTTTTTTCTCGGGAGATGGCGGTAATCTTCCCCGCTGGATGGCGAATCCGGCGCCGACCTACCGTCGGCTAGTGGGGTTTCCTAACCAGGACTCTCCACCAGCGGGCTCCTCCACAGCCGGTACAAGCTCTAAGCTCCGTCTGGTCTCCCGGAATATGTGGTAGTGTAGTGCGTGTTAGTGTAAGGTGTGTGTGTGTGTGTAAGAGGAAAGGATAGGACAAGGAAGGAGAAGGACAGATCGCGCGCGGTCCGTGGCCCGTTTGGTAGGGTACAGCTCCGGCATTCGCTTACAGCTTGAATGCGGTGTGGTAGTACAATGGCCATAGTTGCGCAGCAGTATCTCATCACGGTGGTCATTGGGATACCCTTGTACTTTGAACTTTGGTTCCTTTCCTTTGCGATCGTTGATATCATGATTCAAGGGCATTCATTTTAATAACGTTAAGATGGCGTTCTTGGGTTGAGAGACAAGGAAACCTGCGAATCCACCACAAATTACAAAAAGGAGAGACCGTGAGTTGAATCTCTGAACCAGAGATGGAAAGTAGTTATATCTGATTTACACACTTCCTTCTGATGAACGATTCCGGAGTTTTAGCGAACGTGTAGTGTTGCCTGTGGGATTCGAGAAGCCACTATGGGAATGCGTGTTCGCTAAAACTCCGAAATCGCTCGTCAAAAGGAAGGGTATAAATCGCATCTGTGGGGTCTGGCCTCTACGCCAAAAACCCGAAACCAGAAACTCGACGCTCCTGATTAAATTTCCACAAGGGAAAAAATATTTATGATTACTGAGATTTATTATCCGCACTATTCAGATAATTGGTTTGTTAAACGTATGTTTTTCTATTGCTTTTTCAAAACGTTTCCTCTCTTCTTGACGAGAACATTAATTCGTGTCTGCGAACCGCGGAGGCACCTGTGAAAGACCGCGTCGTGTCCTATGCACGGCTGGAGGATGACCTCCCCGTGAGCTCGCACGTGTCACTTGACCTCTGCAGGGTTACCCAGTTGACGCATGACCTTGAAAGGTCGCACGGTGACGAACGAGAGGCGCACTGGGGTATTAACAGGCGAACGCATGTCAAGCATTTGCCTGAGTGAATCCAGACTTTTCGAAGGAGTAAGAAATAAATAACAGAGGTTCCGAAAACGTTTCACAAGCAGATGACTTATATAACTTTGAATCTCAAAGCAAAATATAGGCAGGTTATTACTATCTTTTTGTGGACAAAGGCACGATTTCCGTCTTCGTGGGGAGCCCATCACCCTCATTTCCGTTAGCTGCAGCATGTACCGCGGGGGACAATGGTGGCCTGGGGTCTAAGCGCGGGGCGAGACGCGCGAGTGGGCGGGGCGGGGCGGGGCGGGCGGGAGAGTGGCGGCGGGCGCCGCGACGCGACGGTCGATCGCGTGGCACGGCGGGGCGCGGCGTCGGGAGGCAGCGCGCGACGTGCGCCGCCTGGCAAGCGGACGCGCGGGGCGCCGCAGGGCCTCCACAGTGGTCCCTCGCAGATGAGAGCTTCGCCATTCAACGAAAACTCACTAATCTGATTGAAATGAGGCTTGAAACGGAAAAGATATTAATTCCATTAGGCAGATATAAATAATGGACGTGGTTGAAGTTAGTAAACCGAGGTCATAACCGAGGTTGAAGATGACCATTATTTGTGTAATCGCCTGTACGTCGTTCAATACACGGAGAGAAATGTTATGGTACAGGGTACAATCCATGTTTAGTAAGCATTCATACAGTAAATACAATTATTCATGTACTAAAATTTGCTAAACAGTCCGTTGGACGAAACAGCCATTTCGTGAAGGCGAATAAGCACTTTCTTCTACGAAAATTTACTAAACCGTTTAGTTCGATGTACTACGTAATTAATATCGTGAACTAAACATTTCTATCCATGTAGTATTTGCAATAGTATGTTCTGATCAGAACAGGTAGTAGTGTAGGTGCCAGATAGGAAGGGCCGAAATAGAAAAAAAGCGGTGAGCAAGCCTGAAGATCGGAATGGCCGGTGTCGGCTGAGAGGAGCGCAGCGCGGCGGCGGTGGCGGTCAAAGAGCAACGGCGGCGTGTGGGCGGGCGCGGGCCGTAAAACGCGGACGAGCGCGCCGAGCACCGGCCCCACGCGCGCGCGGTCGCCGCCCGGAGCGGAGCCAGCGGAGCGGGGAGACGGAGGGGAGGGCGGAGTGCTCGGACAATAAAAGCGCGGTGCGCGCCGTGGCGCTGCACTCCGCCCGAGGCGAGCGACGGCGCGGCGCCGCGGTCAGCTGCAGGCAGCGAGGGCCGCGGCGGAATGAAAATGAGAAGAACCGGCGTACCCGTGCGAGAAATCTCGCGTGTTAAAACTCGACTCCTCTCCTTCTACAACTCCCTTGTCCCATCGACTTCATCTCCCATCTCCTTCTCCACCATAAAATATCATTTATGGATAGGTAGCATCATAGATTGGTTGGTTTGGTTTTTTCGTGTTTCCGGGCGCGTCAACTGCTTTGGTCATTAGTCCCGTTAGTGTAGTGCATGTTTTCTTTCTTGGGACATGGCGGTGATCTTCCCCCGCTGGATAGCGAGATCCGGCGCCGACCTACCGTCGGCTAGTGGGGTTTCCCCCTAACCAGGACTCTCCCACCAGCGGGGCACCGCCCAGCTGGGACAAGCTCTAAGCTCCGATCGGTCTCCCGGAATATGTGATAGTGTAGTGCATATTAGTGTGTGTGTGTGTGTGTAAGGGGAGAGGATAGGACAAGGAAGAGGAAGGACAGATCGCGCGCGGTCCGTGGCCCGTTTGTTAGGGAACTGCTCCGGCATTCGCCTGGTGTTGATCGGAGAAACCACGGAAAACTACCGATCAGAGCAGCCGGCCTCTAGAATTCTCATCCAGACAGCGGCTGAATTCGACCTAGCTGAAGAGCTAGTGTCGAAAATCCTGCCGCCGTCAGGACTCGAACCTAGGACTTTTCGGTCAGAGGCGCTGCAGTGACATCAGTTGAAGCATCATAGATATCAATTATGGTAGAAGCGGTCTTCCACAATAAAAATTGTCGATATTTTATTACGGATGATAACTTCTATTTACCTCTCCATATGGATTTCTACAAGCTTTCTGCGGTAATTACTAAATGTCAATGAGTCTACTTTAACATAGAATTCGAGATTTTGCACGTTTCTCACAGCCTTCACAACGGAAGAGCTTATCTATAAGAACTCAACTCCCACTTCCTAAGTAATAGGAAGTATTAAAAGAACCCATTTAGTAGATTACAGGGCAAGAACCTAAAAGTCTATAAACTCGAAAAATATACTTGATGGCCTTAGAACGCACCGTTTCGTTCTGAGTAGCCCGAACATTTGCACCTGCCTGATTTAGGCGAACTTTTTCAACAAATGCTTATTTTTTATATAATTGACTCTGCAATTTGTCACCGCCCCGTGATCTCATTCTTTTGATGCCTTATTTGTTCAAATTGGTTGCGTGTGAGAGCAGCAAAAGAGAATTCTAAAGTGAGTAATCATCTAAAATGCTCTTCTCCAATTTCCTTAACAATTGGAGTCCGGGATAACATTTGATAAGTCGGTGGAAGTGTACAAATTCTAAATGATCTCAGGTTTCCACGGAAGGCTGAATCATATTGCACTGCAATTACTTCATAAACTACAATGACATGGATTCGTTTTTCTCAATATACCCTTGACTGCGGACGAAAATATGCAATTAAATACAATCTAATGATAATAATTTTAAAATGAATTAATTCGTCATCAACGTCAATTCAATAAGAGTTTAACATGTCTTCCTCCCTAAAATACTATTTAAGATCAGAGGAAAATTTATTGAAGACACACATGTTTACAATGAGACAGTCATGAGTGCACACTTGTTTTTCCGATAGCCCCGCAAATGGAAAGTTAACGAGATCTGTCCCAACTGAAAATCTGAGCCCCTCTTAACACATGGCCCGGTAGCAGGATGTATCAGCGTCTGTAACGTAGACCTATATGGTGTGTATTGCAACTGCGCACCCTGAATTGTCCACGGCGGTTTGTTTCTCGTTCTGTCCACACGCAAGCCGGCCTGGTCCGAGAAAAGTAAGCTGAATAATGGAATGCGATTCCCTAAGAGGAGATGTTTTTGGGCTTAGGTCCCTCGCCTTACCCCTTTCTGGACATCGCATCGTCGCACGACGATGCCAATATCAATGGTAGAATGATTACAGTGCAATGAAGAAATAGGTAACATGTTTTATAAATGGGACGTACTGGGTTTCAACATTAATTCCAGCTAAGATGTCACATTAATTACTGCGATGACTAATTTACAACTCGGAATTTGGAAACAAATCACCCCTGAATTAAGTACTTTTCGTTTAAAAAAATGTGAACTGTATGATGATTGTTCATGGACGTTAAAGTATTGGTTCTTCTTCAATCTCTCATTGTGCTAAATTAAAATAAATTAAATCTCACATAATTGAATTTCTTGGAAAACAAAACTCGAAAAATAAAAAATTAAAAATACCACATTATTTCATTAAAGTTTCAAAGTAATTGTAGTGAACGAACGGGCGTACGCGTGCGAAGAACCAATGAAAGAAAGAAATAAACAACAAAAGATAAAATATTTTAATTCTAGAGGAACGAACAACATTCTTCACAGAATGAAGAGTGCTTTCTTTGATTTATGTTTAAATCCGTGGCGAGAAGATATGGGTGTTTCAATGTTCAAATGACAAACTGTCTATTTGAACTGTTCCGAAATACCAACACATTTGTTGAGGAATACAGTTCTCTATATTTTCATTCATGAGTGTATCAAGTTCAATTGCGGAGATCAAAATTGCCAATGCAGTTAGAGCAGAGTATCTATGAAAACATGACTAAAAAACGTATTTCCTTATTCATGCTAATGCAGTACGTGGGGGGTCTCTAAATAATTCATATCGTGCAAACTTGTTAAGCGAATGGAAGCAAAGGGGCGGCGAGAGATATATTTTTATTTTTATTTCGCTCACAGCAGGCGATCAATGCCAGACTCCAGCGCCAGTGGCAACGTCGGCGCTTACTCAGAAGCGAATAGATCATTCACAGCCGCCCGACAAGGTTGAGACATTTTGAGGTTGCTTGCGCAGTTTCATGATCGCAGGACATATATAGCACAAGGTCGCATAACTGTCGGAAAATACGAATGAGGAAAAATACAAGATGTACATGAGTAGTCTGAAATAGGAATGTATGTTTTTATTCGAGTATTTAATAAATCAAGTAAGCAAATTCGGAATGTGGAACGGAATGTGGAATTGCCTCCAAAATCTCTGAACCGGTTGAAGGGATAAAGAATGATCATGCTCGAATTGATCAACGAGTGGACGGGGCATAAGCGTGAAATTTCGCAGGAATCAAACGGCGTCAAAAGAATTCTACAACAAATTTTTATTACTTTTTTTAAATTGATTATTTAAGGTCGCATCAAAATCTAGGTCATTATCCACTACTATTGGTGTTAACGGTATGGTAACTATGAAGATGAAACGATATGGTGATGATAAGGGGTGAAAGGACGAACACAAATACAACCATGCCCGAGGCGGGACTCGAACCCGCGACTCTTCGGTCCGAAATCACTACGACACTACTGCCTTAGCGATCTCGGCCACTGGGCAAACGAAATTTATTTTATGTACTATTAAACAAAAATACATTTGCCCCTTAATACCGGATGTGCCAAATCTCGCTCAATATGTACCAAATAAAGGAGAGGTTAAGAAGCGTCTGTCGAACCGGAAGCGAGGCTTAGGACTGTACCTCACGGACAAAGCTTGTCGTCAGTGTAATAGATCTCATCACATCATTGACATTTTGGGACTTTTAACGAGTGGCCGAAGATCCTAGTGTTGCAACCACTGGTACAGAAACGTAATTTACAAAAAGATTAAGCACGTGATTAGGTAGGAGTTACCTATGTGATTTTCACATGTCAAATTAGTCCTTAAATCTGTACAAGTGTTTTAATGTTAAATTTTCAAATTGGAAAGGTTCATATTTATTTTCATTACATTATATTCAATAAGTCAACATTTTAAGGGAATCCCGTTTAGTTGTGCATGCGCTCCCGCAAGATATTACCCGACAATGCTGACAGCTGAAATCGCAGGAGAATACAAAGTCCAGGCACCTATTACCCTAAATCCGCTGCGCGTAAGACAGTGCTTCAAACATATTGTCCAACGGGTTAAAGGATTATCGAACAACAAAGTGGGCACGAGAGTTCTTTTTCTCGTTCTCAGCAAAAAGTAAGCAATTGGGTATCAGTAAAAGAGAAAGAGAGAGAAAACAAAAGCTCGAATCGATAAGAGCGGCCATCGTGCCAACGTGCCAGCGAAGGCAGCTGGCGCCCGGAACCACGCAGCCGCCGTCGGCGCAAGTGAAGTTGCACGGCCTCCTCATACAAGTGGCGCCAAATGGACCAGGAGGCGCGGGCGGCGCCAGCTGCCGAAAGGGGCGCGGTGTCGCACGCCCATTCGTCAGGCGACTGATCCCCGCCCACGCCCACGCGGACCGAAGTCCGTCATTCAGCGGCGTTACGCCAGGGGTCGGCCACCTCTCCGCTGCCCGCGGCCCGCAAGCAGCGCAGCGAGCAGCGCACTAGCCCTTTCGGGGTCACGCTCACAAAGGTCGCTGTAATGCGCAGAATTTGTTTCAAAGCGCGCACTTAACACATCAAAAGGCACTTAATATAATATGTTACTCGTACTATTAGTTGACAAGCGGTATGATGTTGATCATGTTAATTTCATCTTCACGAAAATGATACATTAAATCAAAGCATGTATTCAAACAATATTGTGTTTATAAATCATTTATTATTTCAATTAAGTAACACAACAAGACCTCGTATGATAATAGTTAATTTCGGCCGTAGTGTGTTCATTAATAATGTTTATATTGCTCCGAAATGTCTGGCCAAATCCATTTGTACTATCAAAATTCTATAGAAAAGCGATTATTATTATTATTATTATTATTATTATTATTATTATTTTAACACTGCAAACTGTCTGAAAGCCAGGAAGAAGAAAGTTCAAGACTGTCAAAAGCCCTGTATTGAGTATTATTGTAAATTTCTGTACTCCCCAAAATGCTCACAATTATAAATACAACTTATAATGCAATGAGGAAGAAGTCTTAAATACAAGCGCAAAATAAGACGCACATACTGGTAACATAATTTTCTTATCTGCTTGGCAAAATTAATTAAAACAAATAGATATCCTGAAGATACGGGCAATTTCGTCTGAAATACGACTTGCGCATTGCTGCGAATAAAGACAGCGGTCTACAAAGAGATGAAACTCGTCTTCTACATAATTACGTGGAACCGTGCAAACAGCTCTACCTCCTAGTTAGCCCGCGTTTCAAGAGATATCTTAGAAAAAGCTGAGCCACAAGGGTTCAAAGAAAGGAATCCTCGAAACGGGTTTAATTTCTACAGCAGGAAAAAACCTCGCGGTGTTACAAGAGCCGGAGTTTTAAACGGAGTACGAATAAAAGGAACGAGTTCCCTTAGATCGCAGTAACTAGTACATGAAGTTACTATTGCAATAATATTACACTTAAGGCAAACGTTGAAACAACGTCACTTGTTTCAGTATTAAGTTTATATATAATCATACAATAAAGTACAAGTACTATTATATTAGCGGGGAAAATATTTACACATTTATAGTTTATAGAATTACTTGTATTGAAAATTCCATATTAGTAAAAAATGTTTAAATTAAATACAAGAACCTAACACATTTTTAATAAAGCAATATTGTCAGTCTGTTCCTACGTCTACGAGCTTCACAAAGCAAATATTTCGTTCGTTTGTTCAGCTTGTGGAAGTTCTAAAATTGGCCGGAAATCTTGAAAAGTTTCCACATTGAACCAAGTTCGGCGGAAGCGAGCAGGGGTGCAAAGGCGGGGGTTCCGGCGAGCACATCGGGAGGGAGTGGTGTGAGGGGCGGGGAGAGGGGAGGGGGGAGCTGCGCGAGTGAATTTCGCAGCTGACTGGGCAGCGGTGGCGCCGCGCCGCGCCGCGCCTCGCCTCGTCTCGGCGTTTGGGATGCCGGGTATGCGGGGGCGAGGGCCGGCCTCGTAATGAATGCGCCGTAGAAAGCAGAGGGCGCCGGCGAGGCGCGGTGCAAGGGGGCTGAGGCATTCTCATGCAGCTCGCAGGAATTCGTAGTATGTGTGAGGGTCGGTGTGAAAAACATTCGTAGTGTGAGCGACGGTCAGTGTGTTGATTTGTGGAATTTGCTGCTTATTCTTTTTTGTTTATACGTATCCACGACTGTACAACAAATTCTAGAATTGCTTCTGTATAATATTTTATTCATATTAATTTTCTGGCTTTAAAATATGAATGACCATTATTTCCAATGTCTATCACAGTTTGAAGGACCAATGAAAAAGTTTTGTGATGCCGTTTTCAAAGTAGTTAACGCTATTGAAATGATTGAAGACGTTATCATTGTCAACAATAGTAAACCGAATACTAATGTGAACCGAATACTATTGTTGACGATGACAACGCCTTCAATCATTTTAATTATGTAAATGTCAACTACAACTCACCACTGAATCAATAGTTAACGCTAAATGAAAAAAGTTAACGAATTGTAAATTGGTATTTCTTCTCATTTATCTGTGAAAAATAACGGAATAGGGCAACACTCTTGCACACTCAACTAAGGTTAGCGTTAGTTGTTAGTATTATAAAATGTCATTGTGTTAATTATTGAAAAGAACTGAGAATGATGCACACATACCGGTTTTACTTCCTTTCTACGTCCATAAACCATTCTCCCTCAAATTCACCTTCGAACGGAGAGAGGCGACTTCGTAGCAGTCGACGCAATTTACTTAGTCAAATCAGTTCCAATATTTAAACGCCGTCAGCCGGTTATCATTCACTTGTTCCACAAAGAGCTCGAGCACAGCCAGCAGCCGCTACGAACGTCCTGCGCGCCAACAAATCGCTTCTCAACTGTATACTTATGAAACACGTTCGGTAACATTCAGTGTCAGTGTTGCCACCAGTTCAGCTGCGTCGACGTCAGCCGCGATGGAGCGTAAGCCTTGATTCACTCAGATTACCATTCGTATTACACGAGTCATCGATGGAGAATTGCCTCACAGCGGATTTGAAGTTATCACAGAACAAAAGGCCGCGCTCACCGAAACGAACACAGGGCTACTGCAGGATTGCGGATGCTGCTGCTGCTGCTGCTGCGGTGGCGGCGGCGCCGGCGGAGTCGGCGGGGCAGATAACCCCGCTTGTTGTAAATACCCGCTGGTCGGGCGAGCGCGCGCGTGCGAGGAGAAGCTGCGTTGCATCAGCCGCGCACGGACCGAATGTGAATGGGGGCCCGTCCGAACGCGAGTCGGCGGATTCCCTGGCTGATGCAAGCGCCCCCGCGGAAACACCATTCTGTGACGCCCCGGCGCCAACGCGGAGGGCATCGCGCCTGTCAAAGGTCGCGACGCGCCGCCGACACGCCCCTAGGGAGGACCTCGTCGTGTTCACACGCGCGTGCGACGCCCGACCTCTGCCGGATGAACCAATATCAAGATGGCGTTGGTTATGGGGTGAGACAGCCGAGTCCACCACGCATCAGTAGGGACTGGTAATCACTATCTAAGAATTTAGGACGGACCTGAAATTTTTGTTCTACTTATGGTGTAGCTTAGATTGCGGGGAGGCCCAGCCAGCTCAGATCATCGTGGTCGACGGCCGATCTGTTTTGTATCGCTTGACTGTTGATATATGATGATCCGATGACAGATGATAGGATGAGTAATGAACATGAAGATGGAGTTGTTTCTGGGTTGACAAGCTTGAAACCACCCCACATTACACAAGTAGTGACCATGGGTTGGACTTCTGAACCCAAAGCTGGAAAGTAAGGTCATTACGTTACCATTTCGAAATATTTGATTTGGACGCTTCTGATGTAATGCTGCCAGGGAGAAAATGTGCATGATAGTTGAACCCAACAACATCCACCTATTAAGTGAATCACTGTCTAGAAACGCACATTTAATCCTCCCCTCTAAAAGAAGAACAAACAAACACCGTATATTAAACTGTTTCCGGTAAAGGCAGAGACTGTATGAGCTTCAATAATAGCGTCATTTCGTATCAGCACGTGTGCGGAGCGGGAGGGGTTGGGGGCGGAGGAGGCGCTCGGAGCGGGCCTAGTGATAGTAAATTTTAACAAAGCATCGATACATCGAGGTTTCGATATATCGCTAAAGGGTTTTCGATGTGGATGAAAACACTGACGAAAAAACATTGATGTTTGGGACATCGATGTTTTAATTATATACTAATTAACATGCTATTTTTCTATCCGTTTTTCATTACAGTACGTAAAAGAAATATATTTTATTGTTTTGTTACCAACATGTTAGTGGTATGTTAATAAAAATTATTATCGAATGTAAAGAATAAAATTAGTAATAACGAACATCGTGTTTCGCTACTTCACCCTTTAGTCACTTCCATTCACACACCATCGGAGTAAAACCACCTAAAATTCCATCAGATTGTAGATTCTTGCAGATTGCAGAGAAAGAGGATGACGCAAAACAACGATATTGCTGTAGATTGCTGCTACTCTACAACATGCTTAAACCCTTTCATTAAAAAAATTAAAAAATCAATGTTTTTGTATCAAAATATCGATGTGAAGAAAACAACGAAAGCAAATTATCGATGTTTCTGGTGAAAAACATCGACGATTTAAAAACATTATGTTTTTTTGCCGTTCCTAGCAACGCCTCACCTCCTCCAGCTGATCCATTTGCCGAGTGCCTAGGATTCATAGCATTTGGTAAAAAAACTATGATAAAATTAAGTTTCTGCGGTAAAAATGTTTTATCAAGGATTTCAGAGCCTAAATTTTTTTGAAGGGCTGGTTTATTGTTTACTTATTGCGATAGTGTACAATTATCATAACAAATTGACGCAGAAAATATTCCAAAGACAAAAGAAGATGAAGAAGAGGATTCGGACCTTTTCTCGACGTAAAGCAGAGCTTTTTCAACGAAAGACCAATCGTCAATAACTTAACACGCAGCTAACTTATTCTCAACCATTTATACGACGCGCTTGAGTAAGCATAGAGACAAGCCAGAGCCTTGGTCGAATACATTAAAATCTCAAAGAGAGAAGTTGCGGGGAGCAGCAACTTCTTGAAAGAAGCCTGTGATATCGAGGCCCCAGACGAGTCGTTACGGTGCCGTAGTTCCTCATTCGATAAGCGCTGCGCCGTGCCCTTGGGAAATGTGGAAGAAGGCGAGGTTAAACATAAAACAGTACATGCTCTGATGGGAACGAGATAAGATGAATAATTTTAGACAGGGATTTCTCAAACTCTTGATAAAAATAGATTTTTACACTATACATTTTTTTATACAGGATCAAGAACGTTAATTTGAAATACGATTAAATAGTATTTTCAGTAAATGAGAAATGTGACTCTGCAAAGGATTGTTGACAATTGTGTTCTGAATTCACATCTGCATATAGATTAAATAAGTTTTTCAGTTTCTTATAATGGCAGTATACTTTAATTATAAAAAAAAAATTCAAGATATTACGTGCATTCCTTTTGTCAAATCTTGAAAAGTAACACATGTTTATACATTCATAAAAAATACCACTTCATGACCCTAAACGTAACAATATAAATGATTTAATGGAATAATAATAGCTTCTATTATTGCTCAATATGACCTCGCCAATGTATGGAGCCAAATTAAAAACTCGTGCGAGCTGTGGAAACTGGCAATTCAGCCTTCAGCTGAGAACTTTAGTCGGTGACAGTCGCTCTGTGGCGGAGGTTAAACATCAAACGCGTTCTAGTGTGTGATCCACAGTCGCACACGCGCCTCGCGAACACCGGACGGGGCCAAACAAACGGGCAGCCTCGCCGCAGGAACGGCCGCGCGGCCGCGGCACGGGATGAAATGTTAACGCGCTGGCCCCTTCGCCGCCGAGCCAGCCGGGCCGGCAGGGGGCGGGGTCGAGGGCGCGGTCAGAGAGCCCTTTGCCACGAGAGAAAGACATCGCGCGAGTCCACAACAGAGCTGCGGGAGGCAGTGGGTTGGCGACTGGGGGGGGGGGGGGGACAACGGTGCTGGGAGAGATGCAGCTAGGAGCAGAGGTGGATGTAGGGGGTCGATTGGTGTCGGTGAGGGCAATGGATGCACGGGGCGAAGATCTGGTTGGGAAAAAGTAGTGGATGGAGGGAGGCGATGGCACTGGTGTGTGTAGATCGAGTGGTGCGTGCGTTGGGGGGCACAGTTGCTGGACATGGAGGATGGTGGGTGGTTTCAGTGGTCGAGAGGCGGGTAGGGCAGTGGACGCAGGAGGCTTGATGAAGTGTGCCGAGCAAGCGGGGTTCAGAGCCAGATCTAGGGATTTGGTGATGCAGGAGGCAGTGACGCCAGGGGCAACGTTAGTTCCAAGAAGGGTTGCGAACGAGGAGAAGTGATAGCCCCGGTGCTAGGGGGCGGTGGGTTGATGCACCAGGCAAGCGCAAAAGCGGGGGCGGGGGGGGGGCCGGGGGGGGGGGGGGGCGCGATTCGGCGGAAGCGCTCCGGGGGGCCGTCGCGGGCGGGGTGGTTCCGGCGGGCGGTTGCAGTGCAAGGCGCGCGCGCGCGGTGGTAATTTGTCGGTGGCGGCGGGCAGGCCACGGCGCGGCGAGGCGTCCCTAGAGGGCGTGCCCGCGGCCGACCTATCGACCTATCGACCCCGCCTGGACCGCCCTCTGCCGGAATCGGCGCACGGCCCCAAGCCTCCCGGCCCCTCGCCCTCGGGCGTGCCCGGCGCGCGGCTCCACCGTTGGGCAAGTGCAACGGCGCGGAACGGCGGCTATCTGCTGGCTACAATTCAATAAATATTTCCTCTGACGGGTTGCGTTTTAATTATCTTGAGATACTTCGTCCATGACGAACGAAGGCAGGCAAAATAAAATAAAAGAGATGTTAAATATCGATTTAGATTGATGGAAAGTTTGTATCTTCGATAGTACGATCCCGAACACAATTACACTGATTTTTTTACGTATCACGCATTTTTTTCATTTTGGTTTAGTTCAGGGGTATAAGAGGAGTAATGTCAATTGATATCATTGAATATTTATTTAATTTAAGACATGTTTTGCGTTTCATTCGTCAAATAAACAGTGTCGTAGTTTCTATTTTAGAATTCATCATTGTACTTCGGTACCTCTGTTGTTGGGCAGATGTTTTACCTTAGGCAATATTATGACATCAGTCCAAAACATCTACCGATATTTCAATAAAGAGAGCACAAATCATTACATTCTATTCACGGAATAGAAAGTACATTTCCAGAAATTGTGAAGTATTTCTTTTCTACTACGACGCAAATCTCATTTCTCTACGAGAACCTAATTAAACGCACGACACCAATCAACGCGCTGCTTCACTAATTTGGCTCGAACAAGTTCTACAAACATAATATGAGGGTCATCATGGCTTTCAAAACGAATAATAAACAATACTAATCGAGGGCTCCGGAGTAATTTTTTACCGACTGGAGGCGAGATATCAAAACCCGATTCCGGATCAAACCGGCGGGCCTCCATCTCCGCGCGCGTGTAGCGGGGCGGGGGCCAGAAGGCCGGCGTAAAAATACACCCAACAAGAATGGGCGCCGCTGCGGTTCGCTGCGAACGGGCAGATAGGCGCCTCCTCCCACGACAATGTTTACGTCTTCCTGCGCTTTCTGGGAGGCGCCATACTGGGCGGTCGCGCCCCCGCGCAGTGGGCGAATGGGCGACACGAAGAGGCCGGCGCTGCCGGGAAGTCTTCGGGGGGAATAAAAGTAATTTTATGCCCTAAAAATTATGAGGAGGTTTATACCCTAAAAATCATGAAATATGCTTTTAAAAAGATGCATTTATCACCGAACAATTCTCAAATATGCAGTTTAATATGCAATTAAATTTGCGGCGGCGATGGTGCAACGGTTAGCGTATCGGGCTGTTATACCCAAGCTTGCGGATTCAAACCCGATCAAAGCCGTGGATTTTTAAGGGTGAAAAAAGTCCTTCGTACGCCTTCCTTCGGATGGGAAGTCAAGCCGGCTGTCCCATGTTAGTACATTTACTGCATGTAAAAGATCCTCAAGCCTAAATGAAGCCTCTGAGCTAAATTCAAATTGCTTGTTTCGTCGCCCAAGTAATACCTTCTTTCTCCCCTAGTAGGTGAAAGGAGCGTAAGGTGAAATTTGCGTAGTCAGACGGAAGAGCAGGCCTCATGGCCTGAGTCTCGCCACGTAAAATAAGGTTAAAAAATTATATCAAGAAATTTCGTATATTTGCTCAAGTATTTTATCATCTATAGAAAAGAAAAAATGAGAACGGTGACAAGCTCTTTGTAATTGATGAACGCTCACAAATCAATACATCGTATGAAAAGTTGAAACGTTAATTTTAAATAAAATATAAAAAAAATATGCAAAATCATAGAATTTCGCCCCCTAATAATGATAATTAAAAAAAATTTGCCGACCCTCGTACGCAGATTGGGCAGCCGTGTCGTCTGCGTTGAGGAAGCAGCAGGTTTAAATCCTGCGTAGGCATGGATGTAATTGTGATTGTCCCTTCGTCCTTCATCATCCTATCACATGATAGCTAATAACTCAAGATTAACTAAGATGTACTATTAAGATGTAGCTTATTTGTACAATGGGTACAGCCGAATGGGCTGACCCTCATAGCTAATAAAGACACGTTAACCTCCCCGGTATAAAATACGACTGAGCCTCCAAGATTAACGTAAAGCGCGATCCCAAATGACGAGTGACCAATATTCGTAATGACGAATCACCAATATTCGTATAAAAAATTGTCTTTATTTGTGGCGAGACTCGCACTCTCTCACTGCTCTTCCGCCTAACCACTTTAATGAATTTACGATTTCAAAAATTACAGTTGAGGTGTTCGGACTTAAGTAATATAAACTGACATATCATGTTACAGAAAAAAAATTCAATTTGATACAACATCTAAATGAAATTACCTGGGTGAGTCATAACATATTAATGAATTTATTTATGTATTTGTTTATTCTCGGGAAAGGAGGAGGCGGAGCGCGAGGCGTGTTGAAACGAGAGGGCACAGGCCATGGACGGGGCCAGCGGGATCGGTTGGTTGGGTAGTGATTCTGGGCGCGTCAACGGCTTTGGTCATTAGTCCCGTAAGTGTAGTACGTGTTTTTCCTCGGGAGATGGCGGCGATCTTCCCCCGCTGGATGGCGAGATCCGGCGCCGACCTACCGTCGGCTAGCGGGGTTTCCCCCTAACCAGGACGCGCCCACCAGCGGGGCACCGCCCCAGCCGGGACAAGCTCTAAGCTCCCGACCGGTCTCCCGGCATGTGTGGTACTGTAGTGCATGTTTATGTAAGTGTGTGTGTAAGGAGAGGATAGGACAGAGAAGAACTTTTCGTTGTGTTATCATAAATTGAAGGACTGCACATGAATAATCTTTCTCCAACGCCTGTCTAAACAGTTGTCAGTCCGCCTGACTCAATATGAACTTCTAAACCGTATATTCACGATTGTTTTCCAAGAACGAAATTCTGGGATGCATCAGCTTCAACTCGATGAATTGAAAATCTAAATAAGAAGCTAAGCGAGCAGGACATTCAAATGTTCCTCCAGCAACGCTCGCCGTTTTTCTTCCAAGAACGTCTTTCCATCCATTTGGGACCAGTGTGCTTCATGCGACGCCTCCGCCGCAGCCACTGTCGCGCTCCCGTGCGGCGGGAGGGGGAGGCCTTAGATAAGCCCACCTGTCCCTTCTTCCAGCCGGAAGCGGAAGCCCCGCGCGGCGGCCGTAACAAGATTAACCGAAGAAGGCGGCGGCGGCGGCACCGACGAGGCCTTCGGTGGCGTCGGAAGCGGAAGCGGGGAGGAGAAGATGGTTACGGGGCTCGTGCTATATGGGTCACGAACACGGAGGAAGGTTACCCTATAGGCACGTGCGAAGTCCCCAACGACAGTCCTGTACTAAAACCAGTCACATTTTGATTTTAACATATGAGTTGTTGCGTACATAAGACAAAACCCCATTCAATCAACTGTTCAACAAGTATCACTAAAAATACATGTAAATGTTATTAGTGAGCCGATGTGAATACCTCCGACTGCAACGATGGCACCAGCCGGGCCGAATCTTGCAAGAGAGTGGATGTTTGCATCTCGTAGCAGTGGTTTGGTAGATGAATGTAAACCATCTATCGGTTCAATAATATTAATTCTCAGTGATTATTCCATAATTGCCCAACAATATAATCTAACTGACAGTTCTCTGATCTTGGTCGTGAATAATCTGTTTGGGATATGTCAATTGAAGAAGAAGAAGAAGAAGAAGAAGAAGAAGAAGAAGAAGAAGAAGGAGAAGAAGAAGGCGACAACATGCTTCCCGTCAATCTGTGCCAATGAATTTATTGAGAAAATTTCGTGCTTGAAAGAATCACATTTAACGATATCGGAAATAAGATACAACAGTACCTGTTGAGAGAACGACAGTTCTAAAAACAAGGAGGGGGGGAGAAAAGAAATAAGTGATGTGCCAGTCTTCTAATGAAAATCTGATTTGTTTATTTCAGGGTTTTAGCTCGTTACGCAACGCAACGGGGCGATGCAATTGACCGCGAACAGATCTAAGATGGACACGGGTACAGACATTCACTCACCCTTTGCAGACGCCCCCCACTACCATCCCCCGACATCCATGACGTAACAGTGACGTAGGTTTGTTTCCGAGCGCGTCCGTGTGACAATGTATAGAACACTGCCTAGAGCATCAAACATTCAAGGTCCACCGCGCTCACTCTTCGACAAACAGTGTTGAAACAGTCTTTAAGCTTTTTGAGGAGGCAGAGAAATACAATTTGAATATGAGATTGAATACCAGAGTTAGTAATTAACGACTTGGCAGTCTGGAATTTAAACATTAGTACTATCTCAAAACCAACAAAAACTTACTCTATTTTAAAATATATTTCCAATCCTCTATAAATTTTATGTTTGTAAGCTTGTAATGTTTTTCTCAGCGATAATGTATTTCAGTCATCATTAGCTCGAAAATTTCTTTTTTACCTTGCATTGAAATGTTTTCTGTTAGAAATCGATGTATCCTAACTGCTAAAATTGAAACATCTAGTTTGGTTCGTAATGAAAGTAACTAGTATATATTTTAAGGCGAACTATGTGGTTCTAGATGGAGATAGAATGCTGTAACTTTCCTCGAGTGGGCCAAAGTTAAAATTCCGCTAATGTGACTATTAACGATAAAGCAAAAAGAGGATCTTTCAACTTTGCGTGTCGCGTTGGAAACTTCGAGGTTCATTACTTCCTTCCAGATGCGAAGTTCGCCTGCGGTGGGGCGGCAGTAACTAACCCACAATAAATCCGGTCGCGCGTCCGGAGGCTGTCTTGCTGTCGTGCGACGGCGGTGGGGAGGGGTGGGGGATAGGCTCCTCACTAAGCCACAGAACGGAGGACAGGAGGGCGTACAGCAGCTCAGCACAAGCGGGACACATCTAGCTGAGTCACATTTTACCTCTGCATTGTTACAAAACTCAATTCCAATCCTCATTCTATTCATTATCAAAGTTTCATTTCATTCGTTATTGCAGGAATAATAGTTCATGGAAAAAAGACCATGTTCTAAATTGCAAAAGGCACTAATTTTATCGCTTTCGTTTAATGGTACCGATCATCATAGTTTTATGTAGTTACGACCTAAATATTTGTGATTAAAGAGTTGGATTTGATAATTATTTTATTAATATAAATAAAATTCAAAACTATTGAACAAGTAAAATTCAATTTTTAATGAAGGTTCACAATTCAAAGCCGTATACGAGAGTAGATCTTTTTTTGTTGTCCTGTTATGCCAGGTATTTTTAACGTCCCCAATGTGAGTATGACTAGTTCGTAAACCATGAATTCGAAAAATCTAATGATTAATTCATTTTGTAACTTCAATAACACACCAATAAACGGTAAAATAATGTTTTATTATCCCTAGGAGTTCACGTGCGGAGTCAACGGCCTTCTGACGTATCCCGGATTTCATCATTCCAAGTTTTCGCCGTCTCTTTCACAATGCATGTTGAAACACCCTTGAATCTGGAGCGAATTGGTTGCATTAGAGTTTTAAAATTCGTAATTTCAACTTGTGAAACATTGCTATTTCATTACAAGAATGTGGGAGACCTGTTTTCAACTGCTTTTGCTAGTGAAGTTTCTGTCTCAAGGAATTGATTCGATAATCAGCAGTTGAGTACAATATACACCGTCAGTCTTTAAAGATCATGCTTATCTGAAATCAAAGCAGAATGACTGTAATCGCCACCCCCTTTCTACGACTTGAATTACCAATATCCGAGACTACTGTAAATGGAACGGAGAGTTGCACGTTCGGAAAAATAACAGACTAATTCATTAATATAATATTGAACAATTGAAGATAAAAATATCATACAAATACCCAAGCCATACAAGTCGAGTCCAGAAATACATTTATATGCTTATAATGCACCTGATTTACAGCTACGGGCAACTCAAGCTGCCCGTAAATATCTTTCCTAGAATATACTTCTGCACGAATCTAGTATTATATTTTATAATTTCATTTACTTCTAATTAGAACATTTTAAAATGTGTAAGAATAAATTCTTAATTAAAACAATTTTTTTAAACTAAAACATAAAATTAAAAAAATATTTTGCTGTACTATTGCTTGGTTAATTCTAAATCTCAAACGAGAAGTACCACTGATTTAGAGTTTGAAATATGTTTTTAAATACAGTCAAAATACTAAATCTTTCGCATACCCTTCCATCCGCACCTCACGTAAAGTTTACTGGTATTTTCATGCGCATCAGTCTTATCCAGCCTTCAAACTATTGTGACCTATTGTATATTCCAATTGGCCTGTCTTTAATTGACCAGTAATAAAGTACTGGACTCCTGAATACTTCTAGGTTTGTGTATGTTATTTTATTTTTATCTTCTACCACTTTTTATGTTTTATTTAAAATTTTGTAAACTATTTTGTCGTTACTTCTGCTGATTTGAAAAGAGTTAGACACATTTTCAAATGTCAAAGAGAAGGTGTTTGATAAAACTATGCAATACGTTCTGTCATAAACTGTGCAATGCTCGAAAATTGTAGACATCAACAGTAACGTCCGATTGAATCAGCGTTGTAGACATCAACAGTAACGTCCGATTGAATCAGCGTTGTAGACATCAACAGTAACGTCCTATTGAATCAGCGAATATACGACCTTTAGACTTAATCTCAGTTTGACATGTCAACTTAAGCAATGTGAGCAACGCAATTCCCTCCCCACGCACAGATAAGAATCCATCACGATTCGTTTACATGACTTTCTTCCACGATACAAAACAATTCGTCAATGCCTTAAGGGTCCTTTTAAACTAATTTATTAATTCATAAATCTGTGAACAATTTCATAAAAAACATCAACCTTGCCTGAATTTCACTCTGCAGAGGAAGGCCTCATTAGATGAGGTGATATTTACATGAAAAATGTTGTATGTAAGTAGTTTACATATTTAAAGAAATAAAACAATTCTGATATGTCCATAACTTTAGTAACATTTGTACTGATGTTTTAAATTCCTGATAAATTCAGGCAAAAGAATTTAAAAAAAATTAGTTGCTCACGTTTTGCAAATGTAATATAATAAACAAGGTTTTCTCTGATGAATGTTATACGAAATTTTTACGCAATCGCACAAATTACAAATTAACATCCAAAACAATTAATTTCTCTAATCAACCCTCTTTTGACGACTTCTTTTAACTTATTAAGCAAACATGAGACCAATGATTGAAAAGTACGATCGAAAATATTTTCAAGAGTTCAAAATTTATACTTGGGGTCAGAAAAGTAATAAGTAATTTTAAGATATTTATGATAATATCACCATCCCGGCAATAAGACTTAAGCTCGTAATTCTGGTACCTTTTTCTTAGCTAAACCCTTATAATTCTAGGTATTCCTTGTTCTCCCTCCAAACTTTCTCCCAGAAAGAAGACGCGAGGACCTGTAATTCATGTTACTTTTTCCTAGCTAATCCCTTACAATCCTTGGTATTTTTTTTTCTTAGCTCCCTCCAAAATTAATTTATTCGAGAGCGTCTAGGAAGCGAGGCAAACTAATATTCGACCATAAAAGTTCAACTTCTTCAACATCAATCTGGACACGGATCGAAAATACTTTCCGAACTAGTACTGAAATTACTTTCGGTACTCTTGCCTATAGCATCAGTATTTAGACGTTCTATTCGCAGTATTACGTTCAACTGTTCTGTTCATGGCCAGTGCTTCTATTCATGACCACATAGTCGACGGCTTGTATTTTTAATTTAATTAAAAATTTACGCTACGAGCACGCTCCCCACAACAATGGTTACTCCTCTCCGATTTCTCCAATTGCAAAAAATATAATCTTATTTTTCATACCGTTCTCTTGGTTTTTCTTGGTAGCAAACCTAAAGTAGTTGCTGTAGCTAATTCCAAAATATATGGTGAAGTTCCAAATAAATTGTCGAAAACATCGTTTTCCTCCATTGCAAATGTCGCGCAATGTCTTCGCAACTCAACTGTCAATAATTAGAAAACAAATTATATACCAACCCCCGAGCGGAACAATACGTAGTATGGTCTCGTGGTCGTCAATTTTGTTTATAATATAGACAAATTGTCGTAATACTGAGGTCTCGAACAAAAATATTGTACAACACACGGCGAAAGTGAGGTTCCATGACAGGATGGGATTCCCAGACCAGGCCTAGCAGCGTCGTTCGGGAACCCTCCCGCCCAGTCATGGAAATATCCACTTTCTTCCCTTGTAATATAAATTACTATTTAGTCCGCATGAAAATAGCATTACTGCTGATTATTTATTTGTCGTTAATCAAATCAGTTAAAGTATCTTATTCTTTGGATTTTTCTACAATAGCTTATATTTATTATGAAACACGAAGCGTTCCCTTTCAAAAAGTACACTATCAGTAATATTTGCTAACACATAACAGACACTGATAGGGCCACGAGGGGGCTTTACATGAACAGTATCATGTTGACATAAACAAGCGTCATTGTTTGTCATGGGAATTCCTTGAAGCTACTTAATGAACAGTATGGGGCAATAGGAATTGCCAAATTAACTTTTAAAGCTTTCATTTACTTAACAATTCCTGGTTAAATAATAAACATTTAAACGAGGCTGGTTTCAAATTGAAGTTGTCAAACATAGCTTTTGATAAGATTTTGTAAGCAAATGGGTAGTATATTCTGGTGGTTCTTGGAGATTCCTCAGCGTCAAGAAAATAGTTTATGTGGATTAAATGCCTTCTGTCATTACTGGATCTACAAAAAGAGTCGTAATGTAATAAAATTTGTGTAAAACCACTCAATATTAGCTTGCAAGTTCTTTGCACATCTAAATCATGTCATACATCTAAAATGTATAACTTGATTTGATTGCTGTCAGGTCATCAGTTAAGGTGTTTTAAAGCTTTACCAAACTTTTTAACAAAAATTGTTGGAGCTGCGGTTTTAGAGCGGCTGAGGAAGATAATTTTAAAATGTTGAATGAGCTTAAGTATAACTTTTTCTTTATGAAACAGAACGAATAACGAAATGAATTAGAATGAAATTTCAGGAGATTCATGTCTTGAGTTTCATATCCCTATTTAATGTACTTCCTTTGCAACAACCGGAAGTGTTTAACGAACATCTAGGAAACAATAACCAAAACGTGATTTGACACCCAGAAAAATTGAGAGAACTTATAATACATAGTCTGACCCTCAAAATCCCGAAACAAGTATTAATGAACTATACAGCAATGGCAAGGACCATGGGAAGACCGAAGACGAGATGGTGAGATCGAAAAGACCCTCATCATGGCAGCGCAAAATAATTTTACCAATAATTTTCACACCTTTCTTATTTTTTTCCTCCTCTTCTTCTACTGCTAATACTACTACTCCTGCTGCTGCTGCTGCTGCTGCATACAAGAAAGGGGTTTCGGTTCTTAACAGTTTTATGCCTTTTAATTGTCGCCATCACCTTAACCATGAACCAACCATTCTCGGTTACGTTCCACAGGGACATTTTGCAATTTTATTTTTTCGGTTTATGAAGAGTCCGGGCCTTTTCTCTTTTCGCCTTGGGACGAATTTTGCAATTTCATTCGGTTTATGAAGAGTCCGGGCTTTTTCTTTTCGCCTTGGGACGAATTTTGCAATTTCATTCGGTTTATGAAGTGTCCGGGCCTTTTCTCTTTCGCCTTGGGACGAATTTTGCAATTTCATTCGGTTTATGAAGTGTCCGGGCCTTTTCTCTTTTCGCCTTGGGACGAATTTTGCAATTTCATTCGGTTTATGAAGAGTCCGGGCCTTTTCTCTTTTCGCCTTGGGACGAATTTTGCAATTTCATTCGGTTTATGAAGAGTCCGGCCTTTTTTCTTTTCGCCTTGGGACGAATTTTGCAATTTTATTCGGTTTATGAAGTGTCCGGGCCTTTTCTCTTTTCGCCTTGGGACGAATTTTGCAATTTCATTCGGTTTATGAAGAGTCCAGGCCATTTCTCTTTTCGCCTTGGGACGAATTTTGCAATTTCATTCGGTTTATGAAGAGTCCGGGCCTTTTCTCTTTTCGCCTTGGGGCGTCTGGAGCGGCGCGGCGCGGCGTGGCCGGAAGAGGGCGGCGGAAGAGCCGTGGAGGGCGCCACGCCCAGCGGCGCGCACGGAGCGTCGCGACGCGACGAAGGGCATCTCTCTCCGGGGGCGGCTTCCGCTTCCGGATTCGTGACGCGACGGCATGTTTTAGCGGGGTCAGAGCCGTCAACATCGAGATGACGAAACGTGGCGTTCCAACGGATCAGCTAATGAGGTTGTCTCCATTCAAATTTCGGAATTGGCGCGACAGCGGAGGTGATGAGATTGGCGGTGAGCGTGGGGGAGAAATGGATATGATCCTTCCACCAAGAAGTCATTGTTGATTTGTCAAAACACCACTATTTCTTGTGAGTCACGTTCTCATCTTTCTGTTTAATTAGGATAGTAATATTTTATGATGTTACAGGGGAGGTAATAACAATCATATTATTCTCTCTGTCTCAGAAAAAAACAGAGCGCCGTCCTGTCAAGTCATATTATTAATATCCATATTTAGATATACATTAAACAATTTTGATATATGTATGCGATATTTGGCTCCCGTCAGCAATATTTATACCAATGCAATTTCTACTCTCTATGATCCAAATTCTTATTTGTCCGACTTGTAATGGAGAACGTAAAAAGAGTATCATGACCCATTTTATACGGTGAAAGCTGACGCGGAAGCAGGTGTAAAACACACGGTAAATAATCAGGCCAACCACGAGTGACAGTTGACCAAACCTGTGCCCGCCTCCGGTTTGCAACGGGAGACATTCCGGAGAAAGCCTTTATGATGCGAAAAGCTTTCACATAATTATAATAATATTACTACTAGAAGACACACGAAAACATTTATGAAAAAGTAATATTATAATAAATAGAAATATAATACTATTGAAAAATAAAAAAGAATATAAATACATAAGAGTACTCTTTTATATAGAATGAGAAAACACTTTAGTAAATGAAAAGAAATATTATTAGAAATTTACTTCTTCAAATATTCAAATATTGTTCATTGAGTATTCAGAAAAAATCTCCATCTCTTTACTTGGGTCCAAATATTTCTGAAATAATTTTACTAACCTAGTAATACATACATTGTACTTCAATATACTTATGTAATTAAAATAAATTCATTAAACATGAGAATTTTTTTCAATATTCAGTGTTCTCTATGGTTAAAATGCACTAATTGGTAAATGCAATTACTGAATTCTCTAAGCATATAAATATGTTTAAAAAAATAATACCTGAGTTGAATGAGAACAAACGTTATTTGAACTGATATGAAAAAGAAAATATACTTTAAATAAATAAATACGTTATTATATTTATTACGTTATTATTTATTATATTTATTATTACGTATTATTTATTATATTAATTACGTTATTATATTTACATCTGCAAATAAATAATTACGTTAATTCATATATCTCTAAGCAATATAAAATAATTTTAAAAAAAGGAAGTCGCGAGTGCAGAGAGTAGACGAGCGCAGCGGCGTCTTACCATGAAGTCGGGATCGATGTTCTTCTGGTTCCGCAGAGCGATGGAGGGGGCCGTGATCACGTACTTCTCCTTCGACATGCTCAGGTAGCGCTGGCGTCGGCGCGTGCGCTCGCCTCTGGACTTGGGGTTTTTGGCGACCACGTCGAGCATCGTCTCATGAATGTCCGGACGAAGATCAGTCAACTCGTCCACAAAAAATCGGACTTTCCTCACCATTAATACTTCTAATCACGTGCACAAATGTATTGAATACAATAGTCTTTCGCCTGCTTTTTCTCAGTCCTTGCGCCTACTTGTGTATCTCAGTCTTCGTGTAAAAAATAATTATGGATCGAATATCTCTTGTACGTAAAGAGCCACATAGCTAACTGTCCGCTCACAGAGCAGCGATCGGAACTGTTTTCCTGGCGAGATGTGTGTCGGCTCCCGCCACCCACCGGTATATGACCGGGAGGGCCCGCGCGGCAACACAGGCCACGTGGGGCGCAACGTCCACCGGCTGGCTGTCAGGCCCAGCTCACCCTCCCCGGGCGGATGGCCGCAGCTCCACTCTGTCTTGCTCGTAAGCCGCGGGCGGGTAAGGTCGCTCGCTCGCTCGCTCGCCGTCGAAACGACTGGAGCACGCGGGGGACGCCGAAGCTGCGGAGCGGGAGAGAGAGAGGAGATAGAGAGGGAGGGATCTCGCCGCGTCCTTCCGTGGCTGCGTGGCCGACTAGTATGGGTCGCCCGCGGCGGCCGCGGAAAGTGTATATACGCCTCTGCGGCGGTGGCGGCGGCGCGCGGCGCTGATTGGCGGCGATCGGAGGAGGAGTTGGCGACGGCCGGTCGGTGACGCGCGGGCGGACCGCCGCCGCCGCCGCCGGCGCCGTCCGTCACGCGGTCTTTGACATCGCCTGCGGCGCCGCGCCGGGCGACGTGGCTGTCGCCATCGCCTCCGCAGCCTCCGTAGCCGCGCCGCGTAAACAGCGAGCGCCTTGCCACGCCGCGCCGGTCCAAGGTCCGCCGCCACCCCCACCCCGGCGTCGACGGCGCCGGTCGCTCAGGGCATTTCTCGTGAAGGCGAAGGCCTTTGACGGATCGCCGCTCGAGCTCCGCGGCCCGGCGCGGCGCGGGCGCCCGATGTGCCCAGCGGTCGCGACCGGACGCAGGCAGCCCGAGCTGGTTCGGCGCACCAGGAGGCGCTAGGAGGGCCCGCAATAACACTGCAAGCCATTCCCACGTCAGACGGCTGTCTTGACGTCCTCAAGTTGGACGTATCGTTCATTCATGAAGAAAACTCGAAAATAACACACACACACACTCACAAACTACGAACACAACAAAACACAACTCGATACATTTCTTTACAGTGGGTACATATATTTGTTATATTTGTTTTCCGGCGGGTATGTCAGTAAACGTACCTCTGAATTGGCTTTTGATAAACCTTATAATACAAAACACAATATAAGTTACAATAAGGCAAAGTCACTGAATTCACTTCAATATGAATTGCAATTCATATGTTCCAAGTACTATTCCCCTTTCTTCTATAACTCCATTAATGTCTCGAGTGTCCTCTTAATCGGTGGCTGTGATGGACCGCCGAGATTATGCACATTTCGAATGCTTTTTACTGAATGCCAAACATATATGAACTGTGAACAATGTTCGTAAACATGTAACTCGTGTAAATGATTCAAATAAATAATTTCTTAATCACGCCTCGAAATTATATCAAAGAATTAAATCAAAACTTCTAAAAATACATGCGAAGAAACTTTGACAACATACTCCTAGGATTGCGCAAGTTTTCAACTGACAATCCCCATAGACACACAAGGTCCACACAAGAAGCCTTGCAGAAAATTTGATGTTGTTTCGAAAACTTTGGGGTTCTTGACAAGCAGTACTGTGAATTCAAAGTGCGCATGCACATTGCGGTCGTTCGAGTCCAGCAACTGGTTTTTTGGCAGATTGTAAAACTGTCGAGCATCGCCTAAAACCGCACCGCTCGGCAAAATGTGTACATCAACCAGTCAGATAAGCTCTAGTGTCAGCTAGTAATGCCTAAGGACATTAGTTAAGTGCATGCAGTTATATATTAGGAATAGTATTCACGAGTGATTTCGTTTGTTCCAATTTCGTTACTTATAGTAAAAATTGATACAAGTCATATCGAAAAGCAAATGATATGTGTAAAGTAAGTCACAGACAGGCCAAATTACGGAATTTAAAACGCCTACCGTTGACCACGTAGCGACTCTAGAGTCGTATTTATTAGCTTTCTCAGCAGTCTGAATGAATCAAAGGAATAATCTTGGGAAAGGTCTCTTTCATAGATTTGGATCCCTTGATTTGAACAAATCAAAGAACGGAAATCATAAGAGAAACTTTGAAAAGGACGCAGGAGTGTCCCTGACAAGAACAAAATAATACATTCCAACAGGGAACCTCCGACTTTAGGGTACGGGCATGTTTCCCATCATCACTCTCGCGAATTCTCACCCTGGAGGACACGCAGTAAGGCGACGGAGATCGTCCTATCACCCGGTCCTTCTCTGGTTAGATCTTGCTCGCGGTCGAGCGTGCGTGGTTGGTTATAGTACTTCTCTGGCACCCCTTTGGAATATAAAGGAGGAAATCATGAAAACGAGCAATTAGAGCAGAAGGCCTCTAGTATTTTCATCAACGCAGCGGCTAATTAACGAATGTCGAAAATCCGCTACCATCGGAAATCGAATCTCAGACTACAGGGTTACTTGGATGCAGTCGTGACTACGCTAACGACACGTTGACATATTTTTATTCAATTATAAAATTCAACTAATTTATTAATATACCTTTTTTACCATGAAACACATATAGTGCATTGGTGTCTCAGTTTGTCCCTACTTTCCGGATTTCCAATGATTGTTGCAGATTTTCTGACGGGATGAGCCATATGAGGATCGTGAACGCCCCATTGCTCGACCCTAAGAAGGGAATGAATAAGGAAGCTTTGATTAATTGATCAGTGATTCCCGGCGCATCAGCAACTAAGGTCATTAGTCCGTAAGTGTAGGGCACGTTTTATTCCTGGAGCTGGCGGTGATTTCTCCCGATGGACGGTGAGATCCGGCACCGTCCTACCGCCGGTTAACGGAAATTCCGCCAATCACGTACCTCCCACCAGCGTGGCATCACCCCATCCGAGACACGCTCAAAGCTCCCGACATGTGTGGTGGTGTAGTGCATGTAAATGTAAGTGTGTATGTAAGGGGTTAAGACAGGACAAGGAAGAGAAAGAAAAGATCGCGCTAGGTCCGCGGCCCGTTTGTTAGGGAGTTACTCCGGTATTCGCCTGGTAATAATCGGGGAACCACGAAAAACTACCGCTCAGAACAGCCGGCCGCTAGAATTCTCGTCCAGACAACCATAGAATTCAACACAGCTTTCTAGTTAGTGACGAAAATCCTGCCACCGTTCGGACTCGAACCGTAGGATCAAAAGCAAAGATCGCGCGCGGTCCGTGAATAATATCCTAGGGTGTTGCAATTTTATTTACGCAGCTTTTTTGTATTATTTATTCAAAAAAGATTAGTTATATTTGTGATTTTAGCGAACACTTGTCGTATGATGAAAATAAGTTGTGGATGACGAAGGAGAAGAAGAATAAAAGGAAGAAGTCAACAATAGTATGGTGAATAGTATGTTCTTAACGTTGAGGAAAATTGTAAAGGCTAAAGTAATTTGTGAATCTAATTCAGGGCCTCGAAAGTGTGAAACATAATTTTTGTTGCAAAGGGGGAGGGATTTTTGCTGTCATTGCTTCACCTCTGATTGATCTCGCGAGCCGCCACCGTGCTCTTTTCAACTGCAGGGATCTAAACGTGCCATGCTCAGTCGGGCTGTAACCCAAAGTATATCAAGAAAGAGTGAACAACTTACAATGCGTGGCCAATGACATGTGAACTAGAAGTCGTGTAAACGACTCAAGTTGTCGCCCTGTTGAGCGAAAACACCCCTGCACCCCGAGTGCTTTGACAAATTGCCAGATGGAATTTGTTCGTCATGCCATCCAAAATAAGCTCGTATTACACAATGCCTCTGAGAATAGCGAGCGACAACTCTCCGATGTCACAAACACGATATATCCTTTCCGGGATCAGCCGCACGCATCCAGTTCGAGGGCGCGTTCGGAAAAGGCGTTCGGGGCGTCGAGGGCGGCGGCGCGAGCCAGCGCGAGGTCCGGGGCGGGGCGGGGCGCGAGCCAGCGCGAGGGCAGGGGTGGGGGCGGGGGCAGGGGCGGGGCAAGGTCGGGAGGCGACGTGCCCCGGTGCACGCTGCAACCCACGACGTCACGTAGACTGAACTCTATCTGACAACACGTCAATAAGATTGGCGTCAGAAATGCAGTTACTGTGTAAACATCCGCGAAAATTCAATACTTCCGACAATAAATTTCACCCATACATATAATTTTATTTATACATAATGTGTATATATATATATATATATATATATATATATATATATATATATATTATATATATATATATATATATATATATATATATATATATATATATATATAACGCTTCTTTTGCTGTTTTCCGGCGATGAATCTTTAATAATTGATTCTATTTCAGAGTTTTAAACATTACAAAACACAATTTTAATATTATATTGATGATCACAAGCAACTATGGACCTAAAACAATTGCTATCTTTATCTTAAAAAGGTAAACAAAGTGATTACAGCGGAGTTCAAAAGGTAAACAAACTGATAATCACATGGCGAGAGACCTCTGGGATTGGTTTAATTTGAATATATTCTTGCTTAGCATTTGTTGCTTACAGCACGACCAGACGTGAGTGAGATTAATCACTATAGTATATTATATTGTTTATAAGGATTGTCATCACCTAATATCTTCTAGAATATCTAGGTCCTCCTTCATTGGTTCGTCATGTTCAATGGCTTCTTGTAACTTTTTTTTTAAACAATCTATTTCTTCTTGTAACTTTTTTTTGCATTTTTTACCCATTTATAGGAAGCAATCCTCAATAAAGCTGGGGGAGTAGCTGGTAACAATTTGTTGCCAGAGGCGCAAGACTAGTTTTCGTTCTTTTTCATATTCAATCTTCTGAATTTTCTTGGACATATTGTCACTACTGAACCTGATGATAAATTCTTTAAAAGTGTTCTTATGCTTCTGCTGCATACGGTGGTAGTGCAAAAATATTTGCTTGGTATCTGAAGGCAGGTTTAGGAAACATATCTCAACTTCTAGAGTAACGGTGGAATAGTGAAAATAGAAAAAAAAACTTCACCAACATCAACAACAACCTCCTTAGTTGCATTGGAGTGTTTGAATAATTTTGTGGTCAAACATATTAAGGTTGCCGGTCGGACAGAAATTACTTCATTCTCCCGTGATTGACCAATGTCGATGTTCTATCACAATCATTCATTGCATGCAAGGAAAGAAAGTTATCGACAATTCTTTCACTTATATCAACAAACGGAAAATGTAGGTAAAGAAACTTTGACTTTCTCGGGTTTCAAAAAGAACACATTTGCATGATTGCAGAGAGCTCTCAGTATTACCAAAAGATCTACTACATCTCCACCAACTACAATCATGGCCTTATTTCTTGAATCTAAGGAAACAACTGTGTTCATTATCGGGGTATCTATGGCATCCATCGCTTCTTTGCAAGCGCTTCCTAGTGACAAAAGCTTTGTAACCAACTTTGCTACTAAAGGTCTTTTGTTATTCGTGTCATCAAGAAAATGTTCTTGATGACACGAACGACGTTTGCATTACTGTGTTGGCAAACACAGTTTAGGCTAGTTTTATAGACATTTTAATTTTCTGAGTACATTATGTACCCACTTCTACGCCCTCAGGGTAGCTGCAAAAACAGCTTGTGATTGATATTTTAACACATTTTCAACATAATTTTCTGGAATAGACTCATGTGTCAAAAAGCCATATGCGATACACTCCTTCATTGATGACTTATTGAACTTGGTCACTGGACTGCTTATTTGCTATTAGTTTGGGACAGTGAATTTGATTTCTTTCCTTAATCCACTGACGAATAAGGACAGCAAATACCGGCCTACATTGCAAGTCAAAAACTCCTCAGCTGGTCATCCAAATGCTTAGCAAAGGCAATTCTTTGGACAAGAGCCCTTGTATTGATAGGAATAAACTTGAATATTTTATATTGCACTATTCATTACTGCAAGAAGTTGTACTCTGTCACGTCTTTTGAATTTGATAGATGCCAAGTCATCGGCCAACCACTGTTAATGCTCTTTCCGCCCAAATTTCAATTTTTTATGGCTGTTCAGTCACAATATTAGTGCTAATTGATAATATAGTAAGGTTTGAGGGAAAGTTAAATTCTTCAGAGACCATTGATACATCAGAGAAACAACTTTTCTATCATGATCGGGAAAAAGTAAGTATGACATTTGCCATTAACTTGAAAGAGTCCATTGAAAGTTGACTTCCTGAATCTATAAATTCAAAATTATTTCTCCAGGAGAAGAAATATTGATGTCTAAAAATCAATTACTCGAACTTTTCGTTCTCGTACTCATTCGACGTACACAAGTTCTGTTTTATCAACTGTACGCATATGAAAATTTGATACTATTTTTTGGTTGTTTTTATTTCTACACATAGCAGTATGTGGTTGGGAATCTGCTTATTTCCCGACAGCTTGTCTACGCGTCGAGCTGTTGACAATATCCCGTCTACGTCGCAAGCGGATTAACTCGGCGAACGCGAGGGCATCGCCTGAGCTTAGGCAATTTGATATACTCGTACGTGACACATGTTACGTCACAATTCAAATTCCCCTCGCTCATATCTCCATAAGCAGGTCTCGCAAAACCATGTTCCTGTTCCAAAACTGATTAGTAGAAAGTTCTCTGAATCCCAGTGAATTATTTCGAGCAGTTTAACACACGAATGACAGAAACAAGAATAAATATAAAAATAATATTCAAGTAGTTTCACGTTCGGGCCAATTTATTTTCTAACTTCTGCTTACGCAGTATTGACAAAGTATTCTAATACTGTGGGGGGGGGGGACTTTTCGATAGAAAACTCAGTAACGAAAATGTGGACAAATCTTGTCCCTATGTTTAGTAAAATACTTCCTCTAACACATGCAGTCAGAATCCGTATTTTGTGAGTCCTTGATACAGAAAAATCGATTGATGGCGAAACCCCCATCCGTCCGTCAGTTGTCAACGCTGGCGCCTAAATAGTTCACCCGATATTCTCCAAAATTGATATTCCCCAATCGATCTGGCTGATGTCGCGGACCCTTGAATTTGAATCTGATAATTTAATTTTGCAGGGTACTTTACACAAAGCTCCCGGGAATATAAAAAAAAGTAGCATCAACATTTTTGATTAAATGTTATTGTCAGGCAGCGTGAAGAACGCTTAAGAGAATGGCGCAGATCTCAATTTCCTCGAAACATCCAAAACTTCACTTTTCCACGTTTTCTTACAACAAAAATATTAAAGATAGAATTTTTTCCCTGAATGAAATATGTTCTTAAAGAAGATTTTGAAATAAGGTGATGATGAATTTTTCGAAAATTTGAATAATTTTCGCGGAATTTTGCGTTAAATAAAGGAAATTTCTACTTTTTAAGTATTTTTTCTCAAAAAAGACCCCAAATTTTTTGATTAAATTTTGACCGCGGATAGAGTAAAGGATGCTTAAGAGTGGTGCTAGACTCAGGAAAAATTGTTCGGCCTGTTCCTACAACTACAAGATGAAGATAATTTTTTTCGTAATAAAATGTGTTCATCAAAATCTGATCTGCACATAAGGTCAAGCAAAAGTTTTCGAAAACAGCATTTTTTGAGTGATTGTGCTTCAAACAGCCGATTTTTAAATTTTAAACAATTATTTTCTCAAAAGACGGCACCAAATTTTTTGTTTATATTTTTTTGCGTATGCAGCAGAGAACGGTAAAGAAAGTGGAGCCGAGACTATTTTCGGCGCACTCTGTGTATTTTCGAAACTTGAATAAACATTCGAATAGATTCCTGTGCTTTGTTTGTAGCGCTGTCCGTTCGCAAAATGGCAGAATGGCGGTTTTTTAAAATTATATTATAATGCCTCTCATTGTTGCCGGTCGTGTTGATTGAATGATTTAGACGAAATTCCTACGAAAAAAATACATTCAAGGACGGTAATATATTTAAGGCAGTACTAGAAAATTCACTTATTCTACTTTTTTCTGAACGCTGATTCAGAAATTGTTTGCTCACTTCCACGTAATCAAGGCAAGCTTAAGTGAAATTCTGTATAATGTTCTGGAAATACTGTGACAGTTAAAATTCTCGTTTGTTTCAGTTGTAAAAGTAAGAAATGACTGTCCCTGGCTATCAAAATAAACACAGATATGCACTCCACGCGCTTCGTTTGAATTGGTTGAATCTGAGTTTTTCAAGTTATACTGAATTTTTAGTAAGTAGTACAATTTATTCAATACTAAAAACAATTATATATTTCAGTATTACGAAACTCTTTCCAATAATGCGAGAAAATATATGCTGTTGTATCTCCTGACTATTGAGAGTATTGAGACTATTGAAAACAAGCGAAAAAGCGTGAAGAAAAAGCGTGGGTTTGAAAGCACTTTTCACTGATGTTTAGAAAGATCTTACTCTAAAAACAATCTACGTTATAACATTATAATAAATGTTTAATTAATATTGTTACTGTCATGAAAGAAATGTTGGAATTGAAATCGTATGCATACGTTTCTTATGTAAGTGAGGTAAATGTAAGGAGACGTCATCAAGTGACGTGTAATCAGACAGGGTTCTGGAGAAGATATACTTTATGAAGAGATGGGTAGAGAAGGTGTTAAGAAGGTAGGTAAGGAATAAAGTAAATCGAACGGATGAAATGGCGCTAAAGAAAAATGTAACAAATAGTCGAAAGTTTTGCTTGCACTGAATATTGAGACGATAGTTTTATTTTGAAGAAAATCATCTGTATAGTTTAGGGGCTAGCGTTTCCCACAGACGAACAAGCAGACGGACGGACAAACATTATGCAGTATAAATTTTTCGGTGTCAAGGATCCAGAAATAGTAGATTCTGTCTACAAAATAAATTACTTTTGAGGGTTAGAGGAACTTATTTAGTTGGTTAGTTGTTATTGATTTCGGGCGCGTCAACTGCTGTCATTATTCCTGTAAGTGTAGAACACGTTTTTCTTCGGAAGGTGGCGGTGGAGTTGCTTCGCTGGATGGCGAGATCCGACGCCGACCTGACGTCAGCTAGCGATGTTATCCCCAATCAGGAATCTCCCACCAGCGGGGCACCGCCCCAGCCAGGACAAGATCTTAATTTTCCGCCCTTCTCCCGGCATTTGTGGTATTGTAGTGCTTGTTAGTGTAAATGTGTGTAAAATGTGAAGATAGAACAAGGAAAAGGAAGGAAAGATCGCGCACGGTCCGTGGCCCGTTTATTCGGGTAACCGCCTGTTGTTGAATAGAGAAACCGCGGAAAAGTATCGAAAAGAGCAACCGACCGCTAGATTCTCCTCCAGACAGCCACTGAACTCGACCTAGCCGACAAGCTAGTATCGAAAATCTTGCCACCGTCGGGACTCGAAGCTGGGACCTCCCGGCCACAGGCAATGCAGAAACATCAGCTCATTCTCTAATGCACATCTCCCGGTTTATTTAGTACTTTATACAGGAACAAGAATATCAACTTTTTCGATATTACAACTCGAATGCGGGTATAAATTTTCTTTAGTACATAAGTACGTAGAATGAGAGAAAGTAAAAAAAAACACTCTATCCTCATTATTGTACTATTGCATTGTTAATTTCATGCAAAAAATGCTTATTAAAAATGGCGAGGGAAAATTGGGAAGATAGGGAAGCTATCACAGTAGAATAAATATTGTAAAGTGTGAACTAAAAAAACATATGGAAAACTGTTAGATAAATTAAAAGAGAACCGTACGTAATTAACACCGTACGTAATTCTCAAGACTTGTGAGAAACACTTTAGTGCACTACTGACCAACAATGTTTCGGTAAAACTATGTTTCCTCAAAAATCCATAAAGCCCAGTGTGCAGAACTGGATCACGAAATCTCAAAGAATGAAATAAATGCAGCTATAAACGTAATTACATTTCGAAAAGTACCCGGTATCGACAACCTTCGATTGTGGAATATTCATTCAAAAATTTCAAATTCGAATTTCCCGCAATTCTTCTGTTGAAAGGATTCTTTCATGAAATAGCTTAAAAGTTAGCTAGATCCAATTTGCAACGGAATTATATGAATGTTATGTATTCGTTACTAATAAAACGAGTAAATATGGGCTGTTTCAGCTTTTTTGAAAGTATACCTAGTAGTTTTCTTGTAATTGTGATCGCGACTAAGTTCGTATCGTGCCGCAAATAATAACGATAGCAACGACGCGACAATAACAAATGGCAACGATACAACCGGCATTTTGAGAAGTCACTTCTCTGAATTTCATGGTTAAGTGACAATGTGTCTCGCTGAATGGAACGCAGTTTTGGACTGTTGAGTTCATGTTGATACATTATCTTTAACATAATTAATTGGCCACGCGCTACGCTTGGAAATGAGTTTTACAAGTGACGAGTCAGCTGTGTTGATTTGAGCAGAAATTGAAGAATTGTAATATTATGTAACAGTTACAAATGTGCAAGAACCGTTCATAAATGCTTCTACAATCTTCTACATGCTTCTAGGGATCACTTAAATTGACTTATAAGCACCTAGGATGCATATTTTCCGAATAACGAACTACTGTATGTGCCACGTGTGTTGCGGTGTGACGTTTGCGTGTTGCAGCGTAGCGCGTGTTGCGGGTTGCATGTTCTTCCTACATCATGATACGCGAAATTCTAATTTTTTCGTCTAAAATCTGTTTAATGCAGCTTGAGTTGCGATTCCATATCCAGCAGCAGCGTATTTTTATGAGGTTTTGTGTCTATGGTGTCTTAAATGGTACAAAACCGTCATCTTTCTTAGTGTATTATCTGCAAAAGAGATACGTTATAAATCCTAATTGCAAACGTACTATGTTACAAATGATCTTGAAATATGTGTATATAGATAAAAGAAACACGATGTGTGCGAAGTTAAATGACTCTCTATATTGAGAATGAATATACATATTTAACCAGTGGCAATATCATACAATAAAAATGATACACGTCCCCATAATGAACAAATCCGGAAGCTCTTACTAGATATAGTATATACTATATATAGTATAAAATATACTTCATATTAACTATAGGGAAATTTAAAGCATGGAGGTACACAAACAAGTATTGAACTTCAGCTTCTGGGTCAATGAGCCTCACTCGATGAGGTTATTCGCCCGTTTCCCTTGATCCATTCAGCAAATACTGAGGTGGCCGCTTGTTTTGCTTCCGAACATACTACTTCACAATTTCCACACATTTTCTTGAGATCTGAGGTGCGTTATTAAGGAATATAGATACTTCTTGAACAGTACAATCAAATAATCGTTCTCTATGTTCTTGCAAAAGTGGTAACTTTCGTCACGTGGGATACAATAAGGGTAAAATACCACAATTTGAAGCTCTAATATTGTATTTATTACATGTAAGTGAATGTTCCTTGTTGTCAAGTTTTGTCCAAAATGGTCTTTGCCACCTTTATTCAAAATTGAATAGTATGGCAAAAGAGCGGGGGTGGGTATTCTGGGACTGAAGAAGTCTACACAGATTAAAAAATTCCCCCCATACGTCAGCACAGTTTTAAGTGCTTTGACGTCAAATAAATAAATAAATAAACTTTTGATTTTGTGGGATTCCTGAGGGCGATTGTGGAAATAGATATTACTGATACTCTTGGATGCACATGTGAAACTCTTCCACGTAAGGAAATTTCTCAGACAAATTTTCCAAAGTGAGTATGTTTTCCGGGTGGGGAAGCCGGATGGGAAAGCTTTCTACGCAACATTTCGAGAGTGGGACAATGGATTCATATGTAGCTTCCCAGTCAAGACAAACAGGTAGCGTTAAAATCCTGTCACAACAGTACCAATAGAGAGTTTATAAAAGACAGTACTTACTTGATCCTGTTCGAGTCCTAACATTTAAAGAGCCCTTTCAAATGGTTATGGGTTTCATTTTATCTCAGTTTGAATTCACGCGATCAAATACAATAGTTGGCTTTCGAGGATCTGCACAGAAGGGAAGAATCAGTAGTGAAGCCTGGGTATCAAGGACAGCATTATAAAGAGTCTCAGAATAAATAATAAAATCTTCTAGAACATGAAGGAGAGTCCCAGTTGATCACTTCTTTTGCATTATATGTGTCGTGGGAATGATGATGAAGTTACACAGGTGGCATGAACTTCTGGTAGGCATCTAATCCTGAACGTGTGTTTGGCAGGTATGCATTCTGACGGAAAGAAATTTTATATACCTTCAAATATTAGTGCAGGGCGAGTTATCAACAAATCAGGGACGTGATGTCCAAAATGGCATGTATGTCACAATCTTAAGGAATTTACCATAGTTCAATGGCAGTGATTATCTTCGGTCCCTAGCAGTTTGTAAGATTTATTCTGAGACACGTGTTGACGATACTCTGCATATTATAAATCGTAGTGTACATATCGGGGATAATGTTAAAGATATACGAGTTTGCAGAATACGTGTTTTGTGGGTCCTTATACCGAAAAATCGATTGATGGCAAAACTTCTGTCTGTCTGCCTGTCCGTCTGCTTGTGGTCAATGCTAGCACCGAAAGCGTTCAGCCAATTTTGTCAAAAATTGTTATTCCTAAATCGATTTTAAAGGTCTTATGAGTCTGAAACGGAATTATTTTCAACTAGGGGGTACTTTACATGAGCCTCAACATTTTAAAATTATTTTCAAAAATGGTTCCAAGATTTTGATTAAACTTCAATCTCAGATAGCGTAAAAAAATTAAAAATGGCGTAGGTCTCATTTTTCGTTTACAATTTTCTGAGTTGTCGAAAAGAGCATAATTACAAATCTTTTCGGCGTCTTTCTACAACTACAATATTGAAGATAGATATTTTTTAATAAGATCTGTTGTTCAAACACAGTTATTGAAATAAGTTCATCAACAGATTTTCAAAAATATGAACAGTTTCGGTGTAATTTTGCGTGATATATAGGCAATTTTTAAACCATTATTTTCTCAAAAACCGTTCCAATTTTTTCTTTAAATTTTCTTCTCGTATGTATCAAAGAACGTAGGAAAACGGAGCTGATCACATTTCCGGTGAACTCTCTGTAATTTCGAAAGTTGCAAACAATTAACATGGCAAAAGTACAATATTGAAGATTTTTATATTAAATGTAATGAGTTCTAGGAAATCAGATCTTTAAAAAAGTTCGCATACCATTTTTAAAGGGTAGTGTTCGCTTAATTTCTGCTTGAAGTTAATTCAACTTAGGAAAAAACTTCAAAATGACTCGAAGTTTTTTATTCAAATTATTTCATCGTATATAGCAATGAACTGTAAAGAAAATTGTGCTGGTTCGGCAAACTCTCTGTATTTTCAAAAATTAGAATACAAAAGTACAAAATTGATGAGAGGGATCTTTGTTAAAGAAAATCTGTTCCAAAAAATTAGTTATTTAAAGAAGGTCATGTGCAATTGAAAAAAATATGAGTACCAGTGCACGCACTTCCTTTGCTAGAATCTTTAAGAAGTAATCATGTTGCAATACAACAGTGGGAAATGTCTTATTGTTAGGTGTTGTTTCTGGGTGAAAGGAACGGAGTTTTGGACTGTCGAATTTTTGTTGATGTAATAGCTTTAAATTAATTAAATTTTCGCGCTTTATACGCGATGATTGGTAATGCGTTTTACAAGTGATGGCTGAGATGTGTTAATACGGACAGAAATTACGGTATTATAATTTTACTTGACCGTTACTGATGCGAAAAATGGCGCGGTGTTATAGCTCAACTATTTATTATAACTTTTTAGCAGTTATTTTCGCATGTGCTAGGATGTCACTTAGATGTGCTTCTTGCGCGTCTTCATATCTTCTGCCACAAGACCAACTGGCAATTAGCAGAATAAATATATTTCCGACTATAAATTATTTTATACACACGAATTTTCTGACATGAATTGCGTCTATTGATAATCCCTCAGAGACGTTTGAGATGGACTTTCCATATCGAATGATATCTTGGGGAAAAATTAAGAGTTTCCAAATAGATGGGCAAAATCGCACGATACATGGACACATTTATCCTTCAATTGCAGTAGATAGCTATCTTTCGCGTAGTGCGCGATCTCAGATCCCTCTAGCAACCGCTAAAATTACCATCGAAGCCTAAAATTATCCTAAGAGGTCGCTCGTAGTAAAGCGATAACTCGGCAAGGCGCGAGGGGCGGGGGTGGGAACGGCGGGGAGGGGGGGGAAGAGGGCAGACTGCCCCCGCGAGGCCTTGGACATTTAACTGCGGTGGCCTCTGCTGGCACCCGCGCACAGGCTTATCGCCTTGTTATGGCCGCGGGGCGCCGCGACGCCGCAGCCGGCGCCGGCGCTGGCGCCGCCGCCGTCACGTCTGCCACCACGCGCGCATCATTCGAGCGGAATTCGCGCGACCAAGTCCCCCTTAAAACCACCCTTGCCCAATAAAATTCCTTCTTCGGTTCTTTCTCTCACAAAGGTTATGAAGCACACGCACACTCCGAGACTCACAACTGCTCTATCCAACGCTTTCTAGACCAACGCACCTCTCTGTGGCCCCTAGTTCTGTTAAGAATACGAGTACCAACTCTTGTAGCCTTCTGGGTTCCATCCTGTTGACATGACACATTTAGGTATTTTTTGTCAAATGCTATTCTATTAACATTCAACTTTGCCCTCGTGGCGTCGTTCGGATCAGTGAGAGTAGACGTAGTAGAGCCATTAAGATATTCATTCGGGAGGCCCCTCTTGTTTTGTGTGACAGAGATAAAAAAGAATACTGTGGAAGTAGTTGTAAATAATAAAACATGATGAAAGAAATTCATGGCCTCATCATTTTCCAAAACAGAATCCCCAAACTTCGTTTTCGTGGTGAATGTCTTGAGTCGCTAATCTCCTGACTCAGATCTCCCCAACGGGAAGCCATGCTCCGAGCACGAATGGACCCCTTCTGCAAACCACTTACGCACGTTATGGACACTTGGCATTTTCCCCGTTCGGTACTTTCTGCCTGGACAGTTTTTGGCTTTAGTCGGATTTGGAATACCGCCACAAACGAATCTGCCGGCTCCTTAATTTCTAAGGGTATGTGACCGTTGTTGGATGTGAACCCTGTTTCAAATACAGTCCGCTACAGGGCACCCTTAGCGATGCACTCACGTGCAAACTATAACGACCCAAGCCTCAACAAAGGCGACCACCGGATGGACCCGAGAGAAGGAAAGCCAGCCGCAGACAGCCGCAGAGCTGAGAACGCGGCACGCGAGAAAATCAGATTGGCAAAACTGGGCGTCTGTGGACGCCTTCGAGGCGCGGCTTAACACGAGAATCCAAAACAGGGAAGGGTTCAAGCGGCACGTTTCCCGAGCGTGCCTGGGCCCTTCAAGGGAGCTCCCCCGATTTGCGGCCGACGTGACGCGGGGAGGGGAGGGAAGAAAGGAATGGGGTGGAGCGTCAGCAAAACAGAGGCTAAAGCGAGGTGGGGTAAGCGTGGCGGGATAAGAGGGAGCGAAGCAAGGCTGGGTGGATCAGCACGGGGCGGGGCAAGGAGGGGTACCGAGGAGAGAAGGATAAGGAGGGGCCAGACAGGAAGGAGGGGCAGAGCAGGCAGGGCGAGGCAGAGCAAGGCAGGGCGGGACAGAGCAAAGCGGGGCGAGGCAGAACAAGGCAGGGCGGGGCAGAGCAAGGCAGGGTGGGGCAGAGCAAGGCAGGGCGAGGCAGAGCAAGGCAGGGCGGGACAGAGCAAAGAGGGGGGGCAGAGCAAGGCAGGGCGGGGCAGAGCAACGCAGGGCGGGGCAGAGCAAGGCAGGGCGGGGCACAGCAATGGAGGGCGCGGAAAAGGAAGGCAGGGCGGGGCAGAGCAAGGCAGGGCGAGGCAGAGCAATGGAGGGCAGGGCAGAGCAATGTAGGGCAAGGCAGAGCAAGGCATGGCGGGCAGAGCAATGGAGGGCGGGCAGAGCAATGGAGGGCAAGGCAGAGTAAGGCGGGCGGGGCAGAGCAAGGCAGGGGGGGCACAACAATGGAGGTCGCGAAAAAGGAAGGCAGGGCGGGGCAGAGCAAGGCAGGGCGAGGCAGAGCAATGGAGGGCGGGCAGAGCAAGGCAGGGCGGGCAGAGCAACGCAGGGCAGGGCAGAGCAAGGCAGGGCGGGCACAGCAATGGAGGCGCGGAAAAGGAAGGCAGGTCGGGGCAGAGCAAGGCAGGGCGAGGCAGAGCAATGGAGGGCGGGCAGAGCAATGTAGGGCAAGGCAGAGCAAGGCAGGGCAGGGCAGAGCAATGGAGGGCGGGCAGAGCAATGGAGGGCAAGGCAGAGTAAGGCAGGGCGGGCAGAGCAATGTAGGGCAGGGCAGAGCAATGGAGGGCGGGGCAGAGCAATGGAGGGCGGGGCAGAGCAATGGAGGGCGGGGCAGAGCAAGGCAGGGCGGGCAGAGCAACGCAGGGCGAGGAAGAGCAAGGCAGGGCGGGCACAGCAATGGAGGGCGCGGAAAAGGAACGCAGGTCAGGGGCAGAGCAAGGCAGGGCGAGGCAGAGCAATGGAGGGCAGGGCAGAGCAATGTAGGGCAAGGCAGAGCAAGGCAGGGCAGGGCAGAGCAATGGAGGGTGGGGCAGAGCAATGGAGGGCAAGGCAGAGTAAGGCAGGGCGGGGCAGAGCAATGTAGGGCGGGGCAGAGCAATGGAGGGCGGGCAGAGCAATGGAGGGCGGGGCAGAGCAAGGCAGGGCGGGCAGAGCAAGGCAGGGCGGGCAGAACAAGGCAGGGCGGGCAGAGCAAGGCAGGGCGAGGCAGAGCAATGGAGGGCGGGCAGAGCAATGTAGGGCAAGGCAGAGCAAGGCAGGGCGGGCAGAGCAATGGAGGGCGGGGCAGAGCAATGGAGGGCAAGGCAGAGTAAGGCAGGGCGGGGCAGAGCAATGTAGGGCGGGGCAGAGCAATGGAGGGCGGGCAGAGCAATGGAGGGCGGGCAGAGCAATGGAGGCGGGGCAGAGCAAGGCAGGGCGGGCAGAGCAACGCAGGGCGGGGAAGAGCAAGGCAGGGCGGGGCACAGCAATGGAGGCGCGGAAAGGAACGCAGGTCGGGGCAGAGCAAGGCAGGGCGAGGCAGAGCAGGCAGGGCGGGGCAGAGCAAGGCAGGGCGAGGCAGAGCAAGGCAGGGCGAGGCAGAGCAAGGCAGGGCGGGGCAGAGCAATGGAGGGCGGGGCAGAGCAAGGCAGGGCGGGGCAGAGCAAGGCAGGGCGGGGCAGAGCAAGGCAGGGCGGGGCAGAGCAAGGCAGGGCGGGGCAGAGCAAGGCAGGGCGGGGCAGAGCAAGGCAGGGTGTGGCAGAGGCAACGGGCGCACCTACAGCGGACGCTTCTTGGTTCGACGCTCCGTCCCCGAGATTCGGCGTCGGCGGCCGCGCGCCTGCCCTTGAGCGCGGCCGCGGGGCCCTCCCGGACGCGGGCGCGGGCGCGGGCGCAGGCGCGGCGCAGGCGCCTATCGCGGCGCCGCTATCGGGGGCGGGGCCCCGCGGCGGTGACCCGCCTCAGACTTGGGAGAAGCGCAGATTATTACATCGTACAGACGACTCAATGAGGCAGCCAGGGGTGCGGAGATATGGTACTATGCCCCCGATCCCCAGCGCAAGTTTGATTTTTTTTAGTTTTCTTTTTTTTTTCTTCTTTTGATCATGTTAGTTCGGAAAATAAAACGAAGCCTAAAATGTATGTAATAATAGTAAACTCTTACAAAAATAAAAACATTTAATTTTTAACTAAAAACAAATAAATTGGTACGAAAAAAGCATTATTACTGAGTTATAGTTTCTCCTCTTGAACATTGGTGCTCCGAGTCTTGGCTTAAAGAGTCAACCTCAAGAATCAGGTCTAATCCAGTGTTAAATCATTCTATCGAGTTGTGTTCTATGCCTTTTAATATAGTGGCTGATATTCCTCTTTGCTTCCTAGGACCCAGTCTTGAGAATACATATGTGCTTTCACCCCAATTAAAGGGAAATATTTAACTTCTGAATTAGGATACCAGTATTTCCCCAAAGTAGTTAAACAGTAGACTGGTTAACCACGTATGTCACTGTGACTATTAATCAAAAATTCGTGCACCAATATAAATTATTTACCTGTCATCTCAAGCGGTTTCTAATTTTACAAAGCACATATATAGCATAAATACTTGTATGTGATTGAATAAAGTAATGTGTTTGTTTATAACGGAGTTTCTTGTACTTTTACAGGTAATATGTTACAAATTAGTTCGATAAAGTATGCACTAATTAAGAGTTGGCACACCTACTACAGAGTATTGACCAACATTATTCTACTGTTCCAACGTCTATTCAACAATTTCCTGGCCTTATATTTCCAACAAAATAATATTTTAATAACAAGAAGTTAAGTAATGAAAACTAGAAGCATTAAAATACAAACTTGTCTAGAACCGAGGCCACTGCTTTGACAATATTTCATAACTAATTCTTCCACTATTCCGTTTTCACAACTGTTTAAATACATTGCTATTTTTCTGAGGACGAAAATAATTAATATTTATCAGTTCATTTTCACATTATTCAATGTAATTAAATGTTAACAATGTGAGTAAACCATAATTATAATTAAAAAATTAAACTATTTGATATTTTAAGAGATTTTTATTTTCAATTCCTAGGACATATTTTTGAGGTATTTTAATTTCCACATAACCCAAAACATTGTTCTTTCTAATGTCCCATTGCCAGAGGATCAGAACAAACTTTTTGTGAAATTTTTTCAATGTCTATCATGTGTTGTTCCCACTACGCATGAGGAGTTACGTTTGCTGATTAATATAAAAAAAATCAATCAATAATTTGATGAGTGACTTTTCAAGATTATTTCCTCAGTCAGCTTACATGACTTCTTGAAGTCCAAGAAACAGGCCGAAAAAAGCAAACAAACGAACGAACCGGAAACTAGATAGAATCGAGAATATCATTCAAATTATTCATTTCACAATCATCGAATATTTTGAATTGAGACTTCGACCCAAGTGCTCGTATCGCTCTCGGACACGCCCCTCCGTCGACCAATGAAGCGCATTTCATTTCTAATGGGCGTGCGCCGAGTGTTGCATCAGAGTTTATTGACACGCGTCTATTTGGACAGCATGTCCTGTTACTACTTTACTCGTGCGTATTTGTGATCAGTCGTATCCAAATCATCCTAAATCAAACGTTCCAGATCATTCTTAAAATGCAATAAGAAACGGCTTGTGGGGCCTTCTTACAATAACACTGCGAGTACTTTACAAAATTATTTCCATAACATTTTTCATGCGTAAATTTCTATGAAAAAAGATGGACATTAATGTATGAAACTTTGATGATGATGATGATGATGATGATGATAAGAAATTATTGAATAATTACGCATTGAAACAAAGTGTGCTCCATTAATTGTACAATGTTATACTGTTCAATATCTAGTAGCAGTATACAGAATCTAATATTAGTAGTTCTCTTTCTGAATCATATCTGCTGAATGTTCAAAGAGGATCAAAGTAGTCCAGGAAGAAAAGTAAGAAGTTTTCGCAGTGCTAAGAATAGTCTTCGATGGCCCGGAATAATGTCACCACAGACCTCAAAACATGAGAATCTGGTCCCAGACTCCTCGAAACACGATCCTTCGAAAGTGGGATCAACATGTAGAAGAGGTTTGCACACAACAGATATCTCATATTGGGCATTGAGTTACGCAAAATAAAAGAAAAAACATCGAAATTGTAGATTCTCCCATAAAAAAGAATGACTAAATTAAAATCGAAGGTCTGACATTTGAATTTTCGGGAGAACAGATGGAGGAGGTATTTCGGAATATGACTTGTACAGTAAAATAATTGTAGGTTACTTGCAAAATTGGGGTTCAAACAAATTCTTGTTTTAAGCAACCTTTTTGATAGACGAAATGCCCATAAAACGGTAAATTTTTCTTATGAAATTTCAATTTTTGCATTTTTTTCAATGCATTGTTCAATTACACTTGGAAAAATAAACGAAATAAACGATAGAAAACGGTTAATACATTTTTTACCACCTACTAAGGTGAAAGTACCCGAAAATAAGCTAATTTAATGTACACGTTTTGCTGTTTTATTTAAACACAGGTTTTCAACTTTTTCTCGTAAAATAAATAAAAATAAAAAAGAGACCATAGTAAATACACATCTAGTTTTGCAGAAAACCTGGACAATACTTGATTGCCTTTCACTTCGACATGTGTTTTGTTTGTATTTTACAGATGTTGAACGAAAACTGTAAACCAGACTACATTCTTTCCATTGATAATTTACATTCACTGATTAAACTCAGTATGCCTCAAGGTAAGAGGTCAAAGTCTAACAAAGATTCAACAAAACCATGGATGCGTAGAAGATAAAGTCCTTCTTTTTGTGTTGCACTAGGCAGAATGAGCAGTCGTTCATAACAGTTATATTTCTACATATGGATATGGATAATAGATAGTGGATAATGGATAATAAATACTTCCATATAAATGGAAATCGAGCTAAAAAATTCGAAGCAATTTACAATGGAACGTCAATATTTCGAAACTGGTTATCGAATTCTTCGCATTACCAACGGAAGTTCTCAAAAAAAATTTACACAAAGGTTCATACTAATTCATAAACATATAAAAATATTTTAACATTAAAATTTAAATTGAAAAGTTTTACTCAATTTTCTCATTCATTTTGATTGCAAACATTCAGTACTTCAGTATTGTTAAAGATTGGACCAGAGCTTGATGGTGTTCAGGGCCCCTCAATATTAATACGGTTCTATCTAATACACGCCTCAAGCTGCCCGGAGTCTGTTTCCTGGCGCTTCTGCAGCGATATCGAAATCCCGCAGTCGTGGGGGGGTGCGGGGTGGGGCAGGGAAAGGCGGAGCGGGGAGGAGCGGCAGGGAGGGGTGTGGAGAGGCTGAGAAGGCCGCGAGGGGCGGGGCCGGGCGGGGATGGGCTGAGCGGAGCGGGGCGCGGCGGGGCGCGGCGGGGCGCGGCGGGGCGGGGCGGAGGGCTGGGCAGAGCGGGGCACGAGGGGCGGGGCGGGGCGGGGAGGCGGTGCGTGGTGGGCGGGAGGGAATGACGTGCTGGGCCGCCGGGCGGCGCCGCACCGCACGGGTCACGCGCGGGGGGAGGCGAGACGCCGCCGATGTGGGCGTCCAAGCGCGTCCGCCATTGACGCGCGCGGTCGCGGGGCGCAGGCGGCCGCCGCGAGGCGCCGCGCGTGATGCGCCCACGTGCGGCCGCACGCGACTTCGCGCTGGCCAGCTTCCTCGGCCGCGGGGCACCGTTGGCGCGGTAACTGCTAAGGGCATTACTTCCGGTCATATAGTGCATGATTCATCTCTGGATTGATTCTTTACTAGTTTTTCTGGGCGCGTCCACTGCTAAAAACATTAGTCCCATATGTGAAATGCAGGTTTTTTTTCTCGGGAGATGGCGGTGATCTCCCCCCCCCCGCTGGATGGCGAGCTCCGGCGACGACCTACCATCGGCTAGTGGGGTTTCCAGGACTCTCCCACCAGCGGGGCACCGCCCCAGCCGGGACAAGCTCTAAGCTCCCGACCGGTCTCCCGGCACGTGTGGTAGTGTAGTGCATGTTAGTGTGTGAAAGGGGTGAAGATACGACTAGGAAGAGGAAGGAAAGATCGCGCGCGGTCCGTGGCCCGTTTGTTAGGGTACTGCTCCGGAATTCGCCTGGTATTGATCGGAGAAACCATAGTAAGCTACCAATCAGAGCAGCCGGCCACTAGAATTCTCTTCCAAACAGCGACAGAACTCGACCTAGCTATCTGGCTAGTGTCGGAAATCCTGCCGCCGTCGGGCCTCGAACCCCACGACCTCCCGACCGTCATCGCTGGAGGTGTTGGTGTTCCTACCCTACTGTCCGGTGCGATCTACAAGTCGGCTTGCTGAGGATTTCCCCCTCCAGGAATTTCCCCTAATAGGGTACCGCCACAGCCGGCACAAGCTCTAAGTTCCCTATTACTTCACTTGTCTCTCGACGTGTGTAGTATTGCAGTGCACGAAAGTGTAATTGTAAGTAACGGGAGAGGATAGGAAAAGGGAGAAGGAAAGATAGTGCGAGGTCCGTAGTCCATTTGTTAGATACTGCTCCGACATTCGCCTGATACTGATGGGAGAAATCACGGAAAACTACCGATCAGGGCGGCTGAATTCGACCTAGCTATGTAGCAGGAGTAGAAAACCCGAAAGTCGACATAGCACCTCCCGGGCGATGTCAGTGCAGAGTCAGTGGCAATGACGGCTGAAATAAACTCAACCGGTGCGCACGACTTGAAGCGTAGGGGTCAGACCGCTGACCTTCCAGGTGTTCCTAGGTGTTCTGGGGGTTCTCCCGTTTCCTTTCTTCCATTCATTATTCTTATTTAAAACGCATCGACCACATCACCAGCACTGCCCACCCCCAGGAAGCTGGTGACTCATATTTACACTAATATTTTTATTGATATTTTTAATAATTTTATATTTTCTAGTGTAACGGAAGTCATTGAATATCTCAAATTACAAATCAATAAGTTACAATCAATAAAAATACATTTTTAATTTAAAATAAAAAAAATATTCATCGAGAAAACATTAAATCGGTTGGAAAATACACCTAGACTCTTCCCCCATCCAAAAATCTTGATTTAGTCAAAGATTCCTATCCATTCATCGAAACAATTCATCCCAGTTATGGCCAAAAGACTAGGTATTGAGGATCATAATAAGTTAATAATGCTCCCTAGGCCGCCCCTGCGCATCCCACTGCGACTTGTCAATCGCAGAGGGTGTCTACGTATGCTTACTAGTGTGTCTTTGGAGTCCATGATGAAAATATTAGAGGACTTTCCGATACTTTCACATGCCAAGAATGGCGGCATGATAGAAACAAAACTGTTTCAGTAAAAACTGTTCGCTGAGTGAAACATCAGTCAATTACTAATGTCAACTAAACTTATATGACTCTCTCATAAGAATACCCCTAAGAACTCGTATTAAACCATCGCAATAAATGAACTTCAGTGACAGAATAATCAGAATTGGTCACTTTTAATATTCCTAGTCCCTGAGGCTCGCTAGGAATAGTTCTGAACTTGAATCCTTATTGTCTGTGCCTTCGGAAGATGCGTTGTGGCATCTACATCCATTTTCTTGCAACATGCTCCAAATACTCCTTGGGCGAAAGGGGGTCCGCCCTGGGCTCAGGCAATTGAGAAGAGGACGAGCGGGGCGGATTCGTTGGAGGGCAGTGGGCCAAGTTAAGGAAGATGCAACGACAAATGTTGTTGGGTAACTTCCACTAAGGCTTTCTTTGGTCTCCAAAGTTTCTGAACCCAAGCATGAAAATATTGCAACGTGGCGGGTGCGCGCTGCTCTGTTACAACTAAATGAGTCCTGAAGAAATGGAATCTTGATTTTAACGTTACAATTTAAGTGACTGAAACAATTTAATGATGGAGTATTACAACCCTTACAAGAAGCAGTACTCATAGGGAGAAGGAGTATAATTAGATGCTTAGTCCTTGACGAGGTTTTAAGGGAAGGGGAACAAATTGTGTTAACCCCTAAAAAAACTTATCGGTGTCCTTTGCACCTTCAGAAGTATTTGTGGTCGAATGTGGCCAGTTTTCTTTTGTGCACAAAATTACTCCTGAGTAAACTTACGTCTTTAGAAATATACGCCAAATTATTCAAGTGAACAAATTAGTTTTTATTTAGTTAACCTAAACTCATTATTACAATATCTTTCCTGTCTTCTAGAGACAGGAGCTGTATGCGACAGAAAACAATGCCTGGCTATTCACGATACCTTTTTACTAGAGTTCGATATGGATCAAAGGCAGGCACAGTAAGTGAGATGTAAAAAAGATGTCAATACGATCATCGAAAGGCAAAGGAAAACTTTAAAATGCTCTCATATTATGACAGCACATTTTGAAACATTTTCAACTGTGGGCATTCACTAGCTATTACCACTACACTTTCATTTTATGTCTCTCTCCGTCCCTATTGTCTTCGTCTAAATAAATTCTGCTGACACTCTTCCTCCGGGTGGCGGAACTGAAGCCCCTTGATTGGGACGGCGAGCGTTTTGTACTTGGTATATGCAACCCCCCTAACCCACGAGAGTGAATGGCACCGCGGCAGGCGCACGGAGCGTTCGGGATGCCCTTTCGTGAACATCTGCTTCATTTGTGTCTTGTTCTGCCTAGAATAATAGCAATATTCATGATTACGAATACAAGTAGGTGGGATGTGCAGAAACCATCCAATAATGACTCTACCGAAATATTGTTTTTATACCGTTGTCAAAACAGACTAAACAATATATTCGACTGGCATGCCGCCATTTTTATATACTTTTATCTGCTTCTTCTTCACCTCCTATTTTATAAAAGTGAGAGCGACTAGTTTTTCATCTAGCAATACATAGATCATAATCAATATATAGATCTTTCCGCAACAGTGCCGACGCCGTATTTGTACTATGGATTATTTCCATGCATTTTTCATTATTTCCATGCTTTTTGTGTATTAGTGTCAAATTCGTGTTTAGAGGTGGCGGCAAAAACTATGTGAAGTGTAAGCTATGAAAATATTTGTAGTAGACAAAACGAGGAGAATGACGGGACCAGTCAATCGAAATTCCGTCATTGGATGCTTGCGCAAGGGCAGTAGAATTCTTTCCAGAATTGTCGTGTTGCGACTTACAAATTCACGACTTGCAGAAATTCTCCATTATTTCAATATCGTCAATGACTTTCTTGTTCATTGCTTTGTGTTCTTGGAAAATATGGTCGGAATTTGCATAAAAGCACAGCAAGAAATGAAGCCTTTTCTACAAAAAAGCCATCTGTACGAACAAAATTGCAAAATACTGTGTACAATAAGGCATAAATGAATAAAATACAAGAATTAACCAACCTCATATTTAAAATAAAGGAAATAGATAATTAACCTACCACATTTCAATCACATTACCTCAAGTCGCATATCCACATAATACTTCATAAAATACAAATAACAATATAGCAATTTGTCTAAATACCTGATTTCAGGAAACAAACAAATACGGTATGAAAACTCCCAATAACACGATGTGACTAATAATCCTTGAATGACACTATTACTTTCAGTGAGCACAAGAATCATTAATGCAAAAACGCAGTGTAGACACTAAATAGGGCCGGCTGCTTAAACAATACGGTTTTAATGTTCTTAAAATGCATTTCTTCTAATTTACTGGGAACTTAATTAAACTATTAAGGATATTGACATTATTTGGCTGAGCGGCGACATTATTTCTACATCCAATAGCATGACACATACGAAAATATATTTGTGATTTTATATAAGATTATATATGAGTATCTTTAAACTCTTCCACTCTTTCAAGGACCTACAGCTTACACGGTTGCATCAACTACCTTCTGCCGGCAGAAATTGGCCCCAGGCAGGATATTTCACATATATTTATACTACTTGGGAGGTCGAAACTTAACACTAAATAATGAAATATTACATTTCTTTCACTGGACATATTCAATTCCTTTTTCCGTGCTTTTCAAAATCATAAAAGTTTTAAAAAATTAGTCACACCTGCGAAATTCATCGGGATTTACGAGAGATAAGATAAGCAGCCGGTCATGCAATCGGTTTGCCGCATGGACTCCAAGATGCATGTAAACCGAGATTGTAGACCGCCATGGCCACCTCCGGCAGTATCTCACTCCGCGAAAGATCACGTTTCGCCCAACTAACTAAAACAAGATATTGTGTCATGGTTCAAAAATTATTTTGATAAGCCTTCCAATGATGTGCCAATTCAAAACTGAGGCCTGAAACTCACAAACTAATAAGCAAGCAAGGCAATGTTTAAAATACGTTAAAAAATGACATTCATCAGTGGTAAAGAATAGAAAAAATTCCATTAAGTGAACAAATTGTTTATTACTTTGTAATATTAACAATTTTTTGCATTTTTCACCCTGAACTGTCTTCAAGATACAATTTTCACGCTCTTGCGTATCGTAACATTCTCGATACAGAACGAAGTAAAAGGAGGATGCAAATTAGGCAGCATGACTTGAAAAGCGAGGAGCTAAACAAACGAGAGAAGAGGGTCGGGTTCAGCAGCAACATCCTCCCGCGATAACCTCGCGTGTGTGGGAGTGTGAGTGGGGGGGGGAGGACGAAACATCGTGGCGACGCCGCAAACCGGAGGACGACGATTCGACAGCGGCGAAGTCGATGAATGGCGTGCCGACCCACATCGCTCGAGAGACGACATCGAGTCTCCATTAAGTGATGGTCACGCTTGTTTTTACGGATTCGAGCGGTGACAGTAAACATTCGATTGGCCAATAGAAACAACTTGTGATTACAGACGCCTTCTCGTGCCGATAAGGCAGTCTCTAATTTTCAAGTAAAATGGAGCAACATTTCTTGATTTCTTCACTCATGATTCTCATTCTTCATTAAATTAATTTATTATATTAGTGGAAGGCTAATACATTTGAGTTGATGTATTTTTGCTGACTAAACTTCTCGTTTCTTTCTTCAAAAAACTGAAATTAATTTCGTGTAAATCTGCGCCAGTTTCAAAAAACTTGTATGTCTGGAAGCATGGCATGTAGTAAAGTGTAGCATAGCGTAGAATAGTCTTATCAATACAGTCTACGATAATTTTTCATAATAGTCTACGATATTTTTTCCAAATCAATCCCATTAACCACATTTTTCTCATATTAACCAGAACCATTTTATTACAATGATAATATTAACCTACCTAAACATTTGCCATCTGACCTAGTTGTGCGCAGCGTCTAAGTTCACTACTTTGTTTGTACACACAATATGTCGGGGTGAAGTTTTATAATCTTGGATACAATCTGGAGGTTTGAACATAATGGAAGCTCTTTGCAGTCAATTGAATGCTTTCAATTATAACACAAACGAAGGTGTTCGTGGCAATTTAAAATTTTTCCACGTCTTAGTCCTTTGAAATGCAGTATTTGGATATTGTAATAATTTGAAATAACTGAAATCCCTCATTCTTTCAAAGGTTTCGCAAATGTATAAAATTAGAATAGGGCTGACAGCTGATCTCATTATTCCTATTATCGTACATTACGTAAAACTTTACATTACGAGTTTTACGGCTGTTCGCATTTTTCATTCAAATATTAGTGTCTATTTCTCCACAAATTACACCACAGTAAATCATAGAACTTGGCGATTGATGGGATGTTGAGCCCAGACATTTTCGGAATAACATCTTATTCCAATATCCCAGCTCCCATACTTTAAGCTAAAGTTACAATTTTTAGGATTTTGGGGCTACTTTATGTACAAAATGCATATATTTCCTCGCCGCCTGCACCAGTCTTAAACATCTCTGGAACGGCTCTAGCAGATTGTTACTTCTCACGTGTAGATATGAGAAGCATTTTATCTATTCCAACTACAAGAGGCACACGCACAAACATTCACACATCAAAATACGGTAAAAAAAAACGTCTCAGGGGCCTTCAAAATTGATCTTAACACCAAAATCTCGATCTCGAGTTTTGGTCTAATTTACAAGCTTTTCCTGGTTTCTTTGAAGCCGTGGAAAAGTAACTAGTGGTGCTGCAGTAGAGCATTCAGTGAAGGCAATCGATCAAATTATAATTAACAAAACTGCTACTCGAAACTCGCTAGTTGAAACAAAAGATTTAGGATAGTGACCACGATGCACAAATTCATACCATTATAAGAAATGCGAACACTGACACAATAAACAATACACGTATGAGTAGATTGTTTACGAAAAGTAAAATAAAATTATTCGTTGATTACTTGTTGCAGGAGTCGTGGGACACGGTTTTTAATACTGTTGATACAAACGACAAATATAATTTTTTTTTCAACGATTTCATTTCAACATTTGATTCCTTTTCAAAAAAGAAAATTAAACATTTCACGGAAAAGCAATTCTTGGATAACACAAGTGATTAGGACATCATGTAAAAACAAGAAAATGATTTCTTTAATTTCTAAACATCATAACGTATCTCAAGATTTCCTCCTCTACTTTAAAAAATACAAATCATTCTTAAGAAAAGTCATACGGTAGGCTAAAATCATGAAACACGATCAGTATATTTTGAACTCAAATAACAAAATAAAAGCAATGTGAAGTATAATAAAAAATACGACCAAAGGAACTAGAAACCTTGTAGAGAATATTGTTTTAAAATATAACAATAGAAATGAGCATGATCCATCAACAATGGCTAGTCTCTTCAACCAATACTTTTCGAGAATTGCTGCCGATATCACTAAGCGTCTTCAGCCGCAAAATTCAATTTCAGACATTACCCCAAAAAGTTCTTCCTATGAAATTCTCAAAATAATCGGTAAACTAAAAAATAAATAGTAGGTCGGTTTAGATGAATTTCCAGATTGTGTGTTGAAGACCAGTGCGCCTGTCATTATACACCAGTTAACGCACATATTTAATGCATCATTATGCACAAAGTATTTTTAAAACAGCTAGGATTAAGCCGCTCTTCAAAAATGGTAACAAAAAGGAAATTCAATATTATCGGTCTATTTTTCTTTTGTCAGTTTTTTCAACAGTATTAGAGATTTTTTTACGTGCGAGTGGAAACCCTTCTCAGTAAACACAACGCGCTTTCACATTGCCAACATGGATTTAGAAAATTAAAATCTTCGGAAACAGCCATATTTTCTTTTCTTAAAGATGTCGCCTCAACATTGGTTCAAAACGAAGCACGAATTGGATTATTTTTAGATCTTTCTAAATGTTTTGACGTCATTAATTATGACATTTTACTTTCAAAATTACCTTCATATGAAATCCGTGGTATTGCCCTAGATTGGTTATGATCGTACCTTAAACAATGATCTTAGAGAGTAGAAATACCTTACTGGAATGATAGAACATTATGTACACACCTTTCCGGCTCTTTGCCAATTGCACGTGGATTGCCTCAGGGATCGATTTTAGGCTCGTTAGGCTCGATATTTCGCGAATGTTCGTTCCCGCCTGAGATATGGCATAATATTCTGAGAAAATACATCTTATCGTTCCCAGACTTTTAGAGAGCAAAAACGAATTGTATGAATAATAATGAAGTCTCACACACGTGATTCTTGCAAGCCTCTCTTTATTAATGTAGAAATGTTACCATTACCTTGTTGATTTAAGAATCAGTGTTTTTTGTCAAATGAATTGCTTAAGGCGGGAATATATTTTCAGAAAACGCTAATGTCTATAACTATAACACTCGACGTAGTAATCATATTCATCAAGTGACAGTATCAACAGCTCATTACAAAAACATCACTTACAATACATATACGTTATTTTACAACACTTTGCCAGATGACATTAAACGATTAAATTCGATACAAAAGTTAAGTAAAATCCCAAGTAAAATCGTTTCTGCTGCATAACTGTTTCTTCGTATACTGGGCACATATACGGACATAGGCATATAACAGACTATACTGAGCATCAAAAGGAAAGTAACATTAATTTTAACAGTGATATTTAATGTATTATTTACCATTTGGACTGTATAATTCTTAACAATCTGTAACAAGTATTGCACTGCAGCTTTTGGGTCAATGACCCCCATCTCCATCAGGTTTTTCCTCCAGTTTCCCTGATTCTTTGAGCATATATTGACATGGCCCCTTTGTTTTGCTTCTGGACATAAATGTAACTTCATTATCCGTGCATATCTTCTAAATTTCAGTAGAAAATATAGTTATTCAAATTATCGTTCATGTCGCGGCAGGAAATATTATTCCTTCACGAACGACATGATGAGGAATAAGACCCCAAATTTATTGCTGATTTACCCTTGATAATAGATTTTATTATCAAGATATTTATCGGAGCGAATACTTTGTTAACAATCCTCGCAAAAAAAACGGTCATTTTCTTTCTGTATTCAAAATTCAAGTAGTATAATAGGCTTAGAGCATGGATCACAGAATTTTGAAAAAGGGCACAGAATTCACTTCTCCCCATAGCACGTCACACAGTTTTAAACTGTTTTTGACGTAAAATAAATAAATAAATAGAGAATGGCACAAACTTTCTCATTCCAGATAGTTTTCTAATATCTTTGTGTCTGGGCTAGCATTTCGGTTTTGCCCTATCCTCTTGCCTATTGCCATCTATCACCGCCCAAAGTACATTTATTTCAAATTTTCTCAATTTTTCGCTTTCCTAATGGTAAACCAAAATATGACTTAAGAATATTACAGAAGAATAAAAACGTCGTATATGGCCGTTTTCGTTGACAAATTTGGAGTCGTTTTTAAGAAAATGTATAAACGTTACTGTACATGCGTTTTTAAACATTTGAGTTTTCGAAAACCTTCATTGAAAGTTATTTGAAGCATTTTTACTCAAAGATACAATAATGTACACAAATCGCTAAAAATATGCAAATTCATGTCGTGAGAGATATTTAAAAAAATACATATGCGTAATTTTTGAAGAAAAAACAACAGAATACTACAAAATGGATTTTATGTCATCTTATACCGTGCCTTTAGCACTATCCATACAAAAAGTTCGAAGAAAAATTTGGAGCCGTTTTTGAGAAATTCTTGTTTTTATTTCTTAATATTGCTCATATTTCAGGCAATATTGCGCGAAAATACTAAAATTCTCAAAACTATCAACATGATCGTAATGAAAGAACTAATTACAGAGAACAAATTTTATTTAAACGAAATTTCTCTATCTTCAGTTTTGCCCAACACGCATCAGATCCGTCATAGCATGTGCTTCTTCCACATGGTCCGCAATCTTCCACTCATACTATAAAAATCTCAATAAAATTTCAAACAGCTTCATCCGCCTCATCTTCACTCCAATTCTCAACACAAACTACAATACATTCCGAACCCACCACAACATCCATCCACTTCCTCAATATATCTTCAACTCATCCCGCAACACGGTGCTGCAATTTATCAATAACCCTATTTTGGCTCATCTCATCCAACCTCACCAACACATCATTAAGCACCCTCCACGATACTCCCGCGAAAATCACCCTCTAAATAACCCCCAACTTCCTCCACCCGCAATTTCAACTCAGACATTATATGGCACCGAAGAACACCACAACAACCCCTAACAAAATAACCCTTCAAGCTACCATCTAAACCATTCTTCTTACAACTTTTCAAACCGTCAACAAAATAGCCTCTCTGTTCTTCCCCTCTATCCATACCTTCAAACTCCGCGCGTCACCAAGATTCACATCCGGATGTAAAGTCAAATGTGTACCATGCGAGCAAACTCATCAATATGAGTTTAACGAAGACTGACAAACAATATCACACGATCCGAATGCCGATATTTGGGAAGACAGACAATGAACGATAGTGCACGTAGGAAGGGAAGTTTTTATCAGATTTATCTGCTTGCAGCTAGAAATACTGGCTAACAGAATGTCACCTCCTCTCCAAGCACGTTCTCGACGCAAGGGATGTTCGTGGACCGAGTTTCGTGAAGCCTTCTCGCATGCGAGAACAAGAGTGAAAATGCGTAATTTTATCCCGTTCCCACTGCTTTTCTCTTTTTTTCTTTCTGCTTTTCTGTCTCATTCGTTTTGGATCAACCTTTGCGTTTATATGATATTTACGGGGGCCCCAGAGCGGCCCTTCCAGGCTTAATCCGGGCCTAATTAGGGAGAAACTCCAGGAGCTGAATATAAAGTCACTATCAGGTTCAACTACGTCCAATATCAATTAGTAAGATAAACCCAAAATACAGATTTATTACTAAGAACATATCATTGAACTAAATTATCTTGTAAAAACGAATAAATTAAAAAACAACAGACGGAGGAGGACAACCCAGAAGAGAGAAGATGGAGCTCCCTGCTCCCGTGGCAGAGCAATGGAAGATAAGTAGGCTGCGATTTCTGGGAACACTGAACCTGAAACCTTCGAAACACACGCTATTGCATTCCGAGAAAGCAATGTGTGTAAACGACTATAAAAATACCAGAGGAACTATAATCTACTCCTTCATGGGAATGACAACCATCAACAGCAATTGCAAATACCGGCCACTTGCTAGATAGGCCGAATTCCGCAGCTGTCTGCAAGGGAATTCTAGCGGCCGATTAGTCGGATCGGTATTTTCCGTGGTTTCTCCGATCAACACCAGGCTACTGCCGCAGCAGTCCCTTATCAAATGAGCAATGGACCGCGCACGATCTTTCCTTTCTCTTCCATGTCCTATTTTGACCTCTTACTTACGCACAGTTATATTGATTGATTTTTTCGTGTTGCCGGGCGCGTCAACTGCTCTGGTCATTAGTCCTGTCAGTGTAGTGAATGTTCTTTTCTCGCGAGATGGCGAGATCCGGCGACGACCTACCGTCGACTAGTGGGGTTTCCCCCTAACCAGGACTCTCCCACCAACGGGGCACCGCCCCACCCGGGACAAGCTCTAAGCTCCCGACCGGTCTCCCCGAATATGTGGTAGTGTAGTGCATGTTAGTGTGTGTAAGGGAGAGGATAGGACAAGGAAGTGGAAGGAAAGATCGCGCGCGGTTCGTGTCCCGTTTGTTAGGGTACTGCTCCGGCATTTGCCTGGTGTTGATCGGAGAAAGAACGGAAAACTACCGATCACAGCAGCCGGCCGCTAGAATTCTCATCCAGACAGCGACTGAATTCGACCTAGCTGAAAAGCTAGTGCCGCCGTCAGGACCTCCCGGTCAGAGGCGCTGCAGTGGCATCAGTTGATGCACTGAACCACCGCTCCCGGTCGCACACTTATACTTACCCTACACTTACTTACACACTACTTATGCACTCTCTACCACACGTGGCAGGAGGATAGTCGGGTGCTTAGAGCGTGCCCCAGCTGGAGCGGCATCCAGTCGTGAGCCGTTCCTGGATGGGGAAGCCCCGGAAGCTGACGTGTAGGCCGGCGCCGGATTCCACCAACCAGCGGGGAGAAAACCATCGTCACCGCCCACCACAAAACATGCACTACACCTACGGCACTAATGGGCTCATTCACACAAAATGTTCCTTATAACGGGAGGGGGGGAGTTGTGACACATGTGACAAATTGAACGGGGAGAGCGGAGGGGCTGACTTAAAAAGAAACGTTTTCATCAAATATTGTTTGTCTAGAAATATCGACTGATATTCACTTTAAAGTTATGTCCTGTTAGGGAACAGGACAAAATAACCACACAGCGACAAATCCCATCTACCAATATTCTGTATGAATTTTTCGTACTGCGCTCTCTATTGCCTAGAATTAGATTGTTTGGTTACTAAAATAGGTTTCCAGTATTAACTGGAAAATTTTGAAATGGAACTAATCTTAAATTTAGAATAGAAGAAATGAAATTGTGTTCTTATATTCCTTACAATGAATTATTCATTTGAGAATTTGATTTCGTCCCGTCAATTTTGATGGGTTACCCCTCGTTATATAATATAATAATGCACTATGGCGCTCATGGAAACAAGCCTACCTTCTAAGAACTGAAGATCCGAGGTTTATACTAATCCATCTTGAAGAAGAACCCATTTATTATTTTTCATCAAAAGAGAAGTTTTGCATCCGTTTCTGACAATTTTTTAAAAATCTGCCGTCGTATGAGATTCGTGTAAAAAAAAGGATTCCTCCCAAATTCGTAATTCTTAATTTGAGATAGATCGATTGCACAAAAATCGTGGGAGACACCCTGAATACTCTTTAGAAGATATAGTGATGATGACTGCAGTCGAACGTAGAGCTGATTGGAAAGACGTTCGGATAGGTAGATATTTTTTAAAATAACGCTTCAGAAATCTCCATTTAGCTAATTATTACACTACTACAATTTTCAAAATACTTTTTACTGTGAAAGGGAGAAAGTAAATAAGGGTATTTTTGAGATTATTTGGGAATACTAGTAGTTGCAATTCACTTCATGTTCATGATCATTCCGGACCTGTTCGAATGTGCATACACTTTGACAATTTGATCTCGAAGGATAATTTAGGCAGCAGAAGTGAATGTTAGATTATATAGCTAGGTACAAAAGGCTTAAAGATATCATGGACCTACAAGGAAGAGGTATTAATATCAAAATCATGGAACTAGATACCCGCAGCCGAGAACTGCGCTTTTGCAGTCTGGCTTTTGTGGACAGATAGTTCAATCCGCAAAACGTAGGTAGGTTCTAGTTCCATGATTTTGGACTTAATATCTTTTCCTTTTAAACCCACGATATCTGCCCTGAACTGCAAGTTCATATTGGAGTGGAAATACCAAAATAGGCATTTGTCTGACCCACTATCTTGCTGAGTTTCAAATCAAGTCGCATTCTACTTCAATTATTCTATTACCCACCTGATGAACTCTTAAATGTAAGTCAGTTCCGGTCGCTGAGGAGTGATCAATTTCGAAATTTCTAGAAGCTTGTGAACTACTAAGTACAGTCGACTCATATATACAGTAAAATTTCGGTAATAGTGAACCAATGCATGTTCATTACAAATAAACACAAAATGATTCGCTTATACTGATTTTTCCAACTCAGAAAATGTATAACGTCCAGTAAAAAAATCGCTTCAGGACTGCGAATAACAATAACCTACGGATTTGCAGGCGGAAAATTTTGTTATTTTTGTAGCATTTTCGGTGAATGAAAGGGTAAGTACTTCTGAGGAAATTGTTTGAGCTCATCAGTGACAATTTTGTACATCCTGACGACTTCATCCACAAAGGCTGCGCAATAAAAAAAGAAGTGAAATATCATCTGGCTAGGAGTAATAGCTCTGAAAAAGTCTTTCAGAACAGAAGCAAATGAGTGTGACTTCAAAGAGACATCAAATGAAGAAAGTGTTCAAACAATGCAGGGAGCATTCAAGGGCATTAAAGACAGTACTCGTATTTTGAGAGTGTGAACAGCGCAAGATCAAGTGCGGAGCAAGCACGGTCTCAGGAGAAGGAAAAAAAAGAAATATTAAAAACAAAAATAATAAAATAAAAAATCTGTACCCTTGAAACAATAATAATAAATATTTTAAGGCTAAATGAAGATATTGAAATTTTGAATTCGCTATGTTTGGATATTTTACTGATCATCTGAAGTAACAAAATTAGTGATCGTGGAGAAACTGTTTTATTTTGTCACGTCGGATACACACACAGTGAATCTCTGATATAGTGAACCCAAAATATTAGTCCCCAGTTTTACTATAACTGGAATCCACTGTAAATATTTTACATGTAAATAACACTTTTATTTATCAATTCAAAAAAGCGGAGACAAACGGCAAATCGAAGACAATATAAGGGACGGTATAGGAATTACGATTTTTTCGTTAGAGACGGACGAACGAAAAAAACGCAACTCTAATAAAAGTGAAAACTATCGAACCCATTCTACCCTGACTATCCATCAGAACCTCCCAATCATATCATCATTTTCTGTACGATTTCAAGACATTACTGCAGGATCGGCGGTATCATTACGCCAGTGACCATGAGGCTGAAAAGTTCAATCTCAATTTGTAATCCAATGCAGGTTTTAAAAGAATACAAATAAAATTATTATAAATACTATGTTAAGGATGAGATGGACTCCATTTTCTTAAATTATGAGCTCCAAATTAATAGAATCTAATCAGTTTTTACAAGAAAATGCTTCGCCAAAAATGATACAGTTGAATTCAAATAACTAAAGACGCAAAACAATATAATACTGATATCGAAATTCATACGAAAGTAAGAAATGGTACTTTTATCCTTACAGTGAATTGAGTGTCAGTATTTATGATCCAAATTTGGGGGAAACAACTATGATAAATTTGAATGAATGACACTCACCACAATACTAATTTTTGAAGTAATATTGTGGTGAGACTTAAAAGGTTAATGCAGGGTCAAAAGTCGTTAAACATTCTTCGTCACAAAACAGTTTATGACTATTGATTTAAATAATCTAACTTTAACTGGACAAGTAATTGCATCTTCCCTATCTAAGTTTTCTAGACCTCTATTTTGCTATAATTGAGAAGTGAGGAGTTTAACTATTTCGTCGAGAGGACTAACAGAATCTGCGGCTCATTTGCTGAAGTGTATAGTTTCTATTAAATGGGGGGAGGGGCGAAATTTCTTGCTGTGAAATGTTGCCAACTACGCCTGCAGCTATATTTAATTCTTAATTTAACTATACACGACAATAGTTGGAGTAAGGATTCCGGAGCAAGGAAACGTGAGCATTTCATAAGCCTATATATTCTTTTGAATGTTGTATAAGTTAATATTTTTCTTGTTAATAGAAGTGATTAAAAGTAGACAGAAGTGATTCGAGACTGAAAACGACTATATAACCCTTTTCCCAACGACAATGTGTTTTTTCAATAGCGTATGTCGATTGCTTCATCTGATTCAGTCGAAGCCAATACACTACGCAACCTTCAAATAACCGTCGATTTGTTCCAGTTCTTGTCATCAGTTGACAAGTAAGCACATTTCATTATATATATATATATATATATATATATATATATATATATATATATATATATATATATAATCGTTATAAAACAGCAAAGGTAAAACACGTTTTGATTTTACAATGATATACAATTCTCCCAGAAATTATATTTTTTATGATAACTTGATTTTTTCCTATGGAACAGAAAAACAAATGAGTATAAAATACTCCCACTACAAGATTAATATTTGAGAGGATGGGGCTCATTGGAAGTGTCCCGTATCAAAGGGCCACGCAGTCAATTATGAAGAATAATGATGGTACAGATGGATTGAACTCCATCAGTACGTCTTGAAACAACAAGAATTTCCTATGACAGCAGTCAAACGCAAATTGGAAATATTCAAGGACTGCACTTATAACGTGCCTTAATTTATCTCAAATGGCAGAGCATAGAAACGCAAAATTCTACCTCCCAGTAATCTCGGGTCTTAGGGACCTATTGGATCCTACTGCCGTCCTTCTCTGTCGTGAAATACGTTGCGGCGCTGAGGGACGTGTCAGAAGGGATCAACAGCACCCGGAGCCCATGGGCACCGCCGGAGACGGTGGTCTGAGGAAGCCACAGGTCTCCAGGACGTGTGAGCCAGGCAGGCGGGCGTGCAGATCGATAAATGCGAAAGGCGTGTTCGCCGAGGGCGGAGACGACCGCCCGCGCGGTTGGCTCAGCGATCGAACCGGGAGGGCAGGCACACTCCCTCGCCCGATAAGAGAGTGCAGGATTCGCACGCTGCGGCACTCACAGAAAACAATGGACCTGGAGCAGTAGACCCAAGAGCCTCCCCGCCCCCCAAACAGAATGTATCTCTTCAAGCTTCCGGGTCAATGACCCCCGTCTCGGTCAGGTTCTTCGTCCAGTTTCCCTGATCCTTTGAGCAAATGCTGAGATGACCCCTTGATTTGCTTCTGGACATAAATGTAACATCATTATCCGTGCACTTCTTCTAGAATTCAGGGGGAAATATAGTTATTTAAATTGTTCTCCATGATGTCGTTGCAGGAGATATTATTCCTTGACGAAGGACATGATGAGGGATGAGAGCCCAAATTTATTGCTGATTTACCCTTGAAAATAAATTTTATTACATTGGAGCGAATATTTTTGTTAACAATCCTTGCAAAAAACGCTCATTTTCTTTCTGTATTCAAAATTCAAGTAGTATATGGCTTAGGGTAGGGATCACAGAATTTTTGAACGACAGTAACTTTCCAGGTTTATTTTAGTTTACTTCAAACCTTTTAATAAAAACATGATAATTAACGACTACAAAGAAAACTAAAGATATAAATGCTAAAATATAATAACTTTCTTTATCTGTGCTGATTTCACATTTAAAAAATTATTTTATTTCAACATTTGTGACTGCATGTTTTTGTATCGGAATATCAGGGTCGTTTCCTCTTCTGATGAAGAGCGCAACCAGAATAATTCAGATAACAAAGATTTCAGCTCATATTTGAATTTGCCGAGAAACGCATTCGAGTTTATTCACCATGGTTTCAATAACACCGAATTTTTTAGGCACTAATGGTCAACTACACATTTTCAGGCACTACAAATTTTATTCATTGTCATCGTAAGGCATTGAAATGTTCTCATAATTAATTTCGAGTGGGTCATTCAGAAGAGAAGATAAAATATTTACCTAAAATCCAGTTTACTAATAAGATCGTGGGCGGTACACGATGGAATAATAATTTACATATTATTTTAATAATACTAGCGAACTTGCACATACATTTTTGTTTCTTAAATATAAGTTTGTTCCTTTTTATATAAAAAAAAAAGGGAGGCAATGTAACGAGTACTACAGAAATGAAGTTTGTGCCCGAGAAGTGCAATCGTTCTGAGTTTTTCTCCGACGCATGAGATTTTTCGCGTGTATTGAGAAACTACTTGCTGAGTGTTGGCATTGCGGAATGCCGTCCGCTGAGCAAAAATCATTTAAGTTCAGCCCTCGTTTGCTGTCGTAATGAATTCAATTTTATTCACTTGAGATTTAATTTTCATTTATCTAAAATGAAAATGTATAATGTTAATAAGTGTTTTTAGTCGTAAAGTGGTAGAAAAAGCATTAACGTTTTGCAACTTAGAAAATAAAGGTGGCGTTGATAATAAAGACGGAAACTTGCAGAGCACTTACCGAGAGCAAATTCACGCAGATAACAATTCACAATCAGAGAACATCAACAACAAACAAAACCTTTTTTATTTTGAGTCTGCTGCTTGAACTTTTTTCGCTATACATACCAAAACAAAATACTTTATCCGGCATGCACAATTTTAAACGTACGAGTAGAAAAAAAAATCATTGCTAGAAATGCTTCGTCACGAACACCTGTTATCTTGAAACAACGTTCATAGGGACTACACCTTTTACGGGTTAAACATGTATTGACACAAAAATTATGAACTTCAATACACTAATAAAAATGATTAAAACATGAAATGAATGTTCGAAATATGATACGAAATTTTAATCTTTAAACCAATTTGACACGTACGCATCAATACATCAGACGTTTTACTTTTGTCGTCTTGAAAAGAAAAGTAATAATCTAAATGATCTGACAATGATCACAAGGTAAAAAAAAAAGGAAACCCCTTTCTAATTTAAATTATCTTCCCCGCCATTTGTCAAAGCATTAATACGCGTAGGAATGGACCGGCTTCGATATATCGTTACGCTAATTGCACATGCGAAGTGGACATAGTAAGAAGAAAACTTACCATTTTTTTGATTGAGGTGTGTCTTTTTCTTCTAAAATCGCTCTTCCACAACTTGACTTAACATTAGTGCTAACAGAAATTCGCAGATAGTAATGCTTAGTTACTTATACAGCTGATCACATGTTACCATCTTGATTGCAACGGAGGCACACACGTTCGTTGTTCAAATGTTTCTCCCCGCCGATTCTCCTCGTAGCAGCACTTGTCAGCGCGTAGGTTGGATGGGTAATAGGATAAAAACAAGCATGGGAACTTACACTAGATGGAGGGAAACTTTAAATTGACGCAATTCTGTCACACTTATCACTACGTGTACACTCCTGACGTACGAGAATATTAATTATACAAATTGAAACTATCTTGTTCTTCAATTTCGAATAAGGATCCATTAATGCGATAATTTCTTTAGAACTCGCGAATTATTGCAAAGAAAGCCTGCAAAACAAACAGATATTACATTTTGGTATCCGTCTCTTCTTTTACTTTAAATTATATACTGTATGAATAGTAGTAAATATTTTGTTTAAATATCTAGTCCAAGGGCTGTGAAAGAAGCAATAATGTATAATTCATTAAAACTTGTAAATTTTATCTATAAGCAGTGTAGGATGACACCATATAAGTACATTTTTTTAAATTTTTAATTTAAATATTTAAGTAAAGGTACATTTCTTTGAAAACTCTCCCTACACTGATGAGAAATATCTTGGATCAACTTTACATTAATTTATTCCTTGTTTGCATTAGATGTTAGTTCTTTACTCTAATTTTCACCACTAAATTAAATAATGGATTTAAAATACAGGAACCTAGTGTACTTTTTAAACAAACTCAAGAATTCTTAATTGTATCATGACATCATTTATCATCAATCATTCTCATTTTTTTCTCTCTTGCCCCATTGTAAGTGACATTAATTGGGGAAGCTTTTCATTCACGCATACATTTCCTGCTATTTTCCATTAACGTACTGTAGGTCTACAATATCTTTTCATTGAGGAAATTATTATCTTCATTTTGGATGGGAGAAATGAAGTTATAATTATGTTGCTTGGATCCCTTCATTTGGAGTACATTAGATCAACAATGTATTCCGCTTGATAAACCCTTTGACTTGGAAAGGCACCCTGGTTTAATTGTAAATACTCATACTTTTAATCCTACAATACAAAAGAGAAATCAGACCTGTAGCACAGCAATTTTCCAGGAAAATAGTTCAGTTCTTGTAAATCTAAAATTCTCACTTGTCAGTTGGTTCTCTAGTCTACCTCATTAGTTACCTGTAGAGCAGATTGGTGTCTACACAGATGTTTACTCTTTCATGTTACCTCTTTGCATACAGTACATACCTAAGGACTGGAAGGAATCCAAAGCAAAACAAACAGACAAACCTTTCCAGTTGTAGGAATTAATTAAACAAATTTCAAATATTTGACAACCATTAGAGAGAAGAAAAAAAGAAGAAAGAGAGAGGAGAGAGAGAAAAAGGGAAATAAATCGTAATTAAAGGTTACAAAATACTTCTGGGTGAAATACCATCTTGAAAATCCCTGCAGTACTCAATTCGAACTAGTCATACTCATGAAACCTTGGGAAAAGTTCAAGGTTTATCAAAATAACTATGAAACTCAACATATGGCTCAGGATCTATCACCATTCAATAACGAGATCGATCCAATCCCAAAAAAATAAGGATAAGGAGTTGCTGAAGATGATCCCTTTTATTAGAACAGTCAGTGTGCTGAATTCTACAAGTCATTACCAGAGCAGTGATTTTCATGGCATAACAGTTGAATTTTTATAATAAAATTGAGCATTCTTTTGTTTATTATTCCATTATATTTGATTTTTATTTGTTTTATTATATATTGATGATGTGTTATTTTATTTCTATGTAATAATATATTCTGCATAACATATTTATGGAATAACGGTCTATTCCTTACCAATCAACTAATAAAATTCATGAGAAGAAATAATTTGTAGTGTTTCTCCAGTCCTATAAAATTCGTAAATTGTAACATAGACCATTAATCAGTGCAATTCTAATGTAATTTCCACAATGTAAATTGAACAGTAAATACTCATAAATAGAAAACAACGAAAAGCAAAACCAAATTCTTCCAAGTGTGAAGAGTCTACTTGATTTGATTTATGTAGTCAAAAAACAGTAAAAATTGTACATGACATATGGGGGAGAAGATCATTTACCCACATTTTCTTGAGTACCAGAATCCCATCTCAACAATTTAACGATAAATTGTTGAAAGTTACAACAACAACAATAATACTACTACTAATAATAATAAAAATAAAATTTAGAAAAGAGGGAGATTAATAACATTTGAAAAACTAGACATTTTCATTCCCGAGTTATAGAAAAGAACTATTTACAATGACAAACGAACTGCAGATTTGATTTTTTGCATTGCTAACAATATAGTAAATAACCCTCAGCTCTACTGCTATCACTACAAGCAGGAGACCTCAACAAAATGTGCGTATAGTGAAGCTACATTCATGTCCAGAAACAAAACAAGGGCCCATCTCAACATTTGCTCAATGGATCAGGGAAATTGGACAAAAACCTGATCAAGATGGGGGTCGTTGATCTGGAAGCTAAAGTACATTACTTATTACAAGCATATTGTTTGTTTTTAAAGAAATTATACAATACAAAAGTAAACTAATCCATTATATAATATTTTTTTGTTAAAATAAACCTTGTTTTTCTTTTTGATGATCAGTATAGTCTCTAATTGTATAGAAACAGTTATGCAGCAGAAAAGATTTTACTTGTAACTTAAATTTGTGACTTACTTCATGACTTTCTTCGTAAAATAAGAAAATACAAAACAATATACCACAAAAAAACGCAGCCACAGCAACAATAACATTACAGAGAACATTGCAAAATGACATATAAGACAATGAAGAAATTAAAGGGAGAAGAAAACTGCTACAATACAACTTAAAATTATTTTTTACAAGTTGCATGATGAGAAAGTTCTTATGAAAAATTTACACGAGAATCCTCTCAGAGCCTTATTTAAATGATGTCATACAGTAGTACTTTAGGTCTGTAAAAATAAAGCTGCTTGAAGCAAAAAGAGATTAAGGGTTTAATATGCGTTCACAAAATATTCTTGCCGTCATAAAAAAGCAACAATTTTTAAGGCAAATTTTTATCCCAGGTAATTCCCTTACATTTATTATAATATTGTAATACACAAAAGTTCAAAGAAATCCTCAGAAGCAATGATAATGAAACAAATTATAGTTTCCGTAAAACAAGAAAAACAATTCCTTAGGAAAATTTTACTGAGATTTTGTTTTTAAATTGGAAAGACAGAACACTACAGATGATCCGAAGTATTCTGATGAACCATAGGAAAGGGCTAAATTAAATAAACACACACAAATTGGGAATCTTCCAGTAGGAGTTAAAAACAAATTACTTTCGTTTCAAATTCTAAGGTGTGTACTTCTTGAAGGTATCTTTTATTAAGTCTGCAGATAAACACTCCGTTTACAGTATGAGCAAATTTTAAATATAATGTTTTAACTCTTCCAGATTCTTTGCAGAATTTGTGTTTCAATTAAGCTGCTTATTTTACCTACTTCTTATCTCTTGGATATCTTTCCCAAACTGAAATATTATCTTATGAATTTTATTAATGCAATGATTAAAAATTTTTTAAGTCATGAGAGGACTGTAATTAATAGAATTTCATCACAATTTTTTAAATTTTATACCTAGTTGCCTGCTGATGCTATCTTTCCAATATTCTCTTATTCACTAATGTAATGTTCCAGGTTCTATCATTTCCTTGGTGTACCTGGTCGTCTCCCAAATCTTGCCCACTGTTTCAGAATATGTTGGGCTTTAATATTTTAATATGTCCTTTCCATTTCTTTGGTACTATTCTTTTGAATACGGGATTCCATATTTTGCAACAATTATTAATACAATTCTCACTTGAAATAAGTAATGAATTCAAATTTCAATATATATCTTTTCAGCACAAATGAATTTTTTTTGTAACAGATTCTAACTCTTCAGTGGAAAACAAGATTCGCAACTTTCTTCACAATGAGAGAGTGATGTATTAAATATGTCACACATTCTTATTGTTATGAACTTTCATACTTAATGCTCACAGAAAATTTACCTAATACCATTCCCTCCATTCAGTTTTGTGCAAATAATTAATAACACTATTATTACCCAATACTGTTAAGATAATAAAACACCCATAGATCCTTTCTCATATAATTAATGGGAGACAACTCCTCAGTTTGGATTTATTTAGTCAAAAAAAAAAACAGTAAAAAAACGTATGTGATGTATGGGGGAGAAAATCATCTGCAAACACTTTCTTGAGTTTCAAAATCCCTTCCCAACAATTCAACTATTAATAGTTGAAGGATGAAAAAAAGTTAAAAAAATAATAACAAAACAACAACAACAACAATAATAAAATAATAATAATAATAATAATAATAATAATAATAATAATAATAATAATAATGTGAGAAAAAAGTGTGAGATTAACATTCCAAAAAGTGGACATTTTCGTTCCCGAGATATAGAAAACTTATTTGTAATGGTAAACAAACTGAAAATTTTATTTTTCTATATTGCTAACAAAATAGTAACTCATTCCAAGCTCTACTACCACTACAAACAAAAAGAGAGCTCAAAAACACGTACACATAGTGAAGTTACATTTACATCCAGAAGCCAATCAAGGGGCCATCTCTCAGCATTTTCTAAATGGATCATGGAAACTGGACAAAAACCCGATCGAGATGAGGGTCATTGACCCTGAAGCTGAAGTTCGTTACTTGGTACAGGCATATTAAGTTATACAATACAAATGTAAACTAATTCATTATACTATGTCATTTTTAAAATAAACATTATTTTCTTTCTGATAATTAGTATAGTCTCTAATTACAGCAAAACCCCTTTATAAGAGACACCTGGGGGAATGGAATTTTGTCTCTTATAGGCGGGAACTCTTATATGTGGGAAATGGGTTTTTGACATATTTAATGAAATGTTACCATATTTTTTATGGATTAGTAAGATGTATATGTTATTTTAAACTTGAGGAAACATTAATAACTTAAAACCAGATCCCATTTAGCCAGATCTTTTGAGTTTCAATGTACAACAAAATCTTGTTGTACTATAGAAGAGATAATACCTGATGTTATTATTCTTTCTATATAAAATAACTCAATTTTCTGTTGCCCACCTCCACAAATTGTGCATGTGGCAGAAAATAGCTCCACTGCACCAAAAATAATAGAAATGTACGCATTGCAGCGTCTGCCTTGTTACCAAGAGACACGAAGCCTACAGAATGAGCTTTCCTCGAGAGAAATTTGCAGTCCCCTTACCCCCCTCCAGGTGACGCTGGTGTGCAAAATCTTACTCCAGTCTGTTTAAAGCACGTGCCCCAACCCTTACCAAGCTGACGAAATTCCTGAGTCACCTGGAGGAACATTTCACGCTTTGTCTCTTAAAAGCGGGAAGGACATGGCGGCATAAAATCTTGTCTACAATAGGCGGAATCTCTTATAACGAGGTCTCTTATATACGGAAATAAATACATTGTATACAAATATATACAACATATACAAATATATACAATTATATACAACTGACCTCGGGACTGTGAATTTTGTCTCCTATGTGCGGGATTCTCTTATAAAGGGGTCTCTTATATCGGGGTTTTACTGTATGTAGAAACAGTTATGCAGCAGAAAATATTTTACTTTTAACTTAAGTTTGTCAACCAATATTAATTGTTTAATGTCATCTGGCAAAGCACTGTAAAGTAACGTACATGTATGTGGATTTATTGTAGTGAGTTGTTGATACCGACACTGTATGAACGTGATTTCTACGACATGTGTTGTAATTATAAATATCAGTATTACATGAAAATAAGTTCCCACTGTTAAGTAAGTTAGTTTTGACAAATACTACAGATTCGTAAATAAATAGGCAAGGCAATGGTAAGATTCCAAGCTCAATGGAAAGAGGTTTGCAAGGATCACTTGGGGGCATTTTTTCATTATATGGATCATTTTCTTTTGCAATCTAAATGTCTGGGTACTAAAGGATGAGCTTCCCCACAATACTATGCCATATCTCAGGCGGGAATGTACATTTGCAAAATACACGCACCAAGGTGCATGAAGGCTAACAGAATTTGAAAGAATTCTAAATGTGTAACATAATGAACTTAATTTAATGTTTAATTCTGCTATATGTACATTCCATTTGAGGTTTGACTTAATTGAGAGACCTAGAAATTTCATTACCTTAACATCAGCTATTTGCATATTGTTCATTTTCAACGGAGTATACGATTACCAATTTGAAATGCAAAACTGCATTGAAACCATTTTTCCTTCCTAAACTATTTTACAAAACCAATTTGAAACTTCTGAAATTGTACTGTTTATTGTATCTTTTTTTGCAAAGAACATTCGTGTCATCGGCAAACAACTTCTTTTTGTAATAGACGAGTGCATGTCGTTTATATACAACAGAAAGAGAATAGGACCTAACATCAAACCTTGTGGGATCCCATGTTCAATTGGCAAAGAATTGGAAAGATAAGTAAATAATGTCCTTTCATACCAGTACGGTATTTCTACTCTAAGAACAATGTTTAAGGTACAATGTTATCCAATCTAGAGCAATACCATGAATTTCATATGAAGGTAATTTTGAGAGCAGTACCACAAATTCCATATGAAGGTAATTTTGAGAGGAAGAAGTTACGGTTAATAATGTCAAAAGCTAAACTTGCAATCCTTAGTGTCATGACACGGAAAATCAGTGTCAAATTCCGATTTCAATACATAATCAATATATTAAATTGGGTACTTTTGGAATATAAATGTTAAAGTAGAATACTACAAGTACTACAAAATAATTATTCGATAATTTAATACTTACATTTAAAAGGAGAAAGATAAATATTTACATACAAAAAACACATTTTCTCATCACGAGGGAATTGAATTCTTCTGCATTACATAATTTGTACAACCAAACACAACTCACACCTTCCCACCCACCCCCAAAAAAAAGTGACTAACAACCAAAAGAAAATATTTTGATCATTCTGTGAAACGTAATCTTAAATAAATAAAAAAAAATTTTCAAATTACACTTCTCACTTAATATCACAATGGTTAGAACATTGGGCACTAGCTAATGTCTCTTGTTATATTGCAGTGTGTCATGTATTGTCTCTTGTAGGGTGTCTTGTCATGTATTGTCTCTATAGTATTTATTATTATTATTTCAGTAACTAAGGCCCTGAAGAGTTTCTATTAATTGGTACATAAAATGTTAGGCAAATTCATATTAAATATAATTTCGTTACATGCTTCATTTCCGGTCTTTTTACAGCTTGAACCTGAATGAAATTTACAGAACACAAGTAACACATCTTTCACAGACCTATGTACCCAAATTACACAATTTTGTTAGAGACAACAGATAACCAAAAGTACACGGCTTGTCATGTGGTACCTTTTCAATACCTTCCCCCTGAATTAATCGCCCTTCAAATCACTGACAGTAATGCAAATGAAAACAGTTTTCATGGTTGATCTTGTGAGATAACACAGAAAATGTACTACCTAAACTTCCAAACACATAAACTGAAGCATCAATTTCCACACAAGAAATTTCTCCTGATCCACAATAATAAAATATTCTGGAATAGCAACTTTTGTTTAAAAAAAGTCAACAATACAAATACACAGAGGCAATGTCTTTATTGACTCCAAATCATTTACATAAGGAATACATTGGAAATAGCAAATATTTGTGATACCAATTAACAGATATTTGCATGTTTATATGTAATTAATAAGGCAAAATGGGGAATGGCTGCATCAATCACTAAAACCTCTCATGTATTGTGATGCTTTTGGTACTATAGATTAACGTTTCAACAAATAAAAATATCAACAGTAAGCTGCAATTTCACAGCAAAACTAATGAATGTTCTACATACAGTCCAGTAAACTCAACAGAAACAGACCAATTCTATGTATTCATAAATACAATATCATGAAGCAACTATTTTCTGCTTCTGGTAAAATAGAACTGAATATTCTGAAATATCAACAGTTTATTTACAATATATCACAGGTATATGATTCAGACGAAATTATCAACAAAGAAAAGCAACATGTATGAACTATAACAATGCTAATCAGGACACTGATACCAACTTCTATGCCATCAAATATTAATCCGAGAAGTAAATTAAAAAGAGCCTGTTGAAATAAAGAAGTTATACTTATTCCACAGTAGTGCTCCAATTTCTTTTACTGGATGGGAGGAAACTGGTCAAGGGTAGTCTTCTGGGTCATTCCTTGATATGTTCAGTCAGTCACATTACCCCAGGCTCCTTCCGGAGAGACAATAAGAAATGTGACACATTCTCATACACGAGGAATGTGATCATGGTTGCAGGTGTGACGCGTGTCAAGTTAGGGCTCAACCCCTTGTAAAACCCACGCACACCCTCATACCTGAAACGGAACCCAAAGAAATCTCATTAAACTCAATTTTCATTAACATATTACAGGAATAACCCAGAAGATCTAAGCAGTGCTTCTACAGATTAAATTTGTAAACAGACCTGGTATATATTTACGGCATTTGTACAACAGAGGGAATAAAACAGAAGCAAGGCAGAAGATTACATCACTAGTGGAGATAAATTGTTCAGAGTACTTAACTGATGATGTAGGCGAAGGAAATTTTGTAAAGATGAAAATAGCATTTAAATACTCATTTTGAAGATTTATCCTGCCCATTAATAGATTTATTGAATGTAAAAGAATTACTTCATAAAAGAATGTTAATTGTCTTTAAGTGCTATACTGCATTTATTTCATAATTCTTTATGAAGTTCATTTCTGAACACAGAATATCTCATCTTTTCTCCAATTCTCTATGAAACACAGCACCGAGTATGCTTTGGGCTAACCAATAACAACATGTAATATAATCCAAGATGTAAATATTCAAAGACATTTCTCTTCACAAACACCACCTAAAGAAACAGGAACATTATGGCAATTCCTAAGTTGCATGCTAAAGAAGGTAATGCTTGTAATGTAAATGCAACCAACAATTGGTAATTATTTCATCTCATTGTAGTTCATGAACTCACAATAATTTGTTTGTCTGAGAATTATATTGTGATTACGAGTTGCGAATCAATGATACTTGCACCAATCCTACATCACTCATGCATTCCATCCATCGTGTCACTCAATTAGAAAAAAAACTCGGAACACAACAAAATATTCATAAAATAAATAAAACATTAATGCCATTAAGTCTACTTTAATTTCATTTGAACGGTACCAGGCATATATGAATTTTCCTTTATACAATCACAAATTAATTTTTTACATTGATTTCATATTTTCCATAAGTATTACTCATGTTATGAGGGTAAGAATTTCATTTCCATTATTACATTACTTGAAGCAGAAATGAAACATTCCCTTGATCAAGTGAAATTTTTCAGTGGACAAGAAAATAACAAAATACATCAACTAAAACCCATTATCACGAATAAAATAATGATGAAAAAAAAAAAACCTCTGTCCACAAAAATCCAAATACCTCGTACAATATACACAGGATAATATAAATGCACACCGCTAATAATTGATATAATCTTCATAACACATGAAATCAATTACTTTGCTAGAAACCACAACCTTGAACCAGCAAGGTTGCCTAATAAACATAAGGAAATTAGAAAAAAAATTCATTCATACAGCATGTGCTTCATTTAACATAAATAACACTTAAGCTCACACATATCACAAAACCTCTTGCACCAGCAAGAGCAACACCAAATACCTTCATGTCACTTGACCAAATGATGCTCACTTTAGTTCCTACACTGTATTTAAAAAGTTTTAAAAAAATAAGAGCTCTGATCTTTTGAATTTTTTGTACAAACACACAAAACTGCACACAATACAAAATACAGTGTGCAGATTTTCCTTCAGAGTAGGTGTATTTAAATATCACATAGTGTGATTTGTAAAGAATACACAATACAAGATTAGAATTAAGGAACAAAACTACAAATCGAGTCAGTTATGATAGTCAAAATTAAAAAAAAAAAAAAACTTTAAAATTTCAATATAATACAAACCTCCAAGGTACAATGCAATTTCACATTAAAATTACAATTTCCAAAGAATATATTTAGTAACAAAAACTGGAAGGTGAGAAGATTCTAGACATAAACCATTAAATACATCTTTCTTGATCTTGCAATTTTACTCTCCCTCAAAGTTCAGGTCTATTGAGTTCATTTTCTTTATCATTTGATACAAATTGTGCAGTGAAAGAACATGTAGCTGTATAATTGCTACAAGAATATGAAAATGACACTACTATAGCTAATTTTAAACCACATAATAAAAACGCAAAAGTCAAACCTGTGAAAATTTAAGGCAATAGTACATATTCACAGCTACAATATTTTATATCAAAGGAGCAACAAAATCATTGAAGAACTCAGTCTTATATATTGCATTTGAAAGTAACCATAAACAATTTTTTTTAAAAAAACACTGAAATGGAAATTTTGAACAACATGAATACATGTAATAGTAGTAGCAGTAATAATTATAATAATGAAACATACGATTTCAATGAAACTAAAAAGTAAAAATTATTTATTTTAAATTAAAGAACTTTAAATCTCTTTTGTCATTCTTTGCTCAGACAAATATCTATTTAACTTTTATGTTTTGCATTTTCAAATTATATATCAAAGAGCAAGTTCATGCAGAGAATCATTTTCAAGAAGACTTAGCTCCTAATTCTCATGAAAAATTTTAACTTCATTCAAATAAAACAATACAAAGTACAAGCATTTTACAGCGTCCAACATTAAAAAATAAAAATTCGGAGTTCAATAGCACAGACCCCTTCCCAGATAGCTTACAGGAATAAACAATAAGGCAAGATATCTTCTTTTCTTCCCATGTTCAAACCGAAAAAACACCAGAAAACATTATAAAAATAAAAGAAACTTTGCAACTACATGGGAAAGGGCTCTTAATGTAAATATTCCTTCTAAAAGATTAGAATACGAACTGAAATGAATAGAAAAACAACAGAAGTTGAGAATTAATAATGGAAAAGTTGTAATTAAGCAATGCAGATAATACTATGTATTCACAAATAAATCTTTTAAACCTCCTCTTGATTTATTCCTATACTTTCATTTATTTCTATAATTTTCCAAGAAAGCAGAAACATACGACATGACATTATTTGGATGTGACATGGATTCATAATAAACAGTTAAAACATAACATGAGATATTGAGTACACAAGGTGTAGGTACCAGATTCATGTTTGGTTTTAATGCCAGGAACAGGAAACAATCTACTGATTTTTCAAGCAGGAAAATCAATAGTGCATGACACTTACGTCACTCATTTTTTTTAAGTTTCTCACAGTTAATCCTTCTTAACTATTCGCAGTAAATTTCTCATAAATGAGGAACACAAGACATATGTTGGGAGTGACGTGTAGAAGATATGGGCAAAGTCCCTTATAAAATCCCCTGGCCCCTTCATACCTCCATGTGCGGAGGACACAGTCAAGAGATCCCTTGTAGTCGTGGTGCTGGTCCTGCAATCTAGCACGCACTACTTGGTATGGATATGTAGCAGCAGCAGCAAGCAATTTAGAAAGAGCAGCAAATGTAAGGTACTCAGCTGTTCCCTGAAAAGTTTCAGAATAATTCAATTCACAAACAGTTTTGACTTGCTACAAATTGATAAGGGCAAAAGAAGACCCAAAAAAATAAATAAATAATAATCTCAAAACATTATACCAGTTTTGTGTCTATAGGATATCTTCTATACTGGTTGTAACTATTTTTCATTTCTTCATAAGTCATGAACTGCAGAGCACCATGTGAAACACCAAATATTCCAGGAACAAATCCCTGATAAACAAAAAATTTAAAAAATTAAACAAGAATAGTCCATTGAAGACTAGTGGCCACAGCACAAAAATGATACTTGAGTTGATGTGAAATGAAGTGGGTAAACAGAATCAATAATTAAAATGCCACACATTGTTCAATACAAATGTTGCTACAAAACTTTTTGTGTAACATGTTGATAAGTGTTCATAACATGCAATACATTGAAAACGTTTACCTACTAAGTATGGGTAAGTAATTAACAGGGGCTTACTTTACTAATTTATTTTTCAAAGCTTCTGCATTATAAAACTTTCACATCACATTCAATATTTTCAAAAGAACCAGAAACTATTTTGTTGAAACTACAATAATTAATCTGGCTCTAGCCTTTATTGAGCTTTAAGACAAGTATTTGTCATTAATATATCATTGAAGATCATGAGTGCTTCACAAAGAAAATTGAATTGCAAGTATTTACCCGATACAATCCACGAATGCCTTCTGTGCGATATATTTTTGTAAGGGCATCAAGCATTCCAGCATAACGTTTATTATCTGGTAATTTGGCTGCATCTAAATCACTATATTGTAAACACAATCTTGTTTTAACAACCCAGATAGGGTTTGTCATTACTAGTGTAAGAATTCCTGCTTCTGCTGCAGCAATCATGTGCATTGTGGGTCCTAATGGTTTCTTTGTATTTCCTCCTTGAATCCAAGTTTTTATGGTGTTGTAACTGAAAACAATATACATACCCAACATAAACAATGTTTTCTAACATACACTAAAATTTGATTTCAAAATAAAATGAAACCTTCAACTTACAACAGAAAATAAAATCCCCAGGCACTGCCAGATCCCCAAACATTTGGAGTCACTCCACGATATAACCCACGTGCTCCTTCTTGACGGAAGATAGTATACATTGCACTCCGTAAACCTTGATATTGAGGAGTTGTGGTGGTCTGCCCATCATTAACTGCAACATATAAGCTTGAATCAGCAGTGATTTAATATTTGAACAAGTAGTATCTGTTCACAAAACAAACATTCAACAATTAAAGCAAAATTAGTTTTTCCAACTTTCTTTTGTTTTATTTATAAGGATTATTTTAAAGTATATGACTTAAGCTACAAAACATTCTTCAGTATTTTTCAGTTGTGGCACTAAATAAATATATGAAGTTAATAGGTTATCACTTCAGAAAACATTGCCTCATACCATGTCAATGTGCCACAACACTGGATCATAAAAAGTTTTAATCCAGATATATCCAGACTCCTGTTTTTTACTGCCTTTTATGTGGTCACTCCCAAGGTCAGCTACACTTATCACTCACATGGCAGCATTGATAAACAATTGTTTTAAAAATTAAAGTTCTTTGAATACCTTCAGAAACAGGGCAACGAAGTAATAGACAAATACGACGTAGATATGTCAAAACAAGTAATTGGCTGACAAACGCCTTGATTTACAAGAGAGCAATTTTATGTATAAACAATGAGAAACAAATATGATATTCCTAGAGTACAACATTTCCAGAATTTTCAAAATAACGCAATCGAAAACACGCAACATCAATTGAAAGATGAGGCTTAAACAATCACTAAGAGACCATTGAAGAAATAGCAGATGCTAAATAAAGACTTCGAGATCTCGTGAAATTAAAACGTCCTTACCAGCAAATCGTATTTTGATTAGATCCAATGGATGCAAGATCAGGGTAGAAGCAACACCACCAGAGATGCCAGCAACAAGATGTTCATATTTAACGTGACTTAATACAGTGAAGTTCGCATTAGGAGCAGCAGCTCCTCGGGTTTTCATCGTCGTCATTGCTGATGTAGTTGGTTGCTCTTCAGGACAGGTATATGAAGCTGATGAACCATTTTGTTTACCACTGATGTTACTAACAACCTCCACCAGTGTGTCGAGACTAAGGTTCAAGCAACAAAAGTAAAATCGTTGGCTTACGCAACCCACCCACTGCCCTCCGTCACAGCGGCCATATTAACCTCAACCAACTACAGAACGGACAGCGCCAGAGCAACTTTTTCCTCAATATCAAAGATGATCTATATGTTGATTACGCAAAATGGTAGCGAAGTCGTGTGGCATAGGAGGGAACTGCCACTTGTGTAGACTCATTGCCCTAATAATCCATGGCTGATCTTACAAACTCCCAGCATAGAGAACTAGAGGTGGTACAGAATGGCACAGACTTTCTCGTAGTAAAGTTTCCTAATTTCCTTGGTATGGACTGGTACTGTACAAACTTGTTCCTCCTTCTTGCCTGCTTCCATCTATTGCGGCCCAAAGATTTTTTTGTTGTTGAAATTTTCGCAACTTTTCGGTTTCCTAATATTAGAACCGAAATATTATTTTAAGAATATTACAGAAGACTAAAACATGGTCCTAAATGCTATTTTCATTGAAAAAGTTGAAGCCATCTTTAAGAAAACGGTAATAAGCGTTCCTGTAAATGCGAAATTTGAAGCTTGTTTTTCACAGGAATTTATTGAGTTTTCATATAACTTCATTTGTAGTAATTTGAAGAACTTCCACTCATAAATTTAATAATGTTTACAACTCGATGGAAATGTGCATATTAACGGCGTGAGAGATATTTATAAAAAAATTGCGTAATTAAAAAAAAAAGAATACACCAAAATGAACTTTACGTCATATTAAACAGAGCAATTAGCACTATCTGTTGAAAAATATCGAAGAAAAAATTTGATGCCGTTTTTGAGAAAATCCGGTTTGAGCGTTTCTGAAAATCCATAAGTTTGTGTTCATTTTAACAGAAAACTTGTTTTGGGAAACTTTATTTGACATTATTTAAATCACATTTTCTCGTATGTACTATAATGTGATGAAATCACCTCTAATGTTAATATTATCGACTTGACAAAAAAATCAAAATAATTATATTTTTGTAATTTTTGAAAAACCAAAATAATAGAGCAATATGGCGTTTATGCCATCTTATACAGTGCATTTAACACTATCCATATCAAAAATTTAAAGAAAAAATGTAGAGCCTTTTTTGAGAAAATCTTTAAATTTAACAAATTCCATTCATTGAAATTTTTCTTCAATTTTTATAGTTTCAATAAGACGCTGAAAAATTCCACTTTTGCAATTTTCGAAAATTCTGCGAAACTAAAAATATGACCTATACCACCTTTATAAGTGTATTTTACCCTATTCTTACAAGAAATTTAAAGAGAACATTTGGAGTAGTTTTTGAGAAAATTTTGAAAATGTCCGGGGGCTTCATGTAAACTACCCCCAACTTTTAAAGAATATTTTTCAAAATTCCAAACCTTTAACTAGAGCCAGATCGACAGGGATTTCTTCAATTTGGATAAAATCGTACGTGTGGTTTAGGCGCTAGGTTTGTTCACATACGACAGACGGACGGACGTTTCCTTTCAACTGGTTTTTCAGCAAGGCCCCATAAACAGGATTCTGGCTACTCCACGTGTTAGGTTTTTCTTAATTTAGCAACTGGATTTATTCACTTTTTTGTTTTCAGGACCCGGCAATGAATTTTTTCTGTCGAAAATTCGCCGTTTTTTCGCACAGCATTACATAACTTTCTTTATACTACATATTGTAGCGTCATGCACAAACGCAATTGTACGAACGGCCGCGTGGCATAGGCGACGCTAAGGCACCACGCGGCAGCCTTTGTTACGAGCGGATGTGACGTCGGCGGGAAACCTAGGAGGGAGCGTGGTGGGAGAAGGGCGAGCGTCAGCCCTGGCGAGCGGCGGAACGCTCTCTTTGGTTACTGGACGCGGTGCGACACAGCTCGGTCTGGCTGGGTGGGCGCGGGCCGCGGGTTGGGTAAGCGCCGGCAATGTGTTGCCGTACAGAGGCTGACTCGATGTTGAGTCGTAGGTGGGTTGCGGCGCTTCCGCCATCTAATGTTTGAGGTTAGTGCGTAGTGGTGTGGTAGCCGTAACGGAAATTACTCCGTGTGGGATATTAGTAATTACGTTTTTTGTAATAAGGTGGTGGTCTGTAATAATCCTCTAATTTACTAAACCCACACTCGTCTGTGTTATTATTGCAAATGCATGACGCCACAGACGACGGAGTGATAAAATGGTGGCAGCGACCTGTGTAGTGCACGCCTGAGGTTGGCGTCGCCTGCACGAACCACGTCTGGGGAGACACGCGCAGTGAAAGCACGCCGGTAAGGGGCTCTGCAAGTCCACGGGTGACTTTGTAGGCACCGAGTGTGTAAACGGGGCCGTATTGTAGGTGCGGTGTATGTTTCACCTAGCACCACGTGGCGCAGTCCGGAGTGATAAAATTAGGAGGCGCGGCGTGCATCTAGGTTGCTCTAAATCAAAATCGTGTATGTCGCGCTATTTTTATTGGCCCAATTGTTTCCAAAAGATGGAAAATTTTGTAAAAACCTGCGATAGCTGTCAGAAGGTAGGCCATGACGGGGACAGAAAAAAGGCTCCTCTAGTCATTGTGCCAACTATTAGCGAAGTGTTTTCGAAATTAAATTTAGACACTGTAGGCCCATTTACGCCGGAGTAATTCAGGGCTAAATATATATTAACTGCGATCTGTAGCTTCAAGGTACGAGGCTATTCCAATCAAAGTTTTGCAGACGAGCACCGTCATCGATGCTTTGTTAGAATTGTTCAGTCGAACGGGATTTCCTCGCGAAATTCAGACAGATCAAGGAACGTGCTGTACGAGCAATCTTATGACAATTTGCGGAGAAATTTGGAATACGGGTAGTACACAGTTCGGCATTCACCCCATAGCAATCCGGTTGAAAGAATTCATCGAACTATGAATCGCCTGTTCAAAATATTGTGTCTAGACGCAGGAGGCGATTGGGAGACTAATCTGCCGGCAATATTATTTGCCACGCGAACTTCAGTTCATGAATCGTTAGGGTATACGCCAGCTGAATTAGTATTCGGAAAGAATTTGAGAACACGAAACATATTGTATGAAATATTGCAGGAATCAGATCTGAGAATAATTCAGTCACAGAATATGTATTTGAATTGATAAATAAATTAAGGCACATCCCAGAAACCGCGCACCGGAAACTCTCAGTGAACAGCAGAAAAGGAAGCTGTGTTACGATAAGAAGGCGATTTCGCGGAATTTTTATGTAGGAGATAAGGTTCTGATCTTTTGCGCCGAATCGGACAAAGAAATTATCAGTGCAGTGGATGGGACCGGGAGAATTATTGAAGGTATCGAAGTGAACTATGTCTAAAATTACCGAACAAAGTACCAGGAAGGTGTATCACGTCAATATGATGAAGGCTTATCATCAGAGAGACGGAATATGTGAACTATGTTACAGGAGTAAGAACGGTGGGGAGGAGACGGTTGACGCAATGAGATAAGTACGCTCTCAAGTTAGAAGCAGGCGATTTCGACGCGGAATCCATGCTCGTAGGTACCGACGCGACACCGGAAATGCACGAGAAGCTGAATAATTTAATTATAGAATATAGAGATATATTTTCGGATAAGCCAGGTTTGACCGATAGGGCCGAAATGGATCTTGAACTTGAGACAGCACGGTGAAGGTTAGAAGTGCGCCTTATCACATATCTATGCGACAAAATAGAATTCTGCAAGAAGAAATTGCCAAAATGTTACACGACGGGATCATTGAATGTTCTGACTCTGATTTCGCTTCGCCCATGATATTAGTAGAGGCTCCAGGTAAGAAGCCTCGGCCTTGTATTGATTACAGAAAATTGAACCAAGTCATTAAGACAGAATATTTCCCACTGCCCAGTTTAGACGAAAGAATAGAAACTGTAGAACGCGAAAATCATATCAACATGTGATCTGAGCAAAGGGTTTTGGCAGGTAAAGATGACGGAAGAGCGCAGAGATATGCTACTTTCTGCACAAAATTCAGGTGTTACAAACCACTGTGAATGCCGTTTGGGATCAAAAATGCTCCATTCGTTTGTAGCAAATTGATGGCGGCGCTATTCAAAGATTGTACAGATTTTGCCATTCCGTATATGAATGACATAGCTATATTTAGCAATACGTGGTCAGATCACATTCGCCACTTAGGAATAGTATTTCGAATATTGAGAGAGGCGAAATTATATGTTCAGCCAGCCAAGTGTAAGTTTGATCGCGGGACTGTAATGTTCTTAGGGTATGAGATAGGCAGTGGCCTTATGAAGCCTAATGAAGCAAAAGTCAGCGCGATAAAGAGTATCCGCGGCCGACTACCAAAAGAGGTTAGAAAATGTATGGACTAATTTCTTACTATAGGCGATTTGTGCCGAGATTCTCAGAGAAATCGGCGGTTCTCACGGATTTGTTAAGGGGAAAACCGCGCCAAAGAAAAATTGCATGGTCACAAGAATGCGAAAATTCATTTTTGGAATTGCGTGAAGCTCTGTGTCATGAATCGGTAATTCACGCGCCGGACTTTAGCAAAGAATTCTTGATGCAATGCGACGCATCAGTAAGAGGAACGGGAATTGTTCTTTCTCAGATTGATGATAACGGTAAGCAGAACCCTGTGTTATTCTTAAGTAAGAAATTCTCTCCTACAGAAATGAAATTTTGTACATCAGAGCGTGAGTGTGCTACGATAATTTGGGGCTTAGAAACTCAAACATTATTTGGATGGGATGTGTGTCTAAAGGTGGAAACGGATCACAATCCTCTGGTATGAGTTACAGAAATGCTCAGGGAACAATCCTAGGTTGTTGAGATGGTCATTGGCAATCCAGCATCTCAATATTGTAATTAAATATAGGAAAGGTAGTCAGAATAACAATGCGGACATTCTAAGTCGCATGTATGAGAATGAGCCCCAAGCAGTGTCCGAAATTGCAGAGAGACATACGTCCCTTGGCAACGCGCTTGTAACACAAGCAGTGCGGACACAGTGAATCAGTGCAAATTGAACAAACAACTATGTGCTGTGCGCCACGGCATAGGAAACAATGTTATGTTCGCAGTTTTTTTCCCTTTCTTTTTCCTTCTCCAGAAGTGAAAGTGAGTGAGTCATCAAGAAAGACTTGCAGAAATTAAAATTAGAAAACATAAACTCTTGAAAAGTGTATTCATTCAGAAGAAGAGAAATTGTATATAGTAATTATTTAAGGGTTTTAAAACATTGTGAATATTTGTTGTAAATAGTTGGATTGAGTGTCTAATGAATTTTTTTGTTGTGTTATGTGGAAGGTATTGTATATTGTTGATGTGTGTGTTTTTATTGGTAACGCAAAATTATGAAGTTACTAGGAGTAAATTCTTGGCTACCACATCGTAGGAGTAGAAAGATTACATAATAACATCATTGTTTGTAAATAATTAAAATCACATTAAATTAGTTAAGCCGTTGTAATATGCAGTAGATTGGGTAGGTTAGTAGGGCCTCCAAAAACTTAAAAATGATTGTGAATCAGCTAGGTTAGGCGCAGTTGTGTACCATGTGAGCCAAATGGCCTAGGGTTAATGTTGTTGAATTTTCGTCTATGTTCTTTCAACTACGACGTAAATTCTCACGGGGGTATATAGGAGTTTGTAGCGTCATGCACAAACGCAATTGTACGAACGGCCGCGTGGCATAGGCGACGCTAAGGCACCACGCGGCAGCCTTTGTTACGAGCGGATGTGACGTCGGCGGGAAACCCTAGGAGGCAGCGTGGTGGGGAAAGGGGAGCGTCAGCCCTGGCGAGCGGCGGAACGCTCTCTTTGGTTACTGGACGCGGTGCGACACAGATCGGTCTGGCTGGGTGGGCGCGGGCCGCGGGTTGGGCAAGAGCCGGCAATGTGTTGCCGTACAGAGGCTGACTCGATGTTGAGTCGTAGGTGGGTTACGGCGCTTCACGCCATCTAATGTTTGAGGTTAGTGCGTAGTGGTGTGGTAGCCGTAACGGGAAATTACTCCGTGTAGGGATATTAGTAATTACGTTATTTTGTAATAAGGTGGTGGTCTGTTAATAAACCTCTAATTTACTAAACCCACACTCGTCTGTGTTATTATTGCAAATGCATGACGCCACAATATATATTACTCCGAATATACGTACGTGTACGAGAAAGTAAAAGTCAAGGAGGTTATAGTATACCCCCTTGTAGTACTACCTTATAGTCCCCCCCATAACCCCCTTGAAAAAAATCAATGGCCTCCCTCAGGGTTAAATTATTAGTGTGCTCCTGTTTTTGATCGCAATTAATGAAATATCATACAAGCTCAAAGTAAATTATATCTCTTCACTGATGATATTTCCATTGTATGCTGCGGTAAACAACTACAATAATACAAGAAAACGAACAAAATTCAAACATAGGCAAGTTCTTCTGGTTTCTCCTTTTGAAGAACTAAATCGGAATTCATTATCATCTCCAGAAACTCAAACATTTTAAAAGAAAATTCTGCCCTCTTTATTGGAGACCACCAAATACTTATAACGTATTCTTGTAAAATCTTGGGTATTACCTTTGACCAATAGCACACATGGAAGAAGCACATTTCCCTGCTAAAGACCGAATGCAAATCCACGCTGAACATATTGAAAATATTAGCATCTCGAAAATGGAAAGCAGAGTGGAAATGGTTAATTAATTCTTATCGTTCTATTATTCAAGCCAAATTAGATTATGGAGCTGTTATCTACAGTTCAGCTAATATATCTACAATACAGACGCCGATCCCATTATAAATTCAGCATGTCGAATAAGTTTAGGTGCCCCTATTTTTCTAGCTTCTCTTCCAAAGTCAGGGCCATTCTGAAAGCCATTGAATTAGTCTCCCAAAATGGAGAAAACCGCAAAATAGTGATTCACTCAGATTCTATGGCTACCTTGAATGCAATTGTCAACAGATACTCTAAAAATCCCATAATCCAAAGAAATCCAGAACTTTTATCTACCCAAATAAACAACGGCACCTTCATCTCCATTTTTTGGATTCCAGTACATAGAGGTAGATAGTAGGGAACGAAAAAGCAGCAAAGCGGTCAAAGAAGCAACTTCATTACCAACAACGGACGAAGTGAAGGGAGTTCTCTCCGATAGCAAAGTATACCTTAAAAATGTGGTTACGAAACAGTGGAATGAAAAATGGTTGACTTCTTTCTCCAAACTTCACCTCGTAAGGAAATCCGTTATCGAACCCGCTCTCCCTAACCTCCAACTCACTAGAATTCAACAAGTCCAAATTACCAGACTACGTATAGGCCACTTAAATCTCTCACATTCACCTGATAAACAAAACTGACCCATTACCCTGTCCTAAATGTGAAGCCCAAGTATCTACATCCTATATATATATATATATATATATATATATATATATATATATATATATATATGCCAGTCGTAGAGGCTCCAACTGCGAGAAAACCCATTCTCGTAATTGGAGACTCGATAGTCAGGCACGTAGGTAATCACAACAAACATATGGATGTTGTGTGCCTCCCAGGAATTCGTACTGAGCAGCTGCGAAGGTATGTGGAGAATAGGGATCTCGGAACGCCAGATACTGTCATACTACATGTCGGTACAAACGATCTCAGGAGAAGAAATCTGGACTTCGTCATGGGGGATATGGGTGACCTCGTGATGAAAGTGCAAGAAAAGTTCCCAAGTGCTAAAATATATATTAGTGGGATTCTCAGGCGTCGCGGCATTCCGTGGAGACGGGTTGATGTAGTCAACCGGTTGTACGAATGGGTGGCGCAAACTAGAAAGGTGTTTTTTGTGGACCCAAATTCTTGGTTGCAGGACGGCGATTTCGGTGGTGACGGCTTGCATCTAAATCGCTCGGGTCCAAAAAGCTGGATGGACTCTTCTCGCGCGTAGGAGGCCCGAAACGTTCCGCGCCAAGCTCGTGAGACCGCATGGCGTTGGCGGCAGGGATATCGAATCCCATAAAATTGTTTGTGTGGAATGTCGACGGCGGACTGCAGTGCGGCGAGTGACGACGACGTAGCTGCGACCTGCAGTGACGCGGTGACGGCGGCGAGGGACGGCGACGCGGTGACGGCGGCGTGGGACGACGACGCGGTGACGGCGGCGAGGGACGGCGACGCGAGGGACGGCGACGGACAGTGTCGCGGTGACGGCGGCGAGGACGGCGGCGGGGGCAGCGACGACGAACGGCGACATAACGGCGGACAACGACGCGAGAACGGTGGCGAGAGACGGACTTTCACTATGTAATCGCGCAGAAGGTGAGTCTCTGGTCTTTCTGCAGGTTAATTGTAGGAGTATTTATAATAAACTGTTCATTTCTGGAACACTGTAGAATCTTATAATGTAGATGTCGTGATAGGTACGGAATCATGGCCCAATGCGGAAATATTAAACGCTGAAATCTTCAGACAAAATTTCTTAACATTCAGACGTGATAGAATAGATCGCATTGGCGGGGGTGTTTTTATATGCGTAAAGACAACTTTGAAGCAGTAGAGGCATGGGTGGATGACAAATTTGAAATAATAGGTGTACACATTCGAGATAGAAATTCAGAAATTCAAAATGGGAAATTATAGGTGCGTATATGTCACAGAAAGATGGGTACGAACCGTTGCAAAGACTTGTAGAGCGAACCCGCGCAATCAGGAAAAGTGGGAAAAACGTCATTATCGGAGGAGACTTAAATTTACCGCACGCTACTTGGGAGGGGGATGATGGGGGCTGAAGGCGCCGCCCAACGCCTCGTTAACGAGTTGGTTTGGGACAACGGCTTAACGCAGGTAGTGACTAAACCGACACGCGATAATGCTTTACTGGACGTTTTCCTTATTCGACCGGTGGACAAACTTCTTTCCTGCGAAATAATTCCTGGAATTAGCGACCACAAAGGAGTCCTTCTAAAAATGTGCAGAGAGGGTAAGCGAAACGATCCCGTTAAAGAAAGAAAAATGTTTCAGTTTTATAAAACAGATGTTACAAACATGCAATTATATTTGAAAAGCAAATTTTCAACTTGGGCTTCTAGCGGATGTACAGTAGAACAGATATGGACAAACTTTAGGAACATAATTTTAGAATGTTTAGAAAAATTCGTGCCTACCAAGAAACTACGGTGCAATTCGGATCGGTCTATTTCAACAAAGAAGTGAGGCGACTGAAAGGCAGGTTAGGACAGCGTATCGTAAACGCAATGTAAACAAAGAACAGAAACATAATTTTCTACAATTATCTAAAGACTTACTAGAATTAAAGTTACATACCCAAGAACATTACCTAAACTCAATTCTAAACGATCGATTGAACTGTTGGCAAATTTCTTCAAGTATGTAAGACATAAAAAGAAACAAAGAAAATATTCCAGCGATCTGCGGAGCTGACGGTTCGTTAATTACAAATGACAGTGAAAAGGCGGCTTGTTTAAATGGCATTACGCGTCGGTTTTCAAGCCGAAGGATCAGATTTCAGTAAATAAATCAACACCTGTTATAGAAACCTTTAGAGTCGATGCAGGAATTATTAGAAAAATGATTGCAAAAATTAGGAAAAATAAATCTGTAGGTCCTGACGGAATACACGGAGAAATATTGAAATTGGGAGGGGAAGCCATGATTCCTTACCTTGCTCGGTTAATGGACGTCACTGTAAATAATAATACGATTCCTCAAAATTGGAAAGAGGCAATTGTAGTGCCGATTCACAAGGAGGAGACAAAGGATTGTTAATAATTACAGGCCTATAAGTTTGACATCAGTTGTATGCAAGCAGATGGAACACATGATTGCGGAATATATTAGACGAGTCTGGAATAAAACCGACTGGCTTTTTCAAAATCAACACGGTTTTCGTCCTAGCTATTCGTGCGAGAGCCAGACTATTTCTTTATGTCAGGACATAGCAGATTCATTAGACGAAGGGAGTAGGGTAGATGCAGTAATATTAGACTTTTCTAAAGCATTTGATCTGGTTCCACATGGCCTTTTAATTGAAAAACTGTCAAAAACTGGATTAGATCATCAGATAATCTTGTGGATAAAGAATTTCTTACGGCCGAACTCAAGCAGTCAGAATAGGTGACAAACACTCATCGAAAGCCGATGTAACCTCTGGGGTCCCCCAGGGGAGTGTGTTAGGGCCATTGCTATTCTTAGCGTTTATTAATGATATTGCAACTGGAATAAAATCGAAAGTTAGACTTTTCGCTGATGATTGCATAATATATAGGAGTATTGGCGCGTCTTCGGATGAAAATGTTTTACAGAACGATCTTAACTGTTTATGGAACTGGGCGTGCAGAAATAAGATGGAATTAAATCCGGAAAAAGTAAATTCATTTGTTTTACCAAATCTCGCTCGAATGTACACTCGAATTACAAGATAGGAACTAACGATATACCGCGTGTAAAAACTGTAAGTACTTAGGTTTGGTCCTGCGTAGCGACTTGGGTTGGTCGGTTCATATTAACAATACGGTCAAAAATCATGGAGGCGCTGCACTTTGTAATGCGCATTCTAAAAACAGTAGTTCGAATGCCCGATCCTTGGCATATACTTCACTTGTTCGTCCTATTTTAGAGTACGGAGCGGCCTGCTGGGACCCGTACAGAAAAGGGCAATTGAGGCGTTAGATAAAATTCAAAAACGGGCCGGGAAGTTTGTAAATCATGGACGCGTTGATGGACGAGATGAATGGGAACCCTTATCTAAGAGACGGAACAGGCGCGTTTATGCGTAATTACAAGACATACAAAGGGACTCAGCATGGGCAAATATCAGTAAAAGATTACAGAAATCTGATTATAAAGTAGAGAAACCGTCCCTGGAAAATACGATGTAGAAAGCAAAGAACTGATGTAGGCAAGTTCTCCTTTGTGAATCGTACTATAGTAGATTGGAACAAACTACCTGCAAAAGGACTAGAGACTCTTCCTTCTAATGTAGTGAAATTTAAAAATATACTTAATTCTATGTAGGTCATCATTAATAGCACTGGGACTTTTATCATTATTATTATTATTATTATTATTATTATTATTATTATTGGTTTCATTATTATAATCGTTAGTATTATTAATAATATAGTCATGTCTCTTATTCAGTGAAGTGAAGTGAAGTGAAGTGAAGTGGAGTGAAGTGTTAGAAAAGCTATAAGTCAACATATAGATAACTCAAAATTAATTATAACTAGGATATTAATCTCTAATTCTAATTGTAATTATATTTGTAAATATTCGTAATAGTTTTGTAATTGTATATCTAATTGTAATAATGTTTGCCACCGAGCATTAGCTCAAAGCGAACTTTAATAAATCTATCTATCTATCTATCTATCTATCTATCTATCTATCTATCTATCTATCTATCTATATTATTCTAGAGTGCCCCGAAATACCCCGTATAAGATAGCCCTTGAACTTAAAAGAGTCTTTATTTAATTTCTTCTCCCTCCCCAGAAGAATATGTAAAAGTCTTACAACTTTTAAAAATCTCAAAAATTGACACTACATACTACATCTCACCCAGTCAGTGGCGTGCATTCCATGGAATGAAGGGAATGAGTCATTCCCTTAAGCAAAGCAGAGAAAAAATCCTTTCTATATTTAAAACATTCGTTGCTTATGGCCAGAGCAAATCTAAGATTCTGAGCAAAGTACCAGAGGTTGAACCGTAACAATCGATGTTTTCAAAACGGGCGGTGTGTAGTTTCGTCTTGTGACGTCAGCGAAGCCTCGTTCTTGGATGGGGCAGGCGTTCGACTTCGTCATGTTCGTGGCAAGTCGGCTCGGTTCGTGAGTGCGCGAGAATGAATTTTCTAATACGTTCCGTTGTGATCGGCTGGTAGCTATTCCAAGTTCGAAAAAATTTTGCCTTTTTGAGAATGTGATATACGCGCGAACTTACGTCATACTACAATGTAAGTACAAAGTACATAATAATATCGAGAACGTTTGTCTTAAGGTAAAGAAAATGTTCTAAAAAACTAATTCTTTGTGTTCCCTTCTGCAGTTCTCCCTTGCGGGAAGGGTATGCATTGGCAAACTCATTCCGCGCAGTAGTCGTGGCATCTAGCGAGGAAAATGGAAACTAGGCAGGGAAAAAGTTGGAAAAGAGGGGAAGCACGATGGCGGATGTAGGGGGGGGGATCCTTCCGGTCCCTCTGCTGTCAACTTTTGTATGCTTCGCAACTTCCAGTTGCTAGTCAGTCACGAAAAGCGACACTGAAGGAAAAATTATATTGTTCTTCGGGCCTTTTTGTTGTTGTTTTGAGCAGTGGTATCGTGAGTAGTGCTGTCACTTTAATGTCATTGAGAAAATTTGGACGCAAAGAAAAGGTTACGTGGCAGGGAAGAAAGAAAAATATACGTTATCTGAGGTGGAAAAGCTCATGAACGAGGCTGTGGAGAGGACAAAGCAGAACAATGGCGCAATGAGGTTGGTCGTATTAACGAAAGGTTTGACAGTGAGCAATAATCACTTTATTCAGGGCCGGATCCAGTCATTTGGGGGAGGGATATCGTAAATTTTTGTTAAATAAACAAAATTGTTATTGTCGCTGATCATCGTGGACTTCAACAAGAAGGAAGATTGGTCTACCCTACGTGGCGACATCAAGTGACATACGCGCGAAGAGGCAAAAAAGGATAAAAGGTTCTATAACGCTGTTATTGTAATAATGAGAAAAATAGTCATGACCTAATTATAAATTGTAATAATAAATGATAGTTGATAACTTTGGCATGCATAATAAATTATAATTCATAGTTTGAAAGAAAGCTGATTCTCATTTGCCATTACGTGCAATCCTAGAGTAGACATTTTAGAATTATTTTCAGATTCCTCGTGACTCCGTACGGATGGCAGATTGAGTATTGGTTGCGAAGTAAGTAGCAACAATTATTTCATAAGAACCCGTCGACCGAGCTAGCGGGATTTACATTTATTTGTAATATATTCGAAGGCAGTAATAGATAATCATGAATTCAAGTGTAACATTTTTCTGGGGCCCAAATTATTTATAAATTCGGAAATTGGTTACGGTTTACATTTATTATTAGTAATAACGTTTCAATACTCTTTGCCTTGGGCCTCAGGTGGGCACCTATTTCAAACCGATTACTTTTCTCAGGTTGAAGTAATATCGCTCTAATATTATTTTGTATCACCTAACCTAGCAATTCACAATTCACTGGTAAAATTTCCAAGTCACGTCTTGTAACTCATTCGCAAAAATATTCTAAATTTACTTTCCAGTTCGTTCATGAAAATATTTCAAGTCAAAGTTTGTAATGGTACAACACGTAAATTTTACAAGTTTCAGTTGCACACCTAATGCGGAAATATTTTAGGTACAAGTTCAATGTTCACTCTCACGAAATATCACAAGTCCCGATTTGATAATTAACCTCAAGAGATTTTCTAAGTTCCACAAATATCACTCGAACTTAAAACACGCAAGCGATCCGCTTACCACCACGACTCGAGACGGAATGCCCTAATTCCCAATCTGGTCCGCCCTTCAAAGCTCGTTGTCTTTTTCTCTCTATTGTTTCTTTCGCGTTGCTACGGTGCACCCTGCACTGCCTCCAAACGAACTCGTTGTTTCGCGTTCCTACGGTGCCCCCTGCACCTGCATCCAAACAAACTCGTTGTTATTTCACTTTGCTACGGTGCCTCCTGTGGGTTTACTTTACAGCTCTCCCGGTTACTTAGATGCCCCCCGCTCCTGTCTCAGGACGAACTCGCGTAGCTACGGTGTCATCTGCACCATAGAAACCCACGTCTTTTGCAATATCTACAACATTTCGACCTTTATTTGCCTAAACAAAATGTCCGTCATTTTTGGTATGTCTATATATACTATAGATATGATACTACACAATATTACTGTTTAAATAATTATATAATTTGAACATAAATATTTAAATCAATTTTGCGAAATAAAGGAAGGTAAATAAAAACTCTTGGCCTTTTTGGGGGCCAAGAGTCTTTCGTTGTGCGTTTCTATTTAGACCAAATATAAATCCTCTTCGCCCATTTTCAAAAACTATATATATCAGTGGCAAATCCTGAACATTATTTTAAATACTCCGCACTTAGTGGAATCTACCTCTAGCGTTGTTTTTTATTTTGAGCTTTTTTGAAATCCCAATACTATGAAATTCCGTTCTCAATAGTTGTTCTATAAGACAATAACAAATCACTAACTTCTTGATCACCAACATACTTCATTTTCACAAAAACTTGAGAGAAGCGTAACTTGAGAACGACCAGAGAAAGACTGTTCACCGCAATATTTTGCGGTGTCTACCGACCTAGGAGTCACGCATCCTCTCCTCTCCCCCCTTGAAACATGAGCCCTAGATTATCGTGGCTGGCATGCGGTTTCTTCGCTGGCGCTAGCGAATTCTCTGGACAGCATTAAGAACTGTTTGAAATATCTCACTCTACTGCACTTCATAGCACTTGCGGATGCGGAAGAATGATTGGCTCTCGGTGGCAAACCAGAGTAATTTTTTCGCATCTGGTTTAGAGCTTTCAAAATCGCTAACTTTTTAGAGGATTACCAAACTTGAGAAATACTAGCAAAATACCCGGCGCTGCCGGGGCTTTCTTTCTTTATTTATTTTACGTATAAAAAAAACAGTTAAAAACTGCGTATGACGTGCTACGGGGAAACGTGAATTGTGTCATTTTCAAAATTCTGATCCCTACACTAAGTCATATACTACTTAAATTTTGAATTTTGAAAGGGAGAAAAAAAAACTCTCATGTAGTAAAATCTATTTTCAAAAATAAATAAGCAATAAATTTCTTCATATTGAATCCTTGCGAATGAGGGAAAATATAAATTTTATGGAAACCACGGTGTTTAATATTATTATTTTTAGCGTAATTGGTTCAAATTTTAATAAAATACTATAATTTTCTTTCATTTTATTTTACAACACGTTGCTATTAGATGAAATTTTTATCTTATGCACCGCTACTGGCCTCTAGCGAATAAATTAGGTACCGGTTTTGCTGCAGCACTACTGGTCTCTGGTGGAATATATTAGGAACCACGTGCGAGAGGCGGGAAATGGTCGCGGTGCATCTATAAACATATTATTTAAATTATTTCTTTTCCGCATTAGGGTTGTGTTAATCTTTACCAAACTTTACCAAACTTTGCTATTCTGAAGAAGAGCTTGTAAACATTTCATATCTATTCATACGCTATTTTTTGTGGTATCGATGTCGGTTACACGACGCTGAATTCACTTCTTTTAGTATAAACATAATATATAAATTATAATATAATATTTATTATAAACATCGAATTACTAGGTATACCGGTGGTATATGCGGTGTATCGGAGAATTCGCCACTGATATACATTTATCGCTATAGAAATACATTTATAGCTCTAGAAAGACATTACCATAGAGTAAAGACTACCTTTTTAGTCTATGACATTACTATACTGTGATTTTTATATTGCTGGACCTCAAGGTCACTGAAGGCCTGTCACCACGGCGCATTTGCACGGTTTTTGCGTTTTTTTCATGAGCCGTTGGTGTCGTATGCTCGCGACCGTACGCCAAGCTTCCGCACATGAACGCTCTAGGGGGCCTAGAAAGACACAAAAAAGGGGTTCCCTAAATGCCCGTTGACACCTTTTCGGCCGTGCCCAACTCTGTAAAATTTTATAACCATCGTTTTAAAAAACAAACGATTAAAAGTTTGCATTCAAAGCACATCATCTCATGATGCAAAAATTTTGAATCATGGAAGATATAAGAAGAATAATTTCGATTTAAGCAGTGTCTTCCGACGAATCAACTAGACACGGTTATCCAAATTTCATTTAGAATTTTTGGTAAAGCTCTCGATTAGTCGAAACAATCAGGAGTCACTATATTTAAATTGTAGTATATCAATTATCAAATATCAGCTGCTTTTCCCCGTTGGGTTTTGGGTGTTTTCCCCTTTGGTGAAATTTTTTTTTAAAAATTCGTTCCTAAAAAAAGGACAAAAGCTAACATCAGTCAACCACGATCACTTTGATGAGAAAAAAGATGTTGGTTTTAAGTTGTGACAAAAAAGGGGGTTTTGAAAGTGTTTTGGGATCAAATTACATCAATTAAAAAAGAAACTGAAAAAAAATTTGAAAAGAAAATTTTTAAAATATGTTGGACGTATTAGCAATAAATTTAGATTTTGAGGACCTCGCGTTTATAAACGTGCAAAGTTTTCGGGGTTAATGTCTTTTACGTTTACAGAAGAGATTAAATTCGAAAGGGCTTACCTTTTATTTTGGACAATTGAACTGTTTGAAGTGCAAATTTTTTTTTTTTAAAAAATTTTTTTTTATAAATTAAAAACAAACATTTATATTTTAGGATCAAAGTAAAATTTTGAAAGAAGATATTTAAAAGAGATATAATGTTAAAATTATAAGTCGCCTTACACAGGTGATTTTTTTTTGTATTACTTTTTTAAACCCTTTTTAAGAATACTTTAATCACTTCATGAAATTTTATAAAATCATTTGAGAATTTTTAAATTTATATTTCTTTTAAGTGTTTGGTGACAATTTTATCTTAAAATAGAAATGTTTATTTTTAATTGTTCAAAACCCGATAACGTGCACATTTTAGTTTTCAAAATGTTAGGTAAATCATTGATTTATACCCTTGATTTCTTATAATTAACCTTTTTCTTTTATAATAAGTATTCTATACTGGTTATAATCCTAAAAACCCCTTTTAATGAAATCCTTTTGGCCCAAATAAAAAGCCAGCGTATTAAACAACTACAATTTTTTTTGTCATCTAAAGTAATTTTTCGTGAAATTAAAGTTTGTAAAAATTATCAGGTTTAGAAACCCTAGTTGATTCCATACAGGGTTATTGAATTCAGAAACAACAAATGTTCATTGTAGACATTTTATATTCCAATATTTGTTTGTTGCAAAATGGTTTACGTTATTCAGTAAAATAGCAAATCACTCATTAATTTAGATTTTTCAAGCCTTAGTTAAAATTGCACAATTAGTGAAGGAATTCATTTTCACAGGATAATGGGTGTATTTTAAGATGATAATTGTTTTAAATGATGTGGACTAACTTTGCTTTTTGATTGCAGGATATTTTGTTTACAAGACCTCATTTGAAAATGCGTATTACAGTGGGAGATGTTGTATTACCTGGAGATCTCATTGGTGAGCAAGATGACTGAAAAAAAAAAGGTTTCTGGTCATTTTCCCGTGTATCAGAATCAAATTTATGCTGTTACAAGTGGTATTTTTAAGAAAAAGCCAGATGCAAATTATTATTATGTGGATACTTTTCATCATAAACGTTATGTGCCAGTGCGATCTGAAGATGTATTAGGTGTTGTTACAAACAAGTCTGGAGACATTTTTAAAGTGGATATAGGATCTAGTGAACAAGCTTCCTTGTCATATTTGGCATTTGAAGGTGCCACTAAGAAGAACAGACCTGACATACAAGTTGGTGATCTTGTATTTGCTAAACTTTTTGTTGCAAGCCGTGACATGGAACCTGAACTAGTATGTGTAGATTCATATGGGAAAAAAGGCAAATTAGGCCCTTTACCTGAAGGAGGCTTTGTTTTTACTTGCAGTTTGAATCTGGTCAGAAAAATTTTGAAAAAAGATTTTCCTTTACTTGGAGTACTTGGTAAGGATATTAGTTATGAAATAGCAGTTGGTATAAGGGGGAAAAATTGGTAAAGCTGCTACAATTCCTCAAACAATAGCAGTTTGTAATGCTATTTTGGCTGCAGAGCATAAAACAAAAGATGAAATTGATGAAATGTCTAAACAAATTCTCAAGATGTTAGCATATTGCTAATATAGGACTTTGCTAGTTTTTAATAACGATAGTTGATGTTAAGAAATTAAATTTGTATTTTGAGATATATTCTATTTTTAAGCGATCAATAATGACATACAAGTGGATGCCCATGTATCAGTAATTTTGTAGAAACTCTTGGTGGGCATTAGAAAAATGTTCATTTTGAGAGTGGGGCTCTCACAAACTTTGACTGGAGCAAGGGGGGGAATGAAAAATGAACGTTCATGTAACATTGTTGTGATTGTCATATTACTTGCTTAAACCAAAAGTGAATGTTCAAATTGATCAAAGATGTATTTTGTACTCAAGTCTTCAAAATTTATTTTATTTTTGTATTTTAAAAGGGCAAACTCATGAAAAATAGCATTGCTATTTGTAATTGCTTTTTATCAACAAACTTACTTTTAATGGGAAAAAAAATTGTTTCTAGACCAATCAGTTGAAATTCATATTTTCTAGTTTTTAACCCCTGCAATGGAATATGTACTTTTCCTTGTGAAAAATAAAATCACAATCCATGAATCAACAGGTCTGTTTTAAATTCTAACAATTTCCCATGCCTAAATTTAATAAGCATTCTACACCTTTGTGCACTGAGAAAAATACAAATTTAGAAGTGCTCAAATAAATTTGGGAAAAACATTGCTCCTACAAAATTTGACCAAAAAAGGAAAAAGAAAAAAATACAAACCTCACATCTAGTTGCAATAATGCCTGTCAATCGTTAAAATTAAATCTCTTATTCTGTACTTTCTTCCTTAATTTTTACTCATTCCTACTGCTGCAATAATTTCTTCAAATCTTAGTTTTTTGGGCATTATTGTAAAGTTCTATTGCATTACGATCCGGATGTTGGGATTTTGTATGAATTATTTGATTATTGTAGAGCCATAATCTATTCTAAGAGGCAGAATGTTCGGTTTTAAGGACTTGTTTGGAACTTAAATCAATGTTGGTTTTAATTGGATGCTCTCATCACAGATAAAAATCAGAATTCATTTTTAAAAGTACATTATAGAAATTGTTTTAAAAGAGCTATATAAATTTGGGGAAAAAATCTTAGTTTAAATCCCGTTTTTTAAAAATTGAAATACATTGTTAAAAATGGCCCCCAAACTTCAATCTTCTATTACATAAAAAGTGAGTAATATCAACGAATATGTTTACAAATGTTCATAAAATTCCCTTTTGTTCATTCTAAATTACATACAAAATACTGTATCAAAAAATTGCACAAGAACATTTAATGATAAAAATTAGGAATTTTCATTAAAAAAAAACATATTTGGGGAAAGGAAATAAAAACACTTTGCAATTTTTGAAAATGAATGAAGTTCCTGTACAGTTTCTGTCAGAACACTTTGCTCTCAGCCAAAAATTTGGAGTTTTTGGGTAATTCAATTAGGACTTAAAGTTGTACCCCCCAAAACAAAAGTGTGTTTCAATTAAAGGGGCAACATAAAAAACCCAGTTTGGTGAAATTTTCTTTAATCACGAGAATAAAAATTCAATTATATGAAGCAAAACGATTTAGATATGGAGTAAAAAGTATTATTTTCTTTGTGAATCACACTCACAATGTTTGCAGTAAAAAAAAAAAAAAAATAAACAACTTAAATAGAGATAGTAGATACCTAATAGTAAAAATAATTACCAGTGATTGGGATGACTTGGGTTCTATCCCTGCAATATCGTTTAATATCACTGTGCTTGTGGTGCCTGCCTGAATCAAATTTTTTATCAAGTGCCCCCCATTTCGATTGTCCTGATCATTCGGCTGATGAAACACTACAAAAGGACACGGTCTTCTCTTCGGTGTTGTGTGTCCCAAATCTGCCCACCTGCAAAGCCAAGGCCATAACTAAAAAAAAACTACGCTAAAACATTTCCCCCAAACCCCCCTTTGTTTCCCCTAATTTCTTAATTTTGATTCTATACATAAAATTTTTTTTTCAAAAAAATTCTTTATGAGACAACTAAGAATATTTTCAAGTTATCCTTTTTATCCTTTCCCCCGGCCTTGTTTTAAATAAAATTTTTACATTTAAACTGAGAATCCGGTTGAAATTTAATTGAACTGAGATGTCATCAAATGTCTCTTTGTGAATCTTTCTGTATTTAATATTTTTAAACATTTTGCAAAAAACCAAAATTTTAAAAAATTTTTAAAGGGTTTTAAAATGCATTGTTGCTTTAAAAAAATTCCCTTTTATTTTAAGAGAGGGGATAATTTTTTAAATTGGTTTTCTGAGTCTTTAAATTTTTAAATTATTGGGGGTTTTTTTTAATTCTAAGTTTAAAACCCAATCAATTTAATGTGGGGGAAAAAAAAACCCTTCCTTCAGGGGGAAAAATAAACGGCTGTCCCATTTTTTTAATTTCTTAGAAACCCCTGAAACCTCTGGGCTAAACTCAAAATTCCCCCCCGCATCAGAAATCCTTTTCTCAGCTAGAGGAAAGCACGGAAATTTTGCATGGTCAGATGGAAGAGATGGGCCTGATGGCCTAAGTCTCACCATCTAAAATAAGTCATTTACTAACCTTTGTCAGATCAGCTATTTATTAATAGTACAGTACAGGTAATCTTACTGGAGTGTTCCTAATTAAAAATTTAAAAGCAACTGCCTTAGACATTCAAAGGGAATGTCCATTTTTATCTTATTTTTTTTATAATACCTTAAATCTTGCTTGTGAATGAAGCCATGTAAATTTCTTGAAATTGAAGACAAGTTTTTTTTCTCAATCACATACAACCTTTTCAAAACTATTAACTTCTTTTATTAGTTCAATTGAAATAACTAAAAATAGATGAACTTAAAAATGCTTCCTTTTTTAAGGTGTGTATTTTTTAATGCCAATAAAAATTTAAAGAAACCCAAAAATCTTTCAGACTTCAAATCTACGTGTTTTATCAAAATTTCATATTGGGGTTTCACATCTCAATTGTAATTCCTAGTTTGTAAGAGTTGGAAAACTGCAAAAAAATTGTGAAAATTACTGCAATATATTCTAAAATTCATTTGCACTTTGCAACTCTTAAATTTGCATTTTATATTAATTCATTTATTCTGTTGAGTGGTACATAACCATTATAGAGCCAATACATATTTCCAAAATTTCTCTGTTCATATGAATTTATCACAAACTTTCAGTTAGTAATTGCATTTCTCTTTATTCATGAAAATATTTTAATCAGAATGATAGCAAAATAAAACTTAGGTCCATAAATTGTGGAAATAGCATGCCAAAGGAACATACTGTAGACATTTGCAAATTTATTAACAAATTACTGTACAGCAATTTTTTAAAACTTTTCAGCATTTATTGGGACATTTCTGATAGAAACTGGGAAATCTAGTGGCATGTAGTAAAACCTTTCATCGCTATAAATGCCGGATATTGTGGCAAATGTCAAATAAAGCTATAAAGAAATTCTTGATTTTGTAGGACTATCTGTACTGTAACTTTCACATTGCAAACAAATAATTGTTCAGTTCTAAGATACATTTCCTATAACACACAAAATCTACCATTGCTTCGGTCCAGTTTTTTGGTCACTGTGTGGGGTAGGGGAAACCTGTATAAAAAACATACACAAAAACCCTAAAATAGTGATGCCATAAACACCTATAACCCACTAATGGGAAGAAGTATATATACAGCATTAATTCATTATACAAATTCCCACTTCCTCTAAATCCCATTTGAGCAGCTGTGAAGCAAATGCTCATCATGGTTTGGGAAAATCCACTTGGGGGAAAAATGGAATCTCAAAATTTATAAAATTATAATTCTAGGTCAGAAATTTTTTTTCATGTAAAGCATAATGCATGAAACTGTCATTTAACTACATGACAGTTCATTTCAAAAAATGTGTCATTTTGCTTTACTGTATCAAAATCACACTCCATGTTGCCATAATGTTGAACTCTCATCTCAATACTAAAAACTCCATGAATTACACTCAGATAGGAAATTGTTAAAAACTTCAAAATACCATGTCCAAAGTTTGTGCTCTTTAGTTCAGAAAAAAGAAGATGACAAGGCTCTTCTTTTTAGGGAAAGTTTATACTAAAGAGCGCATACAAGGATGGATTTGTATAGTAAGAAATTTAAAAATTCCCTTAAACCCCTTTTGTCATTATATGGCGTAATAGAAATTGTGAATCTCTAAATTTCTCATAAAGTACATTTGAAAGGGATGTTCCCAAATTCTTTGAATAGGACAGAAAAAATTAAAGGGGAAAATTTATTTTACAAATTTTAAAATAAAACAAAAAATACAGAATTCAAATAAAGCATTTTTGGAATAAAAAAGAAAAAAATGATTTTTTTTTGGGGAAAAAGATCGGCCAACAAAACAAATTTTTTAAAATTTATTTATTCGGAAGATCTTGTGGATGAAAAGGCATAGAAGATTGCTTGTTTTAAAATTTTAAAAGATTAAAACTTTTCCCTGTTCATTAAAGCCTCTACAAGACCACTATAAAACTTAAACAAATAAATCCCTTAAAACTAATATATAATGCTCAAAAACCCCTGTTAATTATATACAAAGTAAACAATAAAAATGAAATAAGTTTAAAAAAAATTAAAGTTAGTTATGTAAAACTAACAATCTGCAAGTCATTTGCCCTTTCAGGACCCACACTGCCCTAAACAATAGCCCCAGCATGGGCATAAAGAGATCCAGCAAGTAGAGCAGTCCTGTACCCACACAGCAAAGCAAAAGCATGAGCATGAGAGTTTTCTCTACTACTGTAAATTTTAGAAAATAAGTTAGGGAGTATTTGTTTTATAGATAAACCACAATTTAGCCATTTTCTTTTTCCCAATACCCTTTTTAAAAATTTCCCAGTCACAAATAAAATTTTTAGTCTATTAACTTTTTTTAAGTCAATAAAAAGCATTTTCTATTTAAAATTTTTAAAAAATTAAATTTGTTCATATCAAAACACATTTACAATGAATCCATAGCAGCTTATTTTTAATACCAGTTGAAACAGACACATTTCACCTTCTGTGTAGCACCTGAATAAGGAATACATGTAGGAGGATGTACAAACTACAGTCAAAAATGTTTTATACATGCATCCGATTTGATTATATGATTACTTTTAGTTCCCGACAGTAATCACTTGCTGGGTCTCAAGTTCATTTTCTAGGCAAAAAACTTGAAAAATGATCCCTTTTGCATTTTTTCCCCTAAGTTTGATTTTCAATAAATTACTAATCTAATTTTCTTATGCCTCAAAAATCCCTTATAAAGTAAGGTGAACATAACTTCAAAAGGTTAAAAACCAAGTCTGACCTTCACTCCTGTGCCTTTTTCCCCCTCAATTAGTCTTTTAAAAATAAAAATTTCCAGGGACTTTATCCTCTTCACTGGTTTACTGTTTTTCAGGCAAGAGGAATGGGAGGGGAAAATTCTTTCAAACCACAAGCAAATTAAGGTTCGATATAAATTAAAAGGGTTATAGTTGTATTAGTTTTACATCTTAAATTCAGGGATGCTGGCTTCATTAAACCCACGTTAAAGGGGCTGGAGGTAGAGTGTTGGACCCCCCACACCTTCACAGTCTACACTCCCAGATTAACGGGTGTTCTTGTGAAATCTGCAACGGGAAAAGAATGTTTCAAAACTTTTCAAATTTTTATACAAAAAAGGCTTTAAATAACTGTGTATTAAAAAAAAAAAATGCATCTTTTAACCCCCCAAACTTTTAAAAAATGTTGTTTGTTTCCCAGGATCTTCTAAAGCGCTTTTCGGTGTCCCAGTTTTATGTTTTGTCATCCGGGCCCTCATCCCCAGGATGGAACACCCCCCCCAAACCCCAATTATCATCCCCAACTAATTAAATAGGCATGCAGTCATCCCAAAGTAACATTAAAGTTCTATCAATGAACAATATCCTAACAATTAATAAAAAATTTAAAATTAAAAGATAATGTTATTTCAATTTTTCAAATGACAATAAATTAACCCTTTCCCCACAACATCTCAGGAACATCGAAACACCCCTTTATACAGGTTTTGAAGGTTTGTGTCCCCAATTAAAAAATTCCTTAAAACCCATTGTGAAAGGGTGCTGTAAACCCTCCCAATACCCAAAGTTAGCGTAATCTATTGCAAAACATCTGAAAACCCCCAACTTTGCAAAATAAGGGCCCATTCAGTTGTTATTCGGGGAGATTTTTTTTCTAAATACCCCATCTGTACATACAGCCACAGCCCCAAATATAATCCTTTTGGTGTACCTACACCCCATTCTCTCAATTGTACATAAACAAAAAAAACATTAAAAAATATTAGAACCTTACTAACACAAAGTGATTTGTTCAAACAAAAGCAAAAGTGAAGGTGTGTTTCTCTCTCACATAGACATAAATATCTCAAAACCATAAGTGAAAAGGAAATTTCCCACTAAAAGTTTTTAGAATCATTTTTGCATAAATAAATCTTTTTCAAGTAACATTTTAAAAGAGTTTTCCCTTTTAGGGATATGAGTTAAATGAAAATTTCTTTGTCACCGAGATGCCAAAATTCTTTGCAAAACCCAGGGTAAATAAACAAATTTAATTAATTCTTCTTTTAAAATGACTTTGGTATGGAAATACAATATAAAAAGATATAAAGTAAAAGATTAATAAATTGGTTTGACACTAATTTAAAAATTAAAAAAGAAAAGTAGATAAGTATTGACCTTTTAGTCCCCTTAAAAGGGGTTTTGTGGGTTTATCTTTATTCTTTGAAGATCTAACTCAACTCGTTAAAACCTTTTAAAGTAAAACAGGGAAGCTAAATTTTAAATAAATACAATCTTTATAGAAAAAAAGGTAACAAAACTCTTTAAAACTACTGATATATTTTTGCCCGAGTGAAATAGAGAAGTATATTAACACATTTTAAAAACGATACACATTTTATTGAAATCTAGTGAATGTATCATAACTAAGGGGCAGATTTTGATGACCTGCATTAAAAAATCAATTAAATATTAAAATGTTTTAAAAAATGCACAAAACCCAAAAGAAAATTACAAAAAAAATCTTATCAAAACCAGTTCGATGAAAAACCCAAGCTTTGGATCATTCCCCAATGTAATCAAGGCTTCTTCCATTCGTTTGAGTGAACTCCGCTTCAAAACTTTTGGTTTGGATTGCTCTTTACCAGCATATCTCTTTTTGGGTTACCCCGAAATGAACCAACAATGGCCCCCGATTTTATCCCCAAAGAATTACATCAAAACAGCTGCCAAAACAATTTCTAGCAAACAAATCAAAGGGGCTACTGGAAATTTTTTGTGAAGAATATTTTTTGCATCTTTAAATATTATTTGAGGTAAGTACCTTAAAAAAAACTTTGATTTCATACATTAAAACTAAAATGAAAAAGTATTTCCAAATTAAAAAATATCAAAAAAAGGATTAAAACATGGGTCAAATCCTTTCGTCATAACATAAAACAAATTTTTATACTAAACGGCATTAGTTCTAAAGCTAAAAGGAAAAAATGACATTTCATTAAAATGTGCCCCTTAATCATAACTAAATACTCTTCTACAACCAAGTGATTGATTTTTAATTTTGAAGTCATGAACTTCATTACAAAACTAGGAAGAAACTTACCTTGATAGTTTTATCTCTCCCCAAAAGAAAGGAATGGTCAACAAAGCCCCTTTCTTTTTTCAGCACCAGCTCCCTCATTTTTCTGAACTTGCTTTTTTCAGGAGCCCGGGCTCTTTCCCAAAACATGATCTGATCCGTAATTCTACTTTGCCTCTTTCGAAACACCCCAAACATCAGTCGGGGGTCATTTTGACAGGATGTTAACCATCCATAAACCTAACCACCCCCTTCCCCTGTCCCGTGAATTTTTCACACAGTACCTGAAAAAGTAAAACAAAAACAAACAATTTCAACTCTCGCTCACCTTGAAAAACATTAAAATAATTACAATAAATTCTATATTTCATAACCAGGGAATGTAGTAATTTTATTACTTCAAATTTATTTTGAAATTTGGGAATTATTTTATTGCAAAATTATTTAAGCTTATTCATACTCTTCTCTAACAGTTACCAGTCTAATTTTATATTTGATTAAGATTATGAACATAAATCATGAATTATTCTTTTTTTAATATTTAATGTCAGAAGCAAGTTCCTATTTTTACCAATAATAGTATTATCAGTAACAGTTACGTAAATTCATGATCCTCTTATCACAAATTATGCTCTTCTAATATTTCAGCTATTGTTTGGTAGATGGTCTCATCAAACTGCTTAAAACAGCACAATGTGCTTTTTGCTATCTTCTAAAACTGCTTTAAAAGTAAAATAGATGTTTGTTGCATAAAGATCTTTAATCGACTATAATAGTCAAACATTTTTTTGTGATGAAAAAAGTATTCATTACTAGATTTTGGATAGGTAGGTACTAAAAAGGTAAAAAATAAGCAGGCAAATAGGCACTTAAAAATAGGCAATAGGTCAAAATTCTTCAACTGTGAAAACTGAGGATTTGAACAATATTTCCTCAGAATCAACTTGTGAGGAATTTTATATTTTGAATATTTTGTTGGTTAAACTGGTTAAATGTTGGATATTCAAGTTTTGAAAATGGCATGTTTGCAGGATGGCACAAGTCTGTTCAGTTTCTTTCTTGTCTTTATCTTTTGACTGCAGTTGCTGAAGAAGTTTTGAATAGTTTCTCACTTTTTTGTTGTTGCAATGTTTGTATGTTGTATAAAGTATTTTTCTGCACAGTTTACCATCTCTTTTGATATTGTAGCAAGCATGCTTAACAGGAACAGCAAAGTTCTTGGTCTGGCTCCCAAAAACCTCAACCCAATACAAAATTATAAAAAGAAAATTTTCCCCTTTTTTTCTTAATTCAAACCCAAAATAAAAAGATCGGGGCCTTTTTTCAAAAAAAATATTAAAATGAAAAAAATTAATATAGGCCTTATAGGCTCTAAAGCTCAATTAGGCAATTATCTCAAAATGGGCTTTTGGGGCAACCTCAAAAAACCATTTCTGGTAAAATTGATAATGGGGTTAAGTTGCCTAAAAATACATTCAAAGAATAAAATGGGCAAAAAGGGCATTCTCCAAGCTCTATTCAGTACCGAAGCAAAAATGCTAGTAGGTTTCTTTAACATTAAATTATTACTAAAGAAATCACAATCATTAATAAGAAAATTTCTCAAAATTCACTGAATGTACAGAATATATTGGAGAATATAAGATTTACATTTTAAAAATTTTTTTTAATTTTTATACAAATCTAAAACTTTTTTTAAAAACTAAATTTTTTAAAGTTTTTTCTCCCTAATTTAAATGAAAAAAAGCGTTTTCAAACAAAAAGATCAAAGCCACTTTTTTCCCCCAAAAAATTTTCAGGGAAGTTTCAGAGAAAATGTTAGAGCATTTCTGAAAATCTGCTGTTTGGAGTTCACTCACATTTTTATGTTCACATTTATTCCAAAATATATACATACATCCAATGTATATATCATCAACTTTAAAAATGTTACAAATGTATATATTTGTGTAATTTTTGAAAATTAAAAAGTTCTGATTGAAGTGGTACTTATGAGAAGTGATTTAGTGAATTGTAATCTACTTGTATCCAAGAAGATTCCTTAAAGAAAAAATTAGCCCTTTTTGAATATTTTAATGAGGCATTTTGGAAATATTGACCTGCTTTTACTCCAAGTTCTCCAATTCACTAATATTTTGAGGGAAAAACAAAAAAAATTAAAAAGTACACGTTAAAGAAAGGTTTCTGAAACAATCAAAATATCTCTCACTTTAATAGCGGTGGAGAAAAAATAAAAAAATAAATTCTAAAATATTTATGTTTTAACAAAATCTGGCATTCGCCATTCTTCAAACCAGAAACAAAAGAAACTAGTAGTGCTACAGAATAGCAGACTTTTTCATACCAGTTTTAAATATTTTTTTTTAAACATGAATTTTGATCATTTCCTTTCTCCTAAACCCCATCTTTCGAATATAGCTTTCCCTTTACTCAATTTTCCGTTTCTTTGGGAAACAAAAAATTTTTTAAAAACAAAAAACAGTAAAACTCATCCTATATGAAATTTTGCTGACAAGTTTGGGCTTTTATGATAATGGTTTTAAATTACTGTAATTGAGTTTTGGGTTTTTTTCACTGAAAACTATTGAGTTTTTGAAAAATTTACTGGAAGTTTTTAAACACTTTTACTCCCCAAAGCAATAATTATACAAATTAATAAAATGTCATATTAAAAACCAGAGAATAAAAAAAAATTTCATTGTAAAAATTTTTAAAAACCAAAAAACTGTAAATAATTATAGGTCATATTAAACAGTGTAATTAGCAAACTCCACACAAAAAGTTTGAAGAAAAATTTAGAGCTGTTTTTGAGAGCGTGAGACAATGAAGAATTTTGAGCTTTTTCACAGAAAACAAGTGTTTTCGAGTATCTTTTTTATGATATTATTAAAAACACATAAAAACAAAGTCAAAACCCCCTCTACTTAAATTTGACTTGGCGCTTTGAAAAAACTTTAAATTTTGGAAAAAAACATAAAAAGGATAATTGCCAAATAGAAATTAGCCTTCCCAACAGTTTCAAGAAAGAATTTGGAGCCATTTTTGGGTAAATCTTGTTTCTGTTATTTTTAAAATTCCACAAATTGCATGCAATATTGCGCAAAAACTACTAAATGCTTTAAAAATGTACATGACCTTAATGAAAGAACTACTTATGGACAACAAATTTCATTAGAAGAAAAAAACTATCTTTAATTCTGTAGACCAAGAACTACTTATGGACAAATGTATTTCCCCAAAATTTTCAGGGCTTCATAAATTTCCCCCAAATTTCAAAGAATGTGTTTCAAAATCTCGAAGCTTTGACTCAAGCCAGATGGCAGACGGACAGACATTTTGGAAGGGAAAAAAGCAGTATCAGGGGTCCCGAAAACTTGTATTACTGTTGAAATCTCGAAATTGATTGTCCACAGCATTATATAACTTTTTCCCTTCAACTCATTATTCTTTTTACATACTTGAAATATATGAAAAAATAAAGTTGGAGCCTCTTTTGAGAAAATTTTCATAATGTAGAATTTCTTGCAAAACAAGGAAGGTGAAGTTTCGAAATGAAAAGGACTTGATAAAATGGGGGTTTTCTAAATTTAACTTTTAAAAATTTTTTACATTATTAAAACTTTAATCCATAAATTTGAATCAATACAACATTATGAAAATCACCTGTTTTTCAGTTTGCTGTGAACCTCCTTGCCTTTCATTACCTCAAACAACGGTTATTTCACAATAAAAAATCAAACCCAAAGCCCCTTTTAAAAATTCCCCTTTTTAATATAGATTGTAAATTTATTATTATTATTTTTATTATTATTATTTTTTTTTTTGCACATTTTTCAATAGTTTTGGTCAAATCTTCCAAAAATTTATTATCAAAATTTCAAATTTGGTTTACTTCTTAAAAGAATGAGTTTTACATTACTTTTCCAGGCTAAAGCTGGTCCATCATGAAGAAGCAATAAATTTGGAATACCATTCAAAATTGTAATGACAACTGGGAGAAAGCGTAAAAATTACAGAACAAAATATTTGTTTTTCCACGATAACCATTTAATCGGAGGTCAAAAGCGAAAATTTGAATTTTGAACCCGGACTGAATGAAACTTGTGTGGCCCTGGGGGAAATTTTTCATTAGCCTCACAAAAAATTTTATTACGATATTAAACTGTAATTATTAGACTTTTTTGGAATTAAAAAAAATCCAGTAATTTAGATGAATGTAGAAAACCCAATTCATTCAAAATTTACATCTCATGTGACTGAAAGATTTCTCCTTTTTTGATTTTAATTTTTTTTTATTTTTGCTTTTTTTCTTTTTAATTTAATATTAAAAATAGATTTGAAATTCTTTTAAGATTAAAAAATCAATAATTTTTTATACATGCGTTTTATTTATTTTTTACCTTGAAATAAACTTTCTGAAATTTGCCAGGAGGGGGGTTGGGCTCCACCGTGGACCCAGGCACTGTTTAACTTGCCTACTGGTTAATCCAGCCCCGACTAGAACTAGTAATTTTTCAAGCTGTGTAGCCCCAGTTCTGGGCTTGCAGTTAATTTCAACAAACACAGAATTACAAGCCAAAAACTATACAAATTTTAAGAATTTCTGGAAAAGACTAGAACTAGTGTTACTAAAACTAAACTGCTTGGGCACTTACAAATTTTGATATTAAAACACTAATAGTTTTATTTTTTTTATTTGAAATATAATAATTTTAAATTTTTTTCTTTTTTATGCCTTGTCCCCTTTTTGGGGTAGAAACTATTACTCCTTTAAGGTCATTCCCGGTGACACCAAACGAAATGGTGCTTTATTGCACAAAAATCACATTTAAAAAAAAAATGGTGTAGTTAAATTTCCCTTTGTTTTCTCTCTTATTACGATGAGTGTAGATATACGTAAGCCTTTAAGATGAAAATCATCTTTAGTACTTTTTTTTTTATATTTTTCCAAAAAAAAATTTTCTTCCCCGTGGGGCCCCCCCCCCATTTTAATATTTTGTCTCTTGTGGAAAAGAAAAAACACCCCCAGGGATAATTTACACTTAATTAATCATGTCCTGTTGCTTTAAATCATAAATTTTAATCCCACAACGTTGTCATATCTGCCCCAAAACAAAAAAAATTAGATTCAGATGGCAATCTGTTGAATACAAAAAATTAAAATCAAAAGCATTGGAAGGGAAACATTTACTCACCCAAAAGCTTTCCTGTCTGATCAAAGCAAACATCTTGTACAGAATCTGTATGCCCCTTTTAAAGATTTTTCGTAATCTCCAGTTTCAAAATCCCAAACTTTCATGGTTGCATCCTCACTAGCACTTACCATAAGACTGAATACTGGATGAAATATAACCTGTAATTTAATCGTTTCTGGGAAAAGCTCTTTTGTTGAAATAACCTTTCATTGATAATTTTCTTTCAGAGGATTGACATTAATTATGTAGTTTTAAATCATCTTACCCTAGTAACAGGGCTTCGATGGCCTGTGAGACAGTGTTTCTCTGGTGGTCGGGGAATCCATTCAGTTGGTGACCTCTTTCCTCTTGTGGGGCACCCCAATTATTCCTTTTTCCCCCGGGTAATTTCGATTCTAGTTCCATCACCTGATAACAAAGTATTTTGGCTTTAATGAAAAAAAAAAATTCTCCAACAAAATTTAATTCAAGTGAAATAAGGGGAAAAATTTTACAACACTGAATTTGAAAAATGCAAAATACACACCTTCTTTTGAAGTCGAATAACAGATGTCCATTTCTTCTCCAGAAGTCCTCCATATTTGCGCTCAACCTCTCCTGGCATATCAGCCTCTTTTTTAAAGGCTTCCAAGGCTCCCATATAACCATTGCTCAAGATAGTTCCCCTGTTATTTCTGAAAAAAAAAAAAGTTGAAAAATTTCAAAATTAAAATTAGCATCTATATTAACCATTAAAAAAAAAATTTTTTACAAAGGGTCAGATCTCAGATCAGCTTTTCTCTTATTACATTAACCTTCAGTTTGAAATTTTTTGTCAAAAAACCCGAATGTTTCTTGTATTATCACTAACAAATATATGATGCTACCTTCCTCTGAAAGTGAATAATTGCAATTAATTTTTTTGTTGCAAGAATTATACAATTAATGCACTATTGTCATTGACCATTGTTTTGTTTTGAAAAGAATTTTGGAATTTCGTATTACAACCTGGAAAATAATGTAATGCAATTTTTGGGGAAAGAAATTTGTTATTATTTTCAGTGTAACACAAATTTTGCGTTAAACTACGTTAATGCATTCTCAAAATAAATTTTCAATAATTAAACCACAAATCTGTCCAAAGTGAACATAAAGCAAGTCTCTGGCAAATGTAAATTTTACAATATTACTTAGTAGAATGCAGAAGAAATACAGGTCTCTTGAAATTCCAACCTGAGCAAGGTTGACTAACACGTTACTTCCAGTGTTGTGTCACAAGGCTGTTTTGAATTATTTTTCTACCTAAAGGAATAAAAAGAAGAAAAACTAGTAAACTAATTATTAATTTTGAACTTTATATGCTTTCACATTGAAATGAAAAATAGGAAAATGTAGCGATTAGAATTCCATTAACAGTGTGTAGTGACAACTTGTTAGTATGACTCAAACTAAATGAAATGCTCTTATCTATCAGATATTTCCATTACTCTCAAAGCTGTAAGAACTTTAATTTAAACAAATGATAAATGGCTTACGAGGGGGAAGCGACAACACGAAGACGAAGTAAATAGGGAACCGAGAAAAAGGGAGCGTAATTTTGAGAGGAGCAGCTTTTCGGAAAGGCAAAAGACGACGCCGGCGAAGAATAACCGTTTCTCTTTCTACGCACTAGTCTACCGACATGCTCGCCCGCCGCCTCCAGACGGTCGTCACGGCAACCAGGAATTTCCTGCGGCTCACCCCGATCAATGAGGTGGCCGGGCGTCACGCGGGGCCGCGAGATCGATCTCCCAGCAGTGCGTTGGGTGGGGAAAATTTCAAACGCCACCCCATTTGACATCTTTCGCAATCCTTCAGTGCTATCAGCGGGTTTAAACCAAGCGCGGGGGAAATTAAAATCGTCATGGTTTTTGTCTCCCTTCTGCCGTCATGTGTCTAATAGCCCAATCCGAAAACCGCAATCTTCCGCTGTACTCTTCGAAAGCGAAGACTTGGAAGCAATTCTGCACGGTTTACCCCCCCTCCAGTCTGGAGGTACGTCAACTTCCAATATCCCCCTAAATATAATCCTCTACAGAATGCGGAATGCAAAGAAAACAATCCTTAAACCCATTTTTCTATTCCTTCTCAATCTCCTCTTGTTTCTGGATAAGGTTCAGCTTTGTGTGTCCAACAGCACTCTAAGATCATAGCATATTATTCCATTCATATATTCAATGCAGATCCCTCGTTTTAGTAAGTGAATGAAATACAAGAGGGTCTCCTGAACATTCCAAGAAACATGACAACCAGATGATTCCGCATCAGTTCTATCCAGGGCTTGATTTCAGGTGGAACTCGACGGAACGGCGTTCCAGTCCCTCGAGAACATAATAGAGAGGGGAAACACTTGGGAACTTAGATTCTTAATCCGAAAACTTTGGTAAAATCAAATTAATTTCCAACTGAATTGTGTAATTTCTACGAAATTACCATCTCACCTATTATCATTCAGGGCAAATTACTTAATAAAAGCAAAAAATTACATCCATATTGTACACACACACAATACACACACACTTTCAAAACATATCTCAAAATATGTAAAAAAAAAAAAAGTATCCACGAAGCAATTATTCCCTTGTTTCATCCGAAAATATAAAACTTTCGTTTTATATCAATGTTGTTTACAAGGGCCCGCTCTGTGAAAGTATCGTATCGGGAGCCTGGATAGATAGGTGGGGGGCACCCCCCGCCCTCCCCACCCCGAAAGCATAAAAAAAAAAATCCCAAAAAAATTTGTTTTATCGAGTTTTGGGAAAATATGAAACACGTAACTGATTCGGGAGGATTTGCATTAATAGCGGGCCGGGGTTTTATAAGCGCATTGCGTGGGTATGTATTTCTAACAAAGTTATTTTTAAGTAACATTTCCCAACTCATAGGAATTTCATTTTTGATTTTAAATATATTACAATATAACAAATATATTAATAGATAAAATGTAAAAAAAGTAATTATACAAAAAAATTAAAATATTAAAATATATATGGGTTAATTCCTCTGAATTCGTTTGGACTAAAAAAAATAGTAATCAGGTATCTTGTCCTGAAAAAAATTTAATTTGAAAATTCGTTCCCTAATCATTACATTCACATACAGAGTCGGAACTACCACTGTTACTAATTTTTATTGAGTATGGTTTATAATTAAATTAATAATTTAGGACGCGTTCCACGACTTACAATTTTTTAAATCAAACCCTGATTTAAAAACCCTCTCTGATAATCCCAATGGTTTACGTCAAAAAAGGGAAATTTTCAGGGCAAAAATTTCTACTTTCTATTTTGACAATTGCTTTCACAAATGAAAATCGATATTTAGTTTTTTATTATCTATCCCCCGCACCCTTTACCTGCTGCAGTTCTTTTGATTAATCATAATGGTGTAATAAACAAAGTTTTTTCGACATGCGACCTATTGCGGTTACCACTACTATATGCTGAATACGTGTGGCGTATACTTCGGTTTATTCAGAACTGCTCTTGGCAAATCATCAGCTGTTACGGCGTCACCCAATCGGGAGATTGAACGTCTCCATAGTGACGACCCTCGCTGTTTTTCCCAAATGCAGTTATGTTTATCCCCGTGAAGCGGAATCCTCTGGGGTTCTGCGTCGAGACTGAACTCTGTCGCCGGGAGAAAAGCTCCTCTGACCGACGAGTGGGCGATGGCTTTCCACACGAAATGGCGGGGGTCACGCGTGGTCGTCACGCCCGGGGCCCCGGGGGAGGGCCAGGGCCAGGGCAAGACCGCCTAACGCCTGGAGGACAGGGTGCAAGGTGCATGCGGACGGCGGGGGGGAGGGGAATGTTGATGGGGGCTGGACCGGGGGGAGGTCATTCCAGGGGCCTACAACATTCCCACTGGGCACTGGCGGCTCACCATTTGGGGATTCCTCCCCGGGGCTGGAGAAAAGGGGGATTTCGCCCTCTTTTCCCCCCCAAAAAATTTTCCCTCTTCGATTTCAAAAAAAAGGGAGTTTTTCGGAAAATTTAGACACGAACAAAGTATCTAAGTAAGTGGACATTCTCTAAAGCTACCTTCCTAATGCCCCCCCCAACCCCCATACGCAACACATGATTTTGAACTAGGGCCTGTGCAGCCATACACTGATGACGTCAACTAATGAAGTGATGACTGGAGAAACTTTAACCAAGAAGCAACAATGTGAGCTAAACACATTTCCCAAATAACCATGGCGTCTGAGCTAGCGTGTACGTTGGTTTTGAAAATTTTCTCTAAAGCGACTGGGGGATACGTGGGGGAGTGTTCGCTCTCCAACCAAAGGTCCTGCAAAAATTATTTTCCTAATTGCACGAGGATTTTTTTGGTAGGCTATTTGAATTTAAAGGGCATTCAACTGACTAAGCCAGAATATTTATTATCAATTTTTGTTCTTTACCTTTAATTCGGGAGTGCGTTTTTTTTTGAAACTTATTGGGTCGCGCGGGGAAAACTCTCCTTTGTAAAAAAAAAGGGGAAAAGGAAAAAAATTTTCGATTTTTTGGTTTTTTATATTGGGTTTTTTTTAATGTTCATTTTAAAATCAATTATCCATCCAATAAAATCGTTTGACAAAGGAAAAAAAACAAACTCTCGAACATATGTCTAAAACGAGATCCATTTAAAATTTGTTCCTTTCTCTGCAGTCTAGCCCCCAATGTAGTGAAGACCTATTCAACAATTACTTCAGTTTTCAAAATTTTACAAGATGAAGTTTTTGAATAGAATACTAGTCTGATTCTACTAGTTTCATCATTACTTTTTTTCTTTTGTCTTTATTTTGGACAATTATTAAATTAAAATTTTCTAAAATCTTATATAATCTGGAAAACTCTTTTCATCATTATCCTTAATCAGAATTTCGTGAATCTTCTCTTCTGAAATGAATGAAAGAAAAATTGTTCTTTGCGAAGAGGAACTACTCATGATTTCAATATATATTTAATTATGAAATCAAGAGACAATGAAGCATCGAAGAAACGCTTTCTGTGTGTTGTGATTGAAAGGTCATCCTGCAGTGGTCGCGGGGGAACCGCGAAAGGAAGGTTGGGCGACCGTTCGGTGGGACGACCTACCCACCGAATTTCCTTTGCGATGAATTTTCTCGGAAACAACGGACGGGTAACCGTTGAACGATGCCTCGGCCACGTGCTTCATGCTCTCCTTGAAAGGTACTCAGGGGTGATAATAAATCAACGACTTGGGTGGGATGACAGCCCCCCGCGATCATTTTGGCAAATATTAAAACCTTAAGGGCAAAATAACACAGCGAGTTTAACAGCAGCAACAAGGCTCACAATCCAGCGTTAAATAGTCCCTGTCGTCGACGAAAATTAATTTCGACGCATATCCGGGAATATCGGGCAACCCTCGGAATTTGTCGGCCGAGCCCCCCGTTACGATTCCGGAAAACTCCCCCGCTCGGACGCCGGCTCGGTGGTGCTGCGCGCAGGAGGCAGTGGGGGAAGGGGGAGAGGGGGAACAAGCAACCCGCGCCCCGGGTCCCCCTTTGGGGCAGCCCCCTCCGGCGCCGGCGTCCCGCCCCCTCTCCGTCCCCCCCCCTCCGTTGCGGTACCAGGTCCCGGGGCGGCGCGGCCGCGGCCCCGCCCTGTTCGAAGCGGGGAAACGGCGGCGGCGGCGGGGTTTCCCTAGAGCAATGGCGTAGAAAGTTCACCCGCGATAGAAACCACATCACAGTAGAGTACACCAGAGAAAATTGCGCTTCCCGGAGAAGCATGAGGTGTTTCTTGAGAGGAACGTACACAATCATAATATAATTGCAGTTAACTGAATTGATTTCGTGTTCACGATTAGACCCTCCCTTTAAAAAAAATTGTCCCCTTACTAAACGATTGCTAAACGAACTATTTTTAAGTAAACACCTATGATTTGCTATCCCCCAAACCCAAAATTTCAAATACAAACCTTTAAAAAATTTTAAATATAAAAATCAACTTATCAAAGGGTACCCTTTCAGTGACGTTTTTCCCCCAGATTAATTAACAAACTTTTAGAAAAATAGGGCGGGCCCTGTGGCTAGTGATTTGGGGGTTTCCCCGCCCCATCTCAAACAGTTTGTTGTAAACTGCTATTATAATAATAATAATAATAATAATAATAATTATTATTATTAATAAAAATAAAAAAAAAATCATCCACCTCATTCCACAAATGAAATCCAAATAAATTAGAATTCAAAATCATCACAAAACCTATATTTCAAAAAAAAATACCCCGATCCCAAAGGAAAAACACTGCAATGACACAAACCCTTTCAGAACTTTTTGGGAAAATTTGAAATAAAATCTATGAGTATGAGAAACACAAGGCGAAATGCAGTAATCGCGGGCAAAACATAATGCCCGATTTCTTACGACAGTCCGTTACATGTGAAACCAACCCCTAAAGAACGGCCATCCCTTCGAAACGGGACGAGCAACCTGCAGGGCTGCCGTCATCGCCAGCGAGACCGTAAAGGGGCCAAGGCCTCAAAATTCCCCGGAAACGCCGTGGGCCCCCGCGGGCGTTTGGGCCGCTCCACGCCGCCGCCCTGTAACGGCGAAAGGTCGGAAAAGCCGGCGCCGGCGCTGCGGGTCGCCCCAAATCCCCGGCCCGGGGCTCGCCCGGGGGTCAGGCGCCACCACTTTTCGCGCCTGAGCAGACACTTCTACAAATCCTGCCTCTTTCGTAAGGACACAACGGAGGTCGTGCGATTACTACGTTTAAAACACGCCGGGTTCCGGTCCTTCATTTTTCGGGATCGCTCCAGTGAGAAAGTTAGGTAAAACTGTCCGGAAAAAAATCTGCAGTTTTTCGGCAGAAAAACATTATTACAGGGTCCTGGTAACGGAAAAGTTGGTTAACAAAGCCAGTAGCTAAATTTGGGAAAAAACTAACCGCGTTAGCCAGAATCCAGGTTTTGTGCGTCCCTGATACCGAAAAATCGAATCCCGGCAAAACGTATGTCACGTATGTCTGTCCGTCCGTCTGTGAACAATGCTACCGGCAAAATTGTTCAGCGGATATTCCCCAATCGGTCTGGCTGATGTCGCGGCCCCTTGAATTTGAAACAGACATTTTTAAATTTTTGGGTCTACTAAACCCCTGGCCATTTTTAAATTTTAAAGAAAAGGCTCCATTAAATTTTGTTGTTGGATAGTGTGAAGGACGTTTAAGAGAAGGCCGCAGGTCTAATTTTCATTGACAACTGATTTTTCAAAAATTGAAAAAAATTAAATTTTTTCGGCGTCTTCTTACAACTACAATTATGAAGATAGAGATTTTTTTCTTAATGCAATCTTTCCTTAAAAATAGTTTGAAACAAATCATACAATTTTTAAATCTGAATACTTTTGGGAATTTTTCGAAAGTACATGCTGTTTAACATCACTAGTTTTTAAAAGGAAAAATGGAGTTTCAATTTTTTAATCTATATTTTCTTTTACGCATCCCTAATTTTTTCTAAATCTACAACCCCCAAATTCACGGAAATTAAATTAAACTTAAAAATACTCTCGACCACAATGTAAACATTTGAAAATGAAATACATCTCATTGTTGAAGTATTTCCGTTGCCTAAAGGAAAAAATTTCCATATTAAAATATAAATATTAAAAAAAATAATAATAAAAAAAAACCCCGGCTAAAGCCGGGCAAAAATAACGCGGGAAAAATATCTACCCGAAATTCCCGCAGAATCGAAACCCTTTCGGGGTGGATGTTGCAGCCGTTACTCTGCATATCGACGCTGCGCTGCACCGGGGCCCCAGCGCCCCGAAAAGGGGGGTGCCCCCGAGCGTGGGGCCCCCACCACTAACGCCCCCATCCGCCCCCCTAGCGTTGCCCTGCCCGCCGCGCCTTTCAGCGGGGGCGGTGCCCTACGAAGCTGGCTTCTGCAAAACGTTCGCCTATACCAGATCCCAAAGTCATACTCAAGACGTGGTACTTTTTCAAAATGTGTTTTTATGTCTCCTAAGCCCGTGGATAACGAGCAAAGTTGGAAGTAGATCTCTTACAGTTCTCTTGTCTAAACCCACTTCGCCCATTTTGAATCCCGTTCTCTCTCCCTCTGATAAAGATTAGAAACCGATACAATGCGCTTTTGAACGAAATCATTACGATACCCACTACAATACCTACTAAAAATTTTTACCCAAAAGGTTTTTTTCAAAAATTGACTCCTGATGGATGGGGGGCTTTTTTTAATTAAAATTTTTTCCCTTTTTACCAGCGTTCCAAAAATTTATGGCGAATCTCCCGCATTAACAAAATATCAATTTTTCGTTACATATTTTCACATTTTGGTACTATATTACATTTTTAAAATTTCTTTTTCCAAAAATATTTTTAATATTAGATTTCCTTTCATTATTTCTGAGCACCGTCAATGGTCGCTCGAGACGAGGTCGGATGTTCTTCAGACCGGCGCGCGTTTGAAACTCAATGGCGGGGAAATCGAGTCAACGCTGAAATAATGTTTACCTTTTGGTTAAAAAAGTACCACCGACGCCGGTTTTCGTGATTTTTAATTTCTTTGCAGATCGCCGAGTGTAACACTGATGAGAAATTTACACGCTGCAGTGATTGATTACTAGTTGTTGATATCGTTAATTTGTACGAAGGCTCCTAATGCGTCTTTGGGGTTTAAAATACTGTCGGATAACAATAGATGAAGATTTTTTTACCGACAAAAAATTTTGGGAAAAAAAGACATCAACTTTTCTCTCAAAATATTTTTTAAAAAGTTTGTATTTTTAAAAATTTTTTTAGGGTTTCTTTAATGTCAATCAGATAAATTTTCTAATTAGTTATTTTAAAAAACCTTTTCATCCCATTTTTCATTTTATTTCCTTTAGTTTTTATTACATGTTTATGTACATATTTTGACGTTGACATACTACATACTTTTCCGGTCTCCACTGAAGAAACAATGTCATGCAAATTTTAAACTGGAATCTTAAATGCGGTATTCCCCTCTTCCATGCCTCCCTTTAAAAAAAATTTGGAAAACGGACTGAATTTGGAGTCTGTTGGGAATAAACGACAAATGAAATTTTTTGAATTAATTTATATTTACGTATTGGCTTTTTAAAGGACAGACTGGCTGTGTTGATTGAAAGTTGGTACTTTTTCTTTTTCTACATTTTTTCCTTTACTCTTTGAGAGTTGTTCATCAGACCGATGCTTCCCTCGAATATGTAACTTTTCCGTGTGGGTCCCAAATACTGTCTTATTAAATTTGAACAAGCGGAAACCAAATCGGGTTTTGGTATTTTAGGATAAAAAAATAAAATGTAATAATAATAAAATTAATAATAAAAAATTAATCAAAGGATAAGACGTCCCCCAAAAGCAGGTTCAAAATTGAAAGCCGTGTGGGTTTCTATAAAATGTGATGCTAATGGATCTATATTTGCCGGTACAATTGGACAGTTCACGCGTCGAGCAATTAGGTTTCGCAGTGTAAGTGAGTTTGAGGTTAAACAGACAAGGATATCGATTATTTAAAATACAGCAACACCGCGTAGGCTTCAAGAGATACACAGCGGAGAGAGTAGATATACAGTAGGCCATGGAAAACACCCTTAACTGTATTCTGGGTGGTGGTTTTCCCCACCAAAACTCTTACAGTTTCTCTTTTTCAAAAAAAATTTACACCTTCTATGGGGGTGCAGGGTGCCACGAAAGTTTGGTCAAACCGAATGATTTAAAAATGGCGCATGACCTACAGTAGACAATTTCTCCAAAACCCTTTTTTCTCTTTTTTGTTCTAAAATTATAGTTACACACTTTTAATATCTAATGCCGGTTTTTAGGAAAAGTACATTTTTTTAAATGTGTGAAATGAAAACTTGTTTTGGAGATACAAAAAGGGTATTCTAAGACAATTTTGGAAAAGTGCTCCGCGCGATCATCTTGGATTTTTAAGAAAGTTTGTATGCCAAGTTCCCCATGTCCCAAGGAAACTTTAATGAAGTTGAAGTTTTATAGGTGAAAAATTTTTAGATAAACGTTTTTGACCATTCGCGTTGTTTTTGAAACTTTACATTATATTATCTCCTAAAACAGTGGTTTTCAAACTTTTTGCTGCCATCGCTCCCTTCAGGTGACAAATTCTGCACAGGTCTCTCCTCATTAAATTTATTAGACTATTTCTTTTTCCAGGAAGTAAAGCCATCCTGTATGTTTTATTATATACCCACAGTGTACAAAATAATTATTTTTTAAATGATTTTTCTTTCCTCTTTAAATAACGATTTCATTTAATGTTTGATAAAGTGAGGAAAACTGTAAGGAATACTATTTTAAAAAAACAATGACAGTTCAGAAAAATCGATGATAAGGGTTTTTTTATGCGTTCATCGAATCTCACTTTCTATAAAAAGTCAATACGCATCTCATTCTGGAGATTTATTCTTGATCTATATTTTGTCTCGATCACTGCCATGGCTGCAAAACCTATTTCCCTTTGAAAAAAAACAGCCAAAAAGGGGAAAAAGAACACAAGGCCTTTCTTTGCTCTGGATCTCATTCCGGGCCCAAAAATTTAAAATACTCTGTAGTGTATTGCCTGACGAAAGATCAGTAAGTTGTTCTCCTGTGGTGAAATTTAGAAATAATTGGAACATTATTAAGCATTAGAACTCTATTTTTTCAAGCAAAACAGAAGTTCTCCGCCTCCCCATAGCGTTCATTTCCTGGGAGGCGCGCCTCACTAGTTTGAAGAACACTGTCTTAAGGTATAAGTTATAAAAAAAGAAATGAATACATTGATCTAACCCCATTCATTCATGTTCACCGTGAAAACTATATTGCAATATCTTCGAGCATTCAAAAATGGCAAGAGAAGCTTAAGAGACGTGAATTACCTGTTTACACATTACACACATTTTTATAGTAAATTTACGAGTTTCTCTTTGTTTTTGCGTTCTCCAGTTAGCAATGTGCCGAATGTGACCGCTCCCACTCTCATATGTGCAACATTGCGTAAATGACAGAATTAGATAGCACATGACATTTTGATTGTTAATTTTAATAACGTAAAATAAAATGAAAGTTTTCCTCTCCAGTACGAGTATCCGCACATTTAACACTTTTACTAATGGCTTGGAAAGATGGCTATGAAAACCATCGTTGAAACAAACGGCAACGGTTTCATCAAACGCAATTTGTATTCAATATGAAGCAGGATGTAACCACGTCGAAAAAAAGAAATAGCGGCATCAACACAAGTATGTAATTCTTAAAAACGTTTGGTTCCAGAACCTGTTTTCGGTACACGGAACCTTCATTGACATAAAGAATGAGGGCATAAGGGACCAGCATTCGTACAACCTGAGCGATGGTCCACTTTGGAGGGTGAATGCTGCGAGAAAATTAACTCCCTTTAAGGTAGCCGGAGAAAGGCAAGTCAGAGCACTGACTTGAAGTTTCTCTTCTTGGTTAGCAACAGCCAGTGAAGCTACGACATAAAAGCTTTGTTACATCTAATGAAGTGAATGATCTCGGCTCTCTGGGGAAGAAGTCATCTTAGGGAAACTTTGCCCCTACTTCGACTTTGATTTGGCCATACCAACATTCATTGCCTTCTGAAGACTGTCGGAAAAGAAAGGTCGAAATGTTGGTTACATTGTCTACGTCGCGTCAGCTCTCGAACGCTCAAGCAGATTACTAGAGCTCAAAAATGCCACGTAACTTTTAAAATAATTATCAATGTTTCAGGCCGATGTAGAGTAAATAATTAAGTACGTTATTTATGATATCGGCCGTGTGTCGTTCAATACTTTTCATAATTTAGTGCAGTCGATAAGTCATTTTACATGGCAAAAGATTAGGTGTAAGATTTTTATTTCGATTACATTGGTATTATAGTATGAAAAACCTGGTTTCCCACCTCCAAATACTTCGGGAAACGTTTTGGTAGCCAAAAAACAATGAATTTTCTGCCATTTTTTGTTTTTTGCGTATTAACTTTTTAATAGTTTATGTTAATGCAAAAATAGGTATGTACAATTTTAAAATTCATAAAATTCCCTACAAATTTGCTTTATAAATAATTTTTCTCAGACAAGTGATAAGAGACCTAAGAAATTTTAAAATTTCACTAAACTTTTTTTTTTATTCTAAAGTTTACCCAAAATTACTAATGGTCTATCATACTAGTTTTGGATTTCTAAGGCCATTAAAAACAAAAAGCTATTTAATACTGTTACTTGCCGAGGTTAAACTCTCAAATATCTTTAAAAAAGGTCATGTACATTTTTTGAAAAAAGAAGTTTTTGAGGAAGTTGTGTTTTAAATTAATATAATTTCTAAAACAACCTCAAAAACCTTTCCAATATCTTTCTTTAAAACTTTTCCACGAATAGAAGAAGGGATGCTTAAAATAACGCAGTCTCATTTTCGTTGAACTCTCCGTATTTTCGAAAACTGCAAAAACTTACAATTTGGAAGCTTCAAAATGGTAGACAGCGATCTTCAAATCTGTTTTTTAAAAAAAAGTTTATGAAAAAAGGTCATGTCCGTTTGATTAAATAGAAAAGTTTTCGAAAAAATTCCGCCTGAAATTAATGAATTATACAAGTCTCCCACTAGCACCGGGCCAACAAAAAAAAAAAAAAATTAATTTTAAATATAATTTACTACTGAGAATCCCAATATTAATTCGAGGTTTACACTATTCTACACTTTTTATTCTCTATGTAATTATGTACTATTTTCTTTCAAACAATCCACAAACCTTATCTGAAATTAGCTAAATTAGGTTTTCTCTGAGAAAACAAAAAAGGTAATATGAAAGAAAAATTGAAAAAAATTAGTACCATAAATTTGTCCTTTCGATTCATATTACCATCGCACGCTGCCTTGGGCAATATAGCGATGGATAATTGAGAAGTTCATGTTATCGGTGACATGACGGGAAAGATGCTGTTTTATTTACAATATTCTCCATGTTCAATTAAATGGTATATTAAAGTTTATTACATTCGGGGAAAATGGTAATGATAGCATCGTTTCAAATGCGATATATTGAATGACCTTTAGTTCTGAATGTTCAATTTATATGCGAAATTATCGTTGCTTTCCAATATGATGTGCTGGAAATAATGCGAGCAGTATAAAGCGAGAAAAAGGTGCTGTTGGAGCACAACTAGTTATTTAATTGTTACACGTAGGTGCTGTTGTAGCACCACTAGTTTCTTCTGAGTTTTTTATCATGCCCGAAACCCACCTGGAAGCTTGGGCAACATCTGCGTGGTTTTTCTCTGAAGAGGAGGGGCCACCAGGCAGGAAGTATAAAAAATAGCTACCAGAATGTGAGACGATACTAATGAAGTTCGTTAATTCCTTACACAGATTCCGACAGTCTTGCTTAGGTCACGAAGAATCCTATTATATCACACTTGAGTATGGCGCTTTCATCAAGGTCGTTGGAAATTATTTGTATTATTCATAATTTGTTAATGCTCTTTGTCTTAGTTGAATATCTTTTTGCCCCCTATTCCAGCCAGAATAAATGCCTTTTTGGATGTCTATTTTACCAAAAATGAAGACCTTTTGCGCATCACTTTTTAGGCAACATAAATGCCACGCTTCCAGGTTCTACTCATCACTGGTTTCCGTTACGGAGCCTTCATTTAATGAAGAAGCGATCCCCAAACAATGATTCGAAGAGATGCTTTCCAAACAAATCACTTTTCCGAAATCTATGTAGTTATAGTTGCCTGTTCGGACAAGAATTATGAAGCATGTTCCTTGCACTTCAAGAAGGAATTTCACGGCGCTTTGCGGCTTACGAACAGCTGCGTATTGATGACGTCTCCTCTAGGTTGATTGTATTACCACATGTTTAATCCAACATTAAGAATCGAGGAAATATTTTATTTTTGGAATAAAAATGATAGCTTTGAACATACGCAAGTTTTTTTACATACTCAAGTTTACTTCAAGAAACGAGAGCCAATAGCATCTTGATAATTTCGTTGATTTCTCTGGTTCACTTGATCAGCTTTTTACGGACTATTCCCTAATCCAAACAATACATCGAAAGCTTCTAGCGGATAGCTGACGTAGTGAAAAGACCACGAGCAGCACCCGAAAACAAAGAGCGGCGCGTTCTCAGCGCAGCCACCATTAGAAAGTCCCAACCTGTCCCCGTTCAAGCACCGGCGAGGGAACGAGGGACGAGCACCTCAGCAGGCGCGGAGATCGATACTGTTTTAAGCCGGAGGGGGGCCTGAAAGGTGCCGTATAGTTTCGTGGCCCTCGGAGGGCGGGTGGGCGGGTCGGTCGGCCGGCCGGTGGCCGGTGGCGGGGGGTCACGCGAGCTCGCGGACAGGGCCGCATTCCTGGCACGCTACGCACGAGGGGTGGCCAGGGCGCGGGCGGCAGGTCGGCCGTCGCTCCCACGCGACGCCCCCTCAGCCGCCACTGGGACGCGCGGCGCCGCGTTGGCGTAGGAAAGCGCGCCGGCCGATCGATGCGCCAAGCGGAGGACGCGGCAGGGACCGGCTGTCAGGTGCTGCTTCACTCCAGGTGATCACTTGTCCTCTAGCAGACACTCGCGTCAAGTCTCGCGAACATTTACGCACAGGTGTATAGTAATACGCTCGTGCTACGTTCATCAATTACTATTAAATTACGCCAAATGGAATTTCCTCACTAAATAATAATACTAAAGCTTGCAAGAAACAATGGTCTTAAGTGAACCATCGCCAATTAACAAGTTTCCTCTCCATTTCTAGTTAAACTTAATTTGAAATAATGACAATAAAAGATACGTTGCCTTCAAGTAAAATAAAAATACTTTTAAATGTTTTTCATACGGTGAATCCATTTCACCATCCAATTCAAATTCATATTGAACAATTCATTAATACGCAGTTCAATCCTCACGATTTTAAACGATGTTCCAAATATTTAGAAATCACATTCATAGTTCGCATGCCACCTTATTGTCGCTAAAAATAAACGTATTAACATGAAAACGTATTTTTTACTAAAAAATATTTGCAAAACAATATTTTTGGGTCATTATTCATTAACTCAACGTTTATTTCAACCAAAAATATTTGTACTAGCAAGCCCCAGTGTCTTGCGCAAGTTCACAATTATCTTCAAACTTCCTCTAGATTTCAAGACATCTAGGAACCAATTAATTTGCTCACACGGGTTTGCGTCTATCTTTACACAAGTGTACCCAGAAAAGAATGTCAGAAAAATTAAGTATGGCTAGTTCAAAGCGTAAATGTACATCAACTCAAGCTTTATGAAAAATGGAGAAAGAAAAGGAAAAAATGTATGTTCCGAAGAGTTATCAAATAATTTACCAATATTTACGTTATGGACGTTCTAAGAGTAACACATACATTTTCTGTTAATATTCTAGTATTAATTATTCCAAACAATTGCCCATTATGTCTGTGTCACAAGAGCATTGCATTGATGCGCATCGCAGATTAACACTATCTTAAGCGGAACGGCCAAAGCGGATTTGAGCGATTTCGCGTAAGATAACAGTGTTATTCTACGACGCGTTACTGAACGCACGTCAACGCAATGCTCGTATGCAGTAGCCCTAAATTCACACGCCTTATAAACAGATCGAATAAATACTGTACTTAAAGATAAGTTTCTAAAGAGGTTTTCACCAGTTAGTCTGAACAACTTTTAATTTTCAAATTTGAGTTCTGTTTCGAACCGAACTTTCCTTAAGACGGCACGCGCTGATTGGGTCTGTCTGGAGGCCTGCGGGCGGGGCGTTGGAAGAGCGGAAATAGCTTCCGTGCCTTCCTGTGGTGCGATGGCGGTGGCAGAGGCCCGGAGGTGCGTGACAAGGAAGGCGTGCAACATGGCTTCTTTACTCATCTCAGAATGCCCAATGCAGTTTGGGCAAGTTCAATCTATTTTAAAAAGGGAACGTGCTACCACCTCGACAGCTCTGTAAGATTTGGTATTGACCGTCTCGCATAGAATACAGCCCAGTGGTGTCAATTTAATAAATGCATATTTTCAGGTGATTGTATTAGTATAAAGAATCATACGATGAATTGTTCGTAATATTATTGCACAAGCTGAAGCCGGAACTATCCAAGGTCAATCGTCTATTGGGAGAAGGAATAAATTCAATGAATAGTATACCGTGAAAGATTTAATTTACATTCCCGCCTTCACCCGCACGGTCCCGTCCGGGTACTGTCTGTTCCCGTTCCGTAGCCCAGAATGCCTGAGAGCATCGAGGAACGCATTAAACTAGCGGTGCTACACGATACATTTTTTAGCACTAGTTAATTTTCTGGCTTTTGTCTAGGGTATTGCTCCACCCTCTTCCCAGCTGCTACCTATCGGCGACTGAACTTTTTCTTTTCACTTCATTCTCTCGATTATTTCCGTCTAATAGAATTGAAATATGACTAAAAATATTACAGAAGAGTACAATATTGTCTTTTCTTAAAGTTTTCAGTGAAAAGTTTGCAGCCATTCTTGAGGTAAGTTGTTTAAGCATGTCTGAAAATGCGCAATTTTGAGCTAATTTTCACAGAAAACTTCCAGTATTCGAGAAACCTCATTTGAAGCACATGTGCTCGCAAATTACTGTTATGTATAAAACACACACGTAATGTGAAATATTAACGACATAGTTCCAAAAAACTTGCCTTAGCGTAATTTTTAAGAAAAGAACACAAAATTGTGTTAATGTGTTATTCAGTATACTTAGAACAGTCCGTACAAAATATTGAAAGAAAATAGCTGGAGACCTTTTGAAAGAATGTTTATAATCTTGCTCATATTTCAACATTTAAAAAAAGTACGAGACATTAATGAAACAATTTTTTTCTTTAAAGAAAAATGTTTCTTAAATGTAATTGTAGAAAGACGCCGAAAGTTTCTCTAACTATTGCTATGTACGATGAGAGAATTCAACGAAAATTAGATACGCGATATTTTGAGATGCGTTTTTCATTCTATCCGGGGAGGATCGAAGCCATCTGAGAAAACTATCTTGAAAGTTCGAAACTATCTTGAAGCAGACACCTAATCAAAATATCCGTTTAAAATTCAAAGAACCGCGAGGTTGACCAGATCGATCGGGGAATAACAATTTTGGTGAAAATCCTGTATACGATTCAGCCGTGCTCACCTGCGAGCGTTGTTCACAGACGGACGTTTTGCCGCGAAAAAAAATTTCGGTATGAATCCACAAAATGTTGATTGACTTCGGAACGTGATGGACGAAGTATTTACAATTAGTATATACACAGAGGTTGGACAAAATAATATGAACACCATGCAATATAGTACGTCTTTTTGCATGTTGGTGTCACTGCGGTCGTGTAGTCTGCAACGCGGCTGCACAGTTGCAGCTGCACTGCAGACTGCAGCTGCACTGTGCAACGCGGCTGCACAGTCTACTGTACGATTGTACAGTAGATGAGCGACGTTTTGAAGGTTGTATTGCAGTGTATTATAGGTTTTTGTCTGCGACGGTGACCCCAGGCGATCGGTGAAATGTGTCATCTATCAGACTTCGAAGGAGCATAAAATGTTGATGTGAGGTTAGCGAGAGCATCTGCGACGAAAACAGCTGGACTGTTTAACCTTTTACGAGCGACACTGTCCATGGTAATGACTGCACGTACAAAACATTGTAAAGACTAATAGTAGGCAAAAGCCGCGGGGTAACCGACAGACCAAGGAACATTAAAAAGGATTGTGGCCAGAAAACTTACAACTGGCACGACAAAAGCTGACTGAAGAACACAACCTTCACATGAGTAATGCTCTTTCCACAAAACAGTATGGCGAGAGCTTAATAAAGGAATTCATGGAAGGACTGCAAATGAGAAACCCTTCACAACTGAAGTCACCGCAAAACTGCGAAAAGAGGTGCAACAATCACAAAAACTGGACACTATGACTGGAAGAATGTAGTAGGCTCCTCCGTTACCTTTCTTTGCAATTCTCCTTCGATGAATCCTCGTTTACATTATGAGTGAAAGTTTCCTAGGATTGGTCAGTCGCTAGCCAGCCGCCGACATGGCGACTACCCCGACGACGCTGCCGCCACTGAAGATGTCCACCGCAGCTGTGGACGAAACGTTTCGTTCTTCAATGCCAACCGGACCACGGCCTACCAGCCCGGAAACTTTCACTCATATTGACTCCGGCCGTGAAAGCCTACGATGCTACATCGTTTACATTGTTTCCAACAAATGTATCGAGAATCCCAAAACAAACCTATGATCCAGACTGTCTTCCTCCTAGACTAAAGCAAGAGAGAGATTCGATTTTGATCTGGCCGACTACTTCGTGGTTTTCAGCTAGGCCAATCAATACCATTACTAACCGGATTACTGCGAATGAATATACCATCCTCAACAAAGAATGAGAAGCATACTGTCGCCAAACATGACCATATTCCAAGATGATGCGCCCAAACACACAGCAAACTAGTGGTCATACAGAACGGCAGACACTGATTATTGTTTCTTAACTTTTTAGTCTAAGCTAGCTTTCTGGTATTGCTCTTGCCCTCTTCCAAGCTTCTCTTGCAAAGAATGGTAACGGACGGACACAGACGGACGTTTTGACGTCAATCGATTTTTCGGTATCAAGGACCCCCAAAACATGGATTCTGACTGCACAACGTGTTAGATGAATTAATTTACTACATACAGGATCAGATTTATCCAGTTTTACTTTGTCGCTACCGCTATAGATATATTAAAAAAAAAGAACCATTTGACAGCTACTGCTTGGCCGTATGCTGCAGGTTAAGTCCATGCACTCATTTTGTTAGTGCGTCCGTTTACAGTTAGCTCATTAGTAAATGGTTTCCATCTCTTGCAATGTCATTGTTCTACTCGACATTTATTTATTTCCCCACCTGACAAACACCTTCTTATACTAATTACTTCATACCGCGCTAGAGAGAAAGTTAAGTAATGCTGCGCGAAAACTGCGAATTTTCGACAGAAAAACTTATTACATGGCCCAGGCAAGGAAATGTGGATAAATCCAGAATCCGTGTTTTGTGGGTTCTTCATACAGAAAATACAGACGGTATAACGTGTCTGTCCGTCCGTCCGTGAACTATCTAGCGGTTAAACCGTTCAGACAATTTTCTCCAAAATTGATATTCGTCAATCGATCTGGCTGATGTCACGGCCCCTTGAATTTAAAACCGATATCTTAATTTAGGAGCTATTTTACATAAAGCATGGGAAATTTTCAAAACGATAAAAAAAAAAGGTTGCTCCACCGTTTTTTAATAAATTTTGTTGTTGGGTAGTGTAAAGGACGTTCAGAAGAATAATGCAGGTCTCATTTTCGTTGAAACTAATTTTTCGAAAATTGCAAAAATTCAAAATTTGTTCGGTTTCCTACAACTACAATTATGAAGATAAACATGTTTTTCTTAATGAAAAATGTTTATGAAATACAGATCTAAAAATAATATATTCAATTTTTCAAAAGCACAAGTACTTTTTGCAAAATTTTGTGTCGAACATAGGCAATTTTTATGGTCTTTAAACCATTTTTCTTTAAAATGGCAAAAAGGGTTTGATTAAATTTAGTCCTTAGATAGAACGGTGGAGGTCTCATGTTCGTTGAAATGCCCGATTTTTCGAAATTTAAAAAATTCAAAATTTTTCGGCGTCATCCTACAACTACAATTGTGAAGATACAATTTTTTTAAATGAAATGTTTATCAAAAACAGATCTTCAAATAAGGTCATGTTGAATTTTTTGAAAATATGAGTATTTTTTGTGTAATTTGGCGACAAATAATAGCCCACTCCCAATTTACTGCGCTTCGTGAACGTCATTCCAGGCAGTTGGATACTTCGTAAATTAGAATTTGTATGTTCTTTCATATTTCCTTGTTTCTTACATTCGACCTTTTGTTACACATTTACACATTCATATTTTAGAAATTATTTAAAACCTATTTGAAATAAGGAAAAAAAAAAAATGCTAGCCTTCAGGGAATATCAGATTGGAATGCAGCGATGACATTCCGCGCCGCGAATCGGTAGCAGAATATCTGTATCAGGTCTCATTGTAGGGACATGTAGCTGAATGAAAAGCAGTTATTATTGTCAAATTTGTGTTGATATTTGCTGGAAAATATTTAGTTTTTTAAATGTACGATTTGTAATGAGTTTTACAAAAATGATGTGTGTTAATTCGGAAATTGTAGTATAAATAATATTACATAACTATAACTAAAGGCGCGAAAGTACGTGCTGTTTTAGCTCACTAGTTTCGTTATAAGGGTCCGCAATCACATTTTTTCTGTCAATTTTTTTTTCCGTTTTCCGGTGTACGATTACAATACTTTCTCTTGTTACGAAGTGTGAGAAAGTACAAAAGGTTAAGGTGTGGTTTGCGGAGTTTCCGAATACCATGGAACATCTTCCCTGGTTAGCACAATCGCCAAACATCAACGTAATTTAACAATTACGAGGCACTTTACAGCAAAGAGCGAGGAGCATTATTTGCAGCTCCTACGCCATTGAAGAATTGGCGGATGTTTTGGTACCAGATTGGACAAACTTTCCTTTGGAAACGAAACACTACAAATTTATTCCGCGACGAATTGTAGCTGTTTAAAGCAAGTGGAGGCCTAACACCTTATTAACAAATATTTTGTATGTCAGGTCATATTATTTTGTCCACCCCTTGTACAAACAATTTCCCGCTTTTTGTGTCAGGGACCCAAAACGCGAATATTTTTGCCGAACAATAGGAGGTTTTGCGGCAACTTCACACTACATAAAATATGATGTGTGGGAGAAAGTAAAAGAAAACCATGTTCTTTCAAACCCTATTACTCCACTTTCAGAGGCTTAATTTTGAAAAATCTTCTCTTCGTAGTCTCACTTGCATCGTAATAGGAAACGTCACTTTCATATTCTAGTTTCTCACTCCATTAGTATTGCTTTGCGATGACAGTTTCACTTTATATTTCGGCAGAAAGCTGTTGACTTTTTCATTGCATTGTTTTGTGCATGCTGATTCTAGTAATTTTAGGCAGTTACATCTTACATCGTGTAGAGGGCTTAGGCAAATATCGCAAGTCCCTTGTTTCGTTTCTTTTGAAATTCTCAACAAGTTATTAACTTTTTGTAACATTACATAGTTTGTATCTAACATAGTTAAGTTTTCTCTGGAATATTTGTGATTAGGAAACAACCCGAAAAAATGCCTCTAGAAGTAATGAATTGTCTCCCGACGTTAATCGGAGTGATTTCTGGTAACGAACTGGCACTTCAGTCACATACTCTCAGACATCTCGCAACCCCATACCCTCTGAGGGGGTTGAGGTAAGATCGATAGTTAACTGTAAGCAAATCCATACAATACGTGATAACCCAAGTAATATACGACACGCATCCAGAAAGTAAGTTGCCAAGTGTTGTCAATAAGAAAATTTAACGGAAAAATTTCATTGTACCCTATCCAGCACATGTTGCATTATTTATCCACATAACCGACCACCTTTGACATACCGTGGGACCAACATGAAGTAGGTACCAATGTTTTACAGTATCTGCATCAGTCGCTATGATATGCGTAATGCTCAACGGACGAGAATTTCTTGAGATGTAAGATGGGATGGATGGGGCCTGAAAGCGACAGCAGGTCTATAGGTAGGTTGTTATGTAGGTCTATAGGTAGGTAGGTGGTCATAGTGCCAACCACAAACGGCTCCGCTCACATTCCGTAGCTGATCCGCTGAACGACAATCCACCGTCTACATTGCTAGAAGCGTTCTTAAATTTAATGTGTTAATGTGAGTAATGTATTAATGCACATGACAATTTACTTCTTACAAAAAAAAACGAGCTTAATATATCTGCGTATTAACTTTAATGCTTACATTAAAATCAACGTAGATTTAATTCAGAGGTATTCCGCATCATATTCATCAACCACTGGTCCATTAAGGCCATACATATTACAGATATGACCATAAAGCTTTGACTTGCATTCTAATATACATATGTAGATTAAATATAATGTGGTTCATGATAATTACTTTAATGTACATGTACCTTAAAGTATGACCGCTATATAACCACTACCTACCTTAATGCACATGTACTTTAAAGTAAGGCAGATTTGACAGTGTACAAGCCTGCCCTACTCCTTTCGAAAGAGCGCAGCGCTCGTACTAGCTGCTAGGGGATGCCGTGTACCGATTACTGGGTAAGCAGTGCCTTTGACGAAAGGAAAGCGAGTCAACCTTCAGAACGTTTTGACGAATACATCGTGTATCGCGGACCCGATGACAAGTTCCCAGTAAGGGAAGCTGCGAAACGGGCGCATCAAACGCGTTTTCATAGGGACATTTCCACAATACAAACTGTTTAATACGAAATGAAAGTATAAACAAATTTCATTGTTTATTCAAGCACTGTTCGCATAATCAAAAATGTTCTAACTGGATAAGACAGTAAAACAAAATACAAATTACAGTTTTACAATTATATCGATTCACAATTTTCAATTTGATCATACCCCACTCATGAAAACCCCGGTTTTGTAATTTTTAAAGTATTTAAGCTGAACTTTAAATAAAAACGTTGTATAATATTTTTATGAATTACATTATTAATTCAAATACTAGTAAATTTTCCTACAACAAATATTTTCGAATGTCTGGAAGAATAAATCAAGTGTTTGCATATAAATTTTACTAACACTTTTAGGTGCCACGAGCCTGTAAATATGTAACTTCTACTCCTTTGTGATTAATTTACAATGTCCAAAGCGAAAGGATTAGCAAGTTGTTCAATATCGCTATTCATGGTCTTACAATCACTAAACCTGTTACAGCCGACTCCAGTTATAGTGAACCTAAATCATTGGTCCGTTTCACTTGCTTACAAATAAGCATATGAAGATTCGTCAAGTCAACAAGAAGTAGGAGATTAAAAAAAAAGTCTGCCAACTGTCATGATAGAAGAAGTCTCCTCTGAGGTGGAGGAAGCGGACCCGAATGTTTCATCCAGAGATCAGTTTCAACAGCCGCTTGCGCCACGCCACAACCGAAGAGATCTCTTATGTTATTAGGCGAGTAAAAGGGCCTTCGGAGAATGGAACGGTGTTCCAACAGTGCAAGAGGCATTCAAGAGTGTCTAGACTGTATTACGATACTTCAAGACAAAGGGCAATCCAGAATTAAGTATGGAGAGGGCACGAACTCGAGAAGGGTCTAGAGAAATTACTTATGAAAAGTGTACGAAAAACAATTTAAAATAATTGATTTTCAAGGTCAAAGATATTGAAATTTGCAGTTGGTGCTGCTAATGTATTTTGCATGTCTCTGTATTAATAAAGTAATCACTGTGAAGAAATTCTATTTGATTTTGACATCAGATATAGTGAACCTCCAATACAGTGCACCAAAAATGTTAAGACTCCAGAAGTTCACTATAAGCGGAGTCGACTGTATATTGCTCTCGAATTCTATTCCCACCGTCTTGTGTGTTCGCGAAAGGCCGGAAAGCGAAAGATCTTCGAGTTGCACCAGTGACATGCATGTGATAGGCATTCAACCGCTTCGCATTCCCCTCCCGCTGAGTGACGTTTATCCCCCCCCCTCGATATAACGTAGCTCGCGAGCGAGTTTCTGAGCCCTCGAGCCAGAATCGGCTCGGAGCGGCTCGCCGAGTCACTTAGTTGAGCAGGTCTAGTAGACAGTCTACCCTACAGTCAGCTTTGGCCGCCCATCCGAATTTCCTGATCCCGCCCTCAGGTAGTTTCATCTTGTCGTACACCCCAATAAATTCCTGTCTGCTCAGCAATACAGATGCAGACATACCGGTGGCTATCAAAGTACTGGTATCTATCCCAGGTAGCAGTCTTCGAAAGGATACAAATACTGATCCAAAGTGTGACAAAAGTCTCAACTCTGGTGGCAATTAATTGGAAATATGTGCTGTATCTGCTACGATAAAGCTTTTTCACGAGCGTTTTGTTTTCGACGATGACCTAGGAGAAACTTTTTCTATGTGCTTCCTACCCAATACACCATTGTTGAATTCACAAGACCGCGCATCACCATTCATTTCCCTACTTGTGCCCCCTATTCTAATGATGATTGTGTCTCCCTATCCATCAACTCTAATGCTCTGAGTTCCACAGCAAGACGAGAATGAACGGACTTCTTGCCACCCGCACCCTCTAGACGATCGACGAGAAACTTCCTCGTACGCTAATTAACGACGCTCTCTGCACAAGACGCATTCTTTCTTCAGCATGATTTATCGATGTAATGTTAAATAAATTAAAAGGTTTTCAATAAAATTTCATTATCGTCAAAAGCAATTGCTATTTTTGCGATCTACTATATGAAGAGAAGCCAACGAAAGCATAAGAAATAATTTATGACTAAGACAGTTTACGTGCTCAAAATCATAACGCAAGATCCCAATCGAAGTTCGTTTTGAGAAAAATGATTTTTCTGGCACGTTCATTTTCACGCCGGACAATTTTTGATGGGTTCACCGTCATACGTCTAACTGAAAATGCAAAATCGGTTAAGATCTGCTGTTATTATCCCGAGCAGCTCAGTTTAGTCTTGTGATGATCTGTAATTTTGTAGGCAGTCTTAAAATTTCATTATGTGAAACTACTCATCTACTTGCACGTTTCTCTCATATTGTAGCTCTTTCGATTAAGGACTACGAATTTGGCTTCTCTGTTTCGGTGACCGAAGGACTCAATGTCACAAGTCCACGTCTCATTGTTGTGTATTTAAATGGTCTCTTTTCGCAGCTCTGCATGGTTAGTGGCGAGTGTAGGTATTTTGGTAATTAATGTGTCTGGTTATTCCTTTCCAGCCATAAGTTTTTTTGTTAAAAGTGGCTGCACATTTTTTCAGATACTCTTTACATTCAAAACATGAATTTTTCAATGTATGCCTTCCAAATGCTCGATACATTTTGCGATGCCTTTGGATGATTAGTGTTTAAATCACAAGGTAGATGTTTAACTAGTGAAAAAAGCTTATGGATTGTATTTTTGTTGAAAAGTTTGTGATTAAGATAAGGGTGGGCCCCATACATAAATTGTAATGTGACTTTCACTGATGAAAGGCAACTGAAGCTTGATGCCAAGTACTAGCCGAGATGTGGCGAGTACTTACCAATCATTTTGATAATTGTCATTTCTAATTTACTAATACAGAGCGACATGAAAACATTTTTAATTGAATATTCGATTACCACATCTGTTTTCAGGTCTGTTTATCATAAAGAAGTTTCATCGATATCAACTCCGCCAATGAACTGGGAAGATATTAACATTCAAGAAGTTATATTGATTAATCTCAAACAGATGTAAATAATCTTTCTCAAGACACTTTGATCCTTCTTATGGACCTCAGTGAACCTCATTTTATTCGTCAAAACAAACTCGATTTGATGAAAAATCTGGGGATATATTAAAACAAAAGACCGAACGTCTCGACTCTAGATTTCGAGAGTGGAATCTACTGGTACAAGGAACTAGCATTATATTCTTCAGAAAAAGAAGTTTTTTACCCAGGGCTTTTCAGAAAAGATCACTTTTGAGTAGGTTTCAAGGAATATAGTTTAATGAAGGAACTACAAATCGGAAACGTATCTTCAGTGTGGCGCCTTTTATTTACACGATTACATTAGGACTAATAGAAAAATTGTGAAGGCTGTGAACAAGAAAGAAAATGTTTCAAACATTTACGCTGAATTTTAACACAGCTCAGAGATGCCAATCTTCTTCAATTACGAAGGATGTAATGCGGAGAAAGAACATTGGCCCTCGTATTAGAATAGTGTTTTTTAACAGTTTTTAAAAATGAAGCTTAAAAAAAGTTAGCAGATGGAAATCAGTTTGTGAAGGTGGTAAATGGGTTTTCAGAATACAAAAAAGTTTAGAGCTAAGGCATCTCCTGTTCTACAAGCCCTAGGGTGAAGCATATCACTAAGTTTATTTATTGCATTGGCCTTTTGGATTTTATTACCGGGAAACCGTAGCAAGGTTGGCGATGAACAGAAAGAAAAGATTTCCGAAGGACATTAGGACCTAGGAAATCCAATATGTAAGTCACTAGGACCCAGAAGTGATTGCGATTACAAAAGTTTCTGAAGAAACATTTGACACTACATACAAGGGATAACATTTTATCGCATTTAGGGTACATTAATATTTCTTTAATGTTTTCTTAGCTCAAAATGTGTATTATACCAAATACAACACTGCTCCATAATACATTAAGTGTATTGATGAGAAGTGTGTTGAGTTATATGGCGAATTTCTTTCAAAATTGATACAAGTTGGGAGAAAAAAAAGCGTTTAAGCTGCAAAATTAGTTTTACACAGTAAATTTCACTGATGTTACACAAAAATGTTTTTTGTTGGCTAGTGTTATAGAAGACTTCTCGAAAGTAATGTACAAAGCTTGGCCTGAATAGCCGAGGTCACTAAGGTTGAAGAGCCGTAGCTGCTTCATGCCTGAAGAGTCGCGGGTTCGAATCCTTCCCGGGCCATGTATGTTTGTACGTGTCTGTATATAGTTAGTTACCCCCAATGTTATTTACAGTGGTCGCTGTATGACCTTAGTAGTTTAAAAGCGTCTTTAAGTTTTTTTAATGTAAAAAAAAATTCGCAATTAAAGACATTCAGGATTTGACAATGAAAATAACACAAAAACACGAAAAACAAACCACACCAATGAACCATAGAACCTGTTCTCCACTTTAAAAGAGCGACCCTCCAAAATTCATTGAGATGCAGACATGCGTTGAACAGAAATCTTTTCACAGGAAGCAACTAATGAGAAGCAGTTGTTGCTCTTGTCGGTGAACAGTTCCATTAGATGACACTAAAAACAACAACTCGAACTCATACAACCAACAGATTTTCCTCTTCGAAAGAATGTGGTGAAATACGCGTCTCTAGTTCTCTTCAATAGCGAACCATAGTGGGACCTATAAGCGATTTCTTCCGACTCGTGAGCCGCACGAACTGACCAAGTGAACTCAGGAGCAAAGCGCCGCCATCGACGTCGGCGCCGCCACGGCTGCCCCATTAGCATACAGATTTCCAGAGCGGCGCGCCGCGCCGCGGCCAGCTGGCGTCGCGTGACTTGGCGCTGGCCCCGAGCCTCACCTTCGCTAGCGCAGGTCCACAGCCAGGCTGCCCCAGGTCTCCGGATATTACGGACTTCAGCAGTTATGTTACTCACTCCGCTTAGGCGGAAGGGTAATCGGGCCCAATGTTTCAAATTTAGGGAATGCAAGAACAATGCATTTATACTTAAAAATATGGTAACTATTCGCACAAAAATTCGCCAACCTTCCACCTAAGAGATCTTCAGAGTTCTTTCCAATGAACCTACGACGATTATTATTGCATTATTCGAAGTTAGGTATTCGATACAAGTCTTGCGTGTCAACTATGGCGATTTCAAAAATAGACATGATTTCATACAATTCCATAGTCTGACGGGGAACTGATTTCGCTTTCGAGTTATGTGATTAACTAGAAGTAGTATTAAATGCGTAATATTCCTGATATTTACTTTATTGCGAAAGGTTAGCATGAATGTATTGAAATATTGCTGAACACGTTTCTTACGCTTTCGGGGTATTTTAACCAAATTAAGAACCATTGCTGAAAAGAGCGTGTGGCAGCTATTAACGCACGTTCGTTATAACAATAACGATTAGTCATTTCGATAGTGATATTCATAGAAGTAGGTCGTTTAAGAACTTCGGTTTGCAAGCTTTTAGTGCTTTTATCTATCGACAAACCCTGACGAACATAACGATGTTTCCTCCTCGACTTCCCGGAGGAATAAAGAATGAAGTCATTGTGCAAAATGGTTATTTACAAAACTAGTACACAGAAAGTGAGTGGCGGAGGAATGAAATGTTCCCAGATGAGGCGTAGACAAGAGTGGTCCGACATTTCGAAATGAGTTTGCCAACGACGCTTCGTAAAAGTCACGTATTGTTTCTAGTTATTCACGGAAACTTCGAAGTATTACTCTAGAGATTCACAACATATTCATAACACGAGAAAAGGCGGACACGTTGAGTTTTAGTGCCCAGGGTTTTATTTACTTTGATGTACGCGCATAGCAAAGTGCAACTTTCCAATCAATCCTTATATAGTAATCGAGTACCCTGCGTCAGTTTGTCGGTCACTCACGCTTAAACCACTTCCGATTCTACAACTGAGACAAATAAGGCTCGATGCCTCTCGTTCTTGATGGGAGATTTTTCTTTTTCTTTTTTTCTTCAGATTTATCCACTAATTTCTAAAAAAAAACAGCTTTTTGTTTGTTTTTGAAATAACTCAAAAGTGTTTTTAGTGACTTAAGGAAGCTACAGAGATAATCAATAGCCCATTCTATTCCTCCCGACGAGACAAATTGACTGACCAAGTTCATAGTCGGTTCCCAACAAAATATTCTTTAAAAAAAATCAGAAAAACTAGAGTTTTAATGTACGTAGGACCACACTGATGAAACACTGAATTACTGTACAACTTTTTCCAACATTTGCATGAATCGTCCCGACTTGATTCATCAGATTGACATAATTAAATGTAATGTTCCAACAGATTCATCCGATAATTAAATGTAATTTTGAAATAAAAGAAAAATGTAAAGAAATGTTTTAATCGATACATTTTCGCTTAACTTTCTGTGTGCGGTAATGGTTCCGGGGAGCCGGGCAACTGTAAATATGTTTAAAATGTATGTTTACAATGAACACGCAAAGCACAACATTAAACATGAAAATACCCACCAGAGGCGCCGCGCTAAGCTAGTAAACAGAAAATCTAGTAAGTATTGGTTGCATTGCGCGAGTTATAGAAAGATCAATTTCATCGTTACTTCGAATAAAGCCGTTACTATCTATGAAGATCTAAACGAAAGTGAATATTCCAATCTGCAAGGCTAAAATCCGAAAAGGAGCAAATCCGCGGACTTGCGCTGTTCTTCGCGTACCTGAGCAGGCAGCGGGAGCGGGAAACATAGCGGCAAAAAAGCGCGTTCGTCCGGGCTCCGTAGGGAATTTCGCGTGGCAGTGGTGGCGGTGGCGGGGGAAGGGAGACAGAGTCGGAGGTGGGACGGTGAACTCTGGGAAGGCAGCTGGCAACGGGAGGGAAGGGGAGCTCCCGCGGCCTCCCATTGTTAGCGCGCGCAGCACACAATGCTAGGGTTTCCGCTCTCATCCGCGCACGCCATGGCGCCGTCGCCGGCCCAGCAGCGCGCCGCGTCCTCTTTCTGCCAATCGCGAACGCGACGGGCGCGCGCTAGAAAGTGACGAAGGCGCACCATGACGGCGGCGCGGCAAGTGGGTTGCCATCGAAAGGGGATGAAAGCGCGGGCTGCGAAGCGCCGCGGGTCGCGTGCGTCAGCCGACGCTGCTGCAGCTGGGGAATCGCCAGCACAAAACGAACGCATTGCTTAATTAAACGATACGGGTGTGCGATACATTATACACTCGAGACTTCCCTCCACAGAGCAATACAAACATTAACAAATTAAGCACGTTTAATACAGGATTTAAAGTACTCTCGAGCTTCAGTTCGGTGGAAGGGCTTGGCTCATGCGCTGATGCTGATCATTTTATTGGAGTCTCCGTGCTCTGGGCCCGCAGCCTGTCCGGCGCGTCGCAATACGCTGCCGCTCTAACTGTACCTCTCCCGCCCGCACCTTCCCAGAGACCCAACAAGTCGGCGGCAACAAGGGGCAAAGGCTGCGCGCCGGGATGCAGTCGGTTGTAATGCGTAAGTAGCGAAGCTTTTAGTATCTCCTCGGGGATAGAACAGTAGTGTTGTGTACAACAGTCACTAAGTGAACAGAAAGACAAGGCAGACTAATACATCGAGTAATCTGCAAATTCAATATATCTGCTCTGCATTTTGGTGAACACTTCTTTGTAAATCGCAGAATATTAAGCTTGTTTTCATTAACAAATAGGCAACAAGTAGAATTAGTTTCTATGCTATTTCCACTATTAGATTGCAAGCCAGAACAAGTTGGCACCGACTCACGGCAATCCATCGAGGGAGGTACACTAAAAGAAATCCCCGACGAAGCCATGCACAAGTTCGCCGCAATAAACGGAGTCCTTGCCCGGCCTCCCACCGGACCACCTTGTCGGAAGAGTCAATTAAGAGCGTTCGAAAAACGATCCTGCCGCCGCGCCGCCACGGGACGTCTCGTGCAGGAGACAGCAGAGCGCCCTTTCCCCGGACGCCTAAAAAACCCGACCTTGCTCCCAAGTATGGGCTCGTCATTAATCAGGCCGGGCGGGCAGGTAGAGGGAGGCAGGCGACCGGCGGCGGACGGCGGGCGACGGCACCGGCCGCCGAACCTCGTCCGTTCCCAGGCTGCCGCTGTTCGCGGGAAGACGCGTTCAAAGCGGAGCTTCCGCGGCCGGGGTCACAACGATGCGCTCCCCTAGGTTCACGCTTCGCTGTTAATTATATTTCAACAATAGGGAGGGGATTGTTATGCCCTAAAAATATTGAAATATGCTTTTAAAAATATGTATTTACGACCAAAAAATCTGAAATCTGCCCTTTAATATGGAATTAAATTAACGATATTTCACTTCCTCTATAAACTTTATTAAATTCGGGAGAAGCATGCTTGGAATGAAAAGATATATTTTTGTGCAAACATAATATAATCTGCCCTACTTCGCAAGATAAATAATTGAAGTAAACATTCACCTTAGTGAAGAATATTGTGTGTCTTGACTTTCTTCTGACTGGTTTAAAAAAATACGTTAAAGAAATATCCTACATTGGCACAAGTATTTTATCTATTGAAAACAAAAACGCAAACTCTGACAATCTCTTTCGAATCAACGAACGCTCATAAATAGATTCTGTGGAAAATTTTAGATAAGTATTTTAAAGAAATATGCAAAATATGCGCCTGTAATTTACACGAACAAGGATCAACAGGAAAAAGTCGTCCAAATATGCACTGACATATTAATCCATATAGCGTCGTATTCTAACCAAATGTCAAGAAATTTCATTTAGATATGCACTGAAGCAATGGACAAAAATATGCAAAATTTTAGAAATCCGCTACCTATTCATCATATTCCAGGCCGGCACGAAAGGAAATTACTTTCAAGTTCTAATAAGAAATGGTCATTAGGAACCTTTCTCCCTGCCATGTTGTAATTTACTAAAATTCTAAGGTGGTTTTATAAGATATTCTTAAAACAGTCGTAGGAAGTGTCTTACGCCGAATTTTTCCTTTCATACCGAAGGGTAATACTTTTTAAATAAACTATTTGATATCAAGGCTAACAGCACGTACTTTCTCGTATGATCGTAACGTTTACCTAATTAGAATGCTAGTTGAACTCGCAATACGTTTGAACCCGCAAAACTATTTCCTCGGAAAGGGATTTGAACTCTAGCGCTATGTTGAGTTCGCAGACTATCTTGTACGCAATGGATCATTTCATTCCTATCGCGATGTTTCAAATGCTATAATGAATTCTTGTGGATGCAGCAATTCTAACATGAAATAACTAAAACGTGCGACAAAACAAATAAAGGGTGCACATGAAATAATTTAAAGATCTAAGGTTTAGGAATATACGCATTAATAAAGAAATCACTCTCTTTATCGCAGTGTATCGAAAACAATGTTGAACTCCAGCAATTTTCGAAATTCCAAAAGGGTCAAAGATAGTCAAATCTGTATCCAACGAAACTGTCTATATCAACCTCTTCCATGGATCCGCGAGTGTCAGCCGAACGCCTGCGTGTCAGCTGACCGCAGCGGAATGCAGAATTCCGAGCTTTGGGTCGATACCACCCTTGCACGGGCCTCCCATCGGACGGACGCACGATCGCCTAACAACTTTCATCGCTTCCCTTGGTGGCGGTGGCGGCGGCAGCCCAAGGGGGCGGGGTCACCCGAGTCCACTTACGGCGGAAGAAGAAAAATGGCCACGCTTAAACGCCCGGCGCCGGCCGTCGCCTTGTCGCGGGCGGCCGCGGGCGCACTTCGAACAGGAAAGAGTTTTCTCCGGGGTTCGCCGAGGAGCAGCGGCGGCGAAGAAGAAAGCGGCGACGGGCCCGCGCTTGGAGCGGGTGGCCGGCGGAGAAAGGCACCGACTCCGAGTGGGGAAGGACGCAGACAAGAGGCGGGAGAGCTGACGAACTCTCCAGCCGCGACGGGATGCATCGGTAGATGGGCAAACCGGCGCAAGGAAATACGGGCGGAGAATGCCACGACGGCTGTAATGACGGCTTAATGAAGCGCCACAGCCCGGAGCGGCGTGACGAGCGAGTGGTGAGGGGGCGGCCCTGTGCGGAGTCGAAGCGCCGGAGAAGGCTCCTCGGGGCCGCACCCTGCGCTGGCACGGCGACAAGCGGCGTGCGTCCCGGTTCAACGCTCGCCAGCTGCCCGAGGCTCGCCGCCCGCCCGGACTCACACCGGCACTTCAAGACTCCTCTGCGTCACTCTGGTTGGGACGTTATGCTACGTCGCCAAACCACAGCATCAACAAAAGAACGGTTTTTCCGTGCTACGAAAAGCGTAGCAACGTAACTACATTGCAGATTCGAGTGATCACTCTCACGGAAGTAAACCAAATTTTCATAATGATCATTAATGATATTTAAAATTAATCACTGTTCAACAGTTCCTGAAATCTAATCAAAACAATCTACATACGAATTTTTTTTCACATGCATGTTCTATAGTAATAATGAATTTACAGATACAGCGAACTTTCCGTTTCCTGCAGAACACGCCAATGTTATGACACGTGGCGGATTTTAACGAAATGTCACGATTTTTAAATGGCCCTTTTAATTTTTTTATTTTAAGTCATTTTTTAACCTTTCCCGTCATTTTTAATGCATTTGTCGCTGATTTCATCGATTTTATTACCATTTTAATGGTACTTGCTTCAAATAATATTTACGAGATGCAACAAATGTTCTCCAAAGAATTCCTGAGTAGCCTATTCGATTTGTTCGCTCAGAAATAGTAAAATCAGTCGTATGTAATCTAAGGTTCCTGTGACGTCTATCAGCGCCAATGCCGCTTCAGCCGATTTTGGGATCACACAAGACAGATTTCCTGGTAAAGAACGGTTCAAATCAACAGTTTGTAAGCTGAGTTCCCTTGAACGAAAGCAGGAAGCCTCTATTTCATCAGTAACGTATCCAACAGGTTGAGTTGTTCATCCGAACTGGTTTTTATTACATTTTGTACGTAATTTTCTTTGCTTTTGGGCATTTTAAAAACATTTTAAGAGATTTTATTGATCATTTTTGGCGATGTTCTGGTCATCAAAATCCGCCTCCTATTTACGACACTCATTCGTCTTGGCCGGAGGCCCCATGCAGTCGGCTGCTTCGAAATTGTTTAAAATCACACACAAAAAGCTCGCCTGACCCAAATAGTGGACCGAATAGACTTATTTGAAACAATACTTTCTGAACAGAGCAGTGTTGCAAATAACTCGTTTTTTTTAAATAACCAAACTCACCGAGTTTATTTAGGTTTTATTAAAATCGCATTAAAATTGATTTTTGTTTTAAACATATATTTATATTAATATGATTGCATAGCTAAAACTAAAAGATTTACATTAATTACTAACAAACTGAAGATTTATTTATTAGTTGGTCTAATGTACTCTCATCTCTCTTTCTTGTTACATAAAATAATTGAATTTCTGAAGTTTAAATTTATTGTCTCTAAACGTAGAAGATGGACAGTGACATATTAGGTAATATTCATAGTCCATTCAAAATTATTCAGATCATTTTGCCGGTTAACTAAGTGGCACAAATAAATCTGTGAAAACATATTTATGTTGCATGTGATATCTTTGTAGTGACAAAAAATGACAATTTTGATTACAATGGAATTTTCTGAATACACAATTAATGTAACAGAAATGAATGTAAATAGAAATTATGAATTTCGCAAATGAAAGCGTCGGTAATTCATCCCCTATGTATGCTCTGAGCAGAATAACGCAAACATCGTCAAAGATCAAGATTACCCATCATCAATGTCTTCTAATTCTGTTACACACGTCTTCCCCCACGAAATATTGCCTATTAACGCAAACAAAATGTTGAAAATATAATTGTGTGTGTGTGTGTGTTTGATACGCATTTCTACTTGCCCAGCAAGTTCTGCAGCAACCGAAGGAATCTTTTCAACTTATAGTTTGGTTAGGTCCAAATTGTGAAACAATTTGGGAGAAGTGAAGGCGGAGAAATTAGTCGAAGTTTATAAACGTCTAAGATAAACTTCGACAAATATGTAATATAGTTGTAATTTTCATTTAAATTATTACATTTTAATGATGTTCATTAAGAGTCCTTGTTGTAGGTCAAAAAGCTTACAATTTACGTTCGAAAAATGTACAATATTCATTTACAAAATGTAAAATACTTATGTAACAATATTTTGGAAATTAGACTATTTTTCAAGAGTTTTATTATTTTGTAATGGGTTTTATTTTTTTTAAGTGTGTTCTTTTGGGAGGTTAGTGAAAATTGTGCCAACCCTGAAACAGTCTTCAGAACTCAATTCTGATTCATTTGGACATGCACGCACAAAACTGAACTGCCCAATCCTGCTGCAGTAAGTTGCTTCAATAGGCAAGTCATGCAGAAATAAACTTCGAACATAATTCGCCGCTCTTTCGTGACTTCGCAATACGGTACTATGGCCATGCTAGATTTAAAAGTACATATATCAATGCGTTGTGCACCTACGACAAATTTCAGAAAGTCTCTTTGCAATGGGTTCCTGAAAGCGGGACCAATTACTACGAGCTGAATCCAATTCCTGCAATGCGCTTCATAACAACAACAACAACAACAAACACACAAAAAACACGCCCCGAAAATATCAAGAATGAACTGGGTAATTGCAGAATTTTCGATCAGAAATGGCCCTTACAGCTACTACATAACAAAGCTAGGTCGTAGACGTTTAGAACCGAGACGTAACACTTTAAGAACAAGGCAAAGATTCTGGCTGAACTGTTTTAAATACAACTTTAAATAAAAAAATAATAAAATGCCGGTTAAATGCTTATCATAAAGGGCTATAAACAAGGTCCGAGTTTTATTGGAATTCTTTTTAACGGAAGTATCAAATTATCTTGATAATTATTTATGCTTATTACACTACATTGAGATTTCAAGAATTCCTATTCGAAAAGTTATCCGACAGCAAGTTACATGCAACAGATACCCCGAACAATGCAGGACACGGCGTTTTACGTAGAGTTTAATGAAACATTCCCTGTTGGACACAATGCATATTCACCAGTACAAATAATTCATTGGCCTCAGATTTGCACGGTTAGTTGCAAATTAATATGAATATGTTGTACGTTCCCAGCACAATGTAAAAACACATCGTCCGGAAGTACGTTCGTGGTAAGACGCAAGGCGAAGCTATTAGCGAGGCATGCGACATTCGAAAGGCATTCCTGACTAGTCAAATGCAGATTTCTAAGTAAACATTTTGCAGCATTTTCTTTAATAGTAAGAACATGGAATGAAGATTTGCCGACACGGGTTGCCTGACAAATTTGTAAACGAAATCGAGTACCCATGGTTGCGGTAGCGACAATTCTGGCGACTTAAATTCTAGTTCTTTCGTATTTTTTGTGTATTAATAAAACATTTTCCCACACTTAAATTAGTCATTAAATATGATATACATACATTTTCGTAAACATAGAATTCTCTGTTGGATAATGCTCTTCGCATGCGAATTGAGCGATTGCAACTCTTGTTTTAATGTACAGTCCCCCCTAGAAACAATTGCGAAGACAAACGACCAGAGCACGAGCTATGATACTGTAAACATCCCCGTATTACCGAGCGTGTTCCCGACAATATTCGTTGAAATCGACAACACAGAACGGCAGGCGAGTTCGGTAGTGTGTGCAAGGAGGGCGGGAGCGAAACCTCCGGCAGATCGTTCTCCCATTCCCCGGCAGAGGTAACTTCATTAGCGGAGGGCGACTAATCGTCCGATCGAGGGTTGGCGCCCTAGACTTCATCACGTTAATCGCCTGAGCCCCGGGGGGCGTGGTGAGCGGGGACGGCGGATGCTCGGGTGGGAGGGTTCGTTCCGCCAACGAGGCAGACCATTTAGTCCGATATATCCGACAAACCCAACTACACTTCTGCAAAACTAAGGTGGGGCTGTGGCTTCCCCTTCACATCCATCTTTCTGTAATCATTCCACCCTTCTCATCAAAGAGGGAGTCCCGACTGACATGCTATTTCTTAGAGAATGTTCATTCTGCTAATCTTGCATAATATATTCATCGGTACATCGTAGTTCTAAAACAGGAAAGGAAATTAAACGCTCAAAAAATGAGGTCCAATAGTAAAACTAGGATGTACTAGTTTAATTGTAGAACTAAAACCTCACCAGAATATTTTCTTTAGTAACTTTGCCAAACGTTTTTATTTTTCCGGGTATGCATACGTAAACTGTGACAACAGGGTCAAACATTCTATACATTTGTGTAACCTTGAAATGAGATAAAATATTGGCCCGCTTTCGAGGATTAAGTTCTGAACCAACAAAACACAATTAGCTTAGATATATTGTAATAATCAATTATAGCCCTCCAGAAACACCACTTCGCCACAAATGTTCACAAAAGCATCTATTTTACGAAACTGCATCGTATTAGCAAACAATGTCTCTACATTCAATAGAAAATAGAGCGGTTACTATAACTTAAATTTAATAAACCATAATGTTTTAATATCAATTTTTTATGAAGTATTTATGTTCCTGTAACCCTAGCCCCTGAACTCAAATAGTATCCTCGTTTTTCTTTTTCATTCTTAATCCAGATTATACTTTGGATCGTTCGATCTGACAAGATCAACTTAGATACACGAAGAGCAACAGTAGAGATACCTCACATCATATAGGACGCAAAGGCAGAAACAATATTTTAAAGTTTGGTCCGAGACAAAACTACAAGTTTAGCCCGAATGAAAATTGCATCCGATACGGTTCAATAATCTCGGAGGCTTCCCCAGGATAAAACGCGTTTCTTATTCACTCAACTGAGCAACTGTTTTTTTTTCCTCTCCTCAATAAGTTTCATTCCTATTTACCAGAGATTCCTTGCACTTTCGTTGACAAACAATTAAAACAAAGAGAAATTAAAATTATTCAAGAAAATCAAGTGCTCTGGACCAGAAACTCATCCATGAAATGATAAACCAATACGTAAACTGCATGCGCACTAACGTCGAATCCTAAAAATTTTGCAAGAAGCTTTTGGGAATGATTTAGAGATCATTAATGTAAAATAGAAGTTGGTGTAGCGTTTCTGAAGAGGTATTTACTTTCAGAAAATTGTCAATATCGAGTTCAACAATGAAACACATTCGAACGGAAAAGAACGGCCAAACATCAATATCCATACCAAATTCGAACACCCCAGCGACCATGTACACTAAATCTGATTGCTTCATATTTACCACCGTATGTGTTAATCACCGAATCAATGAGAAAATGCAGAATCTGAGATTTTTATGAAACTATAATTCTGGTAAGGATGCACCATACTTACAACTCCTCCCGCTGACGTTGGGACAACACCATTTTCATGATCCACTGCGGGTGTGGTGGCAGAAGTGGCGGAAATAACTTACAACGTCATTACCTGCAACAAAAGAAAAAACCATTGTAATCTTAGCGAAGTAGATTTTCACAACCTTTTGTACACGGGGTAATAAAAAGCAGGTAAAGCTAGTGTTATCGAAGTTTCTGTTGTGTTAGAATAGGTATCTTTAATTACTCTACTGATGTATACCTAAAAAAGGTGAGCTTCAGGAACAATACTCTACCAACAGTGGAAATATACACACAGTAATACGGTAGTATTGTAGCTACATAGTTAAAATAATGCAAGTGCAACGTTCTCCATACTTGCGATTTTGATATAGTGAAAGTTCACCTAAAGCCGCCTTATTTAATCACAGTTTTTAAATGGCGTTACTTTACCTTAAAGAAAATTTTCGCCGACGCAAGAACCGGACCACTTTTCTCAAAAATAGTTCAACTATTTACACTACTCGAAACATTTGAGTTTCATTTGAAAATAATATTCAAAGTCAATGGCATGTTTTAAATGCATTACTGCATTACTTGTAGGTGACTTGATGGTACTACAAATGTAAGTACATACAAGTGCGAAAGGAAGTTTATTAAAAAGACCTAACATACTTTTTCTTATACGAAAGTATCGTGTTGAGGGAATGTATGAATAACAAATATACTGGTGTAATCTTTATTTTATGGATGAATGTAGAAACAACCTCTGGGAAAGTCAGTTGAAAGCTAAGACATTTCTCTGACAAAAGAAAGCAGCTATTGTTGGAATGGCTGAGGCCACATCAGTCTGGGATCTAGAACCCATCCTGACGCAGCATTTGTTCAACTGACTTCATTACTTTGTTCCTCGAACAAACACCCTTCCATCATACATTATACGCAACTAAAGCATTTTATGCGAGAGAAGCACGAGTGAAATTAATGAAGAGATTATTCGGTAATAGAAAATAGGAATGATAGAAACCGCTCAAGATGCTGAAGGTATAATGTTCTAATAATGCAACTGAGAGTACACTATTTTTTACACTATTTTCGATCAAAATTAATTAAGGGTAAAATAGAGCTATATTCTCCGCTTCAATAGGGAAAAGGCGAAATGAAAACTACACCCTTTCCTGCAAATTCAAAGTCCTTATTCTCGAAGCCGCTTACAACAGGTTCGCTGGAGCCCAACTCAGTGAAAACCTTAGATAAACGACCCTTTTAATTAGCACGCAATTTCAACCGACCGCGATTCGCGAGCGCTCGCGAGTTCCGTGATCACGAGTCGCGCTATCAAGATTTGCCAACTTACGCTTGAAGGTTGGGAACAACCAAAACTAAGTGCGAATAGAGGCGAGACTACGAGAAGTTTCTAACAAAACCGATTCAGGGCAAAGGGCAATTCTTGTATGTTCGAATATTTCTTTTCTTTACTTACGAGAAAAAATTTACACATCAGAATTGATGTTTTATAATTCTGTGAGAGATTCTACTATCGATTTGGCAATGCGCGGAGCGCAAAGTTCATTTGTTCGCTGACCAACTCAAGATCTGTACGCACTCATAGGGCCAACCTTGTTCTCATATTATTAGCGCACGCGCAAAACACGAAAAAACTAGATTGAATACGGATTAATAGTGTTTGACAACTTGATATTACACGTTTAATTGCGTTTTAAAATATTTTCAGTAATGAAACTCCTGCGTGTCTTTCAAAATATCTCGTTTCTGTCTTAATCTTGACTACTAATATATTCGATGATATGGCCGTATCTTCATGATCCACTCCGCGGAATTTTTTTTTTTCATTCCGACCGCCATTCAGTGTAATTAGTGTGAACTCCCGCGAAGGGGCCTACGAAATGCAGCGAGAGGCTGGTTCCATCTGACTTAATACCCCCAAAGCCAATAATGTGCTCGCTTTCGCGAGCCGAACTACTAGTTCCAAACGGGGTGTACGTCCGTCCTATTTCTGAGGTTCTGAACTCTCCGCCCAAAAGGACAATACTGAAGCAAGAAAACGCAGTCTGCACTCGCAGTTAACAAGCCAATGACGTTGGACACCATAAGCTTTGATATGCAAGCGAACAGTGCGCTCCGCATAACCAGACATGTGCTGGAATTTCCAGAATGTGAAAGACTGGGGACTGAGGGAAAATCACAACTCCTGTAATATTGGGAAATACAAGCGACAGAAACGTTAAGCACCTTTTATCCGTTATCATATTTTCAAGACACTGATTTTACGAAATACTGAAAGCTTTTCTTCACGTGTGCGACAAAGTCAAACAACTAACAAATCAACCCCACGCACTCTCCTTTTTCCCACTACTGCTAATATCTTCCACTGCCTCAATTTTAATGCGCAATTCACATCCGAAGGAATTTTGTATTAAAATTATCTATCGTTACCCGAAAGAAATTATGCCTTATTTTACGTGACGAGACTCCAGTCATGAGGCCTGCTCTTCCGTCTGACCACGCAAATTTCGCTAAGCTCCTTTCACCAATTAGGGGAGAAAGAAGGTATTACTTGGGCGACGAAACAGGCACTTTGAATTTAGCTCAGGGGCTTCATTGATGCTTCACATGCCGTAAATCTACTATCGTGGGACAGCCGGATTCACTTCCCCTCCGAAGGATTTTTTCGCCCTTAAAAATCCATGGCTTCGATCGGCTTTGAACCCGTGAAGTTGAGTGCAACAGACCGATACGCTAACCGTTACATCATTGCCGCCGCTATTACTCGATGAGATAAGTAAATTTAGATATCAATTAATCTGACAGTGCCCGGCTACAATGTAAGAATCTGACGAACCTCCACGCTGACGTTTTAGATTTACAACCTGGAATTATTATTCATTTTTGTATCACAAAACTAGCAAGCTGTGCTCAGAAAAGATCCTCTTAGGCGGTGGCACGGAGGTGGCAATCCGTACGATTGGATCCGTGGCGTGCCGCAAAATCTATTTTCGTTTGCTGTTTTCACTGTTTAGGCAGAACGTGGTAGAAATCAATAACCTTATCCGTCAGCATTCAAGGGGAGCCAATAGCAGAGGAATACATACATTTTTTCATGTTCCTAAAATTTAATTGCCCCCGCCTCAAAAATTTCTTTGAAATTAAAATGAATGGCCATTTCATATATTCGTACTGGTTTTCGAAATTATCCAAATATTTCGGGACAGAAATAGCATATTCTCTATACTGCATGGCAATTAGGGGTCGAAATAGAACATTCAGAGCACTTTCTACTGAAGTGCCATATTCCCAGAAGACGATTACTGACAACAGTATATATCAACGCTTCGCGACATTTCGCAGCACCCTAAATCCCACTCGCCCGCTCCGAGATACGACAATCACGGACAACGCCGAACGCTGGTCACGGGGTCAGCAGCAGCGGGCGACGCACTAGACGCCGGTCCCTCACGTGCCGGGCACAGCCCATCCTCTCGCTCCTCGCGCCCGGTCGCAGCGACAAGGCTGGCGATTAGCACCAACAGCAGCAACGGCCAGCGGCTGCCTCGAGCTGATCAAGCGATTCCGTGACCGCGAAGCATAGCCAAAGCCGCTCGCTGCATACAACGGAGTGCTCCCCGAATTCCTCAGTCAATTGCAGCCAGCGGCGGGGTACACAAGGCACGGCTGTATATATAGTCGGAGGAACTTTTCGTCGTATTGATCGCGCATTCCTGGCATACCAGAGCGGCCTCCGGAATGCCACCCCCACCGCCCCGTGACACGACGCATCGCTCGACGCCGCGCGCGCGGGGTTCGATCGCGCCCTCGCGCCCATCGCCACCCGACGGAGACGGCGCGCCGCAGCGCGCCTGCCGCCGCAAATGCACCACTTGGCTACTTTCGATTAAATTAGAACACGCCGGAGATAACATACGATTACCAACATATGCAAATTGGACTTATAGCAGTGATACGTGTGCTAATAAACAATAAGGGAACAAGTGTACGATATCTTAATCTTTGATTCACTCATAGTCCGTAATTATTTTTAAAGTTAATGCATGGAGATTTATTATCAATACTTGAAGATGAAACAGTCATTCTCGAGCAATAAATACATCAAACATTTTAATGCGTTTGATAATTTTCAGTGCTACTAGAAATGTCATCGTCGCATTGTCGCAAATGTCAACGTCGCATTCCCGCGGCAGAGTGATATGTAATGGTGGGCAATAAGTACATTTCAATTCGTGACCTTCAAGATTCAAGCAATGAAATTCTCTCTCGAAGGGAATGCTACTTTGACAGGAGTTCTATTAGTCAGCAATTTTCCCTATAAACGAGACGAAAATTTTATGACAACTGCAATATGAATATCAGTACAGCAGTTCCAGATGAGCTTAATGTGCCAACCAAATAGTTTGGGTATAGAATTTCTATACTCTTCGATCCAAGTGCTGATAAAAATGCTCACAAAAAACTCTATGGTATGAATTTCAACATCTAATCGCAACCGAACCTGACCTTCAGGGATTACGATACGCTAAATTTAACTAGAAGTCACAGAATAAACGGGAAATGTAGTGGGCAGATCTTTAGATTTTTAACAATTTTAAAGCCATATTTAAACAGTTCGGAAAAGATACGTTGAACGTGGGCCAATGTGTCAGAAACGAACTACTTATGTTTCAACACTGCCGACGTAGCCCGAAGCAATCCGCGCACTACTAGCGATAATGCGACTCCCACGCACGGCACCTCGCGCTCCAACACCTGGGCGGTGTGTCTGAAATTTCTCCGACCCCGTTAGCAGTCGCAAGACGCGAGTGAACTGTGGCAGTTTAGTTGGCACTCCTGGGGGCGAACACACTATTCAAAGTTGGCGACCGTGAGCAGATTGTTTTTAACAGGGTGACCTACTAGGTCAGTTCTGTCACCTCAGTAATTCTAGTATTTCGATTAAGGATTTCCACTGAGCAAATACAATCACGTCTTGTCACAAGTCACACAAGCAATGATTATCGACTAAAATAATACGGAAAAATCCCCAGTTCGATTTTGAAGAACCCTTATCCCCTAGTTTGCTTTACATGTTGTTAATGTAGAAAGTTAACTTAGCCTCTAACCCAAGGCTACGGCCAAGGCTATTTCGAAGATCAATGGAAGATTAAACAGTACTTCTACACACCTCCATGATCTGTAAGATTAAGTCCGATCGTGACGACCCGTCCATGTTGAATGTTCAGGTGGATGAGAGTGCCCCACTAGAGATGAATAAGAGCTTAGAGCAATAATGAGCTTAAACGGGCACAAAAATAAGAGAAAGTTTATAGTGTCGAAAGACTGTTGGGGCAAAAAGGATCAACTTTACTGATTTTTAAACGGGTAATATTCTAGATTTAGGTTCTAAGAAGGGGAAAACGTTCCCTTTCCCGACGAGCCTGCTGACTAACCAGCATCGCGTACTAGGACCAAATGACAACATCCGACGCCCACACTGACCTTCTCGCGCTGCGACACAGCGTAGCCATTATCTCCCCCGACGGCTTCAGTCCGTTTCGCTCCAATGCGTGACGTCACTGCAGACGTTTGTTCCATCCGCCCCCTCTCGCCACTAGCAGCTCCGGTTGGTATTATATTTCGTCAGCTTGCAGATGGGTTTTGTCCCAGATTTCACCAAAGGTTCGCAGTAAAGGGTTGAAGTCTCCTAAAGTTCGATTGATTCGCTAAAGAGCGAATTTTTTTTATATTCACTTACATTTTCATTATTTACCATTTACTTCTAATAATACAAGTGAATTTTGCTTCAATTGAATTTGCCTTTAAATGCTCTTAGAAAAACAATATCGTGTAGTTCAAACTCACGAACATATTTTTCTACACTACTGTACTGTCGCAATCTGTGACAACGCTGACCATGTCACTTCCCTTTTTGCTCTCAAATAAAAAAAATTGGAAATACGTCAAATGTGTCAAGGGATGAACTATGAAACATACTGATTTGAGACGGGGAAGAAAAAAACTAATGTGCCAAAAACTGCATACTTTCTCGCTTTACTTCTAACTTCTCCGCTATATTATATTACTGTGCTAAATAAACCTGCAAATGCGCTTGCAACCAGCTAACATTTTTTTCTCCGCTTCGAGACCCGAACTCAGATCCTCAGCGTTAACTCGCCGTCTCTCATACGACTAAGCTACAGAAGCGCCGTATGGATCCAACGCTTAAAAACCTAAATGTAAAGTACATTAAAAAATCAAAATATCAGTTTCAAACTCCCAAAGCCTCGAGTTCATTCAGATCAATCGGGGAACATCAATTTCCCCTAGAAGAAAATCCGCTGAACGGTTTAGTCGCTGGCGTTGACCACGGACAGACGTTTTGCCGTCAATCGATTTTTTTGTATCAAGGACCAACAAAACGGATTCTGGCTAAGCCACATGCTCGATTTCCCCCCTCACCACCATATTTAGAACAGGGATTTATCCACTTTGTTACCAGGGCCCGGCAATAAGTGGTTTTCTTCCGAAAATTCCCCATTTTCCCGCGCACAAATGTACAACTCTCTTCTTACGGAGTACCACCCTAAGAGCGAGAAAAAGCTGATTACAAAAACAGTGCGTGGCAAATGGATGAAAGTAGATTGATCAATGTAAAGACTGTTTTGTAACATGTGAGAATGTGCAGTCTATTTTGTCTGAAATACATCAATTTCAGATAAACATTCCATGTCACTCAAAAGATACTGTTCTTTGCCCAAGTGATAAGATAAAGCAACCTTGAGGAAGGACGATGGATAGATTAATACGAAACGAGGCGAATTACTGGAGACCTTAATTACTCTTGATTGGGATCAAGATTGTACGCGCCATACTCGTAATAAAGGTACTTATGAAATAAAAGGCACATTTGGGATTTTTCAAAATAAACATGCTCGACATCACGAAAAATAAAAATTATTGGCCTAGAAACTATAACGTTAGTTGCTTAATGCTGTTACTGAATTACCCTTTTTTCGAAATCCTTGGGATCACTACATGGAAACTTCCTTTCACACATTGCTCCAATGGCTCATATGCGTTCAGAATCTCCCACAGTGCGCGATGCTACTCTTGCAATTTGTATTACGCGACGGGAAAAAATTGAAATAGTGATGGTCTAATTATTGAATGAAAAAGAATCCAAATTTAAGGTCTTGTTTTACACCTTTTCCTGCATGCATGTCTGGGAAATTTATAAGTGATCGGGAATTTTATATATGTCTGAAAATACATTACAAAGAAGGCGCTGCCGGCCTGAATAGCCGAGGTCGCTAAGGCTGACAGGCAGTAGCTGCCTCGACTGGAAGGGTCGCGGATTTGAATTTCCGCCTCGGGCATAGATGTTCGTGTGAGCTCGTGTTGTTCTTCCCTCTCGCCCCCCCCCCCCCAGTTACCCCCAATGTAAACAATTAAAGTGGTCGCTAACATGATCTAGAAGTTAAAAGAGACATAAAAAAATTAGCGTTGAAGGGCCTCGTACCTTTATTTGTAAAAAAGCTTCGTTCACATTCATGAAAATATTGAAATAGTTGGTCACAAGGACCTGAATATAAGTATTAACATCCAGACATGACAGTGCACACAAAAAACTTGTACTGACAAGATTCTTGAAAGTTGAAAATTGTAAGTGGCATGCAAAAGTTATAAATTGAGAAGTCATTTCTCTAGTAATTAATCTGATAATAAATTCGACGAACTCAGAATAAGGACAATCAAAATCCAATTCACTCCAAATAAATATTTTCTCTCAAATGTTAGCAAAAAAATTTATTTCATTTTGTTGACCTACGAAATCCAAGCAATAACGTGTAATAAATTATCTCAATTAGATATTTCTCAGTTGAATTTTACACGAACTCCTCAATTTATATATTATATGAACAACAAATTGAAATACGTTTCACATGGACTAAATTGTAATTTGTTATTCGATTTTAAAACTGCCTTCCATTCCAGTTTTCCCAAAAGGGTTACTCTACTTACGCTGTTATTGTACCTAGGTCCTCAATTAGCAATGCCTTGAATTGTGTGAAGAATTACGACCAATTCAATTAGCCACAAACATTCACACACAAATAATTATTATCTTCTGCTTTGTTCCCTTTATTTTTGAACAGACCTTGAACAGTACATGGAGATGAATTATTTCACATTTTTTATTATTATATTCTTGCAAGTTTCGAAGATTTTTTTTCATCTTGAGGCCATAACATTATGTAAATAAGAAAACATAGTGGCATATGAGAAGTGCACAGATACATCATGCTAACATTCTTCGTGAAGTTTCAAGGTAGCGTAACGAACCAGGTTCTCCACTCACCAACTCCACCCCGCCGACATCAACATCACCCTTTTTGACACCAACGTGATGTATCTGAAGTATTGAAGTTTCGTGCAAAGCTCATATCAGCTTTTTGAGAACGGCAACGAGAACAGTGCTCTTTTGTCTGCTCTGAGAAGACTAGGAATCTTTACGAACATCACTGTCCTTAGTAGTTACTGCTCTGAAGGATGGAGTCCATGCTCTTCTAGCTCCTCCTGCTACGTAACGCTTACCAAAAGAATTTGCGGGAGGAGCCTGAATGCCCGTGTAAAGAGGGACCCTGCTCGAAACCTGCTTGCCTCGTCAGAGAAACCAGAACAGGGCGCGGTCGCTCTCAGCGCCACCCCGACGCTGGATCCCGCGGAGGTAATGTCTGGAAGCCATAGGAGTGGCCGGGGCGCCCAGTCGATAACACGACGGGGGGCGGTGGCGCTCGGCGTGGCGGGGCGGGGCAGGATCCTCCTGGAGCGCTGCTAGTAGGAAAACGTATGTAGCTCCTATGAGTAGTAGTAAAAAAAGAAAACTAAATGAATTCCTACACAGAGTATTAGAGCGATAAAGGTGAGCTCTTTCTAATTGGTTCTAACAAAATAGCGGTAGGGTTCCTAGGGTTCCTTTGCGAAACGCATGCCATCAGTATTGCAAAACCGATATGATTCCAGTACTTCAGAACAAACAAGTGGGCGCCAATGACCTTGGCTGAAGAGCGCTTAAACATCAGGCAAGCAAGAACGAGAAAAATCGAAGTGGGAAGATATTTCATAGCATTGAGCAAATCGCTATTTTACCAGCCCACAAGAATTCTCACCGTTCCAGTGACCCAACTCAAGTTCATAAACTGACATAATAATGCCAAATTTCATAATTCTACAAGAATACGCACCAAGAAAATTCTCACGCTCAAACATATCCATCACGAGATCGAGAAATGATTCCTTTCAATATTCAAACAACAAAAAGGTTTGTCATTTGAGGTATTCGCATTTCACAAAATTGCTTTTATAAATCTACTCCAATTCCGAATCTGGATTCGGAATAAATGTAAATGTAAATGTAGGTGTAAATCCGAAGTGGGAAACGCCGAAAAATGAATTTGACAGACACGAAAGTGATGACATATAATGTGCATGTTAGCTAACATTGTCGTTGGAGACTTAAGGCGACATGGCGGTCTTGGGGGGGAAAGGCTACGGGTTTGAACCGCCATGTTCCCCGTGCATGGCGCGCCAGTACATGGGCGTTTACCCGAGGTGGTGCATGGTGGGCTCTCCTTTCCAACCTCATTCCATCTTTACTGGCCCGCCTAGGAGGCGTAGGAAGCATGGATTGGGTGTTTCGTTCCCGCTTCCCCAGCACCATGCTGGTCGCACTTAGTGGTCAGCCAGCCTCAATCCGCGCGAAGCCTTCACTCTACAACAGCCGACGAGATCGCGTGAAGTGTGATACCGGATCACACTGCGATCTTATATAGTGGGATGCCAGCCCACAGGCCAAAGGTCTGAATGAAAAAGAATGACTCCTCGCCTTATCACATTTGCTCAAAGGTCAACAACGTTGACTAAACCACTTCTATTCATTAATCAGTCTGGCTGCCACAGAAAAGTTGTTTTCGTTCTTTCCTATTTTCTAAGATTCTTATACTACCTATCTTTAGGCAGCCTTTTCCTACAGCATTACAGTACTTTCCCTAAACTGCGTAAGCAGTAGCGAGAAAGTAAAAATAAAAATTCAAATTTCAGGGCTACCATTATATTCCCCTTAATTTTTTATAATGAACATCGAACTGTTGTTCCGAACATGCTTTTTCTATTGCTTAGAGTGTGCTAAATCTATGTGCATTTGAAATCGCTGGGTTTTCTAAATACACGAAATAAAGGGGTCATATTTTTAAGATTTGATAACTCTACAACAATTAAAATAACAAGAAGCAAAGTATTTCAATCTACAGTATTTCAGTTCGCAAACCTCCGAGGTACAGAGAGTGATCACACACACACACAAAAGACCCCAACAACAACAAACTTGAAACAATATATTCGTAGTCGAAACTATTTTTTATTAAGAAGCTTTACATACTAGTCATGAACCTGAAATTTGAACGAACAAATACATGGAAGGATTACAATTCTATTTCCATAAAAACTACAAAAATCGAAATCTGAAAGTTCCCATTACATTCCCCACCTACCTGTAATTTGCTGTACTAATGAACAAACTGTGTTCCGATCCTAGTTTTGCCTGTATCGATTACTAACAATATATCTTGCACTTCTAAATCTTAAATTCATTTAAGTAAATTGTTTATGATTGCATTAGAGCAGATTAGTACTGTATTACTAGAATGTCCCTTTCTCATCCCGAAGATTTTTACATATGCGATTCGTATTCTATTCTACTAATTGCCATGTACTCCAAGTCGTGAGAATTGCATCCAGGTTCTTCAGGTTGTGGGGGTGAATTCTGTTGGGACACAACCAACTAGAAACCAGAAAGTAATGAGCTGCCCCCAGACAAAAGCGGTCACGACAAAAATTAGAAAAAGAACATGACCGAAAGATAAAAGGCATCCCTCCTTTCTCTTTTAAATCATGGCCCACCGGTTATTCAAGATAGCTCTAAGAGAACTGCGATCCTATCGCGCGTTCCATTTCTAATACAGGTGTTGGGAACGAACGGAATTGAACTCGCAGCGAAAGCGAAATAAATAACCGTTACTGAGCCACCCACACCATTACCAGTTATCTCCGAGCGATGACCTTCTGATCTGCGGATGACCAGCTACATCGGACGGCGATGCAATGCGGAAGGATAAGGTCGCTGCATTGGTAGAGGGGAGATTAGTGGACAGAAGCGCACAATATTGTGGAAAGGAACAGAATGGAATAAAATATGACTCTCACTTAGTGACACGAACATTGGTTGTCAAAAGATGCGAAGATGGCAATGGCAATTCAATTGTTTCAAGAGATTCAGTACACGCGAAGACATAGTAGCTTCAATCACTGCTATAACGCGAGTTGCTACAATAATTCTCAAATCCACCATTATGATCCGTTTCTTTCTTTAATGAGGGGAAGGGAATGAATTCTCAAGATTAGGACAATGATGCTTAAATCCCCACATATATGGCACTGGTGTTAACCATATTGCTGAAAGCACATGCTCCAATACATCACGTCTCCTTTGCCATAGTTGCATAGGCGACTGGAACAGAAGGCATTATATTGCTATGGAATTGAACACCTTTAATTCTAGCTTTTGATGCACCTGTCAATAACCTCCACTGGTTTGGATCATAATCCCAATGCCCCCGTCAAACCTCACACATCAATACAGAAAGATTTTCTCTTACTTGAGCCCAGAACAACTGTGTCATTTAGTTTTTATTGTGTTACAAGCTGTGGGGTTTAATCTGCATTTGATTGGAAGGACTTTCTTTCTGGAAATAACGAGTCACTACTCTCCCAGTGCAAATTTTTGTCACTCATTTCGTACATTTGGATATGGTGGTAATGCAACAGGAAGTGTTTCAGATAGAGGAACTGGCCTCTTTGTTGACGGCAATTTTTCTTTCTTTCTTTCTTTTGTATACAATGCACTTCTTTGATCTGCGGTCAGTGAAGCCTTGCATATTTGTTATATAGAAATAGCAATCCATAAGGTGTTCCTTGGACTTTCTCTATATCATAGGCACAGCAAACGAGCTAGAACTACCTCTTTCCGGCCACCAGATAATTTCACGCAAGTGCAACAACAAAAATGAGGAGTCCAAGTCGTCTTCTGATTTCCTATTTCTCAACCAAAGTAGTGTTTACTACCTTACCTACCCTACTTCAAAAGGAGTCATCTTCCTTTTCCTTGTGAAAGTAAATTCTCCGCAAATATAACAGAAAGTGTCTGCTTGATGTTCATATTGATGGTGGGACATTTTCTGGGAAACAAATCAAGTTAATGTAAAAATGAAGAAAATTGAAAACACTAATTTTAACTCAGGTTTTCTTACATTTACTAAGCTGCTTTAAATTGTGGTTATGGTTAGACTATTTTAGTTGGAAGGTAGGTCTACAACTTCAATATCAGTCAACAATATTACAATATAAGAGCTTACCTACCAATTAATCCGGTACTTACAAATGAGCAAACAGCGAGTCAAAATTCATACACAGACAAGATAACATTTAAACGGAATATAACACAGTTCACACGGCCATACGATTGTTGCTGTTGCAAGAAACCAAGTAGCTAGCAAGAGAATATTTAGCACAAAATCAGTGTAGCCAACTTAACTATATATACAATACCACTTTACTAGATATCTAATTGGAAACGAAGACGGAATGTTACTGAATCTGTAAAAATTATCTCTGATACGCGATTTTCATCCTCAAATTTGTAATTAGGATGAAAAAATCTTTAAAGAACACCTTTTCACTTCAGAAAACAAAAATCCTTTTAACAGCGTTATGGACCGCTCTTGTACAACGAACCTCTCGACAGTAGACCCCCCCCAAGTCAAGTTTTCTTCCTACACTGAGGATGGTTTATTAAAATAAAGTGGAAAGAAATACGAGTGTACCCAAGTCGTACACGTTCAAGATAACTGGTAACACTATAACAATACAAAAACACATCAGAATGAGCACATGGTAGACCGCGCAACCACACGCCCGCTTCACGAGGTGATAGTATCCTGCATTCTCAGACCTAATCTGCAATGAAAATTTACCTCTCTGATTTGAGGGGGGGTGATTTATTACATTGAATAGAATCACAATATCTATATTAAAGAGATATGTTTGGGCACACACAGGTATTACCCAAATATACATACGCATTACAAAGAAGATTCATAGTTGCACAGTTTACGATGACGCTTGAAATGTAAGGAAATTCTGAAATTTACATCTGATAAATTGAGTTTCATGATCTCTGAGCTTAGAAATGACTTCTAATTCACAACTCCAATCCGTAATTACGGACTTCTATTTGCTTAACACAAAAACGTGTAGTCGAAATGTACATACACGCATGTGGAAGGAAACGTTAGAAAAACCCACACCATAGTAATTAGCTTCCCAATGATCTCCGTCCGCGATTGTGGTGGTGAAACGAAGAGGCATTTCACATAACCGCTACGATTCCTCGTAAGCACAGCAAACCTCTGTCACAAATAATACTCAACACAAGAATTAGGCAAGGCAGCTCTCACGCGGGGACGGGCTACCTCGCTCAGGACGATGCTTCGATATCAAGAAGTTAGACAAAAGAGACAACGAATTAATTGTAAGTGCACGTTTAAAAGAACCTATGATCACAATTGTATTCTTAGTAAATGAACAACAGCATTTCCTTTTAAATTTATTCTATAGAAGGCACAGAAGAAAAATATAAATCGCGGTGTATTCACAAGACATTGAATTATTATTTAACAAAAAATCTAAATATGATTTAGGGGTAACGGGTGCAAGTTAAGTGAAACTTTTATCGTGGTCACTTCAGTCTCATTTGCGATACTGAAGGGAAGGTATTAAACCACCTTTTAATTACATTAGGAAACAATTTTTGTTTTTACACTTCCCGGATAAAAGTAAGATTTCAAAGGAAACTATCCTTCTGATTTCGAAAATCATTACAAAAAGTTTCTGTCAAGGTTCAAAAGATACGAACATACTTAGTATTTGAAATAAAATCCTATACCAATTTCCGGTATGTCACTCCGGTAATATTACTACAAAATTTTATGAGCATGATTCATAAGAGGTAAAAAAGTTAAAATGGAATATGCATATTCGTGCAATAATATGCAGAAATTAAATGGTTTGTTGTTATTCTCCACAACATTGGTAGAGCGAATAACAATGATTTGAGTTTTCCATGCAACCACAACGTAAGGTTCGTTGTACAAGTGACAACACTAATGAGCAGCCCATGGTTTCTCCTAATCACAAACACTACTAACAAGTATTAAGAAAACGCAAATTTTGTAATTTCATTTTCTTTTCTTTGAATTTTGGGCGTAAATCTTCCACAAAATCTATCCACAAAAATAGACCACGTGTTAGCCGATTTTTTCTATATTTTTCTAAAATTAGATAAATATAATGGATTCATCCACCATTTCGTTACCAGGGCCCTGTAATAAGAGTTTTCAGCCGAAAATACACCGTTTTTCCGCGCACCATTACACATCTTTCTCTCTATTCCGTAGCGAGAAAGTAAAAAGGGAGGCAACTACGACACTAAATCTACTACCAGCACTAAGTCGGGAAATTACCAAATTACCTAATGAAATGAGTGATTTTCCTCGCCCTTTGTGAGCTACGTAAACTAAACCCTGTTTTTTCATTTTGATTGTTCTTCGCAAAAATAATTAATCACTTTTTCAGGCCGAACCAAGAAATTATAGAAGTTCTACGTTAGGAAATGCGGGACATCGAAATCTTATAAACTGAATTTCGCTGGGATAGAATTAAAAGGTGGACAACCACAAGCAAGTCTATCATTAAGTGTTGTACATTTGTCGCAGCCTCTTAAGAAATAAATTATTTGAAGTCATTTTATTTTCACCTTTGATTCTATTCAAACAGATTAGAAACCGATTAGAATTAACTCCCACCTCCTATATTTACGTAAAATTTTCCTAAACGAGTTTTTCCCTTACGTAATACGATCGTTTTAATTGATAAAATGCACACATGAAGGAAAGTACAATGGTAATTAATAACATGAACTGAACAATTGAAGACGGAAGTTTCTTTGGATTAGTGCATCGAATAAGGAGAAAAAGATACCTATTCAATTTTGCAATACCCTTGTATAACTTGTTTGCTAATTAAAGGAAAGTCATAACTATAAACAAGAGTAATATTCACTTAAAAAGTGTACGAAATGTTTTCACAAATTAAGCCCGTTTTACATCAATTTTCTGTACAAAAAATATAAGGAAAAACGACGTTCGTTTCTACGCAGTACTGTTCCGGTATCGAAACTGGATGAACAAATCAGAGGTTAGAGTATAGAATTTTTACACGGTCATTTCCTATTCTGCATGTAATCGTGTTGAAAATATTTTCTTTTGAAGCCGCAAAAAGGGCTGGAGATCAAACGGTTGAACACCGCATTTACGGCAACCAAGCTGGGTTATTTTAGAACTGAGCACAGAACGAGTCAATATTTGAACACTACAAGTTTTATCACTCACTACATAATCACTTCACATTACAATACAACACATTGGAATGCTCTGGAGAAGGAACAATTTGCACCCCATGCATAGCAAATCAGTGAAAGTTCCGTAAATTGCCGCTAGGACCGCCCGTCTGGTCCGTCACTTTTCTATACATGAAAAATGAAGAAAAAAAATTTCACACTAGCTTCGTAAAAATGTAATACTGAAAATATTAAAACTAGTGTTGGCCCATACTACATTCTTAACTTTAGCAATTTTCAAAAATTCCGAATTCAACGAAAATCAGGTCTGCATCAAGTTTTTTAAGATCCTACGCTCCATCGAGGAAAAAAAATTAAAAGAAAACGTTGGCACCGTTTTTGACAATACTTGTAATTGCATTAACTTCAAGCAAAAATTACGTGTACAATGCTAACTTTTTCAAAAAATTTAACATGACTTATTTAAAAATAACTTTTTAGTACGGATTTCATTATTATTACTAGCAGTAGTAGCTTAGTAGAAGTTGCAGCAACTTGCAGAATGACACTGCACTATGCAGATTATAAATCCCGAAGGCTTCGGACTCCCGTTCATTAAAGGAAACAAATCTCTCAATATTGTACTTGTGCATTGTTAATTTCTGCAATACTAGAATTAGGAAGATGTTAAATACTTTAAAACTTCTGTATTTTTTAGAATTCAAAGATTTCAACGAAAAAGACCATTTTTAAACGTCCTTTGCGCTATCCATGGGAAAAATTTCATCAAAAAGTTCGGAACAATTTTTGAGAAAATGTTGATAATGTTGAGACTTCATGTCAAGCACCTCCAAAAATCAACGTATGTTTCACACTTCGAAAGTCTCGAGTTCGGCCATCGATCAGAGAATATCAATTTTGGAGAGCATCATCATAAACTATTTAGCCACTAGTGTTGATCACGAACGAACACCCGTTTTGTCGTCAACTAATTTTTTCGCTATCACGGGTCAACAAAACAAAGACAAAGTAAGAGTAATTTTCGACCATCAGGAACAAGAATAACTTTTTCGATACCAGGGCCCCACAATAAAATTTATCTGTCGAAAAATCGCCTATTTCTGTCGCAGCATTAACACACTTTTTCTTTAGTACACAAGTACGTAGAGTAAGGGGAGAAAGTAAATTCAAACGAAATAATTTTGGTCGTCCCAAATTATCATAAACATTTGATAATATTCTCTTAACCGCGAGTTACTGTTAAACATTCACAATAAATCTTATTTAAAACTATTCCCTTTAGGAAATGTTAATAATTTACAGTGACATTACATTCTTAAATTGTTAGAATCAAATCTTTAACATTTTTCATCCCTTAAGTATTTTATTAATGTGTTTAAATCGAAGACTTCTTTAAATAAAAAACCTACTTATAATTTTAAAAAATCATGATAAAAAATTATTAGTTTTAGAAACCAATTAGACTACGTCCAGAGGACGTGGTACAGATTTACAACTGGACCAAGTAGACTATTGGTCGCGGTCGCGAATGTAATGCTTAGTAGAATAAAACTATAAACGATTTGGTCAGTATAACGTCCAAACAACACTAAGCATTATGTGTGGCATAGGGAAGGAACAAAAGCACCATTTCATTGTCAAGGTAAACTGGGCGGAACTCTCCCCTCCCAACCACAGGTTTGTTTTTAGTATTGCGAGGCCCGCACGTAACTCCTTCCCTTGATTACCACTTGCTACAGCCCCGGCCATTACTTGTGTATCTGATACCGCAAGGGGGCGGACGCCGGAGCATAGTGCGCGCGCACGCACGCATCTGCATGCGCGGCAGCAAAATGCGTATATCCGAAACGAATATCCCATTATCCCTTACGGTGAATGGACGTGGGGAAACGAGGAAATACCACTAATTACGATTATTTCTAGCTTTCTAGTGTAATTATAGTTTAATTATATCACTCTACATACTTCTCAAAAGACGAAAGCAGTCGTATCAACAGTATTTTTTCCAATCTTCCACATCAAAATTAAACTGGAGGTAATGAGGAAATGTCTCATTTTATTATTTTCTTTGCAAGACGTTATTTCATGCTTAAGTATATTTTTGCGATGGTTACTGAAGAGACTTATGTTTCAAAAACAAAAAACCTATTAACTTAAAAATGTTACATGTTGAATAAACAGTTTTACTACTATTCCATTGTCGGTTTTTTTCGGGTTCGTTGCAAGATTCACGTATAGAAGCTGTTGGAAAACAACCCAAATAAATCTTAGAGCAACACTCAAGAAACCATATTAACTTTGAATTCTTGCTGCTCACTATCCTTCTCACATCCCTGGTTGCAATTGAGTGTACAATTGTAATTAATTGTTCAAAATCATGCGAGCCGAAGTGTTGCCACTTATCCTAACGGTTGAATCATTAATCAATGAATTCTTGCCGGCAGAAAAATACCCATGCGAGACACGTGTAAACAAAGGTTGTTGATCCAGCGAGATATCATATCTCAACAGGCAACTTCTCGTATAGAAAATGGTGTAATTTTCTACAAGTGTTCATGTATGGTAATGTTAATACTACAGAATTTCCCACCGGTATAAATATGTATACCTTGAAATTGATACGCATTTTAGTTTTCTATGCCTAAGTAGTTGGTATTCAATAAAGGATAAAGAAACTATAAAAATTGCTTAAAATTACAAGAAAAAACAACTTAGTTTTATTAATAACTCCAAGAAAGTCGGCCAAGCCGAAAAGTAAATTTTCTAGATTTCAGCGAAGCTAAGCATGTGACGCCTAGAATTATATATTAATTACATTTAAATCCATCTTCAAAAACAAAACTAAGTTTATTAAAAAAAAGGCCAAAGAAAATGCTTAACACAATATAATTGTTATAGTATGAAGACGATTGCATTGTGCCGTGACATTAACTTCCAACAATCTCGTGTTTCCTGTGTTGAAAAACCTGTCTGACCAGCTTGGAACCCTTGGCGGTAAGAGTGCAACGAGAGACGGGACGCGCTGCTTGATATTGAAAGATGCGGGTAATCTTCGGTGTTAAAGAGCACTGCCCAATCCGGCCAGGCGCGGGGCGGGGCGGGGCGGGGGGCGGGGCGGGGCGGGGCGGGGCGGAAGTCGTCTTTCACGCGCGTCCTCCGGCCTCGAAGCTCCCAGTGGCAGCTGTGCGAGCGCGAGGCCTCTCCAGGATTCCTCAGACGAAGGTGAACGCCTGCCAGCCACCAGCCGCCGCCGCCACTGCTGCAAGCAACCCGCGTTCTTTTTCCTCCCGCGTCGCGCGCCCGCTAACGGATCGATGCATTTGCATAAATTAGCATGGCCCCGGTCGTCCTTACCAGCCAAGATAGCGGGTGAAAGCGATGTGCGATAAGCATCGTTCCGTACCAGCGGCCATACAGTCTTCGCAGACGCCTGAGTTTCTCTCTAGAGCGTCTCCTCCTGCCAGCAACCTGCCTCCGATTCTGTGGTTCGCTGCCCGCGCACCTCTGGAACTTCCTTTCCTTACCGATCGAATGGAGTTACGTAACTAAGCATAACTGCTTAACGCCACTTCGTGTTTTCAGTAGCATTTCGAACGCTTTTTTCACCTCCACCAAGGGAGCGAATTCAGTTTGCCTCCGGCAGCGATAACATGGATATCATCAGTTTCTAGTATACAAGGTATCATCAATATTTCGTTTGCGGCTCGTAAGACGATTGCGAAAGACAGCACGGGTGACAATGTTAACAGTGTGGCGGAGTTCATAACAAATGCATGCAATATGTTAAAAGTTTGAGGTTCTTTACGTAGACCTGAACTGCATTTGAATGGATTTGAATTACGCACATTTATCATTTACTATGATCTGAAGAATATAACATTGTACACAATTCCACCCAAATGACACGTATAAACAAGTAGAAGAAAATATATTTTCACGTCTTTCTGATATAATAGCACACGAACTTGGTGTACACGAAGTAACTGGAAATATTCCACAACCTTTAAAAAAGTCTCAGAGAGAGAGAGTCAGAGGGAGAGAGAGAGTCAGAGGGAGAGAGAGAGTCAGAGGGAGAGAGAGAGAGTCAGAGAGAGAGAGGAGAGAGAGAGAGTCAGAGAGAGAGAGTCAGAGAGAGAGAGTCAGAGAGAGAGAGAGAGTCAGAGAGAGAGAGAGAGAGCAGAGAGAGAGAGAGTCAGAGAGAGAGAGAGAGAGAGAGAGAGAGAGAGAGGAGAGAGAGAGAGTCAGAGAGAGAGAGTCAGAGAGAGAGAGAGTCAGAGGAGAGAGAGAGAGAGAGAGAGTCAGAGAGGGGGGGAGGTCCTTTGAACTTCAGGAACATCAGAGCCACTCTCGGCCGTCGGAAGCGGCGCCGGAAGCGACAGCACACCTGCAGCGCGGCCGTGAGGCTGCTGCCATGTGGAACTGCTGCTGTTGCTGCTACCGCGGCGACAGCCGCAGCCATTGCTGCGCAGGGGCCGCCGTTTCCGCAGCGCAGCGGTTGCACGCGCGCGGGCGCGCATTCACGCACGGGAAAGGAAGCCGGGGAGGTGGTGGAGGTGGTACTGTGCGCGGCAGCTTACGGCGCGCGCGGAAAGGCGGCCTTCGCCGCGCGGCGTACGCAAGCAAGTCTCCCCTCCGACTTCCCTCTACGTCTTGGAGACCATAGTCGTGTTAAAATGGCTCATCCATAGCTTGGTCGCGTGAACAGCAACGATTCGAATAACTGGAGTACGAAAATGCATAGTTTTCACTCTCCCTTCACAGAAAGAAAATAGGTTCCTCAATACCTACTTTTCTTGAACTTTTCTCATTTCTATCATGTCTGTTGAAGTGTACCATTTGCCTATACCAACCAATTGTGTACACCTAAACCATAATTGAAATATTTCTAGAAAAATAAAAGTTTACATACCATGTAACATTAATTGTAACATGTCTGAAGGATCAGATTATTTTAAGCCCAAATTCTCTCAAATACCGTTGAAAAATAACTTCCATTCTCACACTTTCATCATAGGCGCCCGTTTCCTTCAATCCCAGCAAGTCTAAATTTCAAACATCTGAAGCACGAGGGGAAACTAGGATTTATACGGAAGCTAATGGACGTCTTCCGCTCCGAGCTCTATCCAATTCAATGCGTCGGAGTAAAGAAATGGAGATATTGAAAATCACTCCAATGAAATAATACAATTATGGAAAGTACATTACTTCATTCTTGAAAATCTTAAAATGCATCATTAGTTAAATTAAATTTGATATTTACTTCTTCGATGTTCATCTGATTACCCAACCCTGTGTTGCAAACCCTTCTGTACGTAAAAATTAGGTACAATGAAAGTTTGTCAATACTATTCTAAAAGGTGGCAATTGGTTCAAACCCCAGTGCAAAAACTTTCCAGGTTTATCGGAAGCCAAGTTAAAAGAGGGAATCTTTCTTGGTTCAGGTATCCTAAATTTTATGAAAGAATTTGAAACTAGCACAATAGCAAAGAAAACTTGGGATTCCTGCAAAGATGTCAGTAAATTTCCGGGTAATTACCAATATTCTGAATACATTGCAACTGTTACGAATATGCTGCACAAATTTTATGCGTTGGATTGCTCTATGAGTGTTAAAATGCATTTCTTTCACTCACTTGTGGACTTCTCCCCAGAAAATTTAGGATGAGTCAACAACGAAAGGTGAAAAATATCACCCGATATGGAGCACAAATATCAAGGAAGGGGCAAGAACACGCCGACTACTGTTGGATATTATCACGAGTTAGGTCTGAGAATCAATAAAAATGAACATCAGAAACAAGTTTCAAAGGAAAAAGTACGAATGTAAATAGAAACTTTCTTTTGTTTTTTGCCCATATTGAAATTTGTTTAAAAGTTCAATGTATACATTCTTTTCTAGGTCAATTATCTATTTTATGTAAAATACAAATTAAAATAGTATGTTGGTGATTTCCTTCCAGTAACTCATCATTATTTGAAGTAATACAATGTTTAACTTCAAGGGAATTTTTTGTTTCTCCCTCGACCAGGGACGGTTCGGGCGATTTGGCATGGATTTTCACCCATTAAAAAACCAATAAACAAAATTGCTGAAAAATCAATTTGCTCGTCAAGAGTCGATGTATTTTACACAGATTTATATGGATGAAACCACTGCTACCAGATAGTCTTCGTGCAAAATTATTCAAGAGAATTCCTTATCAAACAGGATTTTGGCAAAAAATCGATATCGAATTTACAACATCCTGACGTCCTGAAAAAAAAAGGAGGACGTTTTCGACATCAGAACACCAAATAACATAAAAATGAGCGAAAAATTCCATTGTATTTCTCAAAACCTTCAATTTCGCAGGCCTGAGTTATTAGCACACAATTGGTACATTAACTGATGTCAACACTTCCTCCTAGAAGTTTTAGGAGTACTAACTTTTAAAAGAATGGACTAAGTATTCGTAATGGTGTATGAGAAATCTACGAATGATGAAGACATGAAAATATGGCGTTTATAACGTACGTGTAAATACTTCTACTTTTATCGGCTAACAACGGCGCAATATAATATTTAACCACGTCGTTTCATATTCGACCTCCAATTATTATTTCCGAAGATGCAATTATGAAAAATATGTCGCACAGAATGAAGCAGTACATCGTTAGGAGTGTTTAAAAGGGAAAAAAATACGAGGCCATTACCGCTCTGTTTACGTGCAGGAACTTTCCCATCTACCGCTTCGTTCATTAGCGAAACTGCTCTCTCTACCCGAGACACTCCGTTCTCGCATTACATCAAAACGTAAGACTAATTTATGAAATGTCTATTTAACTATTCTCACAAATGTTTAAACAATTCACGGAACTATGCAAGATTTTAAGGACTTGATTAAAAATATATTACGTATATACACAATTCACGCATGTCAATTTACTTGAACATAAATAATCAGCTTAACATTACTTTCTCACAATTGGCTCCTAAAAAAAGGGGGGCGGGGTATCTAGCCCTGTCTTCGTTCAATTGTGCATTCTCGAACCACGTTGTGTGGCACAACCCGGATTAAATGAGAGCAAAGCGCCCGGTGTGTCCCCTCCCGAGAGCTCAAGAACAGCTAGCAAGCAGCAGCGAATGTGGAGCTGGCACGCTCTTCGGCCTGGCGCACCTCCGCATGCGTGGCCGCCGTTGTTGCATTCCGCAGCCGCCGCGCCACTCGCGTCCGAGATCCCGCATGCAGATCTCGCGCCTGCAGAACCGGTGCGGGCGGTGCAGAAGGGCACAGCCACCCGAGCCGCCTCTCGCAAGGCCTACAGTCCGGTTTACATGGTTGATGTTCCTCTAGGAAGGAGTCTATGGCAATGGCCCACCATTCCCCCCATATGCACGCTCGGGTTGCCAAGTTTGCAACGTCCGTACGGAACACTGCGCTTTTACCTTTGACAGAGCGGCCTGGTCAGAAAAAAAAAAAAGATCTAATTGTAACGCAACAAAGTTACATTATGGACCACGACCCCTTTAAGCAAACTTACAGGAATGAAATTCTGACGAACCAGAACGTACGTATAAATTTCAATCAAATACAATTCATGTTATAGTGTGCTTATATGTCAACTCACACACACAAAGTTATATATACAGGTTTTCATCGTCCGAAAAGTCAGATTTAAGTATACATCCAGTACTTGTAAGATTTCGAAGTCATTCTCATTACCGAACACTTATTAGCGCTGGTATGCCATAGTTACGGAGCATGTGAGCTAAAGAACATTCATACTCATTACCGGTAACAATTTTTCGTTTAAGTTATGTTTGGATAATAAAATAACGAGTTACGTTAATTGTAGCAATATTGCAAAACAAGTTTGAATTTAAGACACTCGTGTTGTACAAGTTAATATTGTACTCGTGTTGTCTTTGCATTTGTTTACGTGATTGTTTTTTCCTAGCACGTCAACATGCTATGGTTATTGTCCCGTTTGTGTAATGTTTTTATCCCAAGAGGAGGCGACCTTCCCCTGCTGGATGGCGAGATTCGAGGCCGATACAAATGTCGGCATGCGGGGGATATCCGCTCCACACTTCCCCAGTGGAGCACCGCCTAAGCCGGGACAAGATCAAAGCTCCCAGCATGTGTAGTGCATGTGTGTGTGTGTGTGTGTGTGTGTAAGTAAGGGGTGAGGATAGGCCAAGAAAGGCAGAAGGAAAGATCGCGTGCGGTCCATGACCCGTTTGTTGGGGATACTTCTCCAGAACACGCCTGACCGATTAGAGAAACCGAGGACAACTACAGATCAGAGCAGCGAGCCGCAAGAATTCTCTTGCAGATAGGGTCTAAATTCGACCTAGCTATATAGCTGGAGTCGAAAACGCACCACGGTCGATACTAGGACTTCACGGCAAGAGCCGATGCCCAAATAAACGTAAAGTTGGCTCAGAGTTAACTCAACCGGTTTTATTTATGCATTTGCTGAAATTAATGTCAATTCTAGCACATTAAGTTTTATTTTATTGCATATTTACTTTGTTTTCAACATTTGATTGTTTCGTAGTATTCGTTTGACTCCGAAGTTTCGGTTTAAAATTTTTGGGTGGCTTTTTGTGGATTGGCAAAATTTAGTCAATCCTGGTTTCAATATTGTTTGTGTCCAATGCTGAAGTCCTTCGCTCCAGGACTCGTCTGGGCCGGTAGACCGCGTCAGGAGGCGAAGTCGAGCGGTGCGGTGACGTGCGTCAGCCGGCGGCGCTTGTCTGAGCCAACGCACCGCCACACCTCGGTTACGTCAGCGGTTATCCTGGGCCTAGTGCGAAACGGCCGATCCTGTCCCCGGCCGGACGTCTGTCGAGTCCACCCACTGTTCGCTCAAGCTGAACTTTCCAGATGATTCAAGCAGACGTTCTGGATAATTTTATTAAACATGCACAAATCATTTCCGTTCGGTGTTACTCTATCTTCCAGAGTATGTCAATAGGAGTTAACATAATACCGACAAGTTTTCTTTTAAAATAATCCGAAGTTGAATTAAAACGAGTTGTATTAAAACCACTCAACCGATTTCTTTAACACGATGCACACATTTTTTTTAAATGTTTAATTAAAAGTTTTAATTTATTCCTGTATTATTCAAATCGCTTAAAACCAAAATAAGGTTTGTTACAATGTAAAGGTCTTTACTAATGGTAATTCGGGGAAGTTCACTAGCATGTCGACGCCAGCATCATGCTCACAATAAAACTTCACTAAGCCATTTACCACAATATTTCTAGCTGCAGATTACCTTAAGCACTCTTAACATTTGCAGGTTAATACGAAAATATGTCCAAGAATCTACGACAACAATGAATCGAGAATACAATCTTACAAGAATAATGAAATACTCGAATCGTTCATTCGTGCCACTGAACCTGAATTTAATGAATCGATTAAAACTAATTCCACCACATAGGAAACAAATAAGAATTCGACAATTCTATGAATATACAAAACACGCACTATGGTGGTCATGACGAACAGCGTCGAAATCGTTAAACTTCATTAACTGACCCCAAAAAAGTGACTTGTAAGCGACCTCGAAATTCGTTGCGACGTCCTTGACCCAATCGAGTCGGCCTTAATTTCTCAAAATTTGTTGTGACCTTGATCATGAGGTCTTTCCTGGAGAGAGGCCAATATAGCGTTTCCCAAAGACACTATGTTCTTCGGAACATACAACCAGCTAGCCACTTTCCAGCCCCGCAGGACCCTCCCACGACGCGACGTAGGCGGGGCGGCGCGCCGCGGCCTGGTGCTGGCGTTGGTTGGTCGATGAGGGCGCATTCCGCTCTAACGACCTGCGATCATCTCGCAGTCGCGCGCACAAACGAATCGATACAGCCGCTGTGCAATTATGACATATTCCGCTGGCAACAGGACTCAAGCGACCTCGATTCGCTGACCGTAGAAAGGCCGAGATTAACTTTGCGACCGACTCCCCACTAAAGAGGCCGCTGGGGAATGCGGACGAATTCAAGATAGTGATAACTCCCAGCCAACGGCTGATACCCACGTTCCTGAGCCAAGACATTCCGCTCCTTCTTCAAATTGGTTTCAGAAATCACGAAATCAATACAAGACAATGATTCAAATGTTTTAGGTATTTTTATGAACAAATGCTAATAGAGAAGTAAAGTAGATACAAGTGCGATCACAAAATCTGAAACTCAAAGAAAATGATACTTAATTGTGAACTTTTCTTAAGAGTATCACCAAGAGAGACTGATTAAAACTTCGAAGATTTTACATTAACCCTACCATTATTAGAATTTCTGTACAAATTCGAAAAAACAAAAAATATTCTAACATATGCGCAGTAACTGATGAAACACTGCTTCAAAATACCATATCGAGCTCATTATACGAGTTAAGTAGTCATGGTTCGTTGACACATCAGCTGGATTACAAATTGAAGTCAAGGCGGCAAACGTTACTGGAATTAACTGCACATCCCCCATTCAGCAAACACCATGGGTGTGGCTGCTTAGCAGCCGCAGGTGATTATTCCCCCCACTACGGTACTATTCATCGCTCGACCGAGTTCGTTTTATCGGGCGAGGAAACCACGAGTCAAAACATAACACACGCTTTAAATCACGGCCCCACGCGTCATCGGCTCGGGGGGGGGGGGGGCGTCTATCAATAAACAAAACTCTCACGCCGACTCGACGTCGTCGACTGAATGCCAACGACGCGCGTGCACCCGAGTCCCCTTCGCCATCGCCCGGCCGGAGAGGGGCTTTAAATCCGGATCGGGATCTGGCCCTAGATCTCACCGCGCTCAGCGCCCGACCTCGCCGACCCGGCGGCGTAACGGCACCGCTGCCGCAACAAATACCGAAAGTAAAACAAAGCGCCACTCCGGCCGCGTGCAAGCGACGCCCAACCACCCGCACCCAGTCGCCGACGTTTTCTGTCAGCGGCGCCGCTCCTCGTCGCCCGCACAAGCGGCTGGCTTCGCGTCAGGCCCGCTGCCGGCACAGCGGGGAGGGTAGCCACCGCGGCGGCAGGTGTGACGAACGCCGGAGGCTCCTCGGGGATGCTACGCAGAGCTTCGCAACGCGTGCGCGGACGTCGATCGGTGACGTCGCAGTATGAGAACGTTACGTGCGTGTGCATTGAATAATTCACGCTTCATTCAAAGCTGAAGTGATGATTCAACGCTGAAATACTGAACTAACTTTTGATAACGCGTAAATTTTTCTCATTCCTGAAAGTTTTCGAAATTTCGTTAAATTTGTCTTGTCCAGCATGCCAGCTATAATCCTGGAGTTAAAATTAAGAAAGAAAACTCTTACTTTATTTTCTAAAGAGTCAAATGTTTGGCGCATTAAGTATGTTTTATCAAAGGGTAAATGGAATATGTATTTACAATAAATTAAAAATGCAACAATCCCTCAATTTACCCATTTACCCAATTCCCATTTACCTTGCTCACTTTCATTGTGCAAAAGTTCCTTCACTAAACTAAAAACTAAATAACAGTATGTTATGTAACAAATTTCTAATTTCTTTTTAGTTCCGCAATATCTTAGAGGATCAGTGTGTTCTTCACAAACCGAATACTGCCTTAGAAAATGAATTAGGAGAATCTCTTAACGCCTTGGTAAATAAAGATCTGCACACAAATAAATATGAATAACATTTAATACAAGTGGGACGAAAAATATTTACTGAAATAATTTAATAATAAATATCCGAGAACGGTGGAGTGATGAAAATGAAGACCGACTCTCCCTAGTCCAGATTGGTTGTTTAATTATTTTCAAGTGATAAGATATCATTGTATCAAGTCGTTCCCAACTAAAATGAAACATCTTTAACATAGTGTCTTTCATTATTTTATGGAAATAAGAAAAATGTAAGAATGCTTCTTGTAAAGCAGAAATTTATCTCTCCAATTTCTTACAAATTGAAACAAAAAGATTTCAGCTCCCTGTACTATGAAATGTCTATATCGAATATTTAAACACTACAGCCATTCTTCTCTATGAATTATTTCACTTTTTTTTTTAAACGCAGCACCCAAAGCGCTGAATTGTATCCCCCTTTCTCACACACGTCGCGATTTGTCCATCCCCTAACAAAACGTCCCTAAATAAAGATAGCTGCACAGTTCGGGAACCTTCCCTATCCGTTCGCGCGGAAGAGCAGAACACGCGGCGGTGGCGACAGTGGCTGAGCACTGGGCGGGGGCGGCGGGAGAGCAGAGCGCGTCTGCGACTGGGGCGGCTGCACGTTCCGACCCGGCTGATCAATACCGGCTGCAGCGGGTGGGCGGTGGACGGACGCCCTCGCGCCACGTGCCCCGGCGGCGTCACCCGCGCCAATTAACACTAACATCCACCGGCACCGCGGCCGGGGCCGCCCCGCCCCGCCGCCATCCATTCACGACCTCGCTCGCAGGTGCTGCTGCACCGCCCACCACCTGCGCCGCACCTCGCCCCCGCACGCCACAGTCTACACCGGTTACTTCAGTCGCTTTCCGACCCCCTCCAGGCGCTCTCAGGTGCGCCCTCTGAACCCCCGGGGACACCAGCCAGCGCTTTCCACTCCCTATTCACTGCGCACGTTTCGAACTTGCAAAAACCCAACTCGGTTGCTACACGAACACGAAATTTGGTACTTTGGTCCAGACATCTGGAAGTCCTCTAGTCCAATTTCAGTGCACCGAAAATGATCACACTCCTCTCAGGAATCTCTCTTTACATAATTAAACAGAAACGAGAAAGAGAAATGACATCTGTCATGTGCTTCATTGGGACCTTGTGTTCCTCTCTGAATTAAGAATTTTCCAAACAGTTACTCAATTTCTAACTAACTGCGACCAGACAAAATTGCGGAATGACCTTGTCCAATAAAGCAAAAGGGAAGTTTTCCAAAGATATTTCTGAGTTTCTACTCTTACACACACATGTCACGTTTTCTAATTTCATTGAAACTTGCTTTTAGCATTTTGGTTGATTGCCCAATTCCAATGATCATTGAGCATCGAATGACCAAGTCTCGTCTTGAATAGCGAAAAGGGGCAAGTAGGAAAAAAACACTAACAACGAATAGTAAATTGAAAATATCCTGGCAGTAGCATGCACCTTACTTTGACACGATACAAAATGAGAAACTGCTTAATTTACTCCGCTCAAGAAACTAAATCTGAATGTAAAATTTATAGAAATATAACCTCGGACACCATTTCCATTCAAATTATAGATCCTAAATATGCGTTGTTTTTCACCAGACAGTTTGGTCGAAGGTTCAACGAGTGCAGAAACTAGGATATGATAAGATCGCCCGAAGGTAATTTTTTCATACCTGCTACAAGGATGAAAGTTTAGCGAAAACGACAATTCGGCCACTCGTGTCCACTCTACGGTATATAAATGATTTCCAATGAATCAAGAAACATAAAATGTCATGAGTATGGGGCAATGAAAGTAAATCGATACTACTTTTAGTATGAAAAAAATAACTCAAATACCTCAAGCATCCCAATCTAGAAGACAGTACATACGTTCTGAGCAAAAACTCGAATCAAATGCTTTGCATAAGTAAAGTCACGACTAACTTTTTTAGTTTACATAGCAAAATACTTCCAATGTCAGGTCACGTGGCTGAGGTGAGTCACTGGGAGAAGCACGCTGAATGATCTCATCCGCGGCCCGTCCGTCAACAGAAGCAACGGCCGTTCCCTGGGAGTGTCACTGCAAAGTGACGTGACAACAAATTTAGACGTTAACACTGTCCACTGTGTAAATCACGAGTCGTGGGTTGTGAATATTTTACTACCCTTCTATGAGCAGTCACGCGCCGTTTATTTAGTAACAAGCGAGAACAAAAAAAAGAAATCAATAAACTAAAACAATTTAAGATGCACACGTAAGTTTTCCAACGCCAAGAAAAAAATACACACACTGGGGCATAGTACGAATCACATCAACATATTTTATCAACCACTGTACCTAATCTCATTAGGTGTCTATACGTAGGAATTCAGAGAATGACAAGCTACAACACTACATTTTTCTACAGATCTTTACGCAAATCGATAGCGCGAATACTTCCAGTTGTTCCGATCCATACTTCAATGTTTGAAGGTACTCTAAAATAATGTACATCAAGTTCACTAGTATTTCACATTAGTGAAACATTATCGTCGTATAATTAAATTTTACCATGGAACTCTTCTGAAGGTCTGAGTCTGATTAATAATATACGCACACTACTACGCTACTTCTTACAAACGTAATTTCACCCATAAAGCATGAAGTATACACAAGCATACGAATGGAACTCGTATTATGACCATTTCAACAACTTTTGTGATCAGTCATGTTTGTTAATTCTTGTTAACCTTCACTTAAGAGATGACGTGAGATCTTCCTGCAGACCGACGTTGACAAACGCCTACATGGCCGCAAACCATACTAAAATAACTCGATATTTAAATATTAAATATTATATGTAATCAAGAACAAAGAAACAAACACTAATAACATTTCAAGGCACTCTTGTCTAGACACGTATCGGCCATTTTGATGGTATTTGACGGTTTACGTACTAACCAGCTACGCAAGGCAATTTGCTTCCACCATGTCATGGCAAAATTATCAGTAAAACGTTCCCTTAGTGATAAAGCAAAAAGTAATTATAAAGACTCACCATAAAATCACAAAGTCGCAATATGAGAAGAAAGGATTAAACCACAACTCGCCACAAATAACAATGATCTCCAGGCACTTCTTGGGTACGTTTGCGCAAACTGCGGGTGTTTCTCGAGTTTCACGAGAATCACGCGAGAATCAACGAAAACCGGATAGGGAAATGTCACCATTGCTGCGCGTGCGCACTTCGTTGCACATGTGTACCAACTGTACAAATCTTTTACCAACTTAACACTATTGTCAACAACGTTTCTTAATTCGTTTTGCAATCGTGAGTCAATCTAGTGTGATTTTGTGGTTTGCGTGGGAAAAGCATAGGTAGTGAAGTAATTGATTGAATGCAATGATGTGATAAGAATCATCGAAATATTGTCGTCATGATATAGTTATTCAACTTTATGGAGATATTGTTTATGAACAGAGAATAATATACAGTGTTTATCTCTATTGCCATTAAATATATATTTTGCAAACGGTTTGCATTTTACCATACGTATTATTGTTCTTGGAGACGGAAATAAGTGTTTAACCACGACACTTCTTGAAACATTGACATAACATTTTAATCATGTCGCAAAATAAATTTATGCACCCTAGAAACATTTACAAACATCCGCCCAGTTTCAAAGATATGGCTATAAAGTATCCCGAATTTCGTAAATTTGCGAAGCCGGTATGTTTTGTTTTTACAATGTCATTAATTTTGTTAAATTTCTAATCCCTGTTTTACAAAATGGCAATTTGTTGTTGTCAGGATATATCTGGAAAAATAACCCTTGATTTTAAGGATCCTGAAGCTTTGAGAGTATTAACTCAAACACTTCTTCTTAAAGATTTTGATTTAAATGTGAATATACCACTAACCCGTTTGGTACCCACTTTGCCACTTCGTTTGAATTATTTATTATGGATCGAGGATTTGTTGGATGCCGTTGGCATTCAAAGATCAGATTTTGCATCAGTTAAAGGAATAGATATTGGTTAGTATCATGAAATGAAGAGAAAGAGTAAAGTTCTTGTATGAGATAAATGCCAAAAGTTTATGTATTACAGTTTGTCAGAGAATATGTCATTGACAGGAACTGGAGCATCGTGCATTTATCCTCTGCTAGCAGCAAAACAAAATAATTGGAATATGATAGCGACAGAGGTTGATAACGAAAGCTTTAAAATTGCTGGAACAAATGTGATTGCTAATAATTTGCAGCATTTAATAACTGGTTAGTAGCAACTCTCATTGTTGAATTTTCTATTTTTAATTTTTAAATATTTATGACTCTCTAATTTAAGTTAAACTAGTGGAAGGCAGTAAGCTTCTGACCGATATATTGGAAGAAGATGAAAATTACACATTTAGTATGTGTAACCCTCCATTCTTCAGTAGTGAAGATGATCTTGATTTTACTAGCAAATCACGTTCACCATGTCGACCTCCTCCTCACAATGGTATCACAGGAGACTTAAAAGAATTAGTTGCTCCAGGAGGGGAAGTTGCTTTTATTTTGAAAATGATGGATGAGAGTAAACAACTTGGCCAGAAAATCAAGTAAGGGAAATCTTAATAGATATGATATATATATATTGGTAATATGAATACTGTTTTTAAATGGCTTTGTGTAATTATGGAATTATATTGTAGAATTTATACAACTATGATTGGACACAAATCAAGCTTAGCTGTATTGAAATTAGAGCTGACAAAATTGAATGTTGCAAGCATGACTGAGACTAGATTTTGTCAAGGAAAAACTACCAGATGGGGTATAGCATGGACATACGATAAAAACTTGACATTGCAAAAAGCATATCAAACACCTAGTCAAAAGAAGAGTAATACTCCAATGACATACATTGTACCATCAGAAGTTGTGAATGATGCATCAATGTACACGGTTGAAGTTATTTCAGAGAAAGTAATTACATTGCTAACAGATATTCAGGTATGTTTCTGCTTTTAAATAACTTAATTAATTTAATAAAAGTGTGGTGTATGCAATGGCATAACCAAGGGGATGGGGAGTGAATAGTGCTTCAGTATTCCCATCTTAAATCCGATGCAATTTTCACAGATAAAGTTTTAATAATTTCCTACTGTAACAAAATTCATTAAGAATCTTGGTTGAACACATTGTAAATAACTGTAAAATCACATGTCAAAATGAAATTTAAATTCAGTATACATGAAAATTTCTTTATAAGAAAACAAAGTCAGGTAGATACTACATCTGTAGTGCCTTCCCTTCCCCCAAAGAAACCTGGTTGCAACACTGCTCATATACATTGAGATTCTTGTAAGATCTAAATGTGTCATAACATTACCCTCTGGATTCAGGTATCTTCTAAATAATAATTTGAAAATTTCTTCTAATTATTAGTTTGAGTTCTTGACAATTTTAGAAAAACCTTTTGAACAAGACACAAAGTACTCCTTATCATGAATCTTAGATAAAATAGTTACCCTTTTGTTTTTTCAAAAAATTAGAAAAATTTTTTTTTGACTTGTCTCTCACATCAGAAATATTTACACTAGAGGCGATTCCTTCACTTTATTAGATTTATGAGTCCGTGTGCTTTAAATAATGTCAAGTTTTTCGACAACTCATCAGTTTTCTATAAAAATGAGCTCTAAATTCAGCATTTACAGTAATGATAATCACAATTTTCTTAAAAATGGCTTCAAATTTTTCAATGAAAATTGCTATTTAGGACAACGTTATAGACTTCTTTAATATTCTTAAAATATAATTTAGGTTCTATTTGGAAACTGAAACTATTTAGATTCTGCTATGTGCACTTTTTACTATTACGTAAAGATCATTTTGGTTTTTGTTTTTTCAAAATTACACAAATATATTTTTTGAAATACCTCTCAATCCCTTAAAATGAACATTTTGATCAATTTGTCTGCATTATTGAAATTGAATGGAAGTGCTTCAAATGATTTCAAATGAACTTTTTCGAAAACTCAATAGATTCTTTTGAAAAAGGGCTTCAAATTTCACATTTACAGTAATGCTTAATCGCCATTTTCTTAAAAACTGCTTAAAATTTTTCGATGAAAATTTTTATTTAGGATGAGTTTCTGCTCTTCTTTAATATTATTGAAGTAATATTTCGGTTGTACTACTAGGAAAAATTTAACAATATTTTCTGAACAAAAATAATAATGTGCCAAAAGATAACTATGTACCAAGGTTATTTGAAGGAGTTGTTTTTGTAATGGTCTTAAAAAGTACATTGGTTTCCAAATTCTCTGATTTGTTTCTTGCTTTTTCCTGTTTTCCAGAAAGGTTCTACTGTGAGTAGATAAAATGGCTTTTAGTTATTTTTAGAAAGGGTATATATTTGTATTTTAAGAATTCAATTCGGAGTGGGTATCAAAAAGAATTTTTTTTTTATTGCGTCTACATCTTGACGCAACGCGTCTCCAAGCCCCTTTGAAAATTTAGAATATGTTCCAAATGAAGTACCTCTGAAATAAAGTAGCTGACCAGATATATAATTATAATTCGTTTTTGAGAATTTGTGTTCAGGGGTTATGGGGGTGGAATTAGAATGTCAGGATTATCCAAATATATATCCATTAAACCCTTGGTCAATTTTTTGCATGAATACAATTTGTCGATACTGGTTTATAAGAAAATGGAAAATTGCACTTTTTTTTAAGGTCTGTAATATTGAGTTCAGTACAAAGTACACAGTGCAATTTTCTGTTAAAGTAATTTGTTGCAAGGCTGGGGTGAAGATGATTTTTCTAGCTTACTATAAATTGTAATTAAATTTCTAGAATAGTTGACCTTTATGTTTTGACATTTACATGACACTTGACTAGCAATCATTCCAGAGTATTCATAATTCAATATGTGAGAACAAATGGTATGTTATTATCTAGTTTGTGGATTTTGTGGAATGTACATCAACATCAGTCACATACTTGATTTTTTATTAATATTCTAACATTTACATTTTTCAGATAAAACATAAATTGAAGAAAAAAAATAAATTTATGACAATGATAGAAGCAACAGCTTTAAAAAATACATGGTCCCATCAACGGAGAAAAAAGCGGCAAGCTAATAAATTGCTTGACTTGAAGAAAGATGTGGCTGATCATAGCTCTTCTGCAAATATTGAAGAGGAAGATGTAAATGCAAACAAATTTGAAGAGAGAGATGTTAATTTTAAAAGAGGATCTGAGGACTTCAATAGAGAAGAAATTACTAATAAAAAAATCAAGATAGAAGAAAACGACTCTGCAAAAGTGGTTGGTACTTTGGAGAATTCTGTATTGGATTATAAATCATCTGACCCTGAGATAAATAATGAGAAATGTAGCAGTGATGATGTACAAGATTCTCTCAAGCCAAAAGTAAATGAAGAGAGTTCAACTATTCCATTATTGGAAACCACAATATTTGTAAGAAGTATAGCATCAGAAATTCATGTTGAGATCCTGTGGAAAGGGGGTACTGGTGGACGGGAATCCATGCATCAAGTGTTACAATACATTAAAAACAAATTGAAGTAATATTTTATACTAGTATTTTGCAATAAAGGATATTTATAATAAAAATGTTGCATCATTTAGTTTCAATTCGTACAAATACTGTGTATCTACACTAATATATTAAGAAACAAGTCTGAATGTACTGAACCAATATTCATGAAACGTTTGTGCTAGCTTTCTTTAAAGGTCAGGAGTACTGTAGGTTCTGATTTACAACCATAAACCTTAGTATATTTACAAAATAATTACTTATGTGAGCCTTTTTCACCTAGCGTTACATCACAGATTCAAGAATACATTAATGTGCAATAGTATAGCTATGTGCCACGAGGATGATGACCGAGATCTATAATTGAGATCATCAATGCACAAAATTGCTTATGTATAGGATAAATGAAAACTTTATTTTGCCAGTCAATTGTCTAATCCGGAATGTTCATATTTCTGAATGACAGTTTTTCTTCACATTATTTATGAATAACTTGGATACTGATTTTAATTGCAATTATACATCGATATATTAGCTGTGCAAGAGAGATGAAATTATTAGAAGTCATTTTGAAAATGGATGTGCTTTATATTGTTGTAAAAAGGTGGTATGAATGCATACAAGTGTTCTGTATGAAATAATTGTTTTAGCTGTAATTTAAGCATCATAATGTATTTTTGGATTGCGTAAGCAAAAGTGAAACATATTATGAAAGATATACATGATTTGAGGCTAAAAAAAGGATGTTTTTGTAGGTGTTTTTTTAAATTGATTTGGAAATTAGTAATGGGAAATGGGGTAGTCGGAGGAATTGAATGTGTGTCGACACTGCTATTCAAGGTTGTTGAAAATGGAAGCAAAGAGGTTATTTTAGATAAATAGAAAAACTGTCAAGCGAAAATACACTGTTATCTCGAATGGGGAAATGTCTAAAAGATTTTTGGCATCATTTTGTGAACCTCTATTATTTTCAAGGACCCTAAAACACATCCTCCAATTCAATGACAAGCACTTAAATAATATTTAAAAGTCAATTGCTTTGGCATGGCTTTAAAGATTAATTTTAAACCCTTCTTTGGAAATAAGCGAGAAGAAAAAAAATGAAAAAAGAGTAAGTTTTACAATGTGGCATTTGATTGAAAGCATTGGTATAAACAAAATAAAATTCCACAAAAAGAATATACACGTGTATAAGAATATAATGTTTTCGCTTAGATTAAAAATATCCAGTCCTCACAAAAAGAAATATATATATTTCCTGATGAGAGGAAGACAGAGGGCAGGGATACAATAGAATAGAAATAGTATCTGCTGCATCATGGATATAGATTGAATTCCTCTTCCTCTCTGACACATGATTCATACCTGGGCAACGTGCACACATGCATGTTAATGTAGGTAGATAAAAGATTTTATGTACTATATTTCCAATTGAAACATTATCTGCATTTATCAGTAATCTTTTCGATTTGAATTAAATTACAAGAGAATAGTCAACTTTCAAATTACATGTATTTGATCAATTTGATTTCCAGTAATCAGGAGGAATGGAAGTTGGGAAAAGGATCATTTTGTACAATTTCAGGACAATAATGCTTTAATAAATGTACATCATACTTTATTGTTTTCTAGTAATGAATGCGCACAACAGCCTCAGACTATGCACTTTCCAATTGCTAGCAATTAATTCTCCTACCCCAAAACAAATTTTGCTCATCATACCTGAATAGTAGAAAAACAAAGATTCCCTAACAAAATTTATTTTTAATTAGTGATAACTACAATTTTGATATTTAAGCTTTTCGAAAGTTTAGCAAACACTAGTGTTTACAGCATAGAAGAGAAACAAAACAATGCAAATATAACAAAATGTTTTCATTTTTTTTCTTTTTGAATAACAATGACTGAAAAATTATACAGGAAGGCACCTAGTTATTACATTTCATACCTCACTGTTTTACATGTTACCTTTAAACAGTATAAAGCATTCAAAACTACGTGTTTTTGTGTTAAACAAGGACTGGTGATAGTATTACAGCCACATGAAAAATATTTTTCACATGGTATATGCAAATTACAAGAAAGAAGATGCAGTTATTTTAACATCTTAATTATAAGAACACCAATGTATTCACTAACAATAAAGTAAGGAAGTAACACTCATTGTCATGTGCTCAATAAGTGAAAAAATTTTATATCAAGTTGCTGGTCTGTTGTTCAACAATACATTATAAATCTTGAAAATATAACAGAACAATAGGATCATCACAAGTTCAACAAACTGCACCTTCTTTTGTGACTCCGTCACAAAATTACGGTAAATGACTAGTAAGACAAGATTGTGATTTCAACTTCCAACAGAAACAATATAACGAAGTTTTGTAGGCTTCATTATTAACAAATGCAAAAAATCTTGACAAGATCTGTATATTGTAACAAGTAATTGCTCAGTATGAACACTCGACTCAAATTGAAGACTGAAGTATTATCCACATCAACATCCTAAGCGGAAGCATGAGGTTCTTTTTGGCTCCATTGTACAATGCTTTTCCATGTACTCGGTGCAAATATCACATCAGATTTCCTTTTGTCTTCTGCACACTCCATTGAACACATTTATATTTATTAATTATGTAGATAATTTAAAAGCACCAACTCAAAATAGCATACAGAACACATGCACAATAAAAATTTTATTCATAGATGCATCTTCAAATTTTAACACTTTTTCACTCATTGCTCTAACATACATATGCTCTATTATCAGCGATTCTCTTTCATTAATCCAAAACCATGAGAAAAATTGTTTATATTTTAAAATAAAACCAAGCTACTACCAAATTGAGTCAAATCTACATCCACAATGTTGGCTATAATGTAACAAAAACTAGAGAATGCTTCTGGAACAGTATTTTTGATGCATGATGTTCTTATTTCATACTAAAATCCTGATGAGAGAAATGTACTGGTTGTAGTGGAATGTTGACTAAATGTACAATATATCCTACTCAACAAAATACACCACAGCATTTACAAAAATACTATACTGTTTATCAAAAACTTCAAATCCAAACAATACGCAAATATTAAAAGAACTATAAAACTAGACTTTCTCATAATCAGAACACCTACAATCTATAAAAAGTTAAATCAGGTATCTACTCAGTACGTTCTAACTACTGTATAAACTTTCTGTAATTCATTTAGGAAGAACAACAGCTACTGTTATGCATACATGCAATAAAAATAAGCTCTTTGGTATGTGAAAACTGCTAAAATTCACACAGCAGTTTTTCCAATACCAATTTCAAACAAGTTACCACAAAGACATCAAAGATAACAACATAATGCAAAAAATTCATCACTGACCAAGCGGTGAAGAACCACCCGAAATATTTATATACATAACCAAGGAAATATTTTACATAGATTATATTTCGAGAAATTATTCTAATTGTAATTAATGTACCAGAAAATTGAAAGACAACCCTTGCAATGGAGCATGGAAGCAAGTGATTTAAATTGTTTAGCAGTTTAAACTTGCTTCCTCGTGCACGATTTAAAACCTGCAAGTAAATATGCATTTTTTCCTCATTAACCTGAGCATCCATACAAAACGATTGAAATGTCTGTACAATAATCATTCACTTCCTTATTCACATGAACATAACTGAGAAAACAAATTCATAATGTTACACAATGACATTATCAACAACACACAATTTCAAACAACTGATGAACATTCACAACTTAACAATGAGAGTATCAGTTACTCTTAATACACATTATTCTTTAATAAAGCCATTAATTCAAGTGAAATGGCACTGTTCTAATGTACAGACAACACAAGTTGCCTAAACACATTCATATAAAGGAAATTATATCACTGAGCACTTAGCTAGTGTAATTACAAAACAGTAATATAATAAAAATACTTAAGTTTTAAGAAAGTAAAAAATGAAGTGCAACACTTCTCAATATTATTCATGCATTAGGCCTCACCAAGTTCTACTCAATTCCAATCATACTTAAGTACTTAAATTCATCTTTGGAATTGCAAAACGTGTTAAAACATATTCTAATAGGATTACACAGTTGGCAACAAATTCTGTCAAATGAAAGTAAGTCAAGTACTAATGCAATCTTTCCTAGATTATCACTAGTTGCATAACAAGCAACGTATTGCATTGCCTTTTTGTATCATGAAGTCCTAATGACAGAAAATGTATTAATAATTTTAACAATGTTCCTGCATTTGTCACTATTTCCGAACCATTTTTTCAACACTGTTGCATAGTAATCTGTACAATCCTCTTTTCTTCAAATTATCACCATCCACAACAACATTATTTCAACAATTATATTTTTTATCAAACATTTCACAGTCAATAAAATTGTAATGATTCAAGACTTGTGGGCAGGATATACAAGTTGATGGGTGCTACACAGTAGTTTTCAAACTTGAATTGAAAATCTGTACGAAAATAAAACTTAGAGATTTTCAAATTTTCAACGTAAGATACAATAGCTGAATTTGGACAACTCTGAAAATGACTCTTATAGAAAAACATACAATCTGTAGTGATTTTCTTTAACACAGTAGCCAAACTGGGTTTTTCAGTCTTACTGAATATAAAAGTATGTACCTGTGCAAGTTCACTGGGTACTCGTTGACCCTGCGTTTTCACATTTCCAGTTACTGAGTGACCGGTTGGACCCCTACTTTTTATCATGCACTGCAGTTTTCTACACACAATTACACACACACAAAATTCACCTATCAGCTCAACTTGATTTGACAGATTTCTTGTCTCCTTCAACTTCTAGAGCACCATCAGTCTTATCTTCCACAGGCAATGGAGACGTTTCTTTCAATTGTCGTTTTTCTATTTCAGCCTTGAAGTTTTCAATGTCTTGGGGACTATAGAGAATACACAATACAATAATTATCCAGTATTATATAAAACTTGTAATGAATACAAAACTGAAACAAACAAATACCTACCTGATTTGTACAAAAAGAATACCATTAATGACATTAAGCATATCCAAGACACTACCCATAGAAGGGGGTTGAATTTGAATTGGAGGGAGTGAAGCACCTGGTTTGCCTGTATAAATTTCATTCATCTTCTTCTGTAAAACTACAGCTTGAGAAGTCAAATGACGAAGACATTCAGAAGATTCCCTGGTTTTCTCATGTGCTTCTCCAAGCTGTAAAATAAAATCCATAAATTAAAAAACAAATCATTTTCTTCTTTACAAATGATACTTATTTTTCGAAGTACATACTTGTTGCTTATAAATAGCATAGGTCTCTTTCTCATTATTAAGAGCTGAACGAAAATCACCCATGCAGCTTTGTGTTCGAGCAACCAGATGGTAACTGACAGCTACTTTCAATGACTTTGGACCATAATACCGAATATTCAGAGCTAAAGCTTTTTCAAGAAATCGAAGAGAGAGTTCATATTCTCCAACAGCATGGAGGATAAGGCTTATATTACTCTGGAAAAAATAATAATAATTATTATTATTATGAACACCAGTTGAACAATACAAAATTGTTATCACTCAATTCACTGGCATTATTGCATTCACAATAAAACAACTTACATCCAGAAGAGCTATTTCTGGATGATTTTCACCACAAACCATTAATGCCAAATATCGTGCTCTATATAAAAGTTTTAAAGCTGTGCTGACTTGACTATTAGCAAAGCAATATAGAGCCAAGTGAGTCTGAAACAAAATATATAATTTTGTTTATAAAAGAGACATACTTGAACATCAAATGAGAGAAATTAACACCAAATAAAAGAAAATATTAACATACATATTCTGTGATAGTGTATGGATGATCTATTCCATTTACTCTTTCTGACATTAATACAGCTTTTTGCTGATAAACCATTGCCTCACTATGTTCACCCATAATATAGTTAAGGCGAGCTAACATTCGCAAACACTGAGCTATCTCAGGATGCATAGCACCATAAACATTATTCAACAAATTTAAGGCCTCACTAATCAGTTCATATCCATCCTTCAGATAACCTTGTTGAATTTTTGTCTGTCCAGTAGTGTAGAAATTGTAGGCATCTGTGGCCTACAACAACATTACTGAATTAAAATCTTATTTGTATTTCAATTACAACTGATAAACAAGAATTAATTTTCCTGAAAAACAATTGACATTTTATCTGGAAATAATAACTTTACAAATAACAACTACAAAACAAAACTTACTCTTGGATTGATATGTTTCACTACTGGGAAAATATTAATGATGTCTTCTTCAAAAAATGTCAGTCGATTCTTATTGTCAAAAGTATATTCTCGAAGTAAGATCTGCACACCTGTTTTTATACAGAATGACCTAAAAACAATAATCACATAAATAATTTCCATATTACAAACATATTTCTTATGTAATATCACAAAAGACATTTGAAGCAGTACCTCAAAAGTGAAATCTTTTGAAGACCAAAATTTTCCACTGCACTTTCTATCGAATCAGCTGCAAGCTCCCAATCAAAATAATTCCTAATGTCTGCCTTCAATTGACTCCAAAGGGATTTTGGTGTAAGATTTGCCCATTCTGTGCTGTCCGAGTTGAGCAGAGGATTAACCCGGCCCTTATTGCGCTTATTGCGGCGTTTTGATGTTTTACTGAGCAACTTTAAGAGATTATAAAAACCAATTAGAAACTATTCAATAATTATGAAGTATACTTATATTCAAATTCATGGTTACATTATATTCCACTTACTTCATCTGCCACTTGCTGAGGATGTGGAACCTGACATGCTGACAGAAAGCAATTCAAAAAGTGACTGACTGCAACAGATAAACTCATCAGCTCCGTAGTCTGCAAAGGAACATACACAAGAGATGCTGAATATAAAATGCACAATTGACACACCTTATGCCCTGTACCAGTCTAACAAATTAAATGTAATACTTAAGAGCCAATTTATGACTATTTAATTCAAAACTTAAGACATTCCTGACTACAAATTTTCTAATACATTTTTAGGTACTAATGATACGGAATGCACAATTGCAGGGGAGGCAGCTGATCCCATATTACATCAAAATTAACAAAAACAGCACAGCTGGACCAAAAAGCTAGTAAATTATGAGAACTGCCTAAAGTTGTAGAAAAAAATGGTGACAAAGACAACTTGCAAAACCAGTAAAATCAAAAGTTAGAAATGTTGATAGTGAATCATCTTTCATATTGATTGACATTACAACCTCAATTGGTGACAACTTCTGTCATAAGAACACCATAGCTACAAGAGCATTGCTGGTTCTTTCAACATACCTGCATGTATGAAGTAAATACATGTTTGGCAGATCTGGTAATCAATTCAGCTATAGCTATACTATGAAGATATTCTAGCTGTTTCACGGTGCTCAACATGTGCACAATTTTCCCTAAATATCTGATGTTAATTCCTCTATTGTGCATTGCCTCTGATAGAGCAAATCCATCAAGTGGTGCAGCAGAATGATCTAAGCAGTCCCGAATCTTAAAAAGAAAGAAACCAATAATAGTTGTTCTAGCCAACAACTGTGTGATGGGAAATTTGACATAAAAATTGCTTACAAAAGTTGGTATCTGCACAGTCAACAAGAAAGCAGAAGCATCTTTCACCAATTGTCTTTCTTTTCTCAACTGATCACCTGTAGGATCAACATGCTGAACTCCAGGTGAATATACATCTGGATTGAATCTAACATCAAATTCAGTGTCCTTCAAGGATCCCACAGCTAAAGCAGCTTTCTTGACAATTTCTTTTGTACTTTCTTCCACTACAAAATACGAATGACAAGCAAGCAGTTTTAGCCGAGTCAAAACAAGAAAGTAATCCCATTTACAGATTACTCACATTCCTGTTTTTCTCCACTAGTAATGGAGTCAGTAATGCTTTCAACAATCTTCTTTGCTTCATCAGCTTCCATCTGATTTTCTGCACCAGCTTCACTTGGAGAAGAAACTTTGTTCTCATTATCAATAGAAGATTCCTTTTTAGATATATGATCCCTTTCCTTGTCCTAAACAAATATTTTGAATGTTCTATTTTAAAATCGGAAAATATTCTAGAATACCTAACACTATTACTATCTACACCCAACAGTATCCTCTCTCTCCTTCAAATGCAATGATCTCGATTTATTCACCTTAACATCTTTCTCAACAGGTGTTGTTTCTCTTTCTTGGCTACTTCGTAGAGCTTCCCTTTCACGCTGCTTCTTAACACCCAATTGCTGCAGATGAAAAGCTGCATACTTTATGAACATCATGTATTTTGATCTAAAAGACAAATATGGTCAAATATCACTTACAATATATGCTATAAATATACAAATGTAACCCTTAGCATAGGTAAAATAAATATACTTACTCTACAAAGGAGTCTATTAATTCTTGACGAAGGCAGCAGAGTTTATGTTTATGTTCAATTGGAAATCCTAATGCTCTTACTTCCTTACTCAGCTCTTCCCCTTCCACTGAAAATCATTTTCATACAGTTTCTACAGCAACTACACGCTAGTATAGTGATATGGTTATGAAGTGTTAACTCACATTTAAGGAAGTTCACATCAGGAGGAAATGTGCGTAAAAGATCCAATATATAATGTCTGCCATCATTGCCAATAATTCCTTTGCATTCAACCGAAGAGCATAATTCTACTTCTTCTCCTTTATCATTCATTACTTTATGAGGAAGAATTTTAAGCTGTTGACCAGCTTTGTTGAGCTGCAAAAAAAAAAATACTTATTAAAGATGAACACAGAAGAGCACAAAACATCAAATCCCAAGAGCAAATGCCAGAAGCAAAGAAGTGACCAATCAGTATCTTCCATTTTTTTTCTACACGACTAAATTGTACTCAGAGAATCACAATGGTTTTCAATTAATAACAATAACAAAACTCAAGGAAACAAACTGTTTCATTATAGTTTTTATTAAATGGAAACAGTATCAATGTATGGGTTAAAAATTACACCAACCACTTCCCAGTAATGTCTACATTATAGGGAGCATCTTATTACAAAGAGGTTTGCTACACAGAATATATTTGTATCCACAAAGAGTTTTCGAGAAATTTTATATAACATTATTAAAAGCACATATACTCATAAATAGAAAAACCAGAACAAATTGCCAATAATGTAAATATTAACTACGTGAGAGACCCCCCCCTCCCAAAAGTAAATTTTGAAAAAAACAAAATAGAGCTATATGGCGTTTATATAGAGTGCATTAGCACAATATGAGTTTCTTATAGAGTGCATTTAGCACGATCCCTACCAAAAATTTAAAGAAAATTGGAGCCGTTTTTGAGAAAATCTTGTTTTTGTATTTTTTTTAAATTGCAAGATTGCACGAAAACTACTAACATTTTCAAGAAAGTGTAAATGATCTTCATGAAAGAACTAATTATGGACAACAAATTTCATTTGAAGGAAAAATCTCTGTCTTCAATTCTGTAGTTGTAGGAAGACGTCAAGAAAAAAATTCAAAGTTTTAAAATTTTTGAAAAGTCAGAGTTAACTGTGAGATTCGGACCTATGCCACCTTTGTAAATGTATTTTACTCTATTTTTACAAGAAATTTATAGAAAATTATTTTTTCAAAAATCACTATGACGCCCTTGGAAGTCGTGCCACAGTTTGAAAACCCATGGTTTAGGCACAGCGGTGTTCACAGATGGACAGATGTTTTGGCATCAATTGACTTCTCGGTATCAAGGGATTCTGCTACATCACATGTTACGGGATTTCTTTTCTTAATTTAGCAACTGGATTTATTCACTATTTCATTATCAGGACCCAGCAATAAATTTCCCTCATCCAAAAAAACTGCTGTTTCTCATGTAGCATTACACAACTTTCTCTATACTATGTATATTACTCCATATATACATACGTATATGAGAAAGTAAAAATTAGAATTGTCAGGGAGATGTCTAAAAGCATGCCTCCTATACACAACAAATTTTCGTTAGACGACATACTGAAAAATAATAACTCACCATTTCCAAATATTTTGGATGAGAGATCACGGTTTTTCCAAAATCAATAGAACCATATACAACAGACTGTTCTTGTTCCCTTTCCAATATTCCAGGAATGATGGACTGAGCTGTTACTCTGTAACCTCGATAGTCAATCACAACAGTTCCAAGTGTATACAATCCTTGAAGATCAACAGCACTATAGACACGAACTCCTTGCAAGTCATTGCGCTGCACAGAATTAAAATGATTATAAAATTCTTTGTATTTAAACTCTGACACTTTAAGACAGTTTTTTATTTCCTAAATCAAGTGTGCATTTCTAATTTTAGCATAAAAATATACAACAAAACTATGTAAAGCATACCGGTGCAACAAATGCAGCAGCATCACCACCAAGTTCCTTATAATGATCTCTAACATCAAAGCCCAGTGAAAAAAATATGTTGTTCCAAATAAACATCTGCATTTTTGCCTCTTCTCCTGGATTGATAGCCATAACATTTCCATCAATAACTGCCATAGCCCCTCTAGTGGCAGCAGCCACAAAATCACTATGCACCTACAAGGAAAAGATACACTGTTAAAATAAATGAAAATGCAAAATATCTGGAATAATATTACATTGGAAGTCTTGCAATACAATATTAAATAACTTGAATGCAAATTGAACTAGTAAATAAAGAGAATATTCTGAATTATTCTGCTTTTCCATATTAGGATAGATTTTAGAGGTAGTTTTTAAACAAAATCAATACATATATTAAACATTAAAATTCATGAAATAGAACATAAGGAAATTGAATCATCAACAGCACTCAAAACGCAAAGATATACAGTTATTAAAACTCAGACAAATTAACTGAATACATCTCAAAAACTGTATAAATACTGATTATACAAATAAATAAATAAATAAAAAAGTGAAATAAAACAAAATAAAAAATAACAATACAGTGAAATTTAAAAAATAATAATAATTAGATTAACAGATTATCCTATTAGTTCAAAATTTAAGATCTTACTTTAAATATAGCTCTCTCCCTCAATAAACGCTCAGGCAAGTTCTTCCGTGGCAGCTCCCGAGTAGTCTGCAATTCCTCATTCCAATCACGAGTCTGTCCAGGAATATGCTCTTCATATCCAAGTTTTGAGGAAAACGCTACAGAAAATACTCAATTTTAATATTAAGATTAATTTTTAACACAACAATGCAGCTGTATAAATTTTATACCAACACTTACTATCTTCAGCTCGAATGGCATCTATAGTATGTTCCAATTGTGGAGTACTCCATGCATACACTTGATAGGGTGTAGCAACTCTTTCAAATGGATGCCTCTGTGTACGTTTCTTTTGCAAAACTGAAAAGTTTCGTTTGAATGCAGGACTAATTTGATTAAGTAATTCTATTAAAGAGTGGCACAAGTGGCTGGGAGTTGATGGCTTGGGATTGAAATCTTCTTCAGAAGATCTGAAAGATTTCAACATTTTTAAAACAAATTTCGAACATTAGCGCATCAAAACAATTCAAAATGACAAACAAGTGATCCATTTTATCCCGTGTGAAATATTTTATCAAAACAATGCTTACTGATTAACAAAAAATCCTCGGGAACATGCTGTAATGTGGTAATGTTTCTCTTCTAATGTCACAACATACAAGTACATGAGATCACCATGCATTTTCCTATATCCTGGAGGAGGATTCCAGCCAGAGGTAGTTAAAACTTTCAGGCATTGTGGGCCTTTCTGTTCTTTTGCTTGTGGTTGCAAAGGAAGCAAAGGTCTGTCTCTGCTATTGGGCATAATATAATCAGGAGGAGTACAGTCGACAGATTCTGGTCTCATTTTTTTCTTTTCTGGAAAGATAAAGATTTTATCAATGGAAGAAAAGTCACATTAATTTAATTATTAAAAACAATGAATAACTGAATGGAAATAACAAACTATGAAAACATTGACACAAATAATTAAATAGTATATAACTAACTTTTGAATAAAATCTCCAAGTACAAATATTAGTTTTTTGAAAGAAAGTTATTTTCAAATTAGAAGAAGATGAAAATTCTCAAAAATGAATCCTCCAAATTTAATAGTTTAGAAATATATGGCAAAATCAATTAAAAAAATATTTTCACATTTTCTCCACACAAGTTATTTAAAACATTTCTAGAATACAATCTAAAATGCCTTTCAAAAACAAAATGCTTTAATGCACTTTCATTGCATGAAGTCAAACTACACAAGTAATGCTATCATTAGTTATTAGAACAAGAGTTCTAATAAACCGTGGTCTCATATTATCTACTATCAACATCAACCTACCATCATTTCTAACTAATAGCTAAATACAAACAAAAATTTTTGTACTTTGTAATTTTTACAAAGTGGATAAAACATTATACAATATTTGAGCTGATGCCTTATGAAACTTATTTTTAATTTTTTTAAAAAAATTTAAAAAAAATGAACAAACTTAATTATAATGATGGTTTTTTTTGAAGCCCTTCGAATAAAGAGCTTACCTAGTATATCTCCTTGTGTTACAACATTCAAGAAGGATAAAGAACTGCAGTCTACCCCATTATAAGCATCAGCAGGATCCAAAGACTTTAAAAGATCTCGTACATGCCTCACATGGATCCTAGCCTCACGCATTGTATATGGTTCTTCAACAACCTATAATTTAAAAGAAAAATTCCCAATCAAAATTCCAATTTTTACACAAATCACCTTTGTTTTTTTTTATACACACCTTAATGACAGAACCTTCTTTCAATCCTTCAATGTTTTTCAGTTCTGCAAAGTTATCAAGAGTATTACCATCCAATTGCAAAGAAAAGCATGTACGATGACATGTATCTTCTCTATCCATAAGAAGCTGGTGGATTTCCTGCACAAGTTCCATGCTGGATACTTGGATATCAAAGGGCTCTGCTCCTGGGCTTACTATTTTCACCATGAAACCCATGTCCTGTATAAATACAACTTCTTGCTCTTCTTTCTTATCATCCTTTTCTTTCTCTTTTGTTGCTTCCACCTCTCCCTTTTCCACAACATTTTCTTCATGTTCACCTGTGCCATTGCTCATCTCATTCTTACTGTTACTCGATTTTTCACTTGTTTCTGAGTTGCTCACTCCATTCACACTGCCACTAGGAATTTCATCATCCACATGACCATTTACAACTACTTTACTTTCATTCTTGGTGGGTAAAGCAGTTTCATCTTCAGTTTTATCTACCACTTTCATCTTGCCCGATTTCTGAGATCTGTTGCCACCTGCAAAAGAAAATCTTAACATGAACACACTGTTTTATACATTCTGGTAGGTACTTTTAGGGAATAAATATTGTTATTTTTTGTGCACTATGAGATGTAGCGATATTCTACTTAATACAGTTCTTTAAAACTGACATACAATCTCTACCATCATGCAATCTTCAAAATGTAAATGTGAAACTATTAACCAAACAAGAAAATTGTACATTATTCAACAAAAATTTCACTCCATTATCAATCCATGTATTATCTAAGATGATAAGGATTAAGTATACAACATAACGGAATAGACAGTTCACAGAAAGTATCGTTCACTGTGCTCATGCGTAAGTTCATGTAACAATGCAATGTTATGTGGTTACTTTGTAGATAAAATTATTCTTTTCTACTACACAATATTGTCTATTTTTAGCAAAACAAATATCAACATTTACTACTTTCATTATTGTTAAAGCTTCAAATATTTAAATATCTATTATTAAAATTTTCCATCAAGTATGAACATTTTCAAGTTAAAGAATCTTTGTTTGATATACAATGTTGAAAACATTTCTAATCTAATTCCATTACAAAACTCCAATCATGTTCATCAAGCGCAAAATCAAACTTGCAACATTGCTGCTTTCTAAAAACATGGATTTTTAGATTTTAAAATATTTGTTTAGGTGCCTAATATAGGTTCTTTCACTATATCAGTTAGGCTTTTTAAATGGTTGAATAGGCAGAAATAAAACAAGATACTTGCAAACTACTATCATAGAAGCAGAGGCAGTCTGTTCCACGAAGTCAGGAAGTAGTGGCATGAACATTTTTATTGCGATATCCCAATAGCCTTGTCCCTTTTTTTTTTTTTATTTCTTGGTATCTCACAGATTAACACAACTTAAAATTAATATCACCCTTGTCTATTGTGCCGACACAAGCAAAAACTTAAAAATAGCCACAGCCAAAGGAAATCAGGAAAAATTAGTGTCATTTTAATTTTTAAAAGTAAAATTGGCATTAATGTTGAAATAGGCTCTTTTAGGTGATATAAAGGTGGCAGGTTTTAGTTCAAATAATGCTAAAATTCTATTTTAAAAGGTACCCAGGGAAACAATAGATTTTTATCTAAATATCCGTGGTCTAGTTATATCTATATATTATGTCATGTAAAATCGCTAGATCATAATCTTATAACTTTCCTCTATACATTCATATTTTGCCTTCTGCAGATGAAGCGGCGAGGAAAGTTTTCTTGCAACTTTCAGGAAGAAAATGGTATTGCATGCGTGTGGGCGTGTGTACACAGAATATACAGTACAATTGGCATGAATGGTAGAAATGAACGAAATGGAAAGCCAATTCATTTTCGATCGAAATTTAATTGCAATAAAGACCTTCGGAGGCGTGGAACACTTCATTTAAAAAGAAATCAAATATGGACTTCTTATTTTCATGTCATACCTTCCGCAAGCACAGTTGATAATTACAGCAATAAATATGTAATTGCTATCTACATAAAACTTTAACGACGGAACTTGGAATGCATTTACCACACACACCATATGGAAGTAATTTTTTTATGTGATCACAGCGTCAGAAGAAGCACTGAGAGACTCGAGAGCATCCTCAATTTCGAATCGCGCGGTTCGTGGCTCACGCCCGCGCCGGCGCCGTCGGTGGTGGTGGTGGCGGCGGCGGCGGCGCGGCCTTCGATCACCGCGAAAGGTCAGAGGGGCTCGACCCCCTTCCCCTCCGGGCGCCCTGTGCCACCCCATCTGTGCTGGCGCCGCGCCGCGTCGCGTCGCATCGGTGCAACGGGCGCGGGTGGCGGCGAGTAGTAGCCGCGGCGGCGGCGGCGGCGGCTGCACGCCTTCTAGTCGCGCCGGAGCTCACCACTACTGCAGTCGCCCGCGACGCGGCGCTGGATTCGCTCGAATGGAAACTGCACCGAACGCCAGTCCGTGTGTCAAAGGAACTACCATTTGATCCATGTGAAACTTACCATTTGAACTATAAATGTGTATCAACAACCTGTAACAAGTATTGTATTGCAGCCTCCGGATCAATGACCCCCATCTCGATCAGGTTTTTCGTCCAGTTTCCCTGATCCATTGAGCAAATGCTGAGATGGCCCCTTCTTTCGCTTCTGGACATAAATGTAACTTCATTTTCTGGGCACGTCTTCTAGAATTCAGTGGGAAATACAATTATTCAAATTATCGTTACCATGTTGTCGGGGCAGGAAGAATTATTCCGAAGGACAACATGGATAAGTGCCAAAATTTATTGCCTTTTTATCCTTGGAAATAGATTTTATTATATGTGAGCTTTTTCTTCTTCTTTTTTCCCTTTTTTTCCCTTTTTTCTTTCTTTTATTTTTTTCTTTCTTTCTTTTTCTTTTTTCTTTCTTTCTTTCTTTTCTTCTTTCTTTCTTTTCTTTTTTTCCCTCCCTTCAAAATTTAAGTAGTATATGACTTAGTGTAGGGATCACAGAATTTTGAAAATGTGCACATAATTCACTTTTCCGCATAGCACGTCATACGCAGTTTTTAACTGTTTTTTTTTACGTAAAATAAATTTAAAAAAATAAAAAGGCCACCCACTCATACCACTCTGTCAATATCGTCGCAGGTAGACCAAGCCAATGACTCAGTCTGTCGTAGGAATTAATATGCGGCTGGGAGACCATACAGACCATCAGTCATATTACTAGATATCCAAACGTGAAGAGAGCTCTGCCGGTACTGGTTTACCAGAAGGCAATGTACACCGAAAGCCTCGGCAGCGCTCAAGAAGCGTCCACGTACGTGAAGCCGAAGGCTGCGAGTTACTGTCTAGCGTACAGCAACAGTGTTTTCATGAGCGTTCATGTGTGTTTTCATGTGCATGATCATAGGCGTTCACAAGCCCTATGTAGTAAAACATTTTATTTCCGGAAATAACATCAATTCCTTATTTCTTCCTTTTTAAGCAGATGATTAAGGAATCTATATACATTTAGGGAAATGGCTCTCCAAGCCATTTGGCAACCCTGAAAATGGTTCAATAAAAAGCAATTGTATTTATTCATTGATCATTTAATACATCGTTAAAGTTTTAATTTCATCCTCCTTATTTTTATTATTTCCTAGCGAAGTATGTCATATGCAAATAAAAACGTATAATGGAAACGAGGAGCCCAGAAATGTACGAGTAGTATCCCCTCTTGTTTTAGGCTGCGGTCGCCTATTCATGTGGTGGTGACATGGTCGTGTTCTCACACCACCACGTATGAAAACTGAACCTTCTTTCCATGATTAATATTGACGTCTTTTACCCTTCATGATCTCCCGTTAATGGCAAACCACAATCTGTCCAAGAAGAGCGTGGGCTTTACTTTTCATACTTCTTCCTGAAATATGCTCAGTGATGAAGACTGTCATTCAAAAAAACACATCCGAAGGATTCGTTTTGGAGGAAGAAATCTATATCTTCCATATTGGAGGTGTAGAGCAGGATCGAAAAAAAAATAATTTTGTAATTTTCCATAGATCAATGATTTTAATGAAAATTGGACCAATGCCATAATACTATCCAAACTGTTCCAAATTTAAGCCAAAAATATTGGATATGAGAAAATCTTCAGTGAGAAGTTTTAACTAAAACTTAAGCTAAAAATTATATTTTTTAAAAAATAATACATGATATTTAAAGATCTAACTTTGGAGAACGGATTTCGTTTAGATAAAGTCTATCTTGAATTGTGGAAGGAGGTCTAGAAAAAGTTAAACTTTTGCAATTCTAGAAAATAGAGATTAAAACCTTTTAATCACAATTTTTATTAGGGAATTATTATGTCTCCGAGAAAAAGAAACCATTTTTGATACTATCTCTAACAAGACGTAAGGGCTTCATACAAAGAAACTCCACAAATTTAAAAAAATTGTTCCAAATCGTAGAACCTCGAATGAGGTGCTGTGTTCCAAATCGTAGAACCTCGAATGAGGTGCTGACTGAAGTGGCTCAATTACAACATTTCCCGCAGCAGCAGCGTCTCTGGCCGGGAAGTCCTAAGGTTCGAATCCCGCCGGTGGTGTATTTTCGACACTAGCTCTATATAGCCCGGTCGAATTCAACTGCTTGCTGACTGGAGGAGAATTCTAGCAGTCTGCAGCTCTGATCAGTATTTTTCCGCGGTTTCTCCGATCAGTACCAGGCGAACGAGCAGGACTCTATCAAACAGACTGCGCGATATTTCCTTCCCCTTCCTTGTTCTATCCTAACCCCTTCAACAAACTTATCAGCAACACACCGTCACAAACATATCGGAGGTGTAGGGCTTATCCCGACTGGGGCGGTGCTCCGCTGAGAGACACCTGGAGGGAAACACCCGAAAGCCAATGTATAGGTCGGGGCCAATCTCACGTTCTAGCAACTGAGGAATAACGCCACCTCCCACATATACAATTCACTCACGGGACCAATGACCTAAGAGGTTGACGCGACTGAAAACACGAAATTCACTCGCGTGTGGCCAGTGTGATCGGAGAATAGAGAAAAATTCTACGAACGGATTTCCCCAAACGTACTAAAAATGTTGTGCTAAAAAAAGTGTTCAATATCAGCCCCCCTCTCTAAAATGTGTGTTTTGTCTGTATTACGTTTATACTAAAAGACTTCATAAATAAACCACTATAGTCCACTTTTTCGGTGTAAGGGAACATCAAAAATAGTTTCTCTGTGAAAGTCGCACTTTTTGGTGCAGTATTACATACTTTTTTCTACACTACCTGTAATACAGCCATTAGGTAGTTAGCTAAAATCAACATAAATTATTTCAGTTATAACAAAAATTGCATTTCCCTCGTATTTAGCCTGTATCTCAAAACTGTGGAATTTTTGTAGAATATTACTCTACCAACATAATCTACATACGATTTCCTGTAATTTAGTTACAACTTAACACGTAACACGTACAATTAGGCGCAACTGGTAACTGAAATGTGGCAAATGTTTGCGCAACTTATAATTAGTTTGTTTACCTATTGAATCTAATACAATACAATCGGAATCTATAAAGAGCAATGAGAACGTCAGACGAAAACTGACATTCTTCTCATTCCTCTAAAAAACAGTAAATCTATGACTTGGCTCTTTCTATTTCCATCTGCATTATTGATTATTTCATGTTTCGGGGCCCGTTAACTGCTATGGCCATTAGGTCGGAAAGAGTAATGCATTTTTTGTGGCAGGAGGGGGTGGTATTTCCCCTGCTGGATGGTGGGATCCGGAACCAGCCTGCACTGTAGGGTTTTCCTCATCCAGATATCTCCCACCACGCACCACCCGAGCCGGGAGAGGCTCTAAGCTTCCGACTGGTCTCACGATGTGTGTGGCAGTGAGAGTGTAAAAAGGGGCGAGGGTAGAAGATAGGAAAGATCGCGCGCGCTCCGTGACCCGTTAGTTCCGGTATTCGCCTGGTATTAATCCAACAAGCCACAGAAAACTTTCGATCAGAGCAGCCGACCCCTAGAATTCTTCTCCAGCGATCTAGCTATGTAGCTTTGTGTCGAAAAGCCTGCCGTAAATGATACCGACTTTACTAATTCATGAGTTCAGGTAAGTTAAAGTATTACATTAGATACAATAAATTTTCTTACAGAAATAACGCCACTGGTTATGTCCTCTGTATGCAACACATTCAAAGTAATGCACACATTTCCACCCTCCGATACCGATAATAAATTACGTTTCAACTCACAAGGGGGAGGGCGCGAACAAAAATATACAGGAATCGTGGAACACGAAAATGCAAAGTAAGAACAATTTCAAAGGAGGTAGTCAACATTTCGTTCCAAAGTCATTGTGCAGATGGAAGCGATTGCAACAACTTGCGAATATTTACTTACAAGCAAAATTGGGGTGATGAGCGACAACAGTTCCAACCGAGCTCGAACCAAAAAGAAACAAACAATACGTCGGGCAATTACATGCAGAAACTTATTGGGATTGCATTACACGGTTTATAACCAAAAACCTATTACACCCACACAAGTCATTAGCAAACAATATCCATAACTATTTGGTCCGGAGAAGCAATAGTTGAATTTGGAATAGAAAAGAGATCGTGAAGCTTTTAATACGAGTTCAAAATTTAAAAAGGAACTCTGTAATGAAGGGTACCGTCAAAAATTCACATTCTACAGTGCAACTAAGGAGTCTACACGCGATAAATCTAAAAACGATGAAGAAAATTAACTGGCCAATAAATTTAATTCTTGGAACATTTTAAATAATCCATTCTTCAGAACATCGAACATCCACATTTTTCGGGTCTGTAAGGGGGAAAATATACCTAGCCAAACAATAACAAATTAAACAAGCAAATTATGAATAATATGGACTTAATATGAAATATTAAAAAAAATAATTATTTCAAAATAATTTGAAAAAAAATGCATTTTCAGCTTCATAAAAATGTTTCAAAATTATTACATTTGCAATGACCCAATCATAAATAGCTTCGAAAATTAATTTTCATAGTAAATTCAATTGTAGAAAGAACGAAGTTTTATCGACTTTCTTTTGTCCACCGAAGACTCTGACAAAATGGAAATGGAGATGAAAATGGAAGAAAAATAGAAGAAGAAAAATATGTAGTCTTGGAAAGCATTTGGAATATTTTAGTACGATCGCCTCCACTGAATGTGGTCCAAAATAATACTGATCACTGGAGATTGAGATGACCGCTCAGGCTCTTCTACCCCGACTCTTGACTTCCGAACGGTACAAACTAGTTAACGTTTTTTTCTGCTCCTCCAGAAATAACCGAACGAAAGGATAAAGGTTGCCCACACCAACTGAGACGCGCTGGGGAAGTCCTGGCACAGAACACAAGAGATCGCAGGAGGCGAGCGCACCGAGCACTTAGCGCACGGCAGGTCTCTCGAATTTTCCACACACCAGACACGAACGACCAACATCGCCATTTGCTCTTATTTAGACGCATACTGTTCTTTGCACGAAACTTCTTTTAGTCGAAACGCGTCCAAATGAGTTTTCCTTCTTAACATGGAATCTACGTCTTTTCAGAGAACGATAGATTGATTTTGTAAAATGGAAATGTGTGCACGGTAGCAGCTTTCAGACTATTAGAAACTATTATACTGAAGACCACGATAATCTACAGTGAAAATTGCACTGAATATCAAAATTTCATGTCGGTTCTGAAATGTATATGGTAAAGAATTTGAACGCAGATATTACGATTATTTTTACTAGTATATCTTCACATGAATACATTCGGCCGTAATAACATGCCACACCATTCATACCACATTCTCGGGATTTGCCCAAAAGCGAACGAAGCTAAAAGGCCGAAGTACAAAAATCCTTTCGGTACTTCGAATCGTGAGAAGTTCTAAACTATTGTTTTGAATTAAATGCGTCAATTATCTCTAACGCAGGAAGTAATTCGTGCGATAAAAGCAGGATAATATTTCGTTGCTATAACGACAAGCACACGTCCCTTTAACACTCCCCCTAGTATATATTACATTCCCCCTCTATCGAATTCTTCTCTTCGTCTCCATTCCAGAAACCTCCCCAGCGCTCAGGCACCTCGCGAAAGAAAGAAACCAGCGGCGTCAGCTAATTACACCCAGATTATCAAGCGCGAGATTCTGCGCGGCGGCGCGGGGGTTCCCTCCTCGCACCACGTGCGCGGCGGCAAGAAGCGGCCCCGCCTCCGCACCGCGCCGCGCCGCGCCGCACCGCACCGCGATCGGCGCCGGCTGGCGGCGGCAGCGTGCTTCCGCCCCCGCGCCACAGACGCCGCCGCCCCGCGCGCGGGGGCGGACGCCCCGGGCGAGACCCGACCGCACCGGCAAACGACGAGCCCCTCGTACACATCCTAGCCACACGATAGACACCGGCCGCGCAAGTCATTGTGTGAGGAATTACGTCACAGCGAGTCGGCCGAAAAAACATGTGCCGTTCGTCCTTCTACCTCCCCCCACGGGACTTCGTGGAGTTTGAAAGGAAACTTGTGCCGTTCATGTGACTGCTGCAACAGAGTCATAGTATTGCATCACGTTCGAGTGCTCCGATGAGATAATCAGAATGCGGAACTTCCGTAGAATGCACAACGCTTCATAGACAATGCTCTGGCGTCGAGAGTCTAAGATTAGAAGGTACTTTAATTTCGAAACGAAATGTATTCTAGAAATCACATGCAAATCTTTCACACTTTTTACAAGAAGCGATCCCATTAATCTCCAAAGGATAAACGTATGAGTAGCCATTAGCAACCTCTTGGCTCAAACGCTACCTCGAAGAATTGCGACAAGGTGGACCTGTTATTCCTTGAAAACAAAAACTCTGACTTGTGTCTCAAGCTTCCATTCACTCTCTCTGAGAAGATCAGCATTAATCCCTCTATCAAGAGTTCCTTTCACACCCAAACAAAAGAATTCAGGGTGTATTGATAAGTATTTCGCCAATGTCTCACATATTCCGTACGTGCGCAAAAAAAAACATATTAAAAGTTTTCGCATTTCCCACACTACAACCGACGGCGGCGGCAGGCATTTCTACATCACACACAGTACACACTGAAAAATGTCCTCCGTGTCGCACAAAAGTGTTACTCATACCTCGTCCGAGTTTTTTTTCTTTTAACACCTCGAACCCCGTGGGCACCGGTACAGAACCGATATCGATCGTCCGAGAGGCGCTGGGGAAGACGAGCGCGGCGGAGGGCAGGGGCGGCGGCGGCGGCAGCAGCAGCAGCAGCAGCAGCACGACGCCGACGCCTGGAACTGCAGCGGCCGCAGGAGGAGCCAGCCACTCGGCGGGGGCGGGGCACGGCGCTGGAGCGCCCTCAGCAGGGGATCGCGGAGCGGGGCAGGGCGGAGCGGAGCGGATGCCGGCGAGGGAGGCAAAACGCAGCTCACATAACGCGCGGCCCCCCGTGGCACAACAGCTGCGCGGCGCGGTGTGGCGTACGCGGCGTGGCGTGGCTAGACGCCTACTGGCGAGCCAAGCGGCGGGCGGCCTGGCGACGAGGCGGTGACGGCGGAGGCTGGTGCCGTAACGGCGACACCGAGAGCAGGAGGCGGCGCTTCTGCCCGCCTGCACCTCGCGCCGAGGGGCCAGAAATAACGCGCGCGCTCGCGTTTTAAAATTGGATTACAAAAGAAGCGCCAAGAGCCGCTGGGCGCGAGCGCTCCCGCTGCTGCCCGTGTCCTCGCGTTCCGCGTCGGGTACGAGGCGAACAGACTCGCTTGCAACTGCAGCAGCAGTAGCAGCTGCTACAACACACCTCCCCACATTCCGCAAACGATAGTGGGACGAACCTACAAGCTTGGGACTGTTGTAGCATTTGTTGCTGCCGACCTCGTCACCGGGAACCGGCCGAGAAGTTGGTGAAGTTCGTTGTCTTCCAATCGTCTGATTTATGAAGGTATTGTGAGATGTACGAAAAACAACTATCACAATTTCGAGACTGCCGCATTGCCAATTGTACATTGCAATAAAAAAAAAAATCGTATCAATCACTATTCCGTAACACCCATCCCTCAACCCATTCATCACTATAAATCAACATAGTTCCTGATCTAATCAAAACCAGGCAGCCAGTCTTTTGAGCGTTTAATAACTACGTGCCACCCTAAAACTGAAAGATGAACGAACCGCCAACGATGTTGTCACACTCGTCACCGCTGCCTTCCTCAATGAACGGGCGTGCAGAGGGAGAGGTTGACGAGCATGCCGCTGTTCCCAGGGCGCCAACGAGCGAGGGGAGTCGCTCGAATCCAGCAGCCGAAAGCGCGTGCTTCGCGCCCGGCCACCGCTGCGATTTATCGCCCCTCCCTCCCTCCGTCTTCCCCGCCTCCACGAGCACTGGGCCCTGTGCCCGCGCGCACCGCCCCGCAGAGGTCGAGATCACGGGCCGCGCCGAGCTGCCAATGAAGGTTTTTTAGTAGGTGCTTCTACACAACACCTGAGCTACTCGCTGCTCAGATCGTGCGTACGAATACGTAACGCAAGCTTGAGGACAAAATGGATAAGAAGAACCGGATGACAGAGTTTATAATACTGGGATGAAAACCAAGCAAAATGTCAAAAAAAATCGATTAAGACTGATCTTGTTCTATTGGGTCATGTCTAATGCCGACCTAAGAACTATTTCAGCTTGAGAAACATGAAATTAAAACGTAAAAGAAAGTGCTCATTTTTTGGTGTAAGAAATAATTCGCTGACGATAACAAACTATTCCTCGAGTTAGATTGTGTTGCAAGCTGAATTTGAAGTTTCTAATGCCATTATTTACTGTCCCTGATCTTTATGCATTTTTACGCCTACCAGTGTGACGATCTTTCCGAATAAAAATCAATCTGAATAAGAATAGCAAATCAATATAGTATTATCAAATAATTATTCATTGGTGCATATTGTTACAGTCTTCAGAGGAGCTGAACTTACGAACAATTGATAATATGATTCATCGAGTTTTACAACTGCACTTGCGGAAACCGAGCACTTTATCGAATTGCCGAATTACACGAAAATAAAATGCCAAATGCGCGAGAAACGTATTTACAAACTAATTCAAATATATAGTAGAAATGGTGAAGTACAACCTGATAATATTAAGAATTGGAATTGCTTTAAAAAAGGAAAGTTTCAAAAATTAATGAAAACGTAGACAGAAATAACGTTAAGTAACATAAATCATAAATGAATCATATCCTAAGGTGCCATAAATTAGAGTTGAGTACATTATGTGGTTTGATAAGCAATTAATTTGCTAAGAAACGTAATCTCTCAACATTTGTATGTCACGTACAAGACGTTTGATATAACACATAGCAAAGCTATTACTACGCGAATGAAGAGAGCTGATGAATCAATCCGCCCACACAAAATCTCCAATTAAACGAAATGTAAAAATTTTACGTTAGAAAATATTTACTGGTAGTAAAAAAATGTGTAAACTGAAACAAAACTGTGGAAGCGCACGTCGACTATTATCCCATTAAATAACGTACTTACATCTCGATTTTCTAACTGACAAACAAATACAACGGCAAAATATGTCGATATCGAACATCTTCAATCTAAATTTAGAATAACTGAAAAGTATACCGACAACTTATCCGTTTTCATCACGCTTTAAAGAGGTCCCTAAAACGTAATGACTGGTCGGATTCGCCTACCTGTTCCAGAATCCCGGCGTCATCTGCTATGAATATCTCGCAACAGAAAGTTCACAGACCACGAGTTCATTGATGTTAACATCAAGCGTGGTTGTAAATTCTTAACATCTGGTTGTAGGCGATAATTACCGGAGACAGGAAATGCTTGTCTAGGAACACACTGCCCAGTACACGCCATTGAGAATAAATCTGTCAAATTATGTCGTAGTAGCCAGTAACTTGAATTTTTAAGAATATTTCTTAGAAAAGCAACCTTTGGAACAAATGAAGTCTACTACAATTGTTGAAAAACTGAGCAGCATTTATTTGTAAATTATGGCACGCTATTACTACCATTACTAGAATGCTTGAATACAATTAATCACAAAAACGACTATTTCAACTTACGAAATATAAATGACCATGGTGCAAATATCTTAAGAAAACATTTTTTCGGAGGTTTTCTCATTTGCCGACGTTCATTTTTCTTTCCATCATCCCAGAAAGTCACGAACATTTTCTTCGTATGATGTGCTGAAGCGTCGACATTTCTGGAGAAGGAAATCATCTCCCTAAATGTTCAATTTTTCAGATTTTAATCTCTTCACAGTCTTCTGTTAAATCTTTCCAAATCATGTTATATTTTACAAGTTCTTTGATTATTTAAACTCTAGCGTGATAATTACAACGCTTAGAGCCTACTGAAATAACTAAGAACCTTCCGGGTTGATAAGTCGTATTAACTTTGTATTCATCTCAGTTTTATCACATTTTGAAATATCTTTAACAAACATTATTTCTTCCTCCGTATACTCAAAACTAAAATAAATGTATATGAAATATAGTACATTGTAAAAATATTTGGTTTCAACAATCCATTTATTTATTCCCGTTATTTTTTCGGGCTTATATAATTATAATAAATTATTATTATTATTTGAATAGACTAGTATGAAAAGGGGAGTATTTATACTGGTTCTTAAAAATTGCCAATATTCACAAAAATGTGATCTAGATTATGTACTTTAGGTTGTCCTCAGTACTGGGGAAGTTACTCAAAATAGACAAAGGATTTCAAACTAATGTGTTTGAAACTAAAAACGTACACTAATTTTCTAAGAGCGAGACCATCTTCAGAGGCATTATTATAAGCCTTTTTGTTTGTTTTGTTTATTTTTGGTATTCAATTATACATTCAATATGTGGCGAACAGAAATTTTTGCGAGTTAGCCAGTGTCTTTCATGCCATTCTTTTAGAATCCATATATACGATATGTTGCAGGTGAACCAACCAAATGAAATGGCATCTTTTAATTACTATTCTCATTCTTTACGCGCCAAGGAAGAAAAATCCCGACGACGATCATGCAGGTTATGAACAATCAGCAAATCATGGACGGTGAAGATGTCCACTGATTGGCGAGGGAGGCGAGGAGTGCCATGCAGTGGCAGTGGCAGGAGGAGTGCCATCGCCAGTGGCAGGAGGGAGTGCCATCGCCAGTGGCAGGAGGGACTGGTAGTGGCAGGAGAGCGCGGCTCCTGTGGTCATGCAGAGGAATGGAAAAGGCTTGGCGGCGCGCAGATCGAAGGGAATTCCGAAGCAAGCGAGCGCATCCTGCTGGAGCCGCGCGCGATCAGCCGAACGCGACGCGACACGTCCCGAGGGGGACGCACGCTACCTGAACCCTGGTGGCAGGCGTTTCTCCTCGGCCCTCTCGCTTCTTAGGACGCTCTGGCGTCGCCCGCAGACTCGCCCCGCGACCGGAGGCTGCTGCCGCCGCCGCCGTTCCCCAGATCAATAGACACGGCGACCGCGGCCATCCGCCGGCCCGCCGCGCGGAGTGTGAGCGTGTCGGAGCGTAGGTGGAGGCGGCGGGTGGGTGGAGGTCGCCCGCACGAGACGGCAACTTCGCTCGCACGTGACGCACGAGGAGACTAGTCGTAAGAAGGAAGAATGGGACAGCTGCTTCGCAACTTACATTAGCACGACTGCTCAATGCCAAGACTACATGTTGCCGATCTGAACTACCTTCAATAACTCAAGAGATTCACAAGAAATCAGAGAGAAACGAATTTAAACTGGACGAGATTTTCTTTTAACATCAACATCACGCACTAAACCAAACACTTAAGATACCAAACTCAACGACTTTTTCTAATTTTTCCAAATGCTTTTCAGGGA